>JAJKFI010000010.1:8885899-8978820 GCA_029204185.1 Lerista edwardsae
TAATAATAATAATAATAATAATAATAATAATAATAATAATAATAATAGTCAGACAGTGTGGGCAGGTGTTGAGGAGACTAGTCTATCTTTTCCCTGCTAGATAAATTGTCCCAATTCACCCTCCATCCTGCCCGCTTAGATGTAGAACAGAAGAAAAGAAGCTAACGAGAAGTCTAATCAAAGAATGAAAGAGTAATCCGCAAGCCTACAAACTAGGGACTCTATAGGTAACTTCTCACCCTACTGGTGGGGATGAATACATACACAGACAGTCCCCAACTTAGAAAGTCTGACTTTCAGATATCCTGACAGCCAAATAAGCAGTTTTGCATAAGTGCAGTTGGTCCTGTGTCATATGTTTGTGCAGGCATGATATCCCTGTTCCAACTTCTGGACAAATTTCCAGAATGGAACTAGGACATACATCGGAGACTACCTGTACCCACACCCACTATTATTAAGCAGGCCTAACTCACATGCTATTACTTTTCCAGCACAGATCAGGAGCATGGTGTGTAATAGCACCTTTCTCCCCTCATAGTCCCAATTTATGGGGGGACCTGATTTGGCTGCTCTTAACTCAGTTAAAAACAGATGAGTTAGTCCTAATAATAAGAATAAGAGTCTGGACACCATGTGCAGTTTGGCTGATGGGAAAAGGACTTGGTGAATAGGAGTTAATTGGCATATACTATGCCAATTAAAAAAGGAAGTGGGATATATACATCAGAGTATTGTATGACCCTTGAACATATAGAGCCCAATCCAGAGACCTTCAGCTCGAGTGGTATGAGTGTATTGCTCATACTAGTGTCATAACCCTAAATAGCTGACCCAGACCACTCGCCTACCCTGTGCCCTTACTGTGGGGAAAGGGGATGAACGTCCCCTTCCCCTATGGAGCTGCCTGGGATGCAGCGGCATCCACCTGGCTACAGCTGTGCTCCCGGGCTTTCAGGCAACTCTGGATTGGTCTGATAATAATATAGTAAAAATTTGAAGCAGTTCTAAGTAGGAATTGAACAGAGGTCCGTATAAAACAGAGTGTAGACAAAACATATGCTAGAAAAACATTATTTCTTAATACTCTCTTGCAGATCGATATACATTATGCTATTTTTCTCTCTTAAGATAACTTTTTAACATTTTTGTTAACAGACTAGTTCAGTTTTATGTGCAAATTGGAAGCAAAACAATTGGTATAGGCTGCAACAAACCCAGAGCCAGGAGTGAAGGTAAATTTGCTTCAACCTTTTCATAACCTTTTTAATATAATTAAAAGCATCTTGTTGAGACTATATCTTTTTTAATGAAATCACAGCGTTTAAAAATTGTTTAAAACAATAACCTGAGGCAGGTGCTGTAGTGTCCCCTCCCCCGTGCCATTGGAGCAATTCTGGGCATCAACAGCAGCTGCTGTCATTGCCCCGAATAACCCTGATGATGAGGGGGAGGGGCCGCTAATATGGCACATAGGGGCGCCTGCCTGCAGTATCCCCTGGCTTCGCTTCTGTAATGGGGGGATCTATATTATAATGATTCTGTGTAGTTGTTGTATACACCCCTTGCACCACCCAGTGTTCAAACAGAAAGGGGCCTCACCACAATATGTCTGTAACTGCAGTGTTCTACTTTTCCTTGTAGTACAGAGCGTCAACCTTGCCCTTATAAAGGAGAAAATAAAGAGAGTCAGGATACAATCCTAACCAACTTTCCAACACTGGGGTAAAGGCAATACAGCCCCAGGGACGGGTACAAACATTCCATTACCTTGAGGAGGCCTCCATGGCTATTACTCCACTGCAGAATGCAGAACATGCCCCATTGGGGCAGCTATGACAGTGTTGGAAAGTTGGTTAGGATTGCACCCTCAAGGCTATGGAACACTGGGCTAGCGACTCAAACTACTCCCTACTCCTTGAGTCGCTACCCCTGTATCAGGTCTGCTCTTCCTAGCTTCATAATCTTTGGTTTCTCAGTCATGCTATAGTGGGACAGAGTCTGGATTTTATAGAGAGACGTGTATTTATTTCTAATTGTGCATGAACTCAAAACATAATGTGCATGGTAGGGTACAAATTACCTCTGCATGATTCTGTGCTAAGTCCCAAAAGCTGGCTGCCATTTGTCCATGGATACTGATAGCTCCACAGGAGCCTTGCAGAGAAATGGAGAAACCAGCCACATCTTCTCTCACAACTTGGAAACCTTTATGCACAAAAGACCTTGCTCCCCTTGTGATTTGCAACTCACAGATGTCTCTCGGCCTTAATATAATGGTACCACTTTAAATGTAAATCTGGCTAAATCCTTGAAAAGAGTACTTGGATTCTGGCTCAACCCGTGAAGTACAGGTATCAATTGATGTATTTAAAAAAATTCTGCAGTAATACCGTAATCGTAATGGAAGAAATTTTGCAGCAGACAGGCTAGTCTTGCTGCTGAGGAAATGCTGGTTCACATCTTTAAGCAAGCAGATGTGTGCTAACATGCTCAGGTGTGTGGAGTGGTGTACATCCTTTTAAGAAACAACTTGAAGAAGAAATTGTCAGGTGGGGGAATTGCTGCAAGAGAAGGAGCAGTCTTGCTTCTGTTGTCTACCTTTTCCTCTATCTCTTTAAAGGGTCCATGAGCACTCCTGCCATACAGGAGAAAATAACTTGTCTTTTTAGCATACTAACAGCCCAATCCTATCCCTCACCATTGCGGACAATGCAGCCATGCTGCTGGGGCCCTTGCTGCATCTGATTCGGGGATGTGTGATCAGGAGACCTGCCAGAGGTCAGTAAAAATAGCTGCGTAGGCCTCATGGTGGCCTATGGATCTCCTCAGACCCACACCAGCTCTGTTGCTGGCATAAGTCTGAAAGAGTAAAGAGAGTGGGACAGTCTGGCAAAGAGGGAATAGAATCCTGGCCACTACCACCAGGATATTCCCCCTGCCCTCCCCCTCCCCACTCTGAAATTCCCCCTGCTATCCCCCTCCCCATCCATGACACCCCATGACCACCAATTTACCAGCACTGGCAGGGGCTCTGGGAGTTGCACTACAAATTCTAGCAGTCCAAGGACCAGACAGGATTGGTCCGTAAAACATGAGAAGTAAGGTACAGATCTTATAAGCTTTTATAAGGTTCTTTTAAAAAGGCTGTTAATTGTGTGTGTGTGTTGCAGGAAGGTTGCGTATCTTGTCATCAGCAGTAGCCCAGGCATGGTACAAGGGGTATATTTGCCATTTACACAATCACTTCAAAGACTAAATAGCAATGTTAGGTATAAATGACGGGGCAAGATCCAGCTCACCAAAAAACAAACCCCCAAAAACCCAGTAGTGATATGAATGCCAGGTTCCTCCCAGAAGTGTTATCCATGCAACTGAAGAGTTAAAATTCCACCATCTCCAGAACAAAGACCCCCCAAAATTGCACCATCTCCAGAACAAAATATCTGTACAAGTGCTATGCAATTTTCCTTTAAAAGGGATAAGGGTTTTTTAATCATTCAGGGCCCAATCCTATACAACTTTCCTGCACTAGTGTAGCTGTGCCAACAGGGCATGCACTGCATCCTGCAATGAAAGGGCAGTCATGGATTCCTCCTCAAGGAAAAGGAACATTTGTTCCTTTATAGTGGGGCTGCATTGTGGTGCATCAGTGCTGGAAAGTTGGATAGAATTGGCTCCTTAGTCTTTTAATCTATGCCACAACTTTATTAACTTTATCCTAGTGATAGGATAGTTGTCTATATGTGGTTCAACATCCAGCACTGGAGCCTGAGCTTTTGATTACAGGTTTTCTGGAGGGCCTTAAATTATTTCATTTTTACTTGCAGGACTTGTAGTTCAATATTCAAATGACAATGGAATAAGTTGGTCCTTGTTGCGAGAGTTGGACTTCATGTCATTCTTAGAACCACAGATCGTATCAATAGAACTGCCCCGCGAGGCAAAAACGGCAGCCACTGCTTTCCGATGGTGGCAACCTCAACATGGTATGTACTACTAATACCAATTAGTATGACAAATGCAAATCAGTGTGTATCTAACTTTTCGGCTCATATAATAGCTAGGAGAGAAGCCATAATTTTGGTAAATGAATGTGAACATTCAAGCAGATCACTGCCTTCCATGCGATTTTTGTAGGGAGTGTGCATGGCAGTGAACTGTTTCCCCTAGCCCAGTAGGGGAAGTGCTTATAAGTGCTTGCGGTGTGGGGGGGAAGTACTTCGCGATCTTTATTTTAAAAAATTTTCAAGGCTTGGGGAGTCCTGTGGATGCCTTCGCAGGGCTCCCCGCACCCCCAGGACGACAGCACTTTGATTGGTAAGTAGACCGAAGCCCCTATCGCCCCAGGCAGCAGCGCAATCCTGGGGATGGTGCTGCTGCCTGCTCTCTTCCCCACCCCTTAAGGGGACGGGGCCAGAGGTTCTTCGGCTAGGGCGTCACAATGCCCCAGTTTGAAAACCTCTGCACGATCCCCTTATATCACTTGTTCCTTACGCAGTGCCTTTAAACAAATCAGGAAATTCAGAACAGCGCCTCCAGCATGCCTTGTCTTGCACTTCCTGTTTTGTTTAAAGGGGCTGCGCAAGGAAGGAACAAGGTGAGTGAAAGCTTATTAGAATGGCTCTGTTTGCAGCAGGTGGCGGCAAAAGCACCCTGGGTCTGATTGCCACTTCCTGCAACCTGCTGCTTAACACAATCTGCAACACTCACTGCAACGGGCCAGCCGTGCCTCTCATAGAATGCTGATTAAAGAGTTACGTTGGACTCAGGTTCAGACATATGAACTCAGATGCTTCAATCAAGCTCACAAATGGGTTAAAGATTTTTCTGTATCATAATTTAGCTAATCTGGTTCAAATGGTAAAGTATGCAAAATAATAACTCCATATTTCTATTTGTTTGTAGGGAAACATTCAGCACAGTGGGCTTTGGATGATGTCCTTGTAGGAATGAACGACAGTTCTCAGACTGGTTTTCAGGATAAATTTGATGGATCTGTGGATTTACAAGCTAGTTGGTACAGAGTGCAAGGAGGCCAAGTTGACATTGATTGTCTGTCCATGGATACAGCTCTCATATTCAGTGAACATACAGGTAAGGCTTTCTTTTAACATGCTGAGGCTTTAAAAAATTGTGATGTTTTATAGTGTTCACTATCATGGAAATCATGAAACATTTGCTCATAAATCAAAGGATTTCTGGCATTCTTTTCAGGAAAACCTCGTTATGCCGAGACTTGGGATTTCCATGTGTCTGACTCTACTTTCATACAGTTTGAACTGAACATGGGCTGCAGCAAGCCATTCAGCGAATCCCACGGTGTTCACTTTCAATATTCTCTAAACAATGGGAGAGACTGGCATTTGGTGACAGAGGAGTGTGTTCCTCCCAGGATTGGCTGTCAACAGTATTCTGAGAGTTCAGTTTATATCTCAGAAAAATTCCAGAACTGGAAGCGAATTACAGTCTACCTTCCACCAGCAACAATGTGAGAATTATTGTCTTGATTGCATATAGACTCTATATGTCTTTTTTGCTATGAAAAGTGTTCGTGGAATCTAGCAGAATTTCATTTTCAGCATAACAGAAACTGCGAATGAATGATTTTAAGGATATACTACCCCCAATTACTTGTGTTAATACACTGGAATGCTTACAATGAGTGCCACCCAAGAGTAAAGGCATTTTTCTCTCTAGCATCCACAAAATAAAGTGTCTGAAGATTTAAGTCTCTATGCACTGGGCAAATTAAATTATCATGTCTCTCATCTTCCTCAAAGCTAAGAAAGACGTTTTCCCCATCATAGGACTGGAACTAGATGAGAGATGTTTGCTGTTGAAAATGGCAACTGTGCAGTATGCTCCCCCACGTTTTGTTAAATCTCACATCCCTGTAGCACCATACCATAGTGACTGCACTGAATTATTCTTTTCATCTGTGTTTTCCCAGCTCTCCAAGAACACGCTTCAGATGGATTCAGCATGATTATACTCCTGGTGGAGATGCGTGGGCTATTGATAATGTGATCCTGGCCACTGGCTGTCCATGGATGTGCTCAGGCCACGGTATCTGTGATGCTGGCCGCTGTGTGTAAGGAGACAAGTATTACATGCCATCTCTTTTCCCTGATGTGAACATAATGCATTTATCGATGGCTAATGCTTCCACCTGTTCCCCACAATTTGTTTTCAGATGTGACAGAGGCTTTGGAGGCCCTTATTGTGTTCCTGGTGCTCCACTCCCTTCTGTTCTGAAGGATGACTTCAATGGCAACCTGCATCCTGATCTTTGGCCTGAAGTCTATGGTGCTGAAAGAGGAAACCTGAATGGTGACACCATCAAATCTGGAACTGCTCTCATCTTTAAAGGGGTTAGATATTATTAGTGTTAAAAATGTTTAAATATACATTTCATTCTTTTTTCCATTTCTTGGCTCTTCCCTGCATGCTATTTTTGGTAATCTCCTTTTTATTTTCTTTCATTCCCCCTCCCTTTTGCCTTGAATACTTCTGCCAGAACATTTGGAGGGGTTTTAAAAAGCAATTTTTAACATATTCAGCCACATCCTGGGGTAAATTAAAATGTGTTGAACTAAGATATTAGTTCTCACAAAGGAAAAATGTGTGATCCATTTTTCACAGTGGGGCAGGGGCATTTGTTGATAGGATGCCTTATATGAAAACGTCAGAAAGAAGGATTCCCTCTAATGTTAAGAATTTTTCACAGAGTATTATTGCAGGGGAAACTGAGGTAGGACAATCCCCTTGTGAAGACTTTAGTGCCTGTATTAATCATGTTTGAATCTACTAGTTCCTTGCATTAGCTTCATCTCCCATATTATATCTAATATAAATGTCATGACCACACCTTTGAAATTCTTTGTAAACTTGATCCGATTAGTTCCCTTCCCTTATTTCAAAATTACTATTCCGTCTTCCAGAATTCACACCTTTTCTACTCTTAGTTTCCTTTTCTTTCTGCATATGTTACATTGATCATGTGTTCCTTTGGGGCAGGAATTTGATTTCAAGCCTGTATAGTTTAGGAATATTATTAGTTCATGCCTGGATCTGCCCTAAATTAACATGCATACAAAATATTAATATTTGCATTCCCTTAAAAATTATCTTGTTAGATCAGCTTATTGGTTTATGATTTTACAGTACAGTACCTATTTCGAACTATTTTGAAAGCCTAAATTATAAAAATCCTTTTTACCCTCTGGGAAATAATAACTGTATCTCTTCTGTCTTTTCAGGAGGGACTGAGAATGCTTGTTTCAAGAGATTTAGATTGTACCAATACAATGTACATCCAGTTTTCATTCAAATTTTTAGCCAAAGGTAAGAGAAATATTTATTTTTCCTTCATACAAGCAGTTCTACTTAGTCACTGTAGTTATAACAGACCTCACCTTGGATTAATATAATCAGTGCTAACTTGCAAAAATGTAGGGAGTCTGCAGAGTGTTGGAAGTTCTGAGGCATAAGCAGGAAGCCCTATGCCACAACAATAAAAAGGACAGAGGGAGCATAAATTACTATAGGATGATTGAAAAAGAATCACTATTATATGTGTTCTGGTAGCTTCCCAACTAACCTGTAGTCATTATTATCAGCAAAAATGTCCCTGTAAGACAGCTGCATTGCCAGGCTCTGCTGGCACCCAGGCTTGGATGATGTCAACCCCCTCTCCAGCATTCAGTTTGAAAACAGCTCCATCTGGAGCAGACGGGAGGGCCTATTTCACAGCAGTTGCCTGCAATGGGCAGTGCAATCCTAACGCTGTCCTGAGCCGGCTCCAACGTGTCGCGAATGTAAACCACGTTTGCGGCTACTCAGAGGGTAGCTGAGCCAACACGCGGACATGCAGGCAGGCACAGAGGGATGGAGAGGGTGGTGGTAGGGCGTTCTGTGGGCAGGAAGGGGGTATTTGTGGGCAGACCAGGAGGTGGATTGGGACAGGGGTGGGACCTTGGCCCGATCCTAACCCCCGACCCCAGCACAATCAACCTTACGTAGGTTGCTTGGATTTACACCTGCAAAATTGCAGGCGCAGATCCAAATAGCCATATTGGGCTTGTTGGTGCTGTCAGGCCAGAGGCACCTGCCCTCGCAGTAGGCGACATCAGGGCGTTGCGAGAGGTAGCAACGGGAGCAACAGACCAAGTGTGTGTGGGCTCCTTCAAGCCTCCCAATCTGTTGAGGCTCAGAGGTAGGAAGCATCAGGGATAGGCAAGGGGGTGTTCCTTCACCCACTGGTCCTCCTCCCTTCCAGTACCGTGTTCGGGTTCACTGGCTAGCCAGCATCCAGCCTGCTAGCCAGTCTCCTTCAGACTGCCCTCATCACCAGCTTGCCTGTGGTTATATAGAGCTGCCCCGCCCTCCTGCTCCACCTCTTCCTCCCAGCCCAGGTGCACAAGCCCAGGCTGATAACCCTCCAGGTCCCTGATCCTGCAAGCACTTACCACCCTGCCTTCTCTGGCAACTGCAGCCAGGGGCCTTCGTTCACCTGCTCCTGGCCTCCTCAGGCTAGGTGAACATCTCCCTCGATCGCAACAGGACTGGCCTGACTGCGATTGAGGGAGAAGGGGTGGGCTGCCTGTCCTTGCTGTCGTCCGCTGCGGCAGGGCCAGGTGCTTCTCATGGCCTGACCCACCAAAGGGGCAGGGAGGCCCTGGGCTGCTGCCATGGTCCCCATGGGAAAGTGTTCTGGCTGGGATCCTGGCTGCCTCGTGCCTGCCTGGTGAGCCGAGTCCCAGACCAGATCCCGGACAGGGCTGGCTAGTGCGTGACATGGGGTAAGGGGACTGAAATTCCCTTACTCCATGTTGCGCCCAAGCACATTTCTCACCTGCACTGGATACAGCGCAGGCCAGTTGGCCTGCCTGTTCCAATGCAGATTAAGATTGCACATTAAGGTTTGAACTGTCACCCCCCCCCAGCAGAGATGCTGCTATTCTGCCACGGGGGGGGGAGGCTATGTATCCCCTGGCCCCACCTCAGTTATGCCACTGCTGTAAGAGAAGATTAGAAGTTTTTCTGCTTCCCATTTTTATTTCTTCCCTGTTCCTTCTTCTCGTTATCTTTGCCCATCCTTCAAAGAGCTCTTCATTAGGTATCCAGTTTATTCACTGTTCTATCATCACCGTCCTACCATAAGCAGTTTCCTTTGGCCTGTACTGAGGGACCCAGGACACTTCCGATAAAGAACATGTGAAATTTTATTGTTTCTCAGTTTCTCCAACTCCTCTGGATTGTAATTTTAAAACTGAAAGATACCCATAATCCTGAAGTTCGAATTAATAATTAATATTTTCATATTACATTTGTAACTTAGCTTGCAGTGCTATTTTAAATCGAAGGAACGGCACGTTCCCTAATGTTGCGACTAGATACAGTATGTCAATCCATCCACCTTTCTGTAATATTAAAAAAAAATTACTTATTGTCTGTGTCTCTGTAATAATGCTTTAGCTAAATATTTACCCACCCCAATGGTTTTTTTGTTCTTATTATGATTTTATTTGTTGTTTTCCATGTTGTACATTTTAGTGTGTAAGCTGCCTTGGGCATTTGCTTCCGCATGGACAAGACAGGATATAAATCTTTTAAATCAGTGCTCTTCAAACTGGTGGGTTGCAACCCACCATAGGCAGTTTTACTAAAGAAACCTAGGGCCCAATCCTATCCAACCTTCCATCGCCTGTGTAGCCACAATGCATTTCCCCTACCCCAGTGTTCCCCTACCTTGAGGAGGTCTCCCTGACTGCACTCTTACTGCAGGATGCAGTGCACACCCCATTGGAATGGCTACATCAGCACTGGCAAGTTGGATAGGATTGGGATCTTAGCCATTGGCTAGTGGAAACTCATTTTTTAAAATGCAGTGAAAGCCCTGGCAGCAGTGTCCTCGAGGTTTTTGAGGTATCACAAAAACTGTGGATACAAAGTTTTAGCTACTGCATCTGTGTCTAGCTCAGGTTTTGTTTCTTTTTTTAGTTCCTATGCCATTTTTTGCCAACTGTTTTCACTTTGGAAATCCAACCACATGGTATGCTGCCTCACAGTGACTGTTGCTTTGCCATTTCCTTCCCTTTGTTCTAGGTACCCCAGAGAGGTCACATTCTATTTTGCTTCAATATTCTGTCAATGGTGGCATCACTTGGCACCTGATAGATGAGTTCTACTTCACTCAAACCACAGACGTTCTTTTCATTAATATCCCGCTGCCATACACAGCACGAATCAATGCTACACGGTTCAGACTTTGGCAGCCTTACAACAATGGTAATGATGAATGATCCAAATCCATATCATTTTGTAAATGTTTTGCTTCGTTTTTCATGATTCAATGTTGGGTTTTTGGTTTTTTTTTAGCTATATTGTACATAATTTCAATGTATTTGTTTTCATATTTCCCCAGAATCCTGTATTCTGTTATAAAATTAAATTGCAACATTTAATGTTAATGGAAGTTATATAGCAGGAAATGTGATTTGCTTTATTCTTTTTTCACTGTTTTAAAACAGGTCTGATTTTCATGTAATGTTAATGGAAGTTATATAGCAGGAAATGTGCTTTGCTTTATTCTTTTTAAGTGTTTTCAAACAGGTCTGATTTTCATTTAACATTGTACTTAAAATAGCCATAAGCACAGTTTATTTTTATAAGTAGAAATGACCCATATTTACAGCAAAAACAGACAAAACTGCAGGTACTGTCATCTGTCTATTGGGGAACTGTGTGTCCCCCAGTAGTGTACCCAGTGGAGGGGGTGATGTGGTAAATACTGCAAACAACGCAACTCGGCATGTAAGTTGCCTCTCCCACTTGCTGCTGGAACCTTTCCAGACAGTGACGGCAACACGCAGTGCTCTGTGATGGCTCAGCAGCCAAAAAGGCTGTTGGGACATGTTCATGCAGCAGGCTTTGCTCTTTGTTTAAAATGCCATTACCCCATAGCCCCATTACCCCATATGCTTTAGTACAGTGGTTCTCAAACTTTTTAGCATAAGATCTGCAGCTTCCAAGATGGTGGTTCCCATCTCTCCGCAACCCACTTGCCATCAGGTCGTGACCCACCAAGTGGGTCCTGACTCACAGTTTGAGAAACACTGCTTTAATAGCTTGGGGCTCCTTCTTCAGCTCAAGAGTAGCTAAGCCTCCAAGTTACTTCAGCTGAGATTGGCATGTATCTACAACTTGGGCAACTAGGAAAAGGGGTATGATGGAGTAGCCAGGTGGTTTCCACTCCTCCAGTTAGTAATTCTATGATATCATTAAATTGGCTTACTTAAGTTCTCATGTGTACTCTGCCAGGTTTGCTGTGATACCTGGTTTGCAGAAGGCACATCTAATGTACCATTCAGAGAGTGCAGCAGGGCCTGGGATTCCTGGGACAAAATAAGTGGTTAACAACAGGGAGTCTATTTTTAGCTAGAGGCATTTAGGAAATTAATTTTCTTTGGTTTACACATTTTTCACTCCAATCCAGCCTGCAAACCTCACAGTTTTGTCACACCCAGCAGGGGTCTGTGTGCACCATTGAGTAGCATCCCAGATTCCTCTGCTGGGCATTGTTGATTGTTGAATCCATTTAGTCAACCTGTTTTTCATGTCCATCCAGCCTAGTTCAGGCATTTTCAATCAGCGGCTTATACTTTCCCCTATCTTCTCTTTCCCCCATTTGTTTAATTCATTTTCTTTTTGAATTTTTAACAAATCAATTTAAGTTTGATTCCTTCCTGTCTCACAGTGCAATCCTACAGACTGCGCAGCATTGGTGCAATGGGGTTGTGCCGACACTGCGCACTTAGCCCCAATGTGGAGGCGCCAATCGGCACCCCTGCATCGGCACTAAGGCAATGGGACCAGCGCTGCAGGCAGTGCCGGTCCCTTTGCACCCGTGCAGTGCCTCCCTAGCATTGGCCAATGCCGGCCGGCATGAGGGAGGTGCCATGACAGGGTGGCTTGGGGATTGGCAGGAGGAGCGTGGGAGGAGAGCGGGATGTAGGTGGGACAAGAGCGTCCCCAGGATTCGGCCATATGGCCAAATCCTAGACCCATTTGGGAGGCTGCATGGCCCTGATTTGGGCCGTGCGGTCTTCTCGGATCTGCATCCGCTATTTAGCAGACGCAGCTCCAAGGAGCACATAGGGAGCAAACGTTCCCTTATGGCAGGGAGGCTCCAGCCTCTCCTATACTGCACTGGATATGGCGTTGGCCAGCCGACCTCACCATTCCAGCGCAGTATAGGATTGCGCCCTCATAAAGGTTAATGCGTCATTCATTCAATTGTCACTTCTGATTGCTTAGAAGGCACTACTGTGGTATTGAATTTAAATAAGATCCCATGGGATTCTGTGGAAAGGGTTTTTTATCTAGGTGGCCCCTCTTGGCCTACTCTCTATAGCCTGGGATAGTAGCAGTGGATAGAAACACCGTGTTCCGTCCCCATCCATGTACTCACCCAGTAAAAAGGGAAAGTGAAGAGCAGAAAGAGATACATGTGCATTATTTATTATTTATTTATTTATTTATTTATTAAATTTTTACCCCGCCTTTTAGCCCGGAGGCTCACAAGGCGGCATTACAATATAAAAATTAAAAAAGCAATTTAAAAAACAATATAAAACCATACACTAAAACAGAATTAAAACAAAACAATACAGTTAAAAACAACAAACCCAGAGGATCATAAAACTATAAAAATGTAACAACCCAGCCAGCCAGCCTGTCAACAATTAAAAGCTTTTTGGAATAAAAAGGTCTTCAACCCCCGCCGAAATGTAAACAAAGAGGGAGCAGTTCTCAGTTCTAAGGGGTTCATTAACAACTAGGTGCTACTCCCCTTGGTCACTCTGCATTCTCTCAGGGCACAATCCTAACTTGTAAGTAGACCGGCATCTCTCTATGCATTTTGGGAAAAACTGATTACCCATACATAGCTTCATGATATGTCATGAGGCCCAGTGAAGAGTCCCGGAACCCATTCCATCTGGGGTTAATGTGATCTGTAGTTATACATCTTTCTCTTTTTTTCGAAGGTAAGAAAGAAGAAATCTGGATTCTAGATGATTTTATTATTGATGGAAACAACCTTAAGAATCCTGTTATCCTCCTGGACACTTTTGATTTTGGTCCAAAGGAAGACAATTGGTTTTTCTATCCTGGTGGCAACATTGGACTTTATTGTCCATATTCTTCCAAAGGAGCACCGTATGTATTTTTAAATATATATCTCAGATGTAAAGGGTCACTTAGTAGCAGTGCAATCCTATATACATTTCTACTCAGAAGTAAGTCGCATTGTGCTCAGTGGAGCTTACTCCCAAGTAACTGTGTTTAGGATTGCAGCCCACTAAACATTAATAATTTAGTTGTGAACAATAACTTTCATTTCTTCAATAGAGAGGAAGATTCTGCTATGGTCTTTGTTTCAAATGAAGTTGGAGAACATTCAATTACGACAAGGGATTTGAATGTGAATGAGAACACCATAATCCAATTTGAGGTACTTATTGCTACATTTTTCTCTTCGTGATTATGGAGTATTCCTCTTTCTTAGAGCGCAATCCTAACCTGGAGTTAGGCCGGCAAAGTTGAGCCGGCATAAGGGCCACCGTAAAGCATGTTTGGATCACTCTCAGAGACAGGGAGAATGGCGCACATCTGTGTGCTGGACTCTGTGAGTCAGGGAGTGATCCAAACATGGTGTCCCTTGTGCCGGCCAAACTTTGCTGGCCTAACTGTGCCAGCATAACTCCAGGTTAGGATTTTTCCCTTAACCTTATTCTGTCATTTCCTACCTGTCCTATATTTTTAAAGGGTAGGAATCTGAAGTAAGTTTGTAGAATTAGTTTGATAAAGAAATAAAAAGTCTGTGAATTAGTTTGATAAAGAAATAAAAAGCTTGCAATATTTTTGATATTATTTGATCTATTATTATTTGATACATTATCGTTCGAAACTATAAATTATAAGTTAACTATAAATTATTGTTCTCAAAACTGTTATAGACTAAAACCTTTTCAAACTGCCCTTATAGTCTATAACAATGGTTCTCAAACTTTTTAGCACTAGGACCCACTAGCACTTGTAGCACTAAGTAGCACGAGCACTTAGAATGACAATGTGTCCAGGACCCACCAGCAGTGATGTCATGCCCAGAAGTGCTGTCATTGCAAGAATGCAGCAATAAGTTGAGTTATTTCTCAGCCATTTTCCAATAGCAAAGTGAATCAGAAAGAAAAAAAACCTATTTACAACCTTGACCCAAGCAAACCAACCACACAGCCCTCCCCCTTTCCAGCATCCCCATATTTTCAATATGGCTGTTCTAGGTGTTTCACAACCCACCTGAAATTGGCTCGTGACCCCAGTTTGGGAACCGCTGGTCTATAAGTTATCACTGATGGGGAGACGTAGACAAAAAATAGTATTCCCATGTTGAGGTCTCCTTCTCTATTCCCAAAATGTGTAAGAAATCTCACCTGTTTTGTGTTGTCATCCCATTGTATGTTTCCTCATCTCTGGTTCCACATTTTTGCTGCCATTGGCAGGGGCAGTCAAAGATACATGATGAAGACATGACAAAGGTGAACATTCCTATAGTGGTTTCCAAACTGTGAGCCATGGCTCCCTGGGGTGCAGTGGAAAACAGTCGGGGGGTGGTGTTGTGAATTTGTGTTGGTTAGAGCAGAGTTGGGGGCTTGCGGACCCATTCTAGCGCTTGCCTTAGCGCTCCGGAGCGAAGGAACGAAGCGATCGCTACATTTCAACATCAAAGTCTTTATTGTTTCAGTAGCGAAAGTGTGAAAGGTGAAAAAGTTCAATCTGCCGGTTAGGAAAGCCGGCGAAGGCAGTGCCGCGCGCAGGCGGCTCTTCAGTGCGGTTTTACATCTTAGTGCACACACAGTGAGAAAATTCTTCTACACAAGAACAAAAGGATGCAACCAGAGTATATCTGGTAGGTGGATACCTGAAGACCCTTGTGCCCCATTTTACCCAATGAGGTGCCCCTTTGGACACTATGATCTCATGAGAAAGCAAAGTGTTTGTAGCCAGCTCTTCCCGTGTGAAATTGCCTGCTTTCATTACACTATCGGAAAGGGAGTAAAGCTAGTTGCCCTAACAAGCTTGGGAAGCTGACCAGCTCAAGGACTCACAGGTGTCTATCTGATCTGGAGAAGCAGAGACGGAATGCCAGTTTCAACCAGTTCTGGACTGTGAGATGTGAAACTGCAACAGGTGGGGCTGCTGAATCCTAACAAAAACTCCACTGCCCTATACAGTGTATAGGATTGTAGCTCTAATGCGGAACTGCAGCCAATGACCCAGGGAGCTGCCAGTTGAAAAAGTTTGGGAACCACTGCTATACATTTTACATGGCACAGTATCCACATATTGTTCAACTCTCAATAATATTTGAAAAATCTAGATTCAAAATTGAAATTGAAGCATGTTGCACAAGTTTGTACGTATTTTGCAAATGCCTACAATCATTTGTACTCACAGCACATGCCTGTGTATTTATAACAAGAAGCTGAAAGTACACCTTACATATTCCTAGAAAATTTGCTTTGGCTGTGTATTCATGCACATCCCAATTTGTCATGACAACTCATTAATAATATATAGAATGCAAACTGTTTTCTGTTTTAAAATATACATTAAAAGCTTGTTTACCACATGCCTTTAAAATCACATTCAAACAGAAATGAGTCTTCAGTGAGTTTACCCCATAAGACTTAAATGAACATCTTGGCATCTGGAGAAGGCATTTTGCTTTTGTAAAAAATTTAACGTCTTTAGCTGAGGTCTTGGAAGATGCTGATAAACAAGAAATTATTATGCATAATGCACTAAACGTTACCATCCCACATTTCTGGATTCTAAGAACTAGATCTGCTGTATCACATTCTTTAGATTCCAGATCAGTAGGTACATGACCCAGATATAGGAAATTAGTAGACTTTATGTGCATTATGGTAATGAATATCATGTTTTTATTTTAGAGATAATTTGCAGTCCAATAATATGGGCTTTTTACTATGGCAAAGCTTATGTTCTGTCATCATAAATGCCTCTGTGGCACCATAAATGGCGCACCACTGTTGAGTGCATCAGAGCCACTAGCAGAAATGGCCAGCAGCTCTCTGTGTCCACCTCCAACCCATGCCTGAGCAAGGTGGCATCTAAGGTAGATTGGGAGGTTCAGGGGAGGTTTGGGGTGGGGAGCGGGGAGGTCAGGTGACAGGAGAGGGACAATCTCAGTTGCAGTAACACACTTGCTCACCTTTTCTGATAGCCCGGGTCTGATCAGCATGGAGTTCCGTCAAACATTGTGCACTACGCTCATCAGATTTCACTTGGACAAAGTGGTATTGAGACTATATGCTGTATTTTTTGCCTAAAGTGGTCTCAACGTTTCATGTTAATCAGAACTGAAACTACCTGTCTTTATTTCAAATTCCAGCTTCAGGAGGAAAAAGATTTCTCACACATTGGTCATCAACTCTTTCCCTAGTAACACATGCTGGAAGTCTTTTGACTGCCCCAAATGATGCTGTCCTATTTCTTGATGAAACCTAAAGAAAACTATATATATATGGAACCTGAGACAGAAAATCATTCACCTATGCTCAAAAACATCCAAGTCTAACAAAAAATAGTTGTAAATGTAAAGGCTAAGCTGGGAAGAGTTCATTGGTTGTACCTGCATCTTCCACTGTGATAGAGCTGATAGAGCCCCAGGATATTATCTGACCTGTATGAGTGTTAGCAGCCACATAGATCAAGAATGCTACCCGCTCTGCCAGTAAAATGTTTAAGCCATAATTAATGTTTATTCTGGTCAGTGGCATTCCTATGGGGCGGGGGCAAAATGCTAAATGTTACAGGAACCTGAGCTCCTGTGTAATGTGGCCCCTCTCCCATTGCCTCCAGAGCGATTAGTTGCTTGTAAAACCAGTGCATTGCTCTCGGAGCCACGAATGGCTCTGGAGGCAAGGGGGAGGGGCCATGCCACATGCTTAGCATTCCCCCCCCTTAGAATGCCACTGATTCTGGTGAGCTGAGGGGGAGCAGAGAATGGGATAAGGAAAGAGAGAAAGTAAACAAAGTGAATGTGTAGTAATTCCTCTGCCTGATTTTGGTCCAGTGTCACACTACACAAATCTTGAATAAATTATCTTGGGGATAATAAAGACATAATTGCAAGCAAAAGAAAATTGGAATAAAATTTTGCTTCTTCTTGCAAAGGAAATATTTTTTATCTATGATAGTAGAATAAAAACATAGATAGAACAAAAACAAGACATAGAAACCTGCCCAAGTTCCCTCTTCACTCCACTCATCATGTCATGCTATTTCAAGTCTATTTCCTACACATCAGCCATCTTGGGGAGAAAGTGTGTCTCCCACAAACAGAATTTGTTCTCCTGCAAAAGAGTGCAGCCTTATATATGGTTGGTTACTAGGGGCAAAACACTCATGGACTTGGGCCATGCAGTCTCCTGGGTTTTGTTTTATTCTATTTCAGATTAATATTGGCTGCACCACAGATAGCTCCTCTGCTGACCCAGTGAAACTCGAATTCTCACGAGATTTGGGGGCAACCTGGCACCTGCTTCTTCCTTTATGTTATAGTAGCAGCAGCTACCTCAGTTCTCTATGCTCCACTGAGCATCATCCAAGTAGCACTTACTATGCTGGAACAACCCAGGGCTGGAGAAGAGAGGTCATCCACTTTGGAAAGCTACACCTCTGCGGGTAAGTAATGGTTTCGATGCTCACATTCCTTTTATCTTTATGTGAATGTTTCTGCATTACCAATCTACCGTAAAAAAGAAGAAGAAGCTTGCTGTCTCTCGCTGTTCATAAATACATTTACTAGGAAGAAAGTCCTATTAATTTCAGGGGAATCTATTTCAGATAACTGTGCATCACAGACTAAGGGCCCAAAACAGCCAGCGGAGACTCAAGGAGTCCCATTGCGGGACCCAGGGATTCCTCTGGGGGATTCTAGGGAATGTCTAGCAAATGTCTACACACACATACCATATGGAAGCACGGCCTTGGAAGCACAGGACCTCAATTATTAATTAATAATTTACTTGTCATTAATAAAATATTGCTTTATAGTCTGAGGAAAGGTGGCAGGGAGGTTGTGGGTAAGGAGGATAGGATCTGGCACACACCATCCCCATAATATCCACCCCCTCCAACAGCCTCCCTGCCCCCGTCCTGCTCTCACCCACTCCCACCTCCTGCATTGGTGTGCCTGCTTAGCAAGTGGCCAGCACAGTGATGACACACACGAGAAGGCTTGGACCTTCCTGCTGGTGCTCCCGCAATGTGTGCTGCTAGACCGCACTTCATGACTGTCTGAGCGCTGGTGGAGCACTAGTTGAGCCACCAACTGCCTCAAAGATGTTCTTCCCAGATGTTAATATCTATGCTTATATGTATTTGTATTTTTTTAAAGATACAAAAGAGCAACTCTGAGTGGCTGACATGTCTGAATGCAAGTACAGTTCAGAGACAGCCTTGTGAATGACTAAAGGAAGTCCGCTAAAATTGAGTGTTGGGAGAATTAGAACAGATAAAAGGAAATACTTTTTTACCCAGCGGGTACTTAAGCTGTGGAACTCCTTGCCTATCAGGAGTTGCTGATAGCGTCTGGGCTAGGTTCCTTTAAAAGGGGATTAGACAGATTTCTGGAGGAAAAGCCCATCGTGGGCTATAGGCCATGATGGGTGGTGCAACCTTCTTAGAAGTAGGCTACCTCAGAATGCCAAGTGCAGGGGAGTGGTAACAAGATGCAGGCATCTTGTTGTCTTGTGTGCTCCCTGAGGCACTGGTGGACCACTGTGAGATATAGGAAGCTGGACTTGATGGGCCTTCGGCCTGACCTAGCAGAGCTCTTCGTATGTTCTTATGAAATATCCAGCTCTTCAGCAGAGTAGTGCTACATGGTTGGAAGCTCCATCCGTGAAAAGGAGAGTTGCACTTACACAAGAGAACCTTGCAAGAATGGAAAATATTCCCCGATGACTGCAGCCCACCTTCTGTTCACAGAAAGAACGGATGACAAAGCATTGCTCTGCTAGAGGTTTGGGTGCAGCTTTATGTGTAACTGAAGGTACCGGATGGTCTCAGAGGCATTTGTGCATCTTTTTAGACCACTGGAGAAACTCATAGTAGACATCTTAGTATCTTATTTCTTTAAAGCATATCGTGACAAGCAGCTTTGAGAGAGCTACAGGAGAGAGCATTCCCACTGGGCAAGTGACTTCACATTTGGTAGTGAAATACAGCAGACCTTATGATCCTGTATGAGAAACTGGAACAAAGTCTGAAAAAAGACGTTGAATTATTAAACAAAACGTTTAATTTTTAAATATGAACATGCATCTTTAATTATTGTTAACTCCTGAATGTCTGGAAATTGCTTAGCTCTGCATCCCTGCAACCCAAATTTGCCAATTTGTTCCTTAGTGCTTCGGAAGAAGACTTAGATTAATATAAAGCTGTTACTTTCTTTCAGATTAGTGAGATTCAGGTGGTGCCAGGGATTTTACCCTGCTGGGTCTCAACCTGTGACATGGGCCATTGACAATGTATATATTGGGCCTCAGTGTGAGGAGATGTGCAATGGACATGGTAGTTGTGTCAATGGGTCAAAGTGCATCTGTGATCCTGGCTATTCCGGACCGACTTGCAGAATAAGCACTAAGAATCCTGATTTCCTCAAGGATGATTTTGAAGGTATGTATGCCTGATTTTCTTGTTCATTATTATGTTAGGGTTTTTGTGTACAGTTGAATGCTTTTCAAGTATAAGAAGTTCAGGTTTATTAAGAAAAAATGCTCCTTGTTTTTTTTACACATTATTTCAGTGAGGGTGCAGTCCTAACCTGGAGTTAGGCTGGCATAGTTAGGCCAGCAAAGTTTGGCTGGCAAAGGAACACTGTGAAATATGTTTGGACCACTCTTGGAGTCAGAATGGCCAGCACACAGACATGTGCCTTCCCTGTGATTTGGAGAGTGGTCCAAACGTGCTTTACAGTGGCCCTTGTGCCAGCCAAACTTTGCTGGCCTAACTCCAGGTTAGGACTGCACCTTCAGTCAGCTCCTGCCTTCCCTTGAGCAAATGGGTAGAGACTCTCCTCTGGACAGCTTGTGAGAAGCTGTCAGGGATTAGAAAGAGAGAAAGACGAGCTGCTAAGAAATTCTTGTTGCCAGTAGCATCATGTAAAATCAAGGACAATTCAAATGTACTTCAAGAGGTCTTGTCAAACTGTTAATGAACAAATAGTCAATCCTATGCACATTTACTTGGAAGTAAGTCCACTAAACAGAGTTATTATTTCCTAATAAGCACACACAGGATCAGGCTTCATGATCAAGGCCCTCCCTTGCACACCCACTACTGTTAAGATTCACTAGTACACATTTTCCCTAAGTACTAAGATTGCCTAAGTACTAAGGTTCCTTAGTAGACCATAGATTCAACGTATCTGCACGTCTCAAATTATTGTAAGAGCCATAACATCTACACTGCAGCCCTGACTATTATAATGGACAGATTCAAGAATGTCTTTAATTCGTGGAGCATTATTCAGACAAAGTTAAACTCTTTAACAGCCCAATCCTATGCCATCTCCCACCGGTAGGACAGGCACACACACAATCGCAAATTTGCCATAAAGCACCTTGCAGCACATCCACCAGTGCTGCTGCTCTGCCTGCCAACTGGGCGGAGGGGAGGCAGGGAGGGCATAATGAGGTGGGAAGGGGCATTTTTGGGTAAGGAAGGGCAGGGAGTAGGGAGGGGGTGAGCACAGCAGAGGAAGCCTCTACTGCATCCTAACCTCCATCCTTGAATTGGGCGTCCTTAAGTCTGTGCCAATGATCAAACTGGTGCAGATCTGAGTAGATCCACAGGGCCTGCCAGGGCCCAACATGGGGTAGGGGAATCAATGCTCCCTTACCCCAAGGAGACCTCCAGCTGCCTCCCTGACCCTGCAGGATATAGCAACAGCCGTTTCTGCACCGCTGTACAGATAGAATTGGGCTTGAAGTCTCATTTAGATTAGATGACAGTGGGAATGATATATGTACATGCTTAACCCTCCTACTGAAATCAAGGGACAATGGGATATGCCTAAAGTTTCCCCACTGAAACATATGGAGCTGAAAAGTACTTTATTTTGGTTCGATCATGCCCTCTGTATTTCCATTAATATTCAATTACCAAATCAGCTCTCTAGCCCTTCGTTTTTCATTATATAGGCTCCTTCGAGCATTATACATTTGGCTCATGAGAAAACAACCAGACTCTTTCTTGAAGCCTAAAAACAAAAGCTATGGTGTGAATTTTATTTATTTCAGATTTTCTCTAGGTTTCCAGGAAAGATGCTAGGGTTGAAAAGTGCTTGTATGAATATGTGTTTCACTTTACACCTAATCATTTATTTATCTCACTCAACTGTTCTAGCAGAAAGCCTGCAGGCTAAATCCTAAATCTCTCTGTCCTGTGCACCCAGGTCAACTAGAGTCTGATAGATTTTTGCTGGTGAGTGGTGGAAAGCCATCCAGGAAATGTGGGATCATGTCTGGAGGAAACAACCTTTTCTTTAATGAAGAAGGTTTACGCATGCTGATGACACAAGATCTCGATTTGTCACAAGCCAGGTAACGTGTTTTAAATGTTTACAAATTTCCATGAAAACATGTGGTTTAAGTGGTATTTCTCTTATATCAAATGCATGTGGAGCCATTTTGTACAGCTCAAGCTCTTCCATGTGCTATGCACAGAGTCACATCACTTTGGCTGCTGCCAGAAAGTGATGCCACTTAGGGCACAATCCTAATGTGCTATTTAATTAGGCTGCTATGCAGGTCGCCTGGGTTGGTGATTGCAAACGTGCCACTGGGTCTCAGGCACTCTGCCTGCTGTGCCTAATGGATGTGCATGCATTGGCTTTTAACAAGCTACCGCATCCAGTCAATAATGACTGGTAGCAGTAGAATCCTGAAAAGCAATCCATGTGCCCCAGGAGCTGTCAGTCTGTCCCCCAGTATATGCTGTCAGAGCTGGGAATCATTTCAGGGTGAGTATTGTGCAGCAGACGTTGTGCACTGATAAAGATGGGTCATTTGGTGCTTTGTCAGGGCTAACCCCACCATTTAGGCAGGATGAGGCAGCCTAGCCTAACAAGCGGATTTTGAGGTACAACGGAGAGCAGCAACTGTAATTTTTTTTAGTTTATTGTTACATGATTGCCATCATCAAATGGTGAATGAGGTCCCATTTGGATTGAATGAGGTTGCCTCAGGCACCAACATTTCTTGATCAATTGCTACCTTTTTCATGACATAAATAGTAGCATTAGGGCACAATCCTAACCAACTTTCCAGCACTGACATAGCAGTGCCAATGGCGCATGTGCTGCATCCTGCTGTTGGCGGGGCAGTCATGGCGGCTTCCTCAAGAGAAGAGATGTTCGTTTCCTTACCTCAGAGCTGCATTGCCCTTACCCTGGTGCTGGAAAGTTGGCTAGGATTGAGTCCTTAATCACTGTCATTTATGCCAAATCTTTGATGAATACAGCAAAATGTGGTTGGCAAGATTAGAACACCAGCATCTTGCCTAGCACATTTGCTTTGATAAATAACATATTAATCTCATCACATTGTTGCATACTAAGTACTCTGTGAACAGTGAGCTACATCATGAATCATTGTTGAGACTGCAGCGCTTATTGCCCAAGTAAGTTCACATCCATCATTCTAAATTCCCTAATATCTGGAACTAGCCTTGAATTGTCGACATTTGTTTACAGTAATTCACTGACAGATTCTCATCAAGCTGTCACCAGTTAATTGGAGCACAGCTTTTTTTAAACAGCCATTTTCAAGTTTTGCCACTTGGGAAACTGTTTAGAGTTTGTTCTGTGAAAACAGACGTGTCTAAAATATAAGATAATTTGAACTAACTTTAAATGAAACTCTTGATTACAAATCACTGGATGGTTCTTAGCCAGTTATTTTTGCAACATTTGACTTCTTTTTTTATCCAAAACGTTTTCAGTTTCCTGCAGATTTGTGCATTGACCCTTAGTGAGCATGTACCTTGCAATGAAAAACTGATTAAATACTCTGTAGAAATTGCATTTTAATATGCCCTATTTCATTTGGACCTGCCTTATTAGCATAAGGGCTTAAAATGTTGCCTTTTACTGCATGCCCTCATCCTCTGCTATGGGGATCAATTTAATATGAATTATTATACTTTTTCAGAAAAACAATAAACCGTGCCTTTAAGACAAGCCATTGCAGAATGTAATCTTACATGCACATTTATGTTACATTTCCAGATTATCTGCTTCAAAGTTAGGCAAGTGCTTTGTTAGAGCCTGGGGAACATAAATACCAGATTATCTGCAATAATTTGATTTTCAAGTCTGTTCTAAAATTAACAGCACTATTTAACAACAAAGCATACATGAGTTGTATCACATTTGATTAAATCACAGCATGTTAACCTCTTGTGGAGTTCAAATCATTGTCAGAAAACACCTTTCAGATAATGGACTAATGAATGCTATGTGGAAAAGAGAGGCAGATAATGCTTTTCTTGTGCACGTGGGAGAAGGAAAATAGAATTTCCACCCTCTGTGAATGAGGAATGTATCATATAGTACAAGATGGTTTCTGTGGCTCTTCAGCTTTGCCAGTTCTCACATTAACTTCACAGCCTTGTTAACATGCTGTCACGAAGTCTTTTCACATGACTAACACCATTCCCAAATTGGCATGCCACACAGCTGCTTGTTTTCATGTCCAGGGTTTTGGCAGACAACACAGCAAATGTCCAAGAAGATTGTGATTGGATCACAGATTGATGGCATACACAATACAATATTACGTATGTCCCATACCGACCCCTCCTTAAACACAGTATCATAAGTATTCACTAATCCGACTGTTAAGAATCACACCTAAAAAAGCTGCTGTTCAATCCACTATATCAACCACCATTGTAGATAGAACAAACTGAACCCTATCCTGATCCATCCAATCTCCCAAGTTGGCCAGAATCGAGCTTCAATCTCAGCTCTTCAAGAAGTGGATAGAAAACTGCAAAAGAATTGTCAGCCAGTTAAAGATCCTTTAGACAATTCACTGATTCACTTTTCACCAAGCTATGTGAAGCTTTTCACCAAGCTGTGTGAAGCTTTTCACTTTTCATCAAGCTTTTCACATCTGTGTGTCGTCCTCCCTGACTCTGAGAGTAGTGCAGATGTGCTTTACGGCACATTTATGACACTCCTAGGCCAACACAAGGGACTTGTGCCAATTTAACTCCAGGTTAGGATTGCGCCCTTACTCTACTAGAAGTTATGAACTAAAAAGTGGAAGCCACAGAACTTCTTATGATGTATAGTCTGTCTTAAACCAGTACCGACCAGCCCTCTTCTCATTCCAGAATATTTGCTCTCCATAATTCTATGAGAACCAAGTTCTTTATCACATGACTATAATTGCATAATTATTTCTGGCAATAGAAGTAAAATTGTCCTAAACAATATATCCCCAGACTTTATCTGAGAAGGTATTGTTTCCAATTATTTATTGTTTATTTTATTTTTTAAAAAAACATTAATTGGACACCCATCTACTCCTCAGTTACTGATGTTTTTTGTTGTAATGCTATAGATTTGTGCAATTCTTCATGAGACTGGGGTGTGGTAAAGCAGTACCTGATCCCAGAAGCCAACCTGTATTGCTCCAGTATTCTCTTAATGGGGGCCTGACGTGGAGCCTTCTTCAGGAATTCCTCTTCAGTAATTCAAGCAACGTTGGACGGTATATTGCCCTAGAAATCCCGTTAAAAGCTCGTTCTGCTTCTACACGTCTGCGTTGGTGGCAGCCATCTGAAAATGGGCATTTTTACAGCCCATGGGTAATTGATCAGGTATGTTGCTTTTTTCCTGCAGAATGTACGTACCCCTTTCCGTAGTTTGTGGGGGAAAGGGGGACCAGGCTATGCCCACTGATCTAAGGCATAGCCTATAGCTATAAATCTCCATATAAATAATGGAAATATCCAAACCTCATAAAAGCAATGGAAACAAGGGGTGAGTCTCAGAGCCTACTGTTGGAACTGTTACTTCTTATATTTTATAAGAAGTGATATGTAATTCCGAGCCATCTGCCTCTGGTTAGGATGCTCCAAAATATTTGGATATCAAATTCACAATACTGTAGAAACAAATGCCAGGAACACAAAATGTAATTTTCTTTCCTTTGCTTAAAGGGAAGAGAGTGTTGTTCAAAAGTTCATAGTTACTCATTGCTAATTGCCTGTTGTCAGAGTAAACAATATTAAACTGGAGAAAGATAAATAATTAATTTTAAGTTGGCAGAGGAAAAAAGACAGTGAGTAAGATTTCATTTAAGTCTTAACACCAACAGTGAAGTGCCTACTGTTAATTTTATCTTAGAAGCATTTGTACAGCTCTAAGCAACTCTAGGACTATGAAGTACTTTATAATTGTGAGTATTGTATTTCACAACAATAGCTGTCATTCTTCAGTTTCAGAAGGGCTATTCAAATGGGCTATTTGCCCAGACTTCTTCACCCCACCACAGATGACACAATACAAAATCAACGTTGGTATGAAATAGGCTGTGTTTATTCATTATAGTATTGAATTCAACACATCCTGCAGTGGTTCCTATCAGGATAGAACTCCACTCCATTCAGTGTGGGCACCTACCCCAAAGGAGACACACAATTGTCACCTCCCACTTGAGCATTACTACCCAACCAGGCTCCAAGTCAAGGTTGCATCTCACCGGCCCCAAGGTTTCCACACCAACCCCTGGGTAGGAGGTCAAAGCAGTCAAATTGCTCTGCCCTTCCCAAGCTTGACAAGCCTTTGAGATGGACTTTGCGATTCAAGTCAGAGAGATCATCAGCCTCAATCCCTGAGCCAGGCAGACTCTTGAGGTTGGTTCTGTTTCCCCTTCTGACTCTTGCTTCCCATAGGGTGCAGACAGGATCCCTACTAGGATCCCTACTACCTCCCTGTCCCCCATTATACTTGCAAGTAGAGGCCATCCTGGCCAGTTGACACCACTCCTCTGCCAATCCCGCCCTACTCCCAAGCCTGATTCGCCCCCCCCCATTCCACCTTCCCCCTCCCATTAACCCCCTTCCTGCCTCCATTGAAAGCTCATTTCTGAGTGGCTCATGCAGAATAGCAGACTCACATAAATACACAGTATCATTACAAATACAAAGTCTTCTCTTTCAACTATTTGTCAAAAGTTGGGCAATCCAAAAAGATTGCTTCTCTTACTCAGTGACTGCGATTCCTTGGGCAGTTCATTTCATGACCAATAATATTCATAGATTGTTTTTTCTTAATATTTATACTGCGTTTGTAACTGGTGTAGCTTAAAAATCACGTCATCTCTGTGCTACAGTGACATAGGGCGCAATCCTAACCTGGCATTGCGCCAGTGCAGCGCTCTTGTGCTGGGCCAGTGCTGTCGCAAACATGCTGTAAGGCGTGTATGCACCACAGATTTGGTCGCTGAGCCAGTGCATGCAGCAACACCGGTTCATGGGTGCCACCTCAGCTGCACGAGTCGAGCGCTGGCTTAGCTATTCCAGCGCAGGGCCATGCCTAGGGCATGCCAGAGGTGGGCAGGAGGGGTAATGGGGTAGAGACAGGACATGGCCATTGGACCGTTTCCAACCCCCCATCGCCAGGCTGGGCGGCCCCAATTTAAGCCGCTCCTGGCCACATGGACTTGTGCCTGCTCTTTTGTGGGCACAGATCTGAGCAGCCCCATAGGGTTGGCTGGAGCTTACCCCAGGGTAATATTCCCTTGCCCTTGCATTGTTAGGATGCAGCACAGATGAGCTGGCCTGCCTGTTCCAGTGCGAGTTAGGATTGCGCCCATAGACAATGTCTTTTTTCTCTTTTTTGGTATGAGATCTCTCTCTCTCTCTCTCTCTCTCTCAAACACACACACACACACACACTTTTTAAAAAGTCATTTCAGCAGGCACATTCTGATTAAACCATACATTCCAAGAAATAGGTTCTAGTTCTCAGAATAAACTCTCAACTTTTCATGACCTTCCCACCCTTGTCCACATTTTATTTAAATGTGTTAGCTTAAACAATGTATTCTGGACCTTTTTAATGAATTAAGTTCAGTGATTTCCATTTACAAGACCACTCAATCCTTGCAGATTCAATTATGTTGGTAATCGGCTCTTGACACCTCTCATCTGTCACATCTTCCATGTATCGAAGCAAATATATTACAGAATTTATAGGTACAATACAGGGAAGGTATATCTAATAACTTCTTCTACCTTAGATCAATCATTCTAAATCTTTAAATACGCCCCAAACACATGTGAAAATAATACAAGTTTGCATTTATATACCATCAACATGAATTAATAACCAACCATTTCATCTAAAACTCTATTCCGTTTTTACAGAGGTATGATGCAACTTCTTTCTAGTTGCAAATAAGGCAGGGAATTTATCGTTCTTTTAATAGACATGATTAAAGCATATAACGTTTTGTGTGGGATGTATAGGAGAGGGAAGTTCCTTTCCTCTTGCACAACACCAGAACCAGGGGACATCCACTAAAATTGACAGGAGGGAGAGTTAAAACAGATAAAAGGAAAGATTTTTTTTACCTAGCATGTAATTAAGCAGTGAGACTTCCTGCCACAAGATGTTGTGATGGCACCAGACCTAGATGCATTTAAAAAGGAATTGGACAGATTTATGGAGGAAAAGTCAATCACAGTTTACATGACAACAATATGCACCCTCTGAGCTTTAGAAATTATCTCTGAATGCCAAGTGCAAGGAACTGGCAACAAGATACAGGTTCTGATGAATATTGCCTTTATATATTTCTGCTATCTTCAGGGCGCAATCCTAAGCAGTGCTGGACTGGCGAGGCCAATGGGCCAGCGCCATATCTGACGCTGTTTATGAGAAGCTCCAATATCCCCTATGTGCTCCTTGGATCTGCACCTGCAAAAGAGCGGGCGCAGATCTGAGGAGATGGCGGGGTCCAAATCGGGGCTGCACGGCCTCCCTGACGGCCTTAGGAAGTGGCGTTACAGCCACCTCCCAAGCCCGCCCAAGTCCCGCCTCCCCCCCTCCCCCCAATCCCCGTACCGATACGGGACAGAGAATCCCTCGCGTCGGCCGGCTTTGGCCAATGCGAGGGAAGCGTTGCGCGGGCGCAACAGGACCGGCGCTGCCAGCATCTGAATGGTTTTATCGTGCTGAATCAGAATGGTCCATCCCTTGAATAGATTTTTCACATCGGTGGTTCCCAAACCTTTTAGGTCTAGGGACAGAACATGGCGGCGGATGACGATGAGGGTAGGGCTGGGTGAATCTGATCCAGGAGGGGGACAGAATCAGCTGCATTGGTGTGTGCCTCATCCTATCCCCCTTCTCAGGCCTGATCCGCTGACACAGGGCAACTTGGACTTTTACCAGCAAGTGTGTATGTTTCAGTTGCCCCATTGTGGCTGCTGAGGCTTACATCGGGGCAGTGGGAGAAATGGCCCCTTACCTTGGGAAAGCCTCCCGACTTCTAAATTCCACTATGGTACTGCTGCATTGGTGCAAGGGAATTTACTCTGGATTGGGCTGACAATCTTTATGTTGTAGAGTGGTAAATTGATGGTTTCCCCGCATGTACAGTCAAACCCGCACAACAAGGATACGTGAGTCCTTTTGCGAACCAGCCTTGACTTGCGCACACTTGTAAAAAAAAATTCTCATCCCATTTTCCTGCAGGCAAGCAAGCTCTTAATATTTGTGTTTCAGATCCTTATTGGTGGAAACATATCTGGCAATACAGTCCTGGAAGATGATTTCAATACCCTGGATAACAAGAAATGGCTTCTCCACCCAGGAGGAACAAAGATGCCAGTATGCGGTTCTACTGGAGATGCCCTAGTCTTCATTGAGAAAGCTAGCACCCGCTATGTCGTAACCACGGACATTGCTGTCAATGAGGATTCTTTTCTGCAGTTAGATTTTGCTGCTTCTTGCTCTGTCACTGACTCCTGCTATGGTAAAGACTTCTGCCACAATCACATCCTTGCCATTTTTTCCCTCTGGTGCTCTTGCTTATTGCTTTTAATTCAACTGCACTGAGAGATTCAGAAATCCAAAAATGAACATGATTCATTTTTTCATGAGTCATGGTTCCGGTACTTCAGGTTTTCCCCTCTTATCTGTGATCTGCATGTATTAATGATGCTGCTTACAAGACTATTCCATGCATAAAAATTTATTAAATAAGGCAACTTTATAGGTCTCAGGTGCTGATGGAAGCTGAAGACACACATTCTTGGGGAGCTTCCTAGTTCATGAACATAACCCAAACCAAATGCACCCAAGTGTAAGCACAGTGTAGTTTCTTTGGCACAAGTCTTGTATCAACATTGCACCATCTATGATTTTATATGCTTAACTGTGAACTGAGAGAGTCAGCCCAGGCATCACCTGGCTTCTTTGTTTCAAGTGTATTGAAGAAATTGACTTTAATTCAAGGTGGTTTACATAGGCAGGCATTTTCTAAACCGCAAGGGTTTTTACAAATCACAAACAAAGTTCTAATCTTTCAAGAACAACTACATACAGATGACACTTTTATCGTCCAGTCCTCCTTTCTTGCCACATGATTGCCTTCCACCGGCTGATAATCTGCTTCTTTGCTCTCACCAAAGAGCAGCTGGCCGTCTAGCACAACTCCCCCTCTCACAGGCAGCTGAGATGTACCTCTCCTATTATTACTATTTTGTTACATATCTGTCCAAAATGTGAGCCAATACTGATACGCAAAAGCTTTCCCAATTCATGTCAATGGTACATGTATAGGCCCTGAATCTGGAAGTCCTTGTGGATTTAAAAAACAACAAAGAATCTTGTGGCACCTTAAAGGTGAATCAGTTTATTTCATCATTAACTTTCTGTAGTAAACTGGAGTTCACAAAGGCATGTCCTCAAATAAATTAGTTCATCTTTAAGGTGCTATAAGACTTTACAGTGCTATAAGACTTGTGCTTTTGTTGCAACATGAGTTCTTCGCTAGAAGTTGTTATTAGACAACTTCTAGGAATTGTTTACATGCCTCACAGCTTCCCCACATGCCATATAATAACCAGTTACTGGAATGGAATGACATTCTTTATTTTGAGTCGTATAAATGTAAGACAAATCAGCTTAATGTTCCCAGCATAAACCTCTTGTTCTGACATTGGTTTCACATCATTTTGCATTTTATACTATTTCATGCTTTAAACTTTTATAGTTCTTGCATCTTAGTTCTTGCTAGCACCTATATGCATTTGAATATATACATTTGAGTTTGTACAGCTATATACATTTGAATTATGTTGGCATACAGCTAGAGCAGTGGTTCCCAAACTTTTTACCATCAGAACCCACCTAAAAGTAAAGTTTCATTTTACCATCCACTCAAGCCGCTGTGGCTATAATGGCTATTAGGCAGCATTACTCCCCCAGAGCAGCAAGTTGTTAAACCCTTGATACATATAGCCTAATCTACCTTGTCTGTTTCATGACCCACCAAAAATTGGGTTGTGATTCACTGGTGGGCCACAGACCCACAATTTGGGAACTGTTGAGCTCGAGTCAAGTTAGAACAGAAAAAGAACTGATCATGTGTGTCAGCTAACTGCAGGCAATTACTTCAGAATTCAGCATAAAAAATGGAAATGAGGTTTAAAGAAAATCCCGAAAGTAGATTAACCAATTTTCTTAAAAGTAACTAAGATTATTTAAGTACGGAAATTAACTATTTAACCTCAAACATAGTCATTGCATTTCATTTAGAATTGCAGTTCATCTCAACTCTGTTTAGAGTTGTTACAGATCTGTTAGTTATCCTTTTCTTTTTGAACTGTCTGCATTCCTAGCCAACTATTTTAGCTAACAGCCCAATCTGACAGTCTTGATTCAGCACTGGCATTGCCACTGAACAACCGTCATACATCTGAGTGCCCTTCATAAGGGATTCCTCATCAAAATGAATGGAGCAATGCTTCAGTGTGCCTTATTTCTTGCTTATGACGCATGCTGCCTCCTTCCCTTTCAGCCTAGTATTTGGAGGGGTGGGAAATGGCTTTGGAGGATATAGTCTCAGGTGCGCACCTCACAATATCATTTAATGCTTCCATCCCAGATCCATTAAGCTTCAAGGTGGACCTCTGTTTTGAAATTTACACACTGTAGGGAATTGTTGGCTGAGGATTGCTAGACAAAAGGAGTTACTGCCAGGTGGTAGCTAAACTTCAAGTTCCCAGGGATTAGCTTAGCCAGGTGGATCCTCATCCTGTGCCCAACCTGATTGGCCCTTGACATCACACTGACCTGTTCCACAGAATCTCTGGTCAAGAAGCAAGTCCACATGAAAGCAAGCAGTCCTATAAGCCTTTCAGAGAATGGACCCTTACTAGAGGGGAGGAATTAGCCTGCAGTGATGTATTTGCTTAATCCAATTTCCCCACTATCATTACCATTACCTTTGGTTTGGATTCAGAGTAAATGGGATACATATCCTGAAGCAAATTTCAGAGCAGGTGGTCTGTTTCTACTATATTGATTTTAATGGAAATGTGCCTTTGAATGTGCATCCACGTATGTATTCTTCTGAAAGTTACGCAGTGTATTTATTCACTAGACCACTAACCTTCTAGTGTGGTGGTTCTCAAACTTTTTAGCACCAGGACTCACTTTTTAGATTGACAATCTGTCCAGGTTCCACCAGAAGTGATATCATGGCCGGAAGCACCATCATTACATTGTGACACCAGAGCCTGCTGTTTTCCTAAGAATGCAGCAATACATTGGGTTGTTGCTCAGCCATTTTCCAATCGCAAAGTGCAAAGAAAGATATAGCAAAGAAATAGCAAAGAAAGAAAAAAGCCCATTTACAACCTTGACACAAGCAAAACATCCCCATAATCCTACCCATTTCCAGCATCTCATCTTCCTATATTTTCAATGTGGCTGTCCTAGGTGCTTCATGACCCACCTGAAATTGGTCATGACCCCCTGGTGGGTCCCAACCCACAGTTTGGGAACCACTGGTCTAGTACAACACTATTATCAATGGGCTTTGAGGTTTGATCATATTACTCTGAATCATTTTTGGGGCTGATTTAATATATTCCACTATCTTTAGCTATTGAACTGGAGTATTCAGTCGACCTTGGTTTGACATGGCACCCAGTCATGAGAGATTGCCTCCCGACGAATGTAGAATGCAACAAATACCAGCTCCAGAGGATTCTGGTGTCAGATACTTTCAACAAATGGACACGGATTTCTTTGCCACTTCCTTCTTATACCAGGTAAATTTCAAGTGCCATCTCCTTTGGGAAACCAATACACGTATATTGGAAATTGGCAGAATTATTACTTTTATCACTTTTACTTATATCAGCAGTCTCCAAGTCGGAGACCGCCACAACAGTAAAACGGTAAAAGTAAAACAGTAAAAAGGCTCTGTGGGGCGACCTGACCTTACCGTTCTACTGCGGAGCATAGCAGCAGAACAGTGGGCACTCGGCCTGCTGGGCCAACCGAATGCAGAAGCAGCTGACCATGAGGGCACCTGGGGACTGCAGGCACGGCTGTCACTGTGCTCCCCAGCGGAACATTAAGCTTGGGTCACCTAAGGGAAAGGAATAGGGGGCACTGGATCTGGCCCAGGGTCCAGAGTTTGGAGCCCCCTGATTTAAATCGTCTTCCATTGATAGGAACAATAAAATAAAATAAATTGAGGTATAGCCACTCTATAATTATTACTTTTAGAATTGCGTGTTTGATGTGCATCTGTTTTTTAATTGTGTTTTAATCATTTATATTGTTAACATTTTCTAGGCTTTTTGGGGTACCCATTTTGGAAAAAAGTGGGTATAAATTGAATGAGCAAATAAGTACCTAAACTAGCATATCTGAAATGGGCACTCAAAGAAGCCTAGAAAATATAAAAATATAATGAAAATTAGCATGAGGCTGGCTCTGAAGTCTGTCAGCTGATTTTGTGATGATGTGAGACCAAGTTGCATTGTCATGAATATGGCTCATCTGATGAAGCTGATGTGGCACAGGAAGATTTTGTTCGCTATTGTTCATTTGGCAAAATTCCTTTAGTTTTGTAATGGCATGAGGCAACACTCTATGCCTTTTTTAATCTCCCCATCTGCAGAGATAATGTAACATGGAAATCCCCTTGATTACTATATATAAAATATTATTAAACAGAGTTTAGTTTAAAAGTGTTCCCTCTTAGAGTTAGCACAACTGGGTGGAGCTCTTCCATGCTGTGCAGTCAGCAATGATTTCATTATGTCATCGCCAACTTCAGGGTGAACTGAGCTCCAAGCTGTTGGTTTTGAGAGATTGGTTGAAATTGGTTGAGAGGTGCTACCCAGTTAATTCTGATGTCTGTTAAATGAAATCACAGTTGTGTATTCATGGCTTTTGGAAAGGTGTGTGTGTATATATACTGATTGGCTGAGAGGTGTGCATGCTGCCCTCAACACTTTTGTGAAAACAACATTATATCCTGGCTTTTTAGCAATATTAGTATGTTCTTAAGGAAAAATTTATGGCAATCCTGGTTAAAATTAAATTAATGGGAGCTGCACAAGAGCAGTATTTGCTTTTATGTAGGAAGTATTCATTTCAACAGGGTTTGCACAGGAGAACATCCCAGTTGATTGTGTTCTTTATTTTTAAGTAAAGCCACCGTTAATTTAGTCTTAAATACTAAGCCCCGAATTGAACCAAAGCATTTCTTTTTATCCTCAAGATATATGTATTCACTGTTCATCTAACAGGCTGCAATCTGTTAAGCAGAATCCTTTTTTTACCTGGAATACAAAATAGCATAAGTTTTATGCTGCCATCTACTGTTTAAAAAACACAATAAACATATCTGGTTAGTAAGCAGAGTTATCTAGTGATGGAATTGGCTATTCCTCATGCTCTAACTTACTCATTTATTTTTTTCTTATTCACCCTTTTCCCAAAGGTCTCAGGCAACCCGGTTCCGCTGGCACCAGCCAGCTCCATTTGACAAGCAGCAAACATGGGCCATAGACAATGTCTACATTGGAGATGGTTGTATAGATATGTGCAGTGGCCATGGAAAGTGCATTCAGGGGAACTGTGTGTAAGTATTGCAGTCTCCTGTGGAAGACAGTGATGCGGATATGAGACACTTGAGACTCAAGAGTCTCCAATGGAGGAGGAGGAGGAGGCTGGAAATTCAGAAGTGGTGTCTCATTGGAATGGGAGCTGGGATTAGTCAGATGGGGTATAGCTCAGTGGTACTGAGTGAAGCCAGAGGGCAGTACCTGGCAGGTCAGGGGAAGATCCGGGTTGTGGCTGTATTCCTCCAGTGAGAGAAGCATATGACAGAAGAACATATGTAAATACCTTCTATTGACTCAGACAATTGATCCATTAAGTTGACATTTACTGGAGAATAAGGGTCCACTCCTATCCAACTTTCCAGCACCAATGCACCCATGCCAATGGGATGAGCACTGCATCCTACACTGGGGAGGCCATCACAGAAGACTCCTCAAGGTAAGGGATTGTTTGTTCCCTTACCTTGGTGCTGCAGTGCAGCTGAAAAATTGGAGCTGCAAGGCACTGAAAAATTGGATAGGATTGAACCCTACTTCTCCAGAATTTCAGACAGGCGTTTCCTTCAGTCATCACGTGGAGATGCTGTGGGATGAATCTGGAGCCTTTTGCATTCCAAGCAGATGCTCCTGCCACTAAATTATGCCCTCATCCCCTGAAAGTAACAGTATTGTATTCCCATCTAGGAATTGCTGTGTGCCTTAGAATAATTTGTTTAGGATTGACGTATTGCCTTCCTTCACTAGTCCTGCCTGAAAACCTTTTAATAGTAAAATAAAATACCTTTGAGATGTTGAATAGTTTCTTTCATGTATTATTAAAAAATAGACCCAAATGTATTCAGTAAAGCCTTCTCACGTAAGTAGAACCAAGTATATTCAGTAAAGCCTTCTCACATAATTAATCTTTCTGTATTTAGTAGAGAGGGGCATGTGAGTCCTCAGCATGTTAATAGATGAAAGAAAGGGACATAATGTTATTACGGATGACACAAACAAATACTGGTAACGTCACTTCATACAGAATATCTTTCCAGCTGAGTTCTCCATTTGCCATCACATACAGGTGTGATGAAGACTGGGGCGGGTTATACTGTGATGAACCTGAGATACCTCTTCCCACGCAACTTAAAGATAACTTCAATCGCGCACCATCCAATCAGAACTGGCTAACAGTGAATGGTGGGAAACTGAGCACCGTCTGTGGAGCTGTGGCTTCTGGAATGGCTCTTCATTTTAGTGGGGTTGGTATTTTGAACTTGTACCCACTGTTTATACCAGTAAGACCCCGTTTAATGATACTGGAGCACAACTCCCCATACTAACAGGACACAAAAAGTAGAATGTCAGAATTACAAACACCCTGTGTTTCATGCTGGACTTACCAGCCATCCCACAGTGGAGCCAGAGGGCCTGCCTGCCACTGACCCACAGTAGCCTGCTAAAAAAGCTCTCCTCCGTGCCAGTGATGCACTTTGCACAGAGAGAAATGAGGCCCTCACTGGCTGGCACAAGATCTTGGCCTGAGGGCAAGACAAGGGAGCGAGGATGAGAAAGACAGGCAAGAGTCAGCGGAGGACAAAGAGCAGCTGAAGGAGAAGGGAATGGCTGGGCAAGGCAGGGGTGTTTGTGTTGATTGCTTGGGAAAGGGCTCACGGGGAAGGACTCTGGAAGGGGTGGAGGCAGTGGAAAAGCATCAATCTTGCAAGCAGCCTGTGATGAGGAGGCAAGTGGCTGGTCTCCTGAAGGCACTGGGAGGCTACAGCAGCCTGGACTAATGGCCAAGGCTGCCGGCTGCCATCCTGGGATGGAACCCCCTGAGGCAGGTGGAAAAGGAAGATGCATACAGGATCCACCTCCCCCTGTGCCCTCCTGAGGCATCCACCATGCTGCTTCATCCCACCAAGGCCTGCTTGAGCATCCCCCAACTGTGACTCTCACAGCCACCAGGGACCCATCTAACGCTCTGAATGGGAGCCCCTGGCCCCCTCTCTGAGCTAAATCCCTGGCAGGGCACTCCTGTACTCCGAGAACAGAAAGCTTTTGTAAACTCTGCAGCCTCCCCCTAATGTAGAGCCTATTCCTACAGCCTTTCAAACACCCCAAGGTTTTGAAGTCGTTTTGGTTTTGAAAAAAGACAAAAAAAACACCTGTGAGTAATTATTTTTTCCCTTATCAGTCATAGTAATACATTTCTTTCTTTCTTAAGGGATGCAGCCGTTTGCTGGTTACGGTGGATCTAAACCTAACTAATGCAGAATTCATCCAGTTTTATTTCATGTATGGATGCCTGATCAGTCCCAACAGTCGTAACCAAGGAGTTCTCCTTGAGTACTCTGTGAATGGTGGCATTACCTGGACCCTCTTAATGGAAATTTTTTATGACCAATTCAGCAAGCCTGGGTAATAACTATATTCTTGTTGCTCTAATAGAATCTATCTTGACCATAAATAGTAAATTTGTCAAGCCCTATTCTTGACGGCTATGAGGGATGTGCTTCGCTTCAAGAGATTGGATGGCAGTTAGGAGGACACCTTCATCGCATTAAGCCTATATAGAAAGCATGACAGCATGCGTCCCACACAGTACATAGAGTCGGACTTAGTTAGACAACATATCTGGTACCTGCCCATCTTGCTCTGGCTATCATTTTAGGGTCTCCATCATAAGCCTTGTTTTTCCTTTAATAAGGCCATTTCTTATTTGCGTGTTCATAAAGCAACAACTGCATGCAATAGCAGATACACAGACTGGGGTTTAATACACTTTGGTGCCTCCCAGTTAATTCTGATGCCTGTTAAATGAAATCACAGTGGTATATTCGTGGCTTTTGGAAAGGTGTGTGTGTATACTAATGGAACAAACTTATTGAGAACGTGCACCAATGGAACACATTTTCCACAGGTGTGCACTGCCACAAAAGTGCATTTTGGCATTTTGTGACAGTGCAAGGTCCTGAGCTAGTCACATTTGTGACAGTTGTAAAGCAGTTTATGCTGTGGAATGTGCACTCTGCCAGCATAAGGGCCACTAGGATTGGGTCGTAAATCTTTTAGGGCACAATCCTAACCTGGATTTAAGCCAGAATTTAGCCAGCACAAGGGACACCATAAAGTATGTTTGGACCACTCCCCGACGTGGTCCAAACATGCTTTATGGTGGCCATTGTGCCAGCCAAATTTTGCTGGCCTAACTGTGCCAGCCTAACTCCAGGTTAGGATTGCGCTCTTAATACAAATTACAGGCATGCCCCAGTATCCACATGTTCTGTTCCAGACCCCTCCGTGGTCACCTGAAATAGTGGATTCTAGGGATGCCTTTTTAAAGATAGAGAAACATCAGTGGTTTTGCTGCAACAAGATTTAAAAAATGAGATTTGTTTAATTCAAGCATGGCCTGGTATCTACTGCGTTGATATCCACAGTTTCAGTTAACCACAGATACCTATTAAAAAGACAGAAATCTCCTTTTTTCACCTGGTTTCAGCAAAATCCCTGTTGTTCCCTGTCTTTAAAAAGGCATCTCTGGTATCCACGGTTTCAGGTATCCACGGTGGGGTCTGGAACAGAATCCCAGAGGATACCGGGGCATGCCTGTATTCCCCTATCTTTTTAATAAGCATCCCTGTATGCCTGTATACTGAATCAGTGGATACCGAGGCACGCCTCTACTTCGGATTCAATTTGCAGGGCATTGCATTATATATGTGGTTACCATGCCTGTTGCATTATATTAGGCTGAATCCCAGTTCTGTGACATTAAGTCCTGAGATTAAAGCTAACTCAGGATTAAAATTGTTGTCACTGTGCAGATAAAATTTGCTCACAAAATCATTTGCCACACAAGGAGCAGCACCCTTATAGTTAAGCATCATCACAACAATGTACACAGAGAAGAATTTAATCATAGTTTCTCTCTGTGGTTAATTCCTCTAGTGTATGAGGACAAACATGGCCCACTGGTGTTTTGAGAACCATTAAGTTCCTTGTTCCAAATTCACTTCATTTTGAGCTTTCAATGCAACACTGAAAATATGAATATTTCACATTGTCTTTTTTAAAAAATTTGCTTTTTAGCTTTGTGAATATTCTCCTTCCTCTTGATGCCAAGGAAGTAGGCACCCGTTTCCGCTGGTGGCAACCCAAACATGATGGTCTGGATCAGAGTGACTGGGCCATTGACAATGTGCTAATATCAGGGTCAGCTGATCAGAGGACAGTGATGTTGGACACTTTCAGTAGCGCGCCACTGCCACAGCATGAACGTTCTCCTGCCGATGCAGGACCCATGGGCAGGATCGCTTTTGATATGTTCATGGAAGACAGGACAACAGGTAGGAGTTCATGTAGATGAGAACCAGGGAGAGAGTTATTTTGTCTTTATCTGTTGTATGACAAGCAGACATTCACAGGTGAATCTTCTCCCAATATGGAGATGAAGTGATCAGAAAAGCCACATCTGTTAAAATGCCTGTAAGCCTACAGCTGTTAAAGGCACAGGTGTGCAGCCAAGTAGAAAGTTGGCAGCCCTAGAATCAGGCATAGGATAATATTGGTTAAATTGCTATGCTAACATTTAAAGAAAAGTATGGGCATGATTACTGCTTCTAGATGGAATAAGCCCATCATGGATTAATGTTTTAATAATCCAATGAACACCATGAACTGTTTTAATTCTTAGCGGTTTCAGTTTTAAAAGTATTGATTTGACCATTGTTTTTTGAAGTGAATGAGCATTGGCTGTTCCATGATGACTGTTCAGTTGAAAGATTCTGTGACTCTCCTGATGGTGTCATGATGTGTGGTAGCCACGATGGCAGAGAAGTTTATGCTGTCACCCATGATCTAATGCCTACAGAGAACTGGATTATGCAGTTTAAGGTAAAAGCTTTGCTTTCTGAAGCGTCTAGATATTTATGCTGGCATCCCTTAAACACATACAACCAATATACAGCTTTCCAAGGGTAGGAGTGTGATTTGTACTGATGCCTGAATCACTGCTAATTTCTGCTAATTGAGTGGCCATTCTCAAATACTGAATAGGCTTATCAATACTCCTGTTATGACTTTGCTATTCTGTTCTACCCAATGACATGATACCTCTCTTTCCAGGTTGTTGTATTCATGGCTAGTTGGGGGTGAACAGTAAGTGGACAATGAGCATTCCTTAATCAGGAATCCTGATTCCTTAATCGGCTCTATCAGGCTGCTTTTTATCTGGGCAGCAGCTACTCCTTAGACATTTAGTCCTTTTTATAAGAGAACTCCCAAGCTGCAAACCTAACCCTCCCCAAAGGGAGAAATATGATCCCATGCAGAATGGGCACATTCCAGGACTACTAGTTACAGGAGAACCCCCAAGCGCATTCCAGGACAACTATCATCGTTTCCAGTGTCCAGGATACTCTGGATAACCAGTTAGACTGGTTTTCTTCTTTCCCTTCATCTCACTTACAGCAAATTCTTGGGCAAGTCTTTGTATGCTTCAGAATTTTCAGATTTAGACCCACATATAAATGTATACCAAAACCTCTATTTTTTCCCATAAGGAAAGTAACAAAAAAGCACATCTATTTTCATACATTTTAGATTTCTGTTGGATGTAAAACCTCTGAAAAAATTGCCCAGAACCAAGTCCATGTGCAGTATTCCACTGACTTCGGAGTGAGCTGGAGCTACCTAATACCGCAGTGCTTACCTGCTGACCCCAAATGTTCTGGGACTGTTTCACAGCCATCTGTCTTCTTTCCAACAAAAGGATGGAAAAGGGTAACTTACCCATTACCTGAAAGCCTTGTGGGAAAGTAAGTATACTATGAACTATTGATGTTACTTCAGTGACTGTTCAGACATTTCCTTCCACTGGTGACAGTAGCACTAAACAGGGGATGAAGAGTAAAGGCCCAATCCTGTGCTGCTTGACTGCCATATGGGACAGTGGCATCGAAACAGCCACTGCTATATCCTGCGGGGCAAGAGAAGCATCTGAAGAGCACCTTGGGTTAAGGAACATTAGCACTTCTGCGGCTTCTATGTGGCTACTCAAATCTGCACCAGTGAAATCACTGGCACAGAATCAAATTGGCCATGCTCTTTCAGGTGGGAGGGGGGATAGGATTCAGCAACCTCTGCTGCCCTCTGCCTCCCAATCAATCAATCAATCAATCAATCAATCAATCGCCTTTATTGGCATAATCAAAACAAAACAAAAAATAAACAAACAATATCTACAAAACAAATTACAATTCCTTGTTACGTGATTTTATGACACAATGTAAGAAAGATGCTACTTTCTCAGTTACATCTGATAAAGAGTCATTCAACATAAGATAAACTTTAGCAGCATCAGAATATCCTGACCTGTTTCTTAAAATTGGATTTAGAAGTTGAATACGGGTTACAGTATAAAAGGGGGCCTCTGCCTCCCTTCCCAGGCCTAAACCGCCTGAGGCCACCCCCACCTCCTCCCCACCCTCCTCATAACCAGGAGTGCCTTCCCGCTGAGTAGTAGGATGCTCACCACTCATGACAACCCCACTGGCACTGGCCTAGCCTTCCCACCAGTGCTTCTCCCCTTCTCTCCCAGCCGCTACACCTTACTGCCATTGCCAGGGCTTGATGCTTCTTTTGTATCACATGCTCTACCAGCTGAGATTGCCAGTTCCTTGGAGTAGCAGCAGTCATCACCAGGAACTGCACAGTCCATGTATGGATTATGAGTGCCATGTGCCTGATTCAGGGTGCAGTTCTAAGCAGCGCCGGACTGGTGAGGCCGACGGGCCAGCGCCATATCCTAGTGCTGCTTAGGAGAGGCTGCAGCCTCCCTGCGGCAAGGGAGCGTTCGCTCTCTTACCGTAGAGAAGGCTCCAGCCTCCCCTATGCGCTCCTCGGATCTGCGCCTCCTGAATCAGGGCCAAGAAGTCTCCCAGATGAGCTTAGAATGTGGCCCACATCCCGCCCTCGTCCCACCCACAGTCTCCTTCCTGATGCCAAGTCCGCTGCCGCCTCCACGCGGAGCCTCCCTCAAGCTGGCTCACTTCAGCCAACGCAAGAGAGGCTCAGTATGGGTGCAACGGGACCGGCCTGAAGTGCCAGTCCCGGTGCTCGAGCGCTGACACGGGGTGCCAACTGGTGCCCCCACGTCGGCGCTCAGTCCCTTGCATCAACGTTATGACATTGCGTTGACGCAATGGGTGCAATAGAATTGCGCTGTCAGTTAATGCATCATGCAAAAAAAATTCTGTCCAGAAGTGCCCTTGAAATAAGTGGGTTGAAGCATGATCTCAAACATTATGTACTCTGACTTAACCAAATCCTTCCATTCAGGCAAATCATTTGTTCCATAGGTTATACTGTCCAGTTCCTATTGCTGGGGTTCAAACTAGGAAACTGATTTTGGTATTCATGTAAAACAGGGTGCAATCCTAGTTGTGCTCTTGGGCTGATGCTAACTGCCTGTGTTGGCCCAAAGGTGCCGGCCTGTGGCTGCGCCACACTGCTCATGTGCCAGCCAAACTCAGCTGGTGCACGAGCAGTTCTGGGAGGAAGGGGAGCCTGCGGGAGGGGGTGGGTGGGCCTTCCCACTGGCACTCTGGCAGCGTGCGTCTTCATGTGCTGCCAGAAAGCACATTTTCAGCAGTCATAAAGGAGGTAGGCTAGCTGAACGCTTGTTCTGTCAGCTCTGCAAGCCCATAGGATTGGGCTGTCAATTACATTAACCAACTGGAGTAGAACAGGTGTGTATACACATCAAAATTGGCTATAACATTAACATTCTCGGAATAGTATGTGTCAAAATGTTATACTGCACTCATTGTCAACACTGCTGAGTGTGCATTATCGTGTTTGCCTCTGATGTATCATGATGTCTTAAATTGTTTTATTTCGTTTATGTGAGCAGTCTTGAGGTATCTTGATGGGTAGAAAGACAAGATAAATATTTCATAAATAAAATACATTTGAAGAATAATTTGCATTTGTTAGAAACCTTTTTAATGTCATATCTTCTGTCCTTTACAAAACCTGTACTGTAGCCATGCACTCTGTGTGTGTGTGCATGTGTATACTTGTACAACGTGGGTGTGCTTGACTTGTACAGTGATTTGTGCTTATTGTCTCTGTTTCTCTCTCTGTGTGTTGTTTCAGCCCTGTACGATTTAGATTCTATCAGAAGTATTCGGATATGCAATGGGCCATTGACAATTTCTATCTGGGACCTGGCTGTGTAGACCATTGTAGAGGGCATGGAGACTGTCTAAAAGAACAGTGCATCTGTGACCCAGGTTTCTCTGGTCCAAACTGCTATTTGACTCAGACTCTGAAGGTAATCTAAATATATTTTGGTGAATGAAGAAATATGAATGTCAGAAAAAAAATGTTTTTGTTTTTTAGCATATACCTCTGCTAAACTTAAGACACCCAGAGTACAAGTACAAAAATCAAGAATTTTGAAAGAATAATCCTGTCTTTGTAGTTATTTTTAATGTGCTTTTATCTGCTGCTTTTATCTGAGGGATGATAGTATTCCGACAAACAATACTTCACAGGTGAAATGCCCCTTGACACACTGCAGAAAAAAATCTTTTCTTAATTACTTGGTTGTTGTATTTTAAAGTGATCTGAATTAATGATCAGATTCTTAAATGTTCCAATGCGCAATCCTTTAACAGACTTTCCTGAAGGAACGCTTTGACAATGAAGAAATTCGACCAGATTTATGGATGTCTCTGGAGGGAGGCACTGCTTGTATGGAATGCGGGATCCTAGCAGAAGATACCGCTCTGTATTTTGGAGGTGCTACCGTGAGACAAGCTGTTACTCAAGACTTGGATTTGCGGGGTGCAAAGTATGTCAGATTGCTTATAGAGTTGGACATGCATAGCCAATAGCCTTCATTAAAGTGTATTTTCAGTACTGATAAAGCAATAAACTAGATGGCTGAAGAAACAGATACCAGTATATATGACCATCTAAAGGCTCAATCCTATTCTTCGTAGCACTGGCAATATACACGTAGTGCCAGCTCTGGATGTTGTGAACATGCCATAAAGCATGTTCGCAGCACCTGGAGAACAAGGAGTGCATCCAATTGGTGCTGAGCCTCAGCACCAAGAAGATGTCACCGAGAAGCAGCTGGTTGTAAGTTTCATTGCTGATTAGTTGTGGCTTCTCAGGGAAGGAAGGATATGGAACTGGGTGGGGGGAAGGAGGCAGGAAGATCAGGCCTGGGAGAGGGGCGGAGAACAACACCCCTGCGGATACAGGGGGATGCCTGTAGTCTTCAGGTGCCCCAAGATTCTGTGATGTTATTTAGAGGGAAAACTTTTCTGTTTCCTAGGAGCATTTGATATGTTTGATTACCCACAAATATGTTCTTACTCAGGTTTTTACAATACTGGGGAAGAATTGGGAGTGAAAACAACATGACAACATGCCACAGACCAACATGTCGAAAGGAAGGAGTTTTGCTAGATTATTCAACAGATGGAGGCAAGTGTCTGTTTTAATGGTATCTTACAGATAACTGTGTGTGTGTTTATAGCATTAAGGGGACTTGACTATAAGCAAGGAAAGAATTATTTAGAATCAGCTGTAGGCAAAGATATTATTTGCAGTAGAGCTGAACTCGAAAGTCCCCATCATCTGAAGTCACTGGCTTCAATCCAGCAAGTCCCTAATACAGTGTTCCTGGGTTGTGTCTTTTCATACTTTTGCACTGCATACTCACACAGGTCTCCCAAAAAAAAAAATCATAAGCAAGCTTAAGTCTGAGCCATGTGTCAGTATAACCAAGTATAAACAGACACTCCAGTTTATTGAAACTTTTCAGTCTTCCATGCCTTAAGGATAAATACCATTGTACCATGTTCTGAAATATATTTTCATAACTTTATTATTCCCCTCCTTGAATAATATTTATCAGTATATCAGGAAGAATTGGATGAAATGTTCCCATTGTTCTTACAGTTCTTATTAACTACAGAACTGTTTATCCTGAAGAGTTGAACAAAGGAATAAGACATGCCCACTCTTTGTGCCCCAACCTCCACTTTGTCTCCCACCTTCCTCCCCTTCCACCTCCTGGCCACTTCTTCAAAACAGGTGTGCATAGAAGGAGCTTGGAGTAGAAGATCCACTTCTGCTCCAGCATCCTCTTGTCTGCCTGTTTTACCCATACAGGGCAGTGATGAAAGGGAGTGTAGTCCTGTTTATAATAGGATCACAGCAACCCCCTACCAATTTCTCCAATGTAGAAGGCAGCACAGCTAGAGATGTTGAGGGAGGGGCGCTGCCACCCTAATCCTTGCTCAAATGGTTTGGTAGCAACAAGGTGAAGCAGCCATTTGGGTGGTGAGCCAGTGGAGATGGTGGGGAAGCATAGAATGGTGAGTCACCTCTTGCCAGTTTCCCACCTCTTCCAGCCTGCCACTCAGAGCAGCCACTTCAGCCATCCTCATTGGTGGGCCAATCCTCTTTCTGCTTTTTATCAAGTGGCCTCCTGTCTTTTTTTTTTTCCATTGCCAGCATTCCTGGTGCATTACTGAGAGTATCAGTACTAATAAATGCTTTGGGTAGGCCATTCTTCTGCTCTGGTGTTTTATGTCATTAAACGTCATGGTGTTACACAGACATTGCATGAATATCACCCCAACAATTCTAAGCAAATCTTAGAATTATACAAATCTTATATACAAATCTTAGAATTAAAATTCTAGTACCACTGTACAGCACAGTGTACAGCAGTGTAGAGCATACAGCACTGTAGTACAGCACTGTAGAGCATCTATCTTGGGTACTAGTCTCTTATTATTTTTCACATGGGAGAACTGTTGAAAAGTGGTATAATTATTGTTATTAACTGAAGGGCAAAACAACCCACTGAATCATGATGGACATGGTACATTGTTCCTGGGCCAACCTCAACATGGCTTCTTAGTCTTTAAGTCGTTCATTTTGATATCACTTCTTTTTATTATATTTTAATTGGTCACAGAGCTAGTGTACTATAGTAGGAAAGAGACTGAACTGCAAATCAGGGCTCTCCTGACTTGATTCTTGAATTTTTCGTTCTCACTTGCTGGCCTTGGGCAAGCCACTCCCTCTCAACCTCAGTTTCTCAGCTGCAAAGTGAGATAATATGACTTGCCTTTTAAGGTCATTGTCATCCCAAGCCAGTGTATGTCTACTCAGAAGTACGTCCCATTATAGTCAATGGGACTCACTCCCAGCTGGGTCAGATTGCAGCCTGTAAGGATTCCATCAAAATACAGCATGTGAAATGCTTTTCACACTCAGGCCTCAAAAGTATGCACTCTTACATGGGAATAAGACTCCCATGTATTCAAGATTGTTCTGTCAGAGAGCTCTGCAAACGTTAAGTATTATTATTCTTGCTTTACCTTGAATTCTTGTGATGTAGGAATATCTTGGACGTTGCTTCATGAAATGGATTACCAGAAGTACATCTCCATCAGGCACGACTACGTACTGCTCCCAGAAGATGCTTTAACCAATACAACCCGCCTACGCTGGTGGCAGCCATTTGTGATTAACAGTGGAGTTGTGGTTTCGGGTTCTGATCGGGCTCAGTGGGCTCTGGATAATGTTTTGATTGGGGGAGCGGAAATAAATCCAAGTCAGCTAGTAGATACATTTGATGATGGTAAGGGCCAAGTGGCTTATTACTTTCTTAACCTGGTTGGTTGGTGATCATTTAACGTCACATTTACATTTCTGGAAACGAAATGCCAGTTTTGTATTTTAATTTTTTTTCAGCTTATATAAGCTTATTTTTCAGCTATAGAAGGACTTTTAAAAAACCTTACGGTCCTGTTATAGAATAAAAAAAAAATTCATCAATATACTTTTCCAAAGCATCGACTTTGGAAATTAAGTATGTAACATAGCATTGAGGCTTTCCATTAATTTTATTTTTTTTAATATTAACAGAAGGCATTTCCCATGAAGAAAACTGGAGTTTCTATCCAAATGCAGTCAGAACTGCAGGATTCTGCAGCAACCCATCATTTCACCTCTACTGGCCAAATAAGAAAAAGGACCAGACACATAATATCCTGTCCTCCAGGGAGCTCATTATACAACCAGGATATATGATACAGTTTAAAGTAAGAAGAAGCTTCTGTTCCTCCAAAATAAAGCATTGACTCAATAGGTAACAGATTAGTTCAGAAATTCTGACAAGCTCAAGCGCAATGCCTGGTTCAGACTTCCATCAAATATTTATTCTGAGCTTGTTTGTTGGAATTTATGGGGATTGCATTAATGCATCAGACAATCACAGCAGATTGACATGAATACATAAATGTTATTTCCATTTAAAGAGCACTGTCCAAGCTTTAAGAATAGGACTGTCTTGCTGTGTATTGTTTAGAAAACCTGAAGAAAACCTTTTTATTCTCATATCTAAAGTGGAATTTCATTATAGCAGCACTACCATTGCTGGGGTAGTCTTGAAGCTTGGGAATGTTTAGGATGTCTGATTGGATGTCTTGGGTCCACACCTGTCAATAGGTACTAAAACAAATTATTCTTGTTAGTGGAGATAGCAAAGAAGCAAATGTCATCCTGGGAAGGAAAATTGTAACATGTTTGTATTGTTTCAGATTGTAGTTGGCTGCGAAGCAACATCTTGCGGAGACCTGCATTCTGTAATGCTGGAATATTCCAAGGACGCTAGGTAAATTGCACAATATTCCAAGGACGCTAGGTAAATTGCACAATCCATGACCCCAGTGGGAAAATTTTTTATATGGGCTTCAAGACTAAATGCACTTTTCATTTTTTTTAAATATTGTTTTTACACCTCAAGAGAAACAAAACATAGGAAAAGAAATGCGTTTAATATCCCCAAACAGTAAAATCCCACACCTTGTACAGAGCAATCCAAACACACTTAGAAAAATACAAGCAAGGAAAAGAATACAAAGAACGAGTAGCTAAAGCAGACATAACATAGATAAATCATTGCATGTTAATTTAGAATGTGGAGATCTGTTGGCAGGTGTGGTGTTGGGGTTGGCTAGGCTGGGCACTAGCTGCTCACCCAGGCCAGGAGTAAAATATATTTACTCACCATGAACATTAAACTTACATTTTAATCCAGTGGACTCTCACTTTATACCAAGTAAATAATTATAAAGCTTGAAATGTTTTTCCTTTGTTTTCTCCAGTTTATCCCTGTTTTTCTCCAATTCCTTACCTGGTTTTGATTTTCCTATCCCCTAAGGAGGCTCCCTTTAATATTTATTTTTATTTGTTTGTTTGTTTGTTTGTGGAATTTATACCCCACCTTTCCTATGCCGAAGCAAATGCCCAAAGCGGCTTACAGAGAACAAAACAAAATACAATGTAACCATAATAAGTAAAACATAATAAGTAAAACAGATTAAAACAACAACAAATTAAACTTTAACGGGAACACCGAGAGTGAATAGGAATGAAAACTGGACCCAATTCTCCATATCAGAACGTATTGGAGGGTGGGAAAAACAATTGATCAGGGGAGTGAATAGCACCCTGAATGGCCTACTGAGTCATCTCAGAGTAGCAGCCATTTCTGGTTTGTTGTCTGCTTCCTCCTTCTTTTCCAACCGTCCAGGAAACAAAGAACCTGGCTTTGAGCCAGTTCATTGGACCATGAAGCCCACTTGATTCACCCCGTATTGAAAAGGTTTAAGGGTGTAGGTGACCCTAAGCAACCAATTCAACAGGTAAATCTAGGCTGTGCCCAGATGCTATAAAAAGCAAAGGAAACCCCCATGACACATTTGTCCTGGTTACTCCTCCACAACATTAGATGCTTAACCAAAGGTAAACCACCATCCAGCCTGCTGTGGATGTAGGAACTGATCTCCCGGACTGAAGTGAGTAGAAAGGGAAAGAAAAATACACAGAACGACACATTAGATTTATAATACGTTTTCAGCTTGCCTTTTAATTTCCATGTCTATGATTGTCCCAACCCTTCCACCTCGTTAGCCAATTGCTGTTGCTCAGTTCTGAAAACTGCCTTCTTTTTTTGCCTTTTGTGTGTATTTTATTCTGTCAAATTCTTTTTATTTTACTGTTCCATCTGCTTGGTCTCAATTCTGGGAGAGAGCTAATTGCTCTGTCCTCCCAGAGTGCTCACCTCTGCTACTATCTGGCTTTGAAGGGAATGCGCCCCCCCTCCTGGATTAGATCCCTCCCACCCCAGGAGGAAAAGCTGCTCAAGACAGCTTCTTTATATTATTGTATAGATCTCCCCTAGTTTTGGGTGGTGGCAGCATTAACTGCCATCCCAGTTTTAACATCGCAGTTCAGGGATGAAATGGGGGCAAGGAATGCTAGTTGGAATCCTGTGCACCTTATTCATCGCAGTAAAGTACTTGGAAAATATTAAGGGTCATATTTTTTAAAAGACACATTTTGTCGACCTTTAGTAGATACAGTACTTGACTTTCTTTCATTATCCTTTTCAGCAGCTCTAATAACATTATTACCTTGGCTTCCTTCAGGTCAGATTCATGGCAGCTTGTCCAGACACAATGTCTCCCCTCCTCTTCGAATAGTGTTGGCTGTTCCCCATTTCAATTCCATGAAGCGACCATCTATAACTCTGTCAACAGCTCCACTTGGAAAAGAATAACTATCCAGCTGCCTGATCATGTCTCATCCAGGTAGGTTACTGAAAGGTCACCTCGCTGTGTGGCTGTAAAATTTCATCTGTTCAGCTGGCAGCGGCTGGTGGCGTAGAAGAAAGGACAATTTAAAACAGCATTTTCTCTCTGCTGTGGTACATAATAAATTTTCTTCAGGAAACATTTCCCCCTAGTAAAAATAAATACAGAATATCTACCAATCTGAAAGCTTGTAAAGCCATGATGCTTTATTGCTTTTGATGTGCAGGGGGGAATGAACATTTGTTGGGCATTAAAACCACACGTTCCACAGCCCCTTGAAATAGAGGGAGGCAAATATTATAACTGTAATGCTCAGAATGTTATTCGTGGATGCAGCATGCATAAACTTAACCATAGCTATAATGCATGCAATATAGTGTTTGAAAGTGCTCCACATACTATACTGAAAACTGACATTTTGGGTCTGGGGGGGCATTGTGTTATTTTTAGTGCAACTCAGTTCCGGTGGATTCAAAAAGGAGAAGAACCAGAAAAACAAAGCTGGGCTATAGATCATGTGTACATTGGAGAAGCCTGCCCAAAACTCTGCAGTGGCCATGGATACTGCACGACTGGAGCCATTTGCATTTGTGATGAAGGATACCAAGGTCTCATGCTCCATTTTTTATTTAAATCTAATTCGTGTGAACTAATTAAGTACTTTAAAAGATAGTTTTCAATCCAATCAGTCAACACTATTTATATACCGCTTTTTCAACACGAAGTTCATAAAGCAGTTTTATGAAATAGCAATAATAGTAATAATATAAAGAAATATTTATATTATAAATTTATATTATAAATAATATAAATATTATTACAAATAGTAATAATAATGTTAAATGGCTCCCTGTCCTAAAGGGCTCACAATCTAAAAAAATACAGAACACCACCAGCAACAGCCACTAGAAAAGACACTGCACAGGGGTGAAGAGGGACAATTACTCTCCCCCTTCTAAATATAAGAGCAACACCACTCAAAACAGTGCCTCTTGCCCAGTTAGCACACGCGCACACATGCGTGCGCACACACACAAGGGCATCTTAAGAGAATGTACACACACTTTATAGTGTCAAATTCATGCTATAATTCATATATATACTGCATGGTGTACACAGAAGCTATTGCTTGACCCGGCTGACATTATTGACTAAGGGACCTGCAGGCTCCCACCCACCGTATGTGCTGGAATGGTTCCAGACACCACTTCAATTGCTTCCATTAGACGTTCACAAGTGTTGCAGGTTTTCTATAATGAATAAAGTATGTATTAATTAGATCTCATTAAAATGTGTGTAACTTGCTTTGATATCACAGAGAGAGAGAAAGACAGTATTAAAGGTAGTAGTAATATAAAGAACATTTATATACTACTTTTCAATAAGAAGTAGGTCACAAACTGGTTTACATGGCCAAATTAAACCAATAAAGTAGCAAAGCAAAATCCATGATCTAACAACTCTTTTGAAATCTTGTAATTACTTTTTTATATAAGTAAAGGAGGTAAACTAGGGAAAATTGGGTGGTGAATTTTATATTGCAAAATCAATAACCTACATTTCTCTTTAAAAGTCATATGTACATGAGGACTAAAAGTGGCAGGAGAGGAACTGCTTCTTAGTGTACTCAGTGTCATATTTCATGTAGAGCCTTCACATTGCCCCCTTCCACATTCAAGGACTTCATTTGAAGCGCAGGCTTTTCTTAACACAGGAACATAAATCCTCAGTTACAAGACTTCAGTGCCTGTCAATGTTATAATTCTTTATGTATTCTTTTTAGGTGATGACTGCTCTGTGTTCAGCCATGACCTTCCCAGTTATATTAAGGATAACTTTGAATCGGCGAGAGTCACTGAAATAAACTGGGAAACCATTCAGGGTGGAGTTATAGGGAATGGTTGTGGGCAGCTGGCCCCATATGCACATGGGGACTCTCTGTACTTCAACGGATGTCAGATAAGACAAGCGATAGCTAAGCCCTTGGATTTAACCCGAGCAAGGTAATTCTCTATTGCTATAATTCTGAATTGCTGCTTTTAAAAAAAGTTTGAGAACATGATTGAATGCAGTGGCACTGAAGGAACTAGTGATCCAGATGGGTAACTTTGAGCAATAAAATCAGAGATTCTTTTGCAACGGGCAAAAAGGGTTAAGGATTAGGACGTGAACGTTATCCTTGTCAGGCTGATTCTAGAGCAACCCATTACTGTAACTGGTATCCAAGTAACGCTTTCTGATATGAGTACAGTATGAAAAGAGGCATCTAAAATAGAATTCACAGCAAATTGGGAATTTGATTGCATTGATTGCAACTGATTTTTTTTTGTAAAAGCCACTTTTGTTGCTATAATGGCTTTACTGATAGATAATGAATTAAAGTAATTTTCTCTTTTTGACATAATAAGAAGAGCCCTGCTGGATCAGGCCAAAGGCCCATCTAGTCCAGCTTCTTGTATTTCACAGCGGCCCACCAGGTGCCCCAGGGAGGCACAAGACAACCAGATGCTTGCATCCTGTTGCCACTCCCTTGCACCCAGTATTCTGAAGTAGCCTACTATTAATGTAAGGAGGTTGCACAATCCATCATGGCTTATAGCCCACGATGGACTTTTCTTCCAGAAATCCACCCAATCCCCTCTTAAAGGCATCTAGGCCAGGTGCCATCACCACCTCCTGTGGCAAAAAGTTCCACAGATTACTACCTGCTGGGTAAAAAAGTATTTCCTTTTATCTGTTATAACTCTCCCAACCCTCAGTTTTAGCGGATGCCCCCTGGTTCTGGTGTTTTGAGAGAGAGAAAAGAACATCCCTCTATCAACTCTATCCCTTGCATGTATAATTTTGTATGTCTCAATCATGTCCCCCCTCAGGCGACTTTTTTCTAGACTGAAGAGCCTCAAATGCTGCAGTCTTTCTTCATAAGGGATGTGCCAAGCCCCGTAATCATTTTCGTCGCTCTCTTCCACACCTTTTCCAGCTTCACTATGTCCTTTTTGAGGTGCGGCGACCAGAACTGTACACAATATCCCAGATGCGGCCTTACCATCGATTTGTACAATGGCATGATAATATTGGCTGTTTTATTCTCAACCCCTCCTCTTCATTTTTTTCCAGCAAAATAATGTTTGTTCTGCAAATTGGAAGCCTTTCACAAACTGACAGCTGCAACACCAATCTGAGTGATCCTAACACTGTCGACAAGGCTGTGTTACTCCAGTATAGTGTAAATAATGGAATTACATGGCAAGTCATTGCACAACATCAACCAAAGGACTTTATACAAGCCCAAAGAGTGTCTTACAATGTACCACTGTAAGTACCTAGCAATATTACCCTATTACATCTAGCAGTAAATTCGTACAAAAAGAACATACCCAACAACTGATTAAAGCAAGGGTAGAAAAGACACTAGACTAAAATTAGCATTACTTGGTGGAGGATGGGAGTGACAGCGCAAAGGTGTTGGAAAGGACCACAGTTTTCTCTTGTGTAATTTTTCTCTATAAGAAATAAGCATTGTCACACACACTTATTTGTTTTCTGATTTAGTACAATTACATTTTACAAAGTTATCTTTTAGTTCATTCACTTTGTACTGACTCAGAAATACTTTGATTATAATTTTAGTTATTATTGCTGTCTGCAGTTCTGTAACACTTTCCTGGCAGTACCCCACTTACACCCCACTTACATTTAGGTAGTACCCCTAAATAGGCTGGCATAGGTCTGAGGAAATCCAGTTCCTTCTTCTTAAACCACTGTTAGCACCATGGTACCTAACAATCTTTTTGTGCAATAAAAGTCAGGTACCTGACTGACCATAAACTAAAATGTTAACTTAAACACTCTTTGTTATCCCCTTAACAAATTTTGATGTGGTCTTGCGTATCATGTGTTGCTTCTGGATTTTGTTTACTGCCACACACATCGTTATTGGTAGCTGATTCCAAAATACTCCGGGCACTAAGGGTGCAATCCTAACCAACCTTCCAGGCTCAGGGTAAGGGCAATGCTGCTCAAAAGTAAGGGAACAAACAATCCATGGCTGCCCACCCAATTGCAGGGTGGCATATGCCTCATTGGCACAGCAATGGCAGTGCTGGAAAGTTGGTTAGGATTGTACTCTACATTTAACATAAGAGCAATAAATGTGACCAACTCCAGGCTGCATTTTCACAATTGTAGCAAACATCTGAGGGCCACAGGAAGTGCCTCAAGAATAATCTATAATGCATATGCTGCAGACATGTCATGTAGCAGGTACGCGGGGGTACATGAGTACCCGTTCCTAGGATTAGGGCTGGCCCTGCCCATTTGCCTGCCCACTCGTCGACTCCATCGGTGCTCCACTCTGGCCCCTGCAACATTTGAATTGCCTGCACGTTTGAGTTGCCTGCACATTCTCAGAGCCAGGCAGGCAGGCAGGCAGCGGAGCGAGGGAGACCAATGGCAGGAGCAGCGTGAGCAGGTAGGCTGCCTGGGGCTCCCTCCCGAGGAGGCGCGGCGGTTCCTGGGGGGGGAATCGGTAGCCCGCACGGCGGCCCCAGGGAAGGCTCGGGCCTTCTTCCGGGCCACCGCGCAGCCTACCGAGGAGGCACGGCAGTTCCTGGGGGCGGTTCCTGGGTTCTGACTATGACCTCACTTCCAGTGGGCGGGCCCCGACACACATGCCAATCAAAAGTGAGTACCTGTTGCTAAATCATTTAGATGCCATTACTGATATGCTGTATATGTTGCTTTATCTCCTCTCTAAACTGATTCCCCGCCTATATCTTTAGGGAGGCACGAATGAAAGGAGTATTGCTTCGCTGGTGGCAGCCCCGCCACAGTGGCACAGGCCACGATCAGTGGGCTCTGGACCATGTAGAAGTCGTTCAGTGAGTATAAAGAAACATCTCATATCCCCACCATATCTCATATCACCACTTCCATCATGGAAAGAATTGATATCATTGTGGCATGGCATAAAGGTTGAGAATAATAAGGAACTACTCCTGCTAGCAGAAAAATCCCTTTTTGATTTACAGCTTTCCCTGGCCTTTGAGGTCAGCTGCAAAGGAATGCACCGTACACTGTGAAATGCAGTAGGAAAAATAGGGGGGTTAAACTGCTTTTGAAGACCACTGCATCCCTTGTGCATTAATGCTTTGACAGTATACACCAAAGTGTGTGCTCAGCAATTACATGTTAGCAAGTAGAGCTGACTTGCATCCTTCGCAGCACAATACAAAATAATAGTCTGTGTTGCTCTTTTGCAGAGTAATATTATGTGATTGAGTTTGGCTTCAGCATTACTGTCTAATACTTTATTCATTTCCTTTTTTTAGTAAGCAGGATACTGTTCAGAAACAGGGCTCACCACAGCGGGTGTCCATGGGTAGAAAACAATGTATTTGTTCCCCTGCCACTATTTTCCCATGTCAAAACTGTCTTTGCACTGTTGATCTTCCCCTGGGCTAAAACAGGTCTCACTCTCAGAATAACCAGTTTGTGCTGTTCTGCATCACAGAAAGATGATCTACTTTCTCTCTAACAACTTAGTTCCCGTAGAACTGAAATTCTAGTGTCATGACGGGCTGGGCTTCATCGCTACAGTGGTTGACAGAGAGAGGTGTGCCTTCCCAATAGATAGGTTCGAAACCTGTAAGAACTCAGCCTGATGGCGATTTGAGCTTAGCTTAACATCCTTAAAAAACTATTTTGGCTCTTTCTTGATTCACATTTAAATTAGGGCTGAAAGCATTACCTGGCAGAGTATTTGATTTTCAGTTTTTAACAAAAGCTTTAATTGTGAAAGATGCGCATCACACTCTTGATGTGTTGGCTCCAGTCCAGTTAAAGTCAAATCATAACTAAGTCTCATTAAAACCAATGGAACACATTAGTCTGTCCTGCTGGTTCATGCAGCCTTTCAGTGGCTTTGGCTACTGTGGTTCATGTCTTTTATCTCCAATTTTCAGTGAGCATGATGCCTCTTGCTCCCTGATAGTTCTATTCCTTTCTTTCCTGTTAGATTCAGAGGGTGGTCATTGGGTATGCTGTGGTTGCACCCCGAGAGCTGGATCGTGGAGTTCCCACTGGGATTGGTGTTGGCATTCATCCTGTTTGACATTTATATGAAGCAATAGATCATCCTGAACCACTGTCTGAAAGATGTGGTCAGGTATATGAACATCTATAGATGGGAGCTAAATCCAGACAGGTTATGCTAGCTAGATCTCATCTAGCTAATCTATGGAATCTATGATTATCCATCTAATCCATGGAAGGGATAGATTGTAATTGCCCCATCTTTGGAGGGTCCAAGTGGGACCCTCCTCTGTGTGTTTAGAACCCATGGATATCGCAGGCCCACCTGTACTGTGTTTTAAGATGATTACACAGATGGTTAAAAAAATACCGTCTGAATTGGTTGAGAGAATGTGTTATCTAAAAGCACTAGCATTTAAATATAGCTATTTTGACTGTGTTAAAGCAAGGCAGTACAATGACTTTAAAAAAAACAACTTTGGTGTATTGACAGCCCTAATTTAAATGAGTAAATTGACAATAGCAACTCAGATTATTGCATCTCCAGTTAGTCCTACTCTTCTTCAATTATGGGCTCCTGCTTGCATGGCTTCTGTGCCTACCCCAAAGTACAGTCTTCACGCTTGGCTGCTGTTTTGTGTGCTTGCTTTTTTTACACACCTTGCTGAGCTCTGCCTCCAGATGACAATTATACCAAGTCGTAGCTTAGAACGGGGATTATAGCATATTCAAAGTGCAACTGTATGCTAAGGATCTTTTTTAATATTATTTTTGTTAATTTCTATCACACAGTCAACCAAAACAAGCAATATTTACCTTCGTTTTTAAAATTTAAAAAGTGAAAAAGCCATCAAAATGTTTGTTCTATCCACTTACCTTTAGCTTTATTTTTGATCGCTGAATATTTGGTTGGGATGGAAAGCTGCGTTCAGTTTCTTTACTGGCACTACCTTGGTATAGCTTCTTTTAGGATAAAGGCATATTTCTGCCTCCAAAGCATTACTTTTTCTCCTTGCAATCCTGTAATTTCTCACTACACTAAAACCAACTCTGTGTGCATGTCAGTTCTTCTCTAATCAGAGCTCACCTACCTGCCTGCTACACTGTGGAACCACACACTCTTTGTGCATCACAAAGTACCAGTTTGTTGTACAGAGGGCAAATTAAAATCTGGTCAGATATTAATAGCTGAAGGATAGGGCTTTGTCACCCCTTCCTTGTGTATTTGTTTCTCCCATCAGAATGTTAATAGGGGTAAGGAAAACATGAACAGCCCCAAAATTATTATGACAATATTAACTTAATCACGCAAAAACATAATATTATGACTTCAGGCTTAGCATGCTGTGAATCCTTCCATAACCATCACACTTCTCATGATTAAAATAATTTCAGTTTTGACAGAAATTATTTTTAAAGATTTTTGTTGCAAAGAATCGTGTGTTTCTTTTCTTTCTAGCAATATTTTGATATGAATTTTGTATTCTATAAGTAACAAAGCACATTCATTTAGATAACCATATTTTGCCTCATTTCTTTAGTAGAGAGTCGTTTTTATATATTTAGTTGAGGAAAGATCTACTCAAGCATAGAAACTGTTAAAATATTACAGTGTTATACAGTATGAATTTTCCCATTTTGCCAGCTTTCTGTGTGATGCAAGTTGTATTTTTAGATTTATGATGTTCGTAAAATAATTTTGAGCAATGAAACAAGCATATAAACATTTTCTATAAAATCAGACAGTAACTTCTTCAATTTTTATTTTCAAAAGAGATGAAAAATCCTATATTGCTTCTAAACCTCATCAAGCTTTTATGACTAATCACAGTGCTGCATGCATTGAAATACATTTTCTAATTTGTGTTGTATTTCATTATTTGCTGTCATTGGTTTTACACTAGAGTAAGGTAAGTAATTTCAGTACTGCCGTATCCATGCAGCCATTATCAGTCATATCATTAATGCAGATACTGTGATAAAAAGCCAAAACCCATCAGGGTCAGTTGTACCATTAACAATACAAATGTGAACTATTGCTTCTGAAGACCATTCCTGTAATTCTGAATTGTATGGTGCTCTTTGCGGTTGTGTGGAACGTGGCAAGAAGTATTCAGAGTCCTACTAAATGCCTTCTTCATTTTGAGGTTCACAAAGGTTTGAGCATTTCAGAAGGCAAATGTATAGACTCACACCAAGCAGTTCCTAATCTAGAAATCAGAGCAAAGGAGGAAGTAGGATCTGACCTGGATTCTTGTAATCCATCTTCAATTTACAAAAGCAATATAATAGGAAATAAAATGTAACAGATAAAATTATTTGAAGTTTGCTTTCCATTGCTCAGTATAGTTTATTGTGAAACATGCAAGTCTCACATTCAGGAGGGCCCAATCCCATCTAACTTTCCAGCATCAGTGCAGCTACAATGCAGCCACAAGGTAAGGGAACAAATATTACCGTAAGGAGGCCTCCATGATTGCCCTCCCCCAAGGCAGGGTGCATGACGCGCTCTGCTGACACCGCTGCACAGCTGCATCAATGCATTAAATAGGATTGGGCCCAAAGACTCTCCCACTCCCGCCAAACACACTAATTATGTACTCATTTTGCAAAGTACAAAATATTCATTTTGCGTTTTGGGACAGAGGTATGTGCTCAGACCTGACCAGCTTCTCACTTGAAACTCAGAAACCAACAGGGTCGGGGAGAAAGGGCTTATTTGTAGAAATTTCCAGCTACGAATTAGATGGGTCCACAGAATCCATTGTTACAACTAAAACCTGATCCACTTCTGGCTTTCGGAAAGCCCATGCAAAAGAGGATTGTGGCAGTAGCAGCTCCCAGAAAGGAGACTGGGCGGGGGGGAACCCTACCATGGCTCCAGATCATTTTTCCCGACCCACCCAGTGCTTATGGAGCATCAAGTCGCCCAGGACAGGTGACCTGGAGTCCTCCCCGGCTTGCCTTCACTTACAGCTTCCCTCCACTACAGTGCTTCTGTTTTGAATGAACCTGCACCACACCTATTCATTTGAAACAGAAACTAGAGACAGCACCAGGTAAGTGAAGACAAGGGAAGAAGGGATGTCACTTTTCCCTTTCCTTTTCCCTTGCTTGCTAACCCTCCCCATGTTCACTTGCTTACCCTCCCCTATCTCCCCAGGGGTTTGGTCTGTGCATGCACACAGGGGAGGCAAAATAGTGGGGCAGTTGAGGGGGGTAGGGAGGCACAGACCACCTCTGTTACTGCACAGAGGACTCTCCTACTGGGGGCTTATCCGAATTATCAGAGATTCCAGCTTTCCAGTGTCCCCAGTATCCACGGTTTCATGTATCCACGGTAAGGTCTGGAACAGAACCCCAGAGGATACCGAGGCATGCCTATACTTTCATGCACGGCAAAAGATGCCTCCATGCCTGAGTTCATTCTGCTTTTCCCTGCAGATAAAATCAGATAGTGTTTATTTCAAGGCGGAACGACTGAAAACCACCACCATTATATGACTATACCTCCCTAAGCCCAACAGCAGCAATAATTGCTTTCTATAATAATAATTAAGGTAAAGGTAAAGGTTTCCCCACGACCGAATGGTCTAGTCGTGATCGACTGTAGGGGGTGGTGCTCATCTCCGTTTCAAAGCCGTAGAGCCGGCGTTTTGTCTGAGGACAAGCTTCCACGGTCATGTGGCCAGCATGACTATACGCCGTGGCTCACGGAACGCCGTTACCTTCCCACTGAAGTGGTCCCTATTTATCTACTTGCATTTTAGGTGCTTTCGAACTGCTAGGTTGGCAGGAGCTGGGACAAGCAACGGGAGCTCACTCCGTCGCGCAGTCTTGAACTCCCAACCTTCCGGTCGGAAAGCCCAGCAACAGCGAATTAACCCGCTGCGCCACCACGTCCCTGTGTCAGTCAGTCAAAACCTTTAATGGCATCTCAGAAATTAAAACATTCAGCAATGTTATGGTCAAACATAAAAATTTGATTAAAACAATGCAAAACAGTTACTATCTCTAGACCAGATTGGTTCACTCTGGCAATAACAGTTCAGTGGGCTTTCGTCTATTGTTAAATTCAACTATGCTATGCAGAAAAGAAGCAAACAGTCTAAGGAGGTACGGATCCGGTAGTGAAAAGAGAATGTTTTACACATGTATTACACGTCCCTGTGTAATAATAATTACTGTAGGACAAAAAATGTCTTTCTTTATCATGATCTGGCACAATTCTCACTATATGGTCTTTCTATAAGAAAATGATAGCTCCAAATATCATGTAGGTCAGGGCTTCCCAAACTTACCTTACCAGTGACACCCCCACTATGCTCTGGACCCCGAAGTAAGTGATGACGACGCACAATATGCTGATGTGATTACATCAGCGACACTTTGGTTTTTTCTGCAAAAATGACACCAAAATTATGTCAAAAGGCCCAGGTAGGACCCTCCACGTCTCTGCAGGCATTCCAGCCCAGTGCTCCAGACCTCAACACGTTGCTCCAGCATATTGCATCAGACTCTCGCTGTTGAGTGTCTCGATCAGATTGGGGGATCCCACAAAGCCTCCCAAAACATGTCATCATTCCCAGTTTGGGAACCTCTGACATAGACTGTTTCTATACATCTGAGAGCCTTGAGCCAATTCCAAGACTTGTTTCAGTTTAGCACCCTTTCCAAGTTTCCATGTTCATTGTTTTCGGTATACTTTGGACAGAAAATGTAAAAATAATTATAGTGTAGAGGGCCTGGTGAATGGTCTGAGGTCAAAAGGCACTGTTTCAATGTAAAGCTACATAGATCTCCACCTGGTAAGCGCCTGGGAGCCCCACCCAATTCCACGGAGTCTTCCAAAGGAAGAGCAGGATTGCAGTGCTGTGTATTGTGACACACACAGCATTTCTGTATGCACTGGGGTCCACAGTTATTTAGATGGAGGAAGCAATCCTCCCCAAGGTACTTAGATGTGGACTGACTTTCTCCATGGGGAACCTCTTGCACATTCCACTCATTAACCATCACTCAATTGAGGTGTAGATCTTTATGTTTGGCAGCTGAGGAAGTATATTCCTTAATACTTGTGGTTCCCAAACTAGGGGTTGCTACCCAAACAAGGTGCACATGGAAGTTGCAGGAAGTTATTGTTGTTGTTGTTGTTGTTATCAAGCAATACCAACTCTGCAGATCAGACTGAGAGAAAAATTGTATTTAAGGTCATGGTCCAAAAGGTTTGAAAGACACTGGCAACAATAACTTGCTTCAGGATAACTGTGACATTTTTAAACCAGAAAGTCTTATTCAGTTTAATGTTGTATTATTCAAAGAACAAATGCATCCTACTAAATGCACTTCCCCAATATTATTTTCTAAAATAGATGAGATAGTAAAGGCACAGTATACAGGGTTACAGAGGGATTCAACACAGAGTGAGCAATTTTGTGTTGCGCAAAGGGACTTGTCTCTGTTACTTCCCTATAATGGTACTTAAGGTGCAGAAAAAAAAGAATTGCAGCCCAATCCTGAACAGCCTGGCTCCCGAAGGAGCAGCAGTACCAGAATGGCTACTGCTGCATCCTGCGGCAACCAGGCAGCCACCGGAGGCTCCTCAGGAGAAGGGGTTGTTCATCCCCTTTCCCTGGGGAAAGCCATGCTGCCCACAATGGGGTGCCTTGGCTTACCACTGATTATTTTGCCAGTGGCGAATCAAGCAGCTCTGCATAGGGCTGTCCAGGCCCAGGCTGGCGATAAGATCTGGCAGTGGAAGCCCCTTATGGGCCAGCTCCTCCCCTCCCTCTGCACAGTTCCGCCCCTTCCCTGCGCCAAATGGGCTTCCTGGTGGCCAGCAGTGCTGGAGTGCCAGCGGTCCTGTCCACCCACATTGGGACCTGGCACTAACTGTCAGCCCAGCATGGGTAGTATGGTGTAGTGGACATGCTTTACGGCACGTTTGTGGCACTTTTAGCTGGCGGTACACATACCGCCAGTGATAATAGGCTCAGGATTGAGCCCTGAATCATTTTAAACCTAATTCAGAGAAAACTATTTGCACTTGTCCCACTGAAGTCAGTAGAACAAGTTCATCCCAACTAATCCATCCCTATAATTTCAGCAGAACACAAACACAACTTAATTTTTTCTAGATTGGACTGTCAACTCTGTAGATACTGGGTAATTCTAGAGTAGAATATCCCTTTTTAGGACTACCAAAAAAAAAAAAACACGACACAAGGCAATTGTAATCCATATACCATAAACTTCACCTGGAATGTAGATCTTAATTCTACCCATTCCTTCCACTTGTAGGAAATAGGATTGTGTATTTTTGCATCTACGGGCCAGTGACAGAGACATAGCCTGATGCCTGGACTATATCATGGCAAAACAAAAAAATCTGTGTAGAAAACTAGTTTGTCAGGGCAAGGACTTGGCAAGAGTTTCCTTGCCAAATCATTTAGTTTTCTTTACAGCGGGAACATTTTGCTTGGAAGAACGTTTTGTCCTGCGACTCCACAGCAGTGCACTCTCAAACCCTCCCTCAGAGAGAACTAAACCCAAGACGCATCCTTACTTTCCAAAACCGACAGGCTGGCCAAACTGGGAAAACAGCGTCTTGATTTAAACTTTTGTTTGGGTTTTGGCAAAAATGGCCTAGCTCATACGAAAGCTAGTACATTATTTGAAATCAAATCATTTGCAGTTCAGTGGGATCCTGAGGGGATTCTACACTAAATTGTTCTGAAGCAGTCAATCTTCCATTGCGTAGCAGATACTTACTGCCCAATTCTGCAATGAAAATGGTGAAATTCTCTGCATAGCTAAACCAGCAACTAGTCTTTGGCAACAGTGACAAAGCACCTTACCAAGGGAAAAAGGCTCCTCAAAGCCCCTAGTGTAAGATAGGGCTAACAAGTGTTTATACCCTCTGTATCTGTTGAAATATACCACCAACTCAAGGGCGGGGTGGTGGTGGTGTTCAACCACTTCTGCTGCTGGGCTCTGACCCTAGATGTGAGAACAGAATATTAGGCAGTTCTGGTGCGTGCATGCAGCCTCTGGCCATTTCTGCCATTTCTGTAGTGCAGTGTTTGAGCCATCACAAGATGACTGATGGCAGCAGATTGCTAGATCCACTGCTGTAAGTGGCCCATAGGATTGGGCCATTAATCTCACCTGAACGCCATGTGACCAGGGCCAGCCTTAAGCCAATGTGACCAATGTCATCACATTGTGCCCCGCACTTTGGGGGGGGCACACTAGCACAACAAGCATATCGCCTGCTGCAGCAGCCAAGATTTCTGCGAATTCTCTGTGTAAGTCAATGGGGCAGGCAGAGCAGCTTTACCTTGGGTCCTCCTACTTCCCAAAATGGGCCTCTTGGAAGCAGTTGGCGGTGACATCATCATGGAACCACCAACTATTTCCAGGCGCTTTGCACAGCATGACAAGCACTTTTCTTGGTGAGAGGGGCCCCCACAAGGAGGGTGGAGGCCCTGCAGGAATGCCCTGCATTTGGCCCCGCCGCTCCTAGAGCCAGCCCTGCATGTGACAATTCAAAGCCCTTGAGCGCAACCTAAACTGAATTGTAATGAAAACATAACAAGGGCTGATTGCCTTGTAGACTGGGAACACAACCAGTCTTCATGCGTGCCTTAATTCCATGGGAATCAACAGAGCCTGAGTGCACAGCAAGAACACCAAGTCCCATTGACACCAATAAGCCTTAAGCAGGCTTAGTCTTTCTTTGTTCCATGTTAGTAGCAGCAGCAAAGCAAAATTCTACTAATTCAGAGTAATATGAGTTTTGCATAGTTTTGTGAATGATACATTTAAAATGTCTACTGAAAAATACGAATTGCAGCCTTTGCACTTGGGAAGCTCTTTGCTGCATATATACAGCATCACCTTAAATTCTCTCTTCTGTCCTCTTTTCCATTGAATAGCACTCGCAAACAAAATTACATGATGAATTTTTCACGGCAACATGGGCTCAGGCATTTCTACAACAGAAGACGAAGGTCACTTAGGCGATACCCATGAAGAACAAGACATTTCTTTTCTTTCTCCTCCCAACCTGTGATGTGTCGCTTTCCATTCTTTTCAATCTAGCACTGCAGTCTGGTATATCAGGACTTTTTTCTTGATGAATATTTCGAAAGCCTCCATCAAGACAGAGCGTTACACCACTTTTTTCGCACTGTGATCTAATGAGAAGTGACTTATTTTCTCATAGGTAAATGTTTTTAAATGTTGATGTGTCTGTGAAAAATTGTGATCTGTTGTAATACCAGTTACAGTGGCAGTATTGGAAGTAAGCAACTGGCTCTGTTTTTAACAGAAAGAAGCAAGCAATCATACATTTAAGCACAAAAGACTTTTCATATCAGAAACTACAATATTAAGTACAATATTTAACATTCTCTGTCATATAGGTATTTAAATGCACTGTATTTCAGCTCTGTATCATATTTTATATGATTAAGTTATCATTGTTTGTCCCCTTTCTATTCTACAACTTGACATGTTGGCACTGTATTTACTTGTTATAACAATTTTGCTGCTGAATTTTTGGGCTACTTACAGTCTAAAGTTACATGTGAAGTAAACTGAAATGCCTAATCAAAAAGATAATTGCAGAAGTGGTTGTACAAGACCTTGTTGTCCTTCAGTCTTACAATCTTTGATATGTCTGTTGGTTATTGTTGTTTTGTGGGCAAGAAAAATGCTTAACATTTAAACCTTTTCTACTAAGCAGCTGTGGATAAACCTCTTTCCCTGTCTGACAGATGCCCTCTTCCTATTTCCTTATCCATTCTCTGTGGACGATTTACTTACAATAACTGCCATTTGGTCTCTGTAGTAATAGAGTGATTTGTAAACAGTGAATGTTTCTTCGTGTTTCTTTGTGGTTTGTTTCTATTGCGGGTCACCGTTTGTATTTTCTGACAATGTTGTACCTACACCAGCAACATAATGACCCTACAGCCCTAAATTGTCTGTTATCATGACTAAAATATATTTCACTCTACAGTGAACCAAGCTAAAAAAAATCCCATGCTTCAATAAAGATAATGTCAACAAGTGACTCTGTAGCCCGTTTTTGACAGCCCTGGGAAATGGGAGTGATTGCAAGTTAAACATACCATGTCAGGGCTACAGTACAGTATTCCTATCCTGAAAACATAGAATGGCATATGTCACAAGAGGAAATGATAGCATCTACTTCTGAGACGAACTTATTTTTGCACACTGTAGGAAAAAAGTGTACAGTGGCAGAAATATTTGACTGAAGAACAAGTGCAGTTCCCTGCTCAAGTTAGGAATTCAAAGCGTGGACAACTTTTTCAGCCATTGAAAGCAACTTTAACACAAGAGGAGCCAGATAAAGATTACTAATCACCCATCAAGTCACTGTGGCTTGTTCTTTCAAGAGAATCGTTTGTCAAATTGCTCCAAGGCTCCTGGTGATTGTGCACTGGAAGCCAGACTCAGTCCTCAAACAGAACTAACAATATCGATTATCAGTGCAGTACTTTTCATCATTTATAAAGGGTACATACCATATGCTCAACTCACTGGTTCCCTTTCTCCTCCTTCCTACACAATCAATAAACAATTATATCAGCTGATACTAATGACTAATGAAAGATACCATTATCCATATTTGCCACACTGTGAAAAGGTGCACTATAAACATGATAATCTTATCTGTTGATATAACTTTTTACAGCCCAGGATACTAGGAAGTTGACTGCATTTATTGCTCACTCTGACCTTTTGCAGATTTCCTGTGCTACAACGCAGTATTGAGAAGAGCATAATTGCCACACAACGTTTTACTTTTAATTGGAAATATGCACAAACCCTTTGATATGAAAACATTTATTGTTCAAGACATTTTGTTGCATTTTGTTGAAGTAGAGCAACAATACAATGAAATATAGTGTTGAAATGTTATCAGCTCTCCAGTACTCACCTGCTAAGAACTGACAAGATTTTGGAGCTGTCCTACAAAAAAGCAAATCCTACAAAAGATTTTCCTACAGTTCAGAGGTCAGAGACATGATAGACACAAGAAGTGTCACTATAATAGCTCCTGGTCATTTTGAGCTCTCAGGAGTCTTGCATTACTTAGATTCCCTAATGCAAAACACTTGTCCAGAATCGAGATTCCAGTTTACTGCAGAGAAAGGGTCGTTGGCAAGAACTAGAATCCTGCTCTAAAGATGTTATCTGAGAGTGACGATCAAACATCCTCCCTTTGTGGAAAGCAGATTCCAGGACAGAGCACCCCACTGGGGTAGCTAATTAAAGTGCAGCCCAGTGCAGAGGGAAAAATGTAGCCCTGGAAGTGACGTCACAGCAGGAAGGGACATCACAGTTGTATTTTTTCTTTTTGTATTTTGTATTTTCATTTTTTTCTTTTTCCATTTTCTTTTTTCATTTCATTTTCATAACTTTTGATAGAATGAAGATATTACACTCTTGATTTTTTTTCATTGCATTCTGCATTAAATGGTATATAACAGGGTGATATTATTCATGCATACCAAGTTTTTCACCATTTTGGCCACTAGTGTCAAGCTCAGCTTGTTGCCTCCCTAGCACTTGTAGCCCAGTGCAATTGCACCCCCCTGCACTTCTTTCGTTATATGCCTGGAGCACCCCCTCTTCCCTGCTTCATAGTACTACTGGTACTAAGCCTGCAATCCTATACTCACTAATCAAAGAGTAAGTCCCATTGAACCCAACATGCATAGGATTGTGCTGTGAGCTTTCTTGTATGCTACTAGTGGCGTACGGAGAGGATCGGGGCCGTGGATTGCACCCATGGCAGGGCGACGAAACCGCGCCCCCGGCACATCGCCCCACCCCCGTGCGCTGCCCCGCCATGCCTCCCTGTGCCTGGAAGAGCTCCATTTCGGAGCGCTACGGGTGCCAGGGAGGGTGGGCGGGCCAAAAGATGCGCCGATTCCTCTTCACTCTGCCGCCTCCAATTTACATCAAGCAGAGGTTCTTCCATGGTCCTGCAGGAGACTATCCTACAGCCTGATTGTCCCCCATGTTCTGTGCAGCGGGCTCAGGTGCTGCTTCTGCTGAGAGTAGCCTCTGCAAGGTGGGGTGGAGGGGAGGAAGAGCAGGCTGCTGCCCCAGTGGCATAATGTAGTATTTTGGCATGGCCATGGCATCAGGACCCACTTCTTAGACTGACAATCTGTCTGGGACCCACCAGAAGTAATGTCATGGCCAGAAAGACCATCATTGTGACACCAGAACCTACTGTTTTCCTGAGAAAGCAGCAATAAGTTGGGTTATTTCTCAGCCACTCCAATAGCAAAGAGAATCAGAAAGAAAAAATCCTTTTCACAATCTTGACAGAATAACCACGCAGCTCTCCCCATATTTTCAGCTCTTCCTCATCTTCCCATATTTTCAATATGGCTGCCCTAGGTGCTTCACGGCCCACCTGAAATTGGCTCGCAACCCACTGGTGGGTCCAAACCTACAGCTTGGGAACCACTGATTTAGTGTATTTAAATGTTACTCTGGACTCTCAATTCCCTTTATTTGCATAGGCTTGCACAGCCCCACTGGGGAAAAATATACAGTGTTCTTAGCAGAAACTCAGAAAACATGAGATACTCCTAATGAGCAAACACCAATCAATCAAACAGTATTCAAACAGTATTTATATACCGCTTTTCAACACAAAGGTCACAAAGTGGGTTTACAGGCAAATAATATTAATAAAGTTAAAAGGCTCCCTGTCCCAAAAGAGCTCACAATCTTAAAAAAACTGCAAAACACCACCAGCAACCGCCACTAGAAAGGACGCTGTGCAAGGGTGAAGAGGGACTATTGCTCTCCCCCTGCTAAATATAAGAGGAGCACCACTTGAAAAAGTGCCTCTTGCCCAGTTAGCAAACATATTGGTCTTTCAATCACAGAACCTTGTGGCTGCCAATCAACTTGCAGGTGGTGGACAGCTGCACCCATGGCAAACAAAACAAGAACAGTAGATATTGCTCACTAACCCACTTTCAGCTCTTCCAGAAATTATGGCCCATACCAAAAGAGCTACTCTATCCATGCCCAAAGGCTTTGAACAGTGAAATGTTTAACTTGTTCTCCTGTTAGATAGCTGACCTTCATGCCATACCAAACTGCTTTTGAAATGTCCCTTCACTTCATAAACTATTTGCTAACACTGGGAGGGAGGAGTGCTGCTGTGTTTACAATCCTTGAGGTCACAAATTTAGCTGCACACAGTTCTGTGATGCTGGCCGTTGATTTGCTTAATAGTAATGGGGGTGGAGGAGGGAGGAGTTTTAACTGACAGCATAAACTGTAAGAGAGGATGGGCTCCTGCAGGCAGGTGAACAGGTTGCAGCTTAGAGTCATAACTGCATTTAAATGTTAAATGCATAACATTTAATGCATTTAGCATTTAACATTTATATTATGCATTTAACATAATTGCATTTAAATAATAACAGCATATTTTGCTTGATGTGCTACTTCTTACACAGCACATAGCACATCCCCAAGTTCCGGAAGGTGGGCTGGCCCGGGGAGGGTGGTGGAGCATGGTATGCTCAGTCCTGCACCCGCTATATAGCGGGCACAGATCTGAAAAGCCCATAGAAGTGGCTGGCGCCTACCCTGGGGTAAGGGGACGAACACGCCCTTGCCCTGTGGAGGTTTTGGCCTGCTCCCAAGCTGTGCTGGATATAGCACAGGCCCATTGGCCTGCCTGTTCCAGCACAGTTTAGGATTGTGCCCTTAATCTCATTGACTCATTAGTACAGTACATCTCAAGTATGCATAATGTATCACTTGGGCATCCTGCCATTTAAGCAGGTTCAAGTAACTTGCGCGGATGTTTCTTTGGTATTCAACTGCTAGTACAGGTAGATGATCCCTTATCCGGACATCCATAATCCAGTCGATTCCGAAATCCAGACATCTTTGTCCCAGACTTCTTTTTAACTTTCTGCAGAAAGCAGGTCTTGTGTTCCTTCCCGCATACCGGCTGTAAGTTCTATTCTCTGCTCTGTGGTGTGCGCCATTGTGGAAACGTGTCAAAGAGGCCAGCAGTCACTCATATGGGTAACGGTGAAAAGAGCAAGAGGAAGCATTTCTCATTATATTTGTGCAATTCCGAAATCCAGAAAAATCCAAAATCCGGACACCTTCCCGTCCCAAGAAGTCTGGGTAAGGGATAATCAGTCTGTATTATTAATCCCGCCTTCAACCCGCTCCCCCTTTCCAAATAGAGATAGTCAAAGCAAAGTCAAGCGGGACGTTCACGGCTCCCCTTGGTCTGTCGCGCCATTTATTGGCGAATAGCCCCGCCCGTGGACGCCACCGCAGTCACGGAACCGCGCAGTTCCGGAGAAGCTGGCGTCTCAGCCTTGTTTTCCACTCAGCCCGGAGAGCAGCAGCACGACAACTTAGCAGCCGGCTTAACTACGACATTGGGGACACCCTTCCTCGACCTCCTTGCTTGAAGCGCACCAACCACACGCGCCTCGTGGCATGCCGGGGCATGCAGTGCGGTGATGCTCCTCGAGTCATGCTCCTGAATCGAAGCTGGAACTACCAATCCCAGCAGCGCCTGCAAACGTCAGCGATAGTGGAAGAACCCTAAAGCGGCCCAGCCCTCTTGCAATGCCCGTTTTTGGATTGCCGGGTTCCGGGAGGAGGGGACGTGCGGCTGAGGGTGGAAAGTTACCTCGGGTTACTTTATAACAGAGCGAGGCGCCGCCGCCGCCGCTTAGAGGGCGAGTGTAAAGGCTGAAAACGCGGAGGCGAAGGTGAGCAGCGCGTGGCCGGCTAACGCATGACCGAGCAGAGCGGCTCGTGCAGTTTGCGCGCGTGCCGGCGATGTTTCTCGGGTTGCGAGAGCGAGACGGCAGCCAATGGGGGGAAGGCGGAGGCTGGCTGGGGAAGACCTCTGCCCCTCCCCCTCAAATCCTGGGTTCTTTGCAAGTTTGGACAGCGGCGGGCTCGAGCTCTGGGTGGGGGGCGGCCGGCGCTCTTATCCGCAGAGTTAGGCTCAGCTGTCCTCGCAAATGGGACCGAGTTGCCGCCGCCTGCGCCGGTCTTGCGCCTGAAGCAGCTCCGCGCGTGGAGAATGAAGCGGGTGGTCCCGAGAAAAGCAGCCGCGAAGAGTTTGAGTTGCGGAGTGGCTGCACGACGGGCTCCTTGCAAGCGCAAGAGCCGGTCAGTTGAGACAATGAAAGGGAGGCGAAATCCCAGCGTGGAGAAAGAGGAAGCGCCTGGCCTGCTCGGATCTCTTCAGCCCCAAACGGGCGCATTGGAAGAGCAGGCAAGGCGCGTGCCCGTGACCTAGAAGTCGCGTCCTCTGACCTGGCGCCCTTTCCCGCCTCGTGCGTACACTCACTTGGGGCGAGTCGGGGCGTGTACGAGTGGCTGCGAGAGAAAGAACGAGCGTTCCCGTGTTCAAAGAAGATCCCTGTTTCGGACCACCCTGAAGGAGGATGAGCCCCAGGCGGCCTTTCTGTTCTTTATGACGGTGGCTACCGAAATGAAAGGGATTACAAAAGCAGACTTGCCTCAGACATTGATCTAATCTGGGTTTGTACTAAGAAGTTGCAAAAAGCCTTTTTTTTTTTTTTTTTGCTTCGTGGCTCCTGGTACCTGCCAAAAAGGCGTTCAGAATCCACAGAATGGTGGTCTTTACCTACCATGTGGCATCCTTGTCTGATCACTTGGTTTGCTGCTGTGGTTCTTGCACCTACCCCCCCTTTTTTTTCTTTTTTCCTCCTCTCTTTCCATCTCCTTCTGTAATTACTTTCTGTATTTCCTCTTTTTTATAATGACACCTTATCGGAGTGATAAGATTATCTCTACTGTATAAGATAGGAAGGATAAACTGTCTGCCCAAGGATATGATCCATGCACTTATATGCAGAAATGGAAAGGGCTTGGAATCAGAACCTTCGGTACATGGCGGGAACGGGACTCACCTATAGTCATCATGTATGTTTTGTGGCCACAACTAAGGGCGCAATCCTAACCTGGAGTTAGGCCGGCACAGTTAGGCCAGCACAAGGGACACTGTAAAGTATGTTTGCGCCACTCTCGGAGTCAGAAAGGCCAGTACACAGATGTGCGCCATCCTCCCTGACTCCAAGAGTGGTCCAAACGCACTTTACAGTGCCCCTTGTGCTGGTCAAACTGTACTGGCCTAACTCCAGGTTAGGATTGCGCCCTAAGTATCAAGACAGCCCAAGCCTATTCACTGTGCACCTGTCAGCATGCACACCAGCACCACTCCGCAAGCCAGCATGCACATACTCTGTACTGGCACGCACCTTACCATCCTTATTATTGTCCTCTTCCACCACCACTCTCTCAGCAGATACAGCAAGGAGGATTTTGAGGGCAAGACTGCTTCACTTTGTCAGTCCCAGGTGTGATCCCTGCAGCACCAAAAGTGGGCTGGCTGCATGGGGTCGGCATTGGGCCAGTGGTTGGGAAGCATAGTGGCCCTGGGTTATGCCAGGGATCTGGGAGCGGGCACTCACTAGACCTCAGAAACGTCTGGGGGAGGGGGTTGCAGCGCCCTCAGCCCTCCTCCCGAACCTTGGCTCTATAGGTGGGTCACAGGTGTCCTCCCCTCACTGGTTGTCACCTACCCTTTTCTGAGCCTCCTCATCGGCCTGAAGTCAGTTCTCTAGTGTGACCCATGCCTTCCTGCTTTCTCCTTGCCCCAAGAGGAGCCCATTCTCATCTGATGACCTCCCATTGTCACCCCTGTCCAACTCTGCATCCGTTCAAAGGGAGAGGTCCCCCGTGCTGCTGCTGTGGCACCTCAGCTGGCTGCCCAGCCCAGAAGGTGACAATACCCAGCCCCAACCTCTTGAACTTAGAAGCCAGTGTACCTAGTCACATCGGCACCCGTGTTTGTTGGACCATGCCCAGGACCATTCAACATGGCTTTCGCTGGCATCCAGTCTGCTACTCTGCAGTTGAACTGCAGCCTGGGCATAATCCCCGCTTGCGCCCTACAGTCTGCGCTGAGAGGTGGAGGACGCTCAACTGAGAGGCCCCTCAGTCCACTGGCTGAAGCAGGTATGGGAAACCCCGGACACACGTTTGCATCTTCCCCACCCAGCCACTTTACAAGAAGCAGCAGAAAAGGCATCTGCCCTTTTTCTGAGTGCTTACAAGATTGGATAAGCATCCACATCCCAATGCAACAGCCAGGGGGAACTATTAGGTGGGTAGTGGGCTAGAGGAAGCAGTGAGTGGGCTGTAAAAAGCAGGTTGCAGGGCATCCTTGTCATTTTGGCACTCCCCCAAACTATTGCTCAATGCAACTGTTTTAGTTGGCCACGTGATGGGCCATTCCTGTATGTGAGAACAACTGCACAAGAATTCCAAGGCGAGTTAGAAGCCAACAGGTTGCCCTCTAAATTTGGAGAGCAGTCTGTTTTCTTTAACAAAGATGCTCCTGTTATCTTTTTGTCTGTCTTCAGTTAAAATGTTTTGTTAGAAACCTTGGATCAGGTTCATGAATTCTAAGGCTTCTATTTAAAGTATGGTGTGGAAGAAAAAGCAAAACATGATGTGCCTTTCAGGTATGGTAGTCTGATCAAAGTATTCCAATGTTTAGGAGAAAAAAATACAGTTATGGGTTGAGTGTAGAGACATATGAGATATTTCTAACATGGTGCCTTTTTACAGCTTGTGTCAAAAGTCTCCAAGCCTTTGCACGCATTTGCAGGTTTACTTTAAGAATGGTGAGGCTTGTACACTTTTAGAGTGCTCAAAAATATGCACGGAACCCAACAAATAGTCTTCTATGTAAAATATTGGAGTGTTCTGATAGCAGCAAAGCGTCTGCTGGACAGCTCTCTACAGTTATGCAGATCTGACTGACACAGGCAGTTTTTTCCATGAGTGCTTCCTCGCTGCACAAAATAATTCCAGCACCCGATAGTCAGATGAAAAACAATAAGGATGTGAAAATTCTCATTCCTTCCGAAGCATACTGTATCTACAAGTATACACAAACCTGACAAAACAACAACAAAATCAGTAATTATAATATTTGTATCTACCACCCATACATCCAACACATTGTACGTTGTACTCCCAGAGTGCTTATACACGCAGACACACACCTCTAATCAGATGGGCAAAGTGTTTCAATTTTAACACAGACGTTCTGGTAATAGGATGATCATTAAATGGAGGATTAGTCATTATATGGCTATTAGAGCTCCATCCTGAATCCTCCAGTGCAGGTGGTATGAGCTGGTGTCGTAAATGTGTCATAAGGCATGTCCAGCGCAGGCAGTAGAGGCACACCGCCAGTAAGGGCACACTAGTAATGGCTGCCAATAAGGACCCATTGCCTGGAAGCAGCAATGTGACGTCGGCAAGCGGTAAGTTCACCCTTCACTGGCTCCTTCTGGGCAGAGTAGGAAGATGTTCCTGGACAGGGAGAGGGACAGGGCAGGGTGGGACCAATGGCAACCTTCACCACTAGATCCTGAGCTCCGTGTTGGGCTGTGCTGTCCGACATGGAGGCCCTCGCCTCAGTGTTGACAGAATAGCCAGTGAAGAGACAAGGAGACCCATTGCCCACCCTGTGCCCTTACCGTGGGGGAAGGGGATGAATGTCCCTTTCTCCCATGGAGCCTCCTGCGGCTGCCTGGCTACTGCAGGACGCAGCGGTAGCGTTTGGCTACGGCTGCGCTCACAGTGGCCAGGCAGCTCAGGATTGGACTGTTGGCCTTCTAGACTGTTACTGTCATTGTGCTCATATAGCTATTGGAATTTAGGACAGCAGGGGATCCCATTGGTCTTCCATCTCTCTGCCAGTATTTGTACAGTGACCGCATCCAAGGATGTCCTTGGATTCCCTGGTGTGTAGCCTGCACTCTAGTTGACAGGTATGGTAGAAACTGCAAAACATCAACTTTGCCCAAAAGCACTGTCCCATCCCTGAATCCTGACTGACTAGGACAAAATGGAAGGTGTGGAAGGACAACAGTAATTGTTGCAAGAAAGATGTCTTCCCACAGTTCAAGATGCTGCTGGAGAAAATACATATATCGCCTTCAGAATGCAGAACTGAGGTACGCCCCCTGTTTCAATTAGAGTAAGCGCTGCGTTCCAGGTGATAGGAGCTGATAAAACACTGATCTGGGGGCATTAAAAATGCAATTCTGTGCACACTTGTGTGGGAGTAAAGCCCAGTGCACACAGTGGGACTTACTTCTCTGTACTTCTATAGAATTGTACTGTCATTATCTTTCCATTTTTATTATTGGCAAATGTACAGATAAACTCAGCATGAACCCATCAGGGAATAGACCAGGTATTGACTCTGGAACCTTAACCTGATTAAAACTTTCTTTACTCTTACTGCTCTGCCAAGCCAAACGGGCTGGTCAGGTTAGACTTCAGGCCAGTGTCAGCAGGCAGAATGTCATAGAACACCCTTGATGTGCTAGCAGTGACAGAAAGATTGAAGTCAAACCTCCTGTTCTTTTCCCAAAGGAGGGTCACTTCTGCTAAGAACTGGAGCTACCATCTAAATGAGCTGTGGAAAGGCTTTCTCTCAGGTTATTGTACCATTTCATTATCTTGGTATGTTAGGATCATGTGATAACAAAACAGGCATTACTGAATTTTTTTAACTGTTCCAGTGCCAAGGAAACATAAAGCCAGTTCTCATTATCCACTAGGGTTGGATAATGGGTTAGGTTTAGGGATACTAGGGTTAGGTTCCTGGAAACCCTAGCGGATAGCCAATTTGCAGACAATGAACCGTTGATCCTGTGGAATGGTGCAAGCGGTACTTTACCTGTCATCAGAGACACTCAGGAAGCCAGCAGAGTGCAGCAGGAAGTGCCAACAGATCTCTGAATGCTCCAGAGACCTTCCAGAGGCTGCAGGGACCTTCAGAATGGTGCCCATGACTAGCACAGGTCACTTCAAAATGGCCACCAGAAGCTTCCACCAGTCATTTTAAAGGGGTCAGCACTGGTTGCAGGTGCCATTCAGAAGGTCCCTGCAGTCTCCAGAAGGTCCCTGCATAGCAGATAAAGAGAACAGAGGCACAGGTAAGGAGCGGTAGGTAGCAGTTCTGCCTCTCATGGATAAGTGAATTTGCAAATAGCAAATTTGTGTATAAAGAGACTGACTGTATATTCTGATAGCGTACTGGGACTCCCAGGGTCAAAAACACTGTATGAAAATATAAATTTGAAGTGATTATATGTTAAATATGCACTGAATGTCTGTCATAAACAGAACACTTGTTAATCCTTAACATCAGTTATACACAATATTCGGTGAACATACTGCAAAACTGAATTTTATTCAAAAAAATTCAGTTAGCTTAAGCAGGCCCTAAAAGAAGAGCTTCTGATTTTAGACTCTTGAATATTTCAAGGTATAGTTCGTGGTAGAGGTAGCTGTCCCTTTAACAATTGAGTATAAACATTCTGTTAACCGCTTTCTTTGACCTGTAACTGCATTTCAATTCTAGCATTTACTCTTAAGGTGCAACTTGATTATTTCAAGACAGGTGTCTCCCCATATCCAAGGACCCAGTATCTGCGGTTTCAATTATCCACAGTTCAAAAATGTTCCGCATTGTGCCCCCATAATACCAATTATTTATCGGCTGGTGTTTCAGCCTTTCTTGGTCTCGCCGGCTCATTGCTGACTACAAAATGGAAACAGGAAACACAGGTGAAGCAGAGAAGAATGTGACATTTATCATGGAGTTCAAAGAGCTTAGTGTCACATTCAGGGTGACCAGATGTCCTCCTTTTCCAGGACATGTCCTACATTTCAACCTTCTATCCTGGGTAAATTTCAAACTGTCCTACATTTCAAGACAGACAGGCGGTGCCAGCTTCAAGAGGAGCTGCCTTTATCAAGGCACAGTCCTAGCCTGGAGTTAGGCCAGCAAAGTTTGACCAGCACAAGGACCACCATAAAGCGCATTTGGACCACTTTCGGAGTCAGGGAGGATGGCACACGTCTGTGGGCTGGCCTCTCTGACTCCAAGGGTGGTTCAAGCACACTTTACGATGACCCTTGTGCCAGCCAAACTTTGCTAGCCTAACCGTGCCGGCCTAACTCCAGATTAGGATGGTTCCCTCACTTACTTACATTTGGAGATCCTGTGTCCTCCTGTGTCATGGTTATGATATCTGGTCACATTCTTTTCAGTCCTGTGCCTCACTTTCTGTGAGTGTTTCCATTTTGTAGTCAGTAAAGATCCAGCAAGACAAAGGAAGGCTGCAAACTTTAGCAGATGTGATTAGGGGCATTTTTGAACCTTTTTATAGGGTTCTCCTATATCCACGGTTTCTGTATCTGTGGCGTTGGGGAAGAGGAACATATTCCCCGCGGATACAGGGGGACACCTGTACATTTTTCTAAAAGATCTTGTTGTCCAGATTCACTTTTATTCTCTTACCATACAATCTTAAACCTGTTGACTCCAAAGTCCTATTGAGTTCAATGCCACCTGGTTAGATTTCCAGCTCTTTCTTAACATGAAACTAGCCACATCTTTGCAATGAGTTCCTTATTTACAATATGCAAGCAAAGCTTGTGGAGTGTTCCCACCTGAGAAGCAGCAGATCTCTCACCACATGTCAGATGCCCAGAAAGTGACCTTGTCATCCCCAAGGTGTCTTCAGCCAATTCACATCTTGCTCCTTTTGCCCCTCCTCTGCCCCCTTTTCTTGCAAATTTCCAGCTGTTCTTTTTCTGTAGGCACACCTCTGCATCCATCTCTCAGGTAGAAGTCTATTACCTTCCCTGAGTATCTCTTCACAAACACAGGAGCATCTTATTAGGAGTCCATCAACATCAATTGAAGAAACTATTATCCTAACAAAGGAATTGTAGGTAGGCAGTCATAGCAATATTTTGCCTTTTGCTCAGCCCAGAGATTTGTACAAGTAGAGCTGTTGCCAAGTGCTGTTTATCTACCCTATTCATGCACTCTTCTCACACTTTCAAATTGATGATTGGGATATAAACCCTTTGAAAACATGTTCTTAAATGTCCTCACTCTTAGAAATGCCAATAGCTCTTAACTGACAGATACTGTAAGTATTGTTGTAGTTCTGGCTGCTTTCATGTGCATTATTGGATAAGTATTAGATTGCCCAAGATCAGCTTTTCATTGCTTATGTTTTCACTCATGGGAAAACAGACTGAAAATCTTTTCATACCAAAATAATACTGTAATTCCTGTAATGCAGAGCAGCCTTTCAAATGCGATTGCTGTTCCCTAGCTAATCCATAGGAAATACTATTGATTGAATATCAGGCAGCCCTCTGTTAAAACAAATGAACAAACAAAAAGCCCCAGTATTTGCAACATAAGGGAAGGTTGATCTCAGATATTGCCATTGGGTTTTTTTAATGCTTTATCATGCCTATTTCTGGCAATGAATCTTTCCCATGTTATGTGATGTGACTGTGAGCACAAGGGCCACCATAAAGCACGTTTGGACCATTCTCAGAGTCAGGAAGGATGGTGCACGTCCGTGTGCTGGCCTCTGACTCCAAGAGTGGTCCAAACATACTTTATGGTGTCCCTTGTGCAGGCCAAATTTTGCTGGCCTAACTGTTCTGGCCTAACTCCAGGTTAGGATTGCTCTCTGTGTTTCATAATCTGTGCTCCACTCCATAATGAGTTCACCAATATTTTGAATTCTGGGTGACAGATCTTCTAAACCAGGGGTCTCCAAACCCCGGCCCAAGGGCCAAATTGGCCCTCTGGAAGATTTTTATCCAGCCCTTGGCAGGTGGTGGGGTCAGCCCAAAGCAACCTGCTGAGGTGGGGGATACATACAGTGCAACCTCAGTTTCTTCTGGGGTTCTGTTCCAGAGTCCCCCACAAATACTGGGATCATCATATATGATGCAGCCCTTGTACTGAAAGGTTTGGAGACCCCTGTTCTAAACCGCCAATTTACTTATTTTTTCACATTTTTAGACCATCCCCTCCTCCACGGATCTCAGGCAGACGTACTATATATGGTTCCTCCCTTCCTATTGTCCTCATAATAACCCTGTGAGGTAGGTGTGGCTGAGAGATAGCGACTGGCCCAAGATCACCCAGGAAGCTTCATGGTCAAGCAGGGATTTAAACTTGGACAGTCCATATCCTGGACAAGTCCAACTCCTGAACTTAGTCACCCTGCTAGCTGGACAAGAGGCACTTTTTCAAGTGGTGTTCCTCTTATATTTAGCAGGAGAAGAGTAATTGTCCCTCTTCACCCCAGCACAGTGTCTTTTTTAGTGGCTGTTGCTGTGGTAATCTGCACTTCTTTAGATTGTGAGCCCTTTTGGGACAAGGAAGCATTTAACTTTATTTTTATTTGTATGTAAACCACGTTGTGAACTTTGTGTTGAAAAGTGGTATATCAATGATTGATTGAACAGCTACACCATCCTGGCTCTCAGTGTCTCATTTTCAGTATCTGTAATGCAAATGCATGACTGTATTAGCTTAAATGTATGCTCTATTTTAAAATATCTCTCTCGCTTTCTTTCCTTCATTAACAACCTCAAAGGCCATTCTGGTATGTTTGCTTGTCTGGAAAACTCACAATTATTATCCTCCTCAAAGAGAAGCACAATTGGTTTTGTGAGGGTATCTCTTGATTATTTTCTTTGTAATTCTAGGAGCAGCTGTTCCTTTATTTCCAGTCACTGACATGTACTATGGAACATGTTGGAGAACGTAAAACATGCCTTGGGCCGGCCCAGAGGTACTGTGTGGAGAGGCAAGTGTATAATCAAGGAGCCCTCCAAGGACAGCTGCACAAGAAGGAAAAGGTGCCTCAGACTCTTAGGCAGAAGATAGCACATTCTTGTCGGTAAGACATTTTTGCTACTTCATGCACCGTAGGCCCTAATTTGATGGGCAGCGCAGTCCTAATCTGCACTGGCCTGTGCTATATCCAACGCAGCTTGGGAGGCCTGAGGAACCTCCCTGATGTGCTCCTTGGATTCACATCCGCAAAATTGTGGGCACAAAACCAAGGAAGCTGCACAGGCTGGCCTCCCCAGGCTGGCCTGCCTACCCCCGCCCAGTTCCACCCTCCCAGAGGCCCTACACACAGATGGGGAACTGGTGGCAAGAGTCACTGCCAGTCCCACCCCCTACTCTACCCCTTCCCACTTCTAAGAACGCCCTCCCACTCCACACAATGCTGGTGAGCGGTGGACTCACTGCTTGCATTACCGCCTCCAGACTGTACGTTGTGGGCGTTCGCCAGTGGTAATGGTTTACTGCCAGCATGGAAGTGCCTTATGGCACCTTTTGTGACACAAGCGGTAGACAAGTGGTACACCCATGCTGAGGGGCTCAGGACTGAGCCCTGATTTGAGGCTTTCCTGGTATTATTTCACCTCTTTCATCAACTCATTATCATAGGCAAGTTTTTCTTCCTCAGCCTCAAACCCCAGCTGAAAGATGTGAACAGTGATCTTGCAGGATTGTTACAAAGATTATATAAAGATAAAACTGAGGAAATGTTTTGCTCACTCAGTAGATGCTAAACAAGTGTGGAGTGTTGTTAATCATCTCCCTAATGAGATTTCCATGGTCTTTTGTGATGGGGAGCTCTCAAAAGTGGACTTGGACTTGGCCTGTCATATTTTCTGTGCTGAGAGGGTCTGATGCCTGTGTAAAATAAAAATTCCCCATTTATTTAGCTGATATCACTGCTTTGTTTTTGTCTCCATTGGTGTTTTCAGTTGTTCTTCCAAGAAAGCCAAATCTCTCCTATACCAATTTTTACCAATTTTCCAATGGCTTCCCCGCTATCCCGTGAAAGAGTACTTGCTGGGAGACATTGTCTCAGGTATAAGCACTGGAGTCATGCAGCTTCCTCAAGGTTAGTGAAGTGTAACTCCTTTTGGGGTCTTCAGAATAGCCATGAGAGATGTGTTTGTGACAGTGAGCTTCCACCTCCACCCCCGATGCATATTTGCTTTTCATTAGAATGTCATATAGATATCTCTGGAACCAACTTCCACAAGATCTGAGGGCTGCTTCCTCGACATATGGTTTCCAGCGGGGTTTAAAGACCCATTGTTACAACTGGCATTTGGGGAGGGAGGTACTAGGGGCCACTTTTAAAATCTTTTAAAACATGTGAACCTACCAGCTTTTATGCTGTTTTTATATTTGGGCTATCCTGCTTGCTCTTTTACATTTGTTCTTGTTTATCATTTTAATGGTTTTTAATTAATTTTGATTGATGCATTTTTTTAAAGAGTTTTAATTTTGTAAACCGCTTTGAATCATAGAAAAGCGGTATATAAATCTAATAATAAATAAATATAGATATGTAGATACAAATAGAAAATATGAAAGCTGATGTAATCATAACAGACCTTTCGATAATCCCACATCCCTTTGCTGTAGTGGTCCATTTCTCCTGTTGAATTTCACATGGCAAGATCTTTTCATGTTGGTGTCAAATCAACACCATTTCAGTTTTCACATGGCAGCATCTTGCTTGAAAGTGTCTCTGTAGAGACATGGTAATGGCATGGTAAGTACCACAAGTGCTGCAATGCGCCATGTAAGCGGCCCCTTCCCCTTGCTGCTGGAGCCTTTTGGGGCAAAGATGGCAAAGTCAGCACATTGTCATCGCTGCCCAAATGGCTCCAATTGGTGCCTGCAATACTGTGCCAACTGCCCCCTACCCAGCATATTCAAAACAAGTGAGCATAATATAAGAAGAGCCCTACTGGATCATCCAGTCCAGCACCCTGCGTCCTGCAGTGGCCAACCAGTTGCCTTCTGGTAGCCCACAAGCAGAGGGCAAAGGCATACCCCTCTTCCATTGTGTTCCCTTGCAACTGGTTTTCAGAGGCACTCTGCCTCTGATCCTGGAAGTTGCCTTCAGATATTACAACTAGTAGCCAGTGAGTCCCTGTGTGAAAATTGACGTGGTCAGTACATGTGAGGGAAAGCATCAGTCAGTGAACGTTTAAATCAGCCTTGGCAGCAATCACAACAGTACGGCCAGATGCAAGGGAGTGGCAACAGAATACTGGTGTGATGTTGTCTTGAGGCCACCAGAGGCATCTCGTGGGGCTCTGAGATGCAGGAAACTGGACTAGATGGGTTTTTACCTGATCCACCAAGGCTTTTATGAACTTACCCTTGGAAAACCCAGATTCAGAGCTGCGCTCAGCTGTGAGATTTACTGGATCACCTTGGACAAACTACAGTGCTGAAAGTGCATGGATGAATGCCAGGGTACAAATGAAACAAAATGCCTACAGAGGCATCGCACCCATGCGGCATGGTGATGCACCTGCCCAGTTTCCTAGCTATAAACAGGGGATGTGTGGAAGAAATCTTGATTGTGGATGTGGGGCTTGCTGATGTTTCAGTTTGGGAGAAGGGGGACCCTGGCCAAATACCTCCTTTTCCTTCTTCCAACTAGCTATCCTGTAAAACTAAATTCTGCCTACGGATGTGTTGGAAGAAGAGCCTGCAAATTGTGCCTGAGTTTGACTATGATGAACAGGCTCTATGTATGAGACTTGTCCATTTAAATTGTTTTGAATCCGTCCTTATAGCCTATGCTTCTCCATTTCATTTTTCCCTCAGGTTTAGCTTATGCACTGCTGGCAGCTGTGCCTCCAGTATTTGGCCTGTATTCTTCATTTTATCCAGTCTTTCTATATACATTTTTTGGAACCTCCAGACACATATCAATAGGTATGTCTTTCAGTGTATAGAATTTTTTCCCTGTTTCTTCCTTTTAATAGCCAAATGAAGACATGCACTTCTATATGAGTCTCGTTGGGTGGGGCTCAGGTGGAATATGGTTCCTTCTTTGTGCAGAAAGCTTCTTTTAAATCAAGAAGTCAAAATAACCAGTAGTTGTCATGCAACATCTGTAGCTACAACATGAAGAATAAATACATTTCCCTTACTCATTGGTTCCCAAACTGTGGATCGGGACCCACCAGTGGGTCACGAGCCAATTTCAGGTGGTTGGCGAAGCACCTAGAGCAGCCATATTGAAAATGTGGGAAGGTGGAATGCTGGAAAGGGGGAGGGTTGTATGGTTCTTTTGCTTGTGCCAAGGTTGTAAATAAGCCTTTTTCCTTTTCCTGATTCACTTTGCTATTGGAAAATAGCTGAAAAATAACTGAACTTATTGCTGCATTCTCAAAGCAGCAGGCTTTGGCATCACAATGACAGCATTTCCGGCGATGACATCACTTCTGGTGGGTCCTGGACAGATAGTCATTCTAAAAAGTGGGTCCTGGGGCTAAAAAGTTTGAGAACCACTGTCTTAATCCATTTGTGGGTCCCAAATCCACATATAGAGATAGCTTAAATTAAATCTCAGTTTTGCCACTAATTGTAGCTGAATATCCATAGCGAGCCTGCTTTATTTTATTTATCTATTATTTGCATTTATATCCTACCCTTCACCACATGTCCCCAGGGCAACTTGCAAACATTGCAAAAACAATAAAAAATTAACTAACAAGCAGACAGTATAGATGGTGCACATAGTGGCAAAGAGCAATAGTGCTCAATAATAATCACAATATGTATGCCAGTAGTTTTTAACAGCTTTTTAAAACGAGTGGAGACTTCTCTAACTTCTCTTAGAAGCGTTCCAAGCTTGGGGGGAGGGGGACACACACCACAGAAAGCTGTTTCCCATGTATGTGCATACCAGTTGTACCTCCTCAGATGGCAGCACATGGGGTACACCCTGTCCAGAAGATCATAAAGGCTTTCATGCTTTTTATAGTTTCCCCATGAGTAAAATGTGATCCCTTTTTATTACAAATGCTGGTTTTTATTATCCTGTGAATTATTAACCACAGAATTATTATTTCTGTGAGAGGCAGTGGAACGCAGAGGTTAAGAAACTAAGCTGTGAGCCAGGAAGGCCCTGGTTCAAATCAGGAGGCATTACTATAGAGTGCCTCAGTCCTTCTCTCTGTATCTGCAGTATGGGGAGAATAATGCTGCCTCCCTTACAGGGCTGTAAGGCGTCCTGTATTGAGTTCCTGTATTATGCAGATAGAATGCATAAATGCATGCTGTATGTGTGTGTGCGTGTGCGTGTGTGCGCGCGCACGCACGCACGCACGCACACGTGCACGCACATTTGCAGGGGGTTCTGTTCACAGAAATCCATGGTCCAACCCACAGAGGACCTCCCAAACATGGTCAGAGGTTGGATCCAGGACAACCTTTCACTGCAGGTTCAGAACCCATGGTTGGTTAAATCCACGGATACTGAATCCACAGATAATGAGGATCCACTGTATATATTCACCTAACCACTTTATGGAATTCACTGCATGAAAAGCTTCTGCATCACTGCAAATATTCATCCAGGTCTATAAATTGCTATACTGAGTGTGTGTTCTGGGATATATACATTATTGTAATAACTTGCTACTGAAGTTGAATGTGTTTATATATTTATAGTCTATTTATATGTTTATAATCTACTGTACATAATAAGAATAGGCCTCTCTAGAATCCTGGGTATGCTGGCAATAAGCATGTTTAGTTTTAACTAATAAAGTAATACTCTTGCAGGAACGTTTGCTGTTATCAGCCTGATGATTGGTGGAGTCGTCGTTAGAGAAGTACCTGATGAAATGTTTACTCCTGCGGATAACAGCTCTGCCAGTAGCATAGATTCTGTAAATAATACAGCCAGAAATGACATGAGGGTTAAAGTAGCTGTTGCAGTCACCTTGCTCTCCGGGATCATACAGGTAATGGTGCTCGCAGTTTTTGGTCCAGTGGCATATTTAAATATTGCTATAAAATGCACAGCTGTAAGGAGCTCCAATTAGTTCAGTAAGCCTCCAGTCTGTCTACTTTATTTTCCATTGATGATCTGAAATGGTGTGAGATATATCCTTTGTACCTAAGCATTGAGATAATAGTGGTGGCCTGCGAGGGTGGGGAGATCCAGGATGCTGATCATCAACACTGGTTCGGTCACATTGTAAGCCATGCTGTGTGTGGTCTCTTCTTTAAAAAAAAAAAAAAAAAATCAAATTATCTGCCCGAGTATCCCATCATTTTATGGCCGGAAAAGCTGTGCTGTGTGAATAGTAAGCATTGTGAAAATTAAAGCTAAATTGCTTTGTTTTTCTTCTTTTGCTTTTGCTAGTCCCAGGAAAGGGCAGGAATTGTGCAGAATACTAGAAATCCCATATCCTGACCACCAGACGTCCTTTGGCACTTTCCTGTGATTGGCGGTGTCTTGTTGCCAGTGTATTTGCCTTGCTTCCCTCATGCCTTTTATGCTTACCATTTCCCCCCCACACACACACACACCGCTTCTCTCACTACTTCCTGTGAAACACTTTACACCTGGCCGGATCAGCATGTTCTAGCAATATGGTTTAGGACCGCCGTTCTCAAACGTTTCAGTCTCTGGAGCCGTTCAAACTCCTGAAGCAGTGGTTCCCAACCTGGGGGTCATGACCCCCTGGGAAGTCGTGAGCTGATTTTCAGGGAGTCGTAGAGACCCCATAAAAGTGTTTGCACAATATTAAGAAGTTGTATTGTTGCAACATTTTCAGGGAACCTCCGAACAGGGAAATACGTTTTTGAAAAAAGTTCAAGGCGTTGCCACGCACCTGAAAATAATGGTTGCATTTGGTCATCTATAGTTGTCTGTATACATTTTTTATAGGCGCAATGATGTCACTTCCTGCTTGACCACTTCCAGTTGAGGTGGGTGGGTCTTGTCAGGTTGTCGTAGCTAAAAAATTGGTCCTGTGCTAAAAAGGTTGGGAACCACTGTCCTAAAGGGGATCTTGGGGAGCCTCACCAGCACATGTGCAGTGTCTCGGGGAGCCCCATAGCGTTGGTAAATATGTGAAGTGGTGCAGCATGGGGCAGATGGTTGCTACTTATGAAAGGGTCTCAGGGAGCCCCAGGGCTCTTAGGAGACACTTTGAGAAATGCTGGTCTAGGAGATGGAATAAACTTGCAAGGAAAGGGGAAAGAAAAAGCTTTACTTGTATTTGATTCAGCATGCGGAACATGAACAGTAAGGAAGTGACCTTTGCAATGCTGGCTTTTACATTTCAGTCGATGGCAATGGTAAACATGGCTTCTCTTCTGTCTTTCCTTAAGTTGTGTTTAGGTTTCCTTCGATTTGGATTTGTAGCTATTTATCTGACGGAGCCACTGGTGCGAGGATTCACCACTGCTGCAGCTGTGCATGTTTTCACTTCCCAGTTGAAGTACCTGCTTGGAATCAAGACTAGTAGATTCAGTGGACCCCTCTCAGTTCTTTATGTAAGTACCAGTATAATTGTTACATGGAGGGGGGGCATCCTTCTTTGGTGCTTAACACCTATTGGCTTTGAATGTGCTGAGAGTCACAGTCTGTATATGTGGTTCCCAAATCTTTTAGCACCAGGACCCACCTATTAAAATGATATCCCGTTGGGATCCATCTAATTTTACAAGACTAAAAACAAGTTTCACTTTGCCAGCTGCTCAAGCCTTTGTTTTTTATCCTGAATATTATTTGTGCGTGCGTGCGTGCGTGTGTGCATGTGTGCACGCTTACTTTCTACAGCGTTGTTGACCTCCACATTGATCAGATCAGGACCATTCTAGTGGTCTTGCCTTTGATAGGAGTTGGTGCATGGTTGCCTACTCATGAGTAAACACAAGTTAGGGCTCAACACATTTTCTTTCTCCGCTTTGGGTGGGATGTCTTTCTAGAGTGTATTTGGGATCCTGCATTCATTGGATGGGGACCATTCTGGTGTTGTTGCGTTCTTCTCAGCTTGCCCTTTAAAGTGGACTGAGGTGCATTTGCTTACTCATGAGCAAATGTGCAGCTCAGTTTCATTATCCATCGGTAGAGGTGGGAGAAAATGGTGATAACAAAATAAAAACGTATAACATTACTTTCTGCATGTCTCATTTTTGTAAAAAAAAAAAAAAAAAAGCCCAAAATCTACAAAAAAAACCCACCCACTTTATTTTGTTTTAATTTATTATTTAATGCAGGGTGAATGGGTAGTAACTGTGGCTGCATCTGCTCACGCTAAACCACCTGCATCACCCATCTAATCAGTGATGAAGGGGCCGCGATCGTGCCCATGGCAGGGTGACGAAACCGCGCCCCCGGCACGTTGCCCCGGCCCTGTGCGTCAGCCCGCCATGCCTCCCTGCACCCAGAATCGCTCCATTTTGGAGCTAAACGAGCGCCAGGGCGGGCGGGCCAAAAAGCACGCCGGCTCTTCCGCGTGATGCTGCCTCCCTGCTGCCAGCGCCTCCCCGCTGCCGGCGCCCATGGCTGCCACCACCCCTGGCGACACCCTCCCTCCGCCCCTGCATCTAATTATTATGTAAGTGTGGAATAAAAACATAACACTGCAATATTATAAATATATAACACTAACTTTGGAAAATATCAAAATCTGGGGAAAAAATAAACAGTTGGGTTTTTCCAACCTCTGTCCATAGGATTCAATACATTTTCCTTGTCAGCTTCAGCTTGTCAGCTTCATGACCCACCAACAATCAGGTTGCAATCCACAGTTTGGGAAACACTGGTCTGTATCTTTGGAGGAATTTCAAACAGCTTTAGGATGATTGATTGTGACTTTCACCAAACAATCTTGGGATTTCTAGTTTTGTGAGTTTCAATAGAAGCCTCTATAATAAATACTCAGAACCTGTCTGGTCAAGGGTGCCGTGAAAGTTGAGCTAGTTTACGCTTACAGTTAATTAGGTTATCATGGCAGCAACTCTAAAACTCCTTAAATAAAGGAGAATTTTGATCAGCAAAGTCTCTCTCTTGCTGTGTGCAGTGTGTGAGTGTGTGTGTGGGGCAACTGGACATAGTCTCTGCACTGCCCATAAAGTCTGGATCCCTGCAAGGCAACTTCAAATTCCCTTTCTGGAAAGCCTTTACTTTTTCTTTTTGCCACCCCCCTTTTCCTTTCTCTTTCCTTGTCTTGGTTGGGGTGAAAGAGCAGGGACTCCTAAAAATCCTTTCCCTTATGGTGGTCCTTTTTTCTGACTTCTACAGATGCATGAAATATAATCTACATTACAAGGAACCACTATCATATTTTTAGGGCTAAGAAACATCTCTTTATTATGCAATATTTCTATCTAGATTCTTTTGTAATACAACTGTGATCTCTGCATAAAGTCATTTCTCTCTCTTTCTCTCTCTTTCTTAAGGGAGGGGAATTTTCTGCAACGCACTGGTTTGTTATCGAGTGTTAGATCCCTTCTCCTATAGAGCTGTGCAATTCATTAATTCCCCTAAAACCAGCTCCATTGATAACAGGATCGTTGACTTTTTGTTATGGTTTATGGCCTAGACAAATGAATTTGAACTGAAATTTTAAAACAAGCCATTGACTAGGAATATTGAGATAGGGCACATTTAGTTTATCAGTATCTGCATGTATTTTACTCGTTCAGCTACTAAGCAAGATCACTGCAAGATCATTAATCAAAAATGAACTCATTGCTATGGTAACCCTGATGGCCTGTTGGCAGCTCCCTGCCTGTAGATTTGTTTATGTAATTCTGAATAGATTTGACGTGCTGGAGAAGCCTTGAAATTATGATAAAGAGTAGGCTAAATACAGTGGGTTTTTTCAGGAGCTGTCCCGTCTGTGCCGAATAACTGGTAGTTTCATTCAAGTTTTAAACACAACTTGGTTTTTTCCATCAGATAAAGCTATGCCCAGCTTCAAATTCTTGGATTTGCTGCTTTGTGCCACAACTGCTTAGGTGTTAATGATTCCGGAACTGCTTAAGGCAGGGGTTCGCAAAATTTTTAGCACCAGGAGCCACTTTTTAGAATGGCAATCTGCCCGGGACCCACCAGAAGTGATGTCGTGGCCAGAAGCACCGTCATTGTGATGCCAGAGCCTGCTGATTTCCTGTTAATGCAGCAATAAATTGGGTTATTTCTCAGCCATTTTCCAATAGCAAAGTGAATCATAAAGAAAAAACCCCATTTACAACCTTGTCACAAACAAAACAACCACCCATCCCGCTCCATTTCCAGTGTTCCATCTTCCCATATTTTCAATATGGCTGCTGTAAGTGCTTCACAACCCACCTGAAATTGGCTTGCAACCCACTGGTGGGTCCTGACCCGCAGTTTGGGAGCTACTGGCTTAAGGCATAGAGTGTTTTAGATCTGTGTTTGAGCTACCGTTGGCTCTCCTTAGTTTCTAGAATTGATGCATGTGATGAGCCGAGATCCTGTGATATTGTGTTAAGTGTGCAGCATTTTTTATTAAACGTTTCTCCTTTGGAACAGTGGAGATGACCTGTAAACAAGACTGGGTATACTTTGCACTAAAAATGTAAAAATTCTGTACTAAGAAAAGTTGAGTTCTATGAATGGAATAAATTATGCAAATTTAGGGAAATCCATTTATTCACTCTTTATGTATAGTTTATTCTACTCCTGCTATCCATGGGTCGATGCAGTGTGGGTGAATAAAGGGCCCCATTCTAGACCACTGAAAATTCTTCTAAGGTCTTGCGTGGTATTTTCCACATACTTTCAATCCTGTCTTCATACCTGTATGGGTTAGAAACTTGCTTTCTTGAAAAGGAAAACCAAGATGCTCAAGGAGCTACATTCAGCATTAAATGCCACATTTCTTGCAATTGTTCATGTCTGCTTCATTTTGACTGTATCATTTGTGAATAACTGCCTTTGCTTTTGTGTGTGTTGCAGAGTTTAATTGCTGTGTTTAAAAACATCACAACAACCAACATTGCCGCTTTGATTGTTGGACTCATTTGCATGGTTTTGTTGCTCAGCGGTAAGGAAATAAACGACCGGTTTAAAAAGAAGCTCCCTGTACCTATCCCTATGGAGATCATTGTGGTGAGTTGGAAATAAGTACACCGGCCTGTATGCTTCTTTTTAAACCCTAAAGTCAGAAAATAAGACAAACTGGGCCCATCTAGTTCAGTATCTTCCTACAGTGGCCTATCAGACTCCAGGAAGCCCACCAGCAGGACAGAAGGGCATATTTCTCTCCCCGCTACTGCTCTCCTGCAACTTATATTCAAAGAGATATTGCTACAAACCTGAAGGTAGCACCGAGCTGCCATCACTAATGATAGTTGATAGACCTGTTCTCCATGAATTTGTCCAATCCCTTTAAAGCCATCCAAGCTAGTAGCCAACACCACATCTTGTGGCAACCAATTCCTCTGGCCAATTATGGTCTATTGAGAAGTATCTCCCTTTGTTTCTCCTCCATCAGTTTCAGGTTAGATACCTTGGTTCTAGTACGGAGAGGGAGAGGGAGAGAACTTCTGCTCACCACTGTTGGCCTGCACCACTGTTTGCCTTCACCACTTTAAGCTGCACAGCTTAAAGTTGTGTAGTAGCACAGCTGGGCAGCCCAATCCTAAGCTGTATCCAGCACAGTTTCTGAGGCGACTGGAGCCTTCCTGGTGCAAGGGCTTGTTCGTGCCCGTGCACCAGGGATGTGCCAGCCTCCCCAATGTGCTCCTCAGATCTGCGCCTGCAAAAACACAGGCTGGCACCCCCCTCCCAGTTCCACCCCCACCCCACCCAGAACTGCCCCTGTGCCAGGTGAGCTAATGATGTTGCGTCAATGCAACAACTGTTCCCATGTTCTACCCTAGTTATGGAGATGGCCGTGGTGGTTTTGCACACCTCCATAGGAGAAGGAACTGGGCGCATGAAGCTACAGCAGCAATCACCCCACCCTTTGGGGAGAACCCGAAAGTGATGTCAGAGTATCATGTGACATTATGTCACTTTCTCTGCATCCGGGAAGTACATTATGCCTCAGCTCTCTGTCCTTTACCCAGTTACCTGTCCATAGAAGTACCCTGTCCTTCACGGTGCAGATAGCCAAGTAAGTTCTTACTCAAGTGTACTTCTGAAGTTTCTCCTATTTTGACTCTCCTTTTGTGTGTGTGTTTTCTGTAAGGTGGTAATAGGCACTGGAGTTTCAGCTGGAATTAATCTTACAGAGACCTATGGAGTGGATGTTGTTGGTGAAATCCCCAAAGGGTAGGACCAAAGAACTAAACTTATCTTTTAAAGATGTTATAGTTTAATATGGCCACTGCACTGTAGTTTGTTCTGCTTTCAGGTTACGTGCTCCAGTGGTGCCGGATATCAGCCTTATCCCAGACGTGTTTGTGGATGCAATAGCAATAGCAATTGTTGGATTTTCCATGACAGCCTCGATGGCTAAAATCTTTGCTCTTAAGCATGGTTACACAGTTGATGGAAACCAGGCAAGTGGACTTTGTCTTAATATATTTTCCACAGTCTGATCAAAAATCTGTTGAAATTAGTGGGGAATCTTTCCAATTGCTTTAGTGGTTTAAGACTCGTGTATCTGAAAAAAGCCTTGTCTTTATTTGAATACCTTGCCTGTGCAGCTGTAGTGCTCCTGATGTTATAACCTTGATTAGGAAAGGCCTGTGGCTCATTGCAAGGTATGAGTTATGAAGAGAGGACTTTTTCAGGAGATTGATTCTGCTTCAGTTGCATGCACCTTCTAATGAAGTCAATTGGAAAGTAACACAAGGCCCAATCCTGTGGGCGTTACTGTGGGCGGTACAAGCAGCGGCGTCATGCAGCCGGAACGCTGGGTGGGAGGAACGGGTGAGTGGCAGCCCGCCCGTTGCGTACCGCTCTGTTTCGCTGTCTTCCCCGCCCCCGTGGGGCGGGGAAGACAGCGAAACGGAGCGGTACGCAACGGGCGGGCTGCCACTCACCCGTTCCTCCCACCCAGCGTTCCGGCTGCATGACGCCGCTGGGTACAAGCATATTGCCAGTGCTTCTGTGACAAAAGTTGCCATAAGGCACCTCCAGCACTGGCACTGGGCAACTGATAGGCCAACGCCTGCACCGCCCAAGGCTGCACCGTAAGCCAGCGAGTGGTGAGTCCGCTGGTCGCCGGTATTGCAGCCTTTTCAGGCAGGCCCTGGAGGCCCTCACCTGTGCACCAGCTAAATAGCCAGTGCAGGGGTAAGTAGACCACTCACCTGCCTGTTCCCTTACTTCAGAGAAACATCCCCTTCTTCCACGGTGCCTCCTGCCGCTGCATTTTCAATCCATTCATTGTAAAGCAATTCCTTTCCTAAAAGAAAAAAGAAGTCACCCGTGTAAGTGCTAATGTCAGTACTCTTGGACAGTATTCAGTATGATTGCGTTGATCCTCCTTCTTTTCTGTTGCAACAGGAGCTCATTGCATTGGGCATATGTAATTTGACAGGATCCTTTTTCCAGACTTTTGCCATTACTTGCTCAATGTCACGGAGTCTTGTCCAGGAGAGCACTGGGGGAAAGACCCAGGTACATATACATACACATATATATGTTTAGTTAGTATGTTTTGACCCCCCCAAGGAGCTCAGAGCAATGTCCTGTAGCTACTCTTTTTATTTTCATCCTGTTGGGGTGGTTAGGAGTTTTCTTTTTTATTTTATTTTCATGAAAGGTGAGACATATAGGTTGTAGCCTAAGTTTTGTCAGTCATGACTTAGGAAGCTAGTTGTGTTAGCTAATTAAGTACCATTGATTTATTTAAGTGGAACAATCATGTCTAACTTCCTTAGGGCAGAATCCTAACCCCAGGCTGGAATATGCAGGCCAACACACCTGCCCCATAAACAGCCCAGGGCTTAGAGGTGCTGCTGTGCTACCCAGGGAAAGCACTTCCCTTTCCTTGGGTAACATGCAGCGGCCTGGATGGGGCTACTCAAAACTGCGCTGCCAAAATCAGCAGCACAACTTTGAGCAGCCAAACCAGGGCCACTCATAGGTCGACCTGTTCCCCGCCTCCCCCTGCCCCATTACGTGTCCCGCAGCCAGTGATGTCATCCGAGCGCGCCAACTACCGGAACGCTTGGATGATTGACAGCCCTCCGCCCCTATGGCGGAGGGCTGCCACGCCCCCCAAGCCTCACTGCGCCGGAATCGCTCCATTTTAGAGCGATTCCGGACACAAGGGCGGGCGGGCAGGCCCAGCAGCAGCTCGCCTGTCCTCCGGAGAGGCGGCGCAGCCGGGGCCCGTCGGACGAACTGGCGGAACGGCGTACTGGGCCGTTCCGCCTGAATAACACCACTGCCCGCAGCCCTCCCAGAGTTCCTGTGCCTGCCTAAGAAGGCTGGCCTTACCTTTAGGCCTCTGGCCTGTGAGACAGCACCCCAACACCAGCACACAGCTGTTGTCCCAAGGGTAGCACACATCTTGTGTGCTCACCTATTTCCTCAGCAAGTGGGGCAAACACCATTAAAGGGGCTTGTGCTGGCCCAGGGAAGGGGTTTGGATCTCACTGTGAATCATTACTAACTAAACTATAAGAATGACCTCCCCAGGGACATCCAGTGAGCAGGATTTTGAACTTGGATTTTCCCAATTCAGTATTCTGCCAAATCTGTGCTACGTTCACTTCCATGTATACACTGTGGAATGCATGTAAGTTTAGTCTGGGGGCTTGAAAAGGCTTCCTTGGATTTAAAAACTTAAATGTTGCTGCTTAAGACATCCAAGACTTTGTGTTTCTGTTTGAGTGCAGGATCACTAAATACATTAGCCTAGGGCAAAATAAAATTGTATGAAAAACTTAATAGGAAGAGTGTGTGTAACTTAGGGCGCAGTCCTAACCTGGAGTTAGACTGGCAAAAGTCACTTGTGCCGGCCCAGGGGTGCTCTCTCCCAGCAATGTGCTCAGAATCAGGGAGGCTGGCACACGGATGCCCTTTATGGCGGTTTTGCAACAGTCCTGGGCTGGCACAAGTGACTTGCGCCAGCCTAACTCCAGGTTAGGATTGCACCCTAAGTTGTCTCTTTAGCCATGCTTTTAAAAAGTGAATGAGTCCAAGAGAGCCCATTCTTGGTGTCCTTTTGTGTGCTTTCAGGTCGCTGGCACTCTGGCTTCCATCATGGTTTTCTTGGTCATTGTGGCCATCGGTTACCTCTTTGAACCATTGCCGCAGGTAAGGAATCTTGATGTACAATAGGTGAAAAGATAAGCACGAAAGATAATTCACAAAAGATTGCATAATCTTTCCCGTTTAGAGCTTGAAGAAGGTGACCTGTGCTGCAATGATGATATGATTTCATCGCTTGGGTAATCGCTGGATATTTCAGCTTCTTCCGTGTTCTCCCTCCTGTCTCTCAGCAGATTGCTTTGGCTCTTTTTGAATTCCTCCTTCACACTGAGACAGAAATGATATTGATATTCTGAATATTCTGATTTCTGATATTCATTTTCAGAAATGAAAATGATATTCTGTGAGAGCCTCATTTGGTTCTTGGTAGCTACACCAGTTCGCCTTAGTCATCTTTGGGTGGAATCTACTACAGTTTCTCTTCCTCCTGTTAGGTCTCTTCTTCTGGAGCAAGGAAACTGTGGGTGCTCGTTACAAACATCAGGCAAAGGAAAATAGAAAATGAGTCAGTGATGTGTTTTGAATGAGCAAAATGGGACATTAGTCTGTGAGGCTGGTAAAACAGTGGGTATTATTTTTTGGAGGCAGGTATGCAAACAGGTTACAATCCTTCCTCTGTTCATTCAGAAACAGGTGGGAGGGGAATTGGAACCGGGCTAAAATAAATATAAAACATGAATATATCATGGTGGGGTATATCCATTTTAGTGAGGGAGAATTAAAACTATCTTTTAAAAGTGGGTGGCTAAAAGAAAGAAGGCTAAATCCAGAAAGAAAGATCTGTAGGAGTGTTGTTCTTGGAAGATAGAACATTCTGTAAATTGTAAAAACCTTCGGGTTTGTGAGAAAGTCTGCCTATGTAAACCGCCTTGAGTTCAATCGGTATATAAATAAATTTATTATTATTATTATTATTATTATTATTATTATTATTATTATTATT
>JAJKFI010000010.1:8978830-9207936 GCA_029204185.1 Lerista edwardsae
TTATTATTATTATTATTATTATTATTATTATTATTATTATTATTATTATTATTATTATCATCATCATCATCTCTTAAAATTAGTGAGACTTGGAAGTGCTAGATTGCAACTTTAAATGTTCTTAGACTGGATTGTAACCTTCAAGGAAAATGTAATATTTGTAAAATGAGTTCCCAGTGGTTCCCAGATGTTTTTGTATCGGGACTCACCTAAAAAAAAGTTTCACTTTACCAGCCACTGAAGCCTCTGTGGCTGTAATGGAGATTGGGCAGCAGTGCCCTCGCAGTAGCAAGTTATTTAATCCTTAGTGCATATAGTCTTGTCTGTTTCACAACCCAACAAAAATTGGGTTTGGAACCACTGATGGGCCATGGACCGGCAGTTTGGGACCTGCTGGATTAGACAAAATGGCTGCCAGCTATAGGCACTGTAATGCAAACATACTGATGATTGTCATACAAGCATCTTGTTAGTTTCTGATGAAATGTGGGTCCAAATAATCAAACTGATCCCAAACTATGTTCCTAGACTGTGCTTGCAGCCATCGTAATGGTCAATCTGAAAGGCATGTTCAAACAGTTTACAGATATCAGCCACTTCTGGAGGACCAGCAAGATTGAACTGGTAAGTGATGAAAAATGCAGAGCAAAGTGCATGTTTGTTTCATGGTTCTTTCTACCGTGATGAATGGATGCAATCATCCAGCATTCTATCTGTGCTGCTGTATCACACAGAGGAAGTTGCACTGTGCAAGTCCAACAGTGGAATAAGAATGACGCCCCAGGCCATAAAACTAGTAGTGCTGAGAGATTGTGAAAGGCAGGAAATGTGCTGGCATCTGTTCAGCACCCTAAGGCCCTATCCGTAACAAGGAAGTTCTTGTCTGTTTAGATAGGGAAGCAATGCCTGGCTCCTGGCCTGGTTCTCCAAAAGTCTCTTCCTCTAGGGCAGTGTTATTCAAACTGTGGGTTGGGACCCACTTGGTGGGTTGCAACCTGATGTCAGGTGGGTCACGGAAAGCTGGGAGCAGCAATCTTGGAAAATGCCGACCTTCCTCTTGTTATATTTCTTTTGTGAGTGTTAAAAGTTTGAATTTTCAGGTGAGAGTTTTTTAAAATTTTGATTTTAGTTCCGTTCTTTTACATCATATTTTGTCCTAATCTTGCTTTTTGTCAGGGATATTTCATGCTTGTACAAATGCTGCTGTCCACGAATGACAATTTGCATTTCAGGAGTGTCATTTTATTACATTACAATGACAGCACTTCCTGCTTGATGATGTCACTTCCTGCCACAGCATCACTTCCAAGTTAATGACCACTTCCGGTGGGTCCCAACACGAGTGCCATTCTAAAAAGTGGGTCCTGGTCTAAAAAGTTTGAATATTATTGCTCTAGGGATTACAGGTCTGCCATTAACCACCCAATCCTATGCATGTCTGCTTAGAAGTGTCCTAATATAGTCAATGGGGTTTACTCACAGATAATTGGATAATATTGTAGCCCAGGTTGCTTATTCAGGAGCAATGTGGGGTTTAAGGGTCAGGAAGAAAATTTTAGATGCTCCATGTGGCTTCCCAGTCTTCCATTGCCTTTCCTACCTTAGAACACAGAGCATTTTGTAAAAGGCCATTTGTAAATAACAGAAAGACATTACCTGTCTAGCCATTAGAAATGGCTAACCTGAGAGTGTCCCAGGGGTATTCTAAGGTGATCCTGCCTTATCCCACATGCTCACAACAGATTGGCCTAAACCATTGTTGAATAAGGTAATGCTGCTCAGGCTCCTGCTCTTGGTGATTTGCTGGGGAGAAGAGGCAGATAGAGGAGGTCTTCTTCATCCTTCCCCCACCCTCCAAGACTTGGCTCCAGATCCATTTTAGCAATGATTACAGTGATGACTGCAGAAATAGGGCCTCGTTTAATGCACAGGCAGTGTACTTGAGACCAGGACCAGCCCAAGACTTCCTACTACTGGCACCTTAAACAATATGCCAAATGCTGTCCCCCTTTCCTAATGATGTGGCCAGCCTTTGCTTCTACTCCCTGAATTGTAAAAGGAAGAGAGTGAAGGAGTAGAAGTGTGGAGGAGCGATGCTGTAGTTTCCTCTGCACTGTATCTTCCACTCCATCCCCCTTTTCCTTTTCCAATCCAGAGTCGGGGCGGGGGGGGGGGGAGGCGAGAAGAGAAGCAGAAGAAATGCTGGTAAGTGGGTGGACAGTGGTGGACACCCCTCGTCACTCTGAGGCTTTGGTCAGCCTCCTAGATTGGCTTGGAAGTAGCTACCAAGGTGAGCTACACTTTTTGTGCAGGCATGAACAGATGCTTGCGTTAGCTGTGGGCGTCTCATCTCTGGGCGGAGCTTCCTTATGCCCAAGTTGCTTGGGGCATTTTCAACCTTGGTATGTTGAAAATTTGCATTTTACAATGCAAATTTTGCATTGCATTGGAAGTTTGCATTTGCTTCTGGGCAGATTGAGAAGTGTTTTTTTTTTTAAAGCCACTTATTGTAAGCACAAATAAAATGTTGCCATTATTTGCAGGGAGGAAATCTCTTTTGTATGTGCATCAGTTCATTCTTTACTTTGTGATGGTGGGGTGGCTCCCCGCTGACCCTTTGGAAGAGTGGGAGATGCAAAGTCCTTGCCAGCAAAAGTAGCAAAAGTAGAAGCTTGACTCCTCCTGACAAAACCAAGGACCCTTCCATTCAAATCTGCATAGGTAAACTATAGACAAGGGCTGCCTGGAACCATAGTTCTATTTAACACCTAAGTGGGTGGAGAGGACTCTTATCTTTTTAATGACACTTTTGCAAGTAGGGGAAGTCTTACTTCTTTAGAAATGCAGTGAGAAGAATACAGACGTGTGAAAGGTTTTCCTTACCTGTTTTATTGCATGACAAGAACTTCAGAATCAGGCTTTTTTCCCCCCAGTGATTGAGCTGAGCAAAATACTGTATATACAGTTGCCCTACATTACTGTATTAGGGTTGCAATTCTATGTACACTTTCCTGAGAGTAAACCCCATGAAGCACAATGGAACGTACCTCTACCTCAAAACAGAGTTGAGGGCATGCAGTATAATGGTACGCTTGTTTACTCAAACACGCGTACTGTTCTGCTGCATGCCCTCCACTCCCGTTTTGAACCTATCACTCAAGCTCAGGCCTTCCCACCCTTTCTATTCTTTCATTTCCTCCAAACTAAAATGTGAATGAGGGTGCAGTCCTAACCAGGAGTTAGGCCGGCACAGTTAGGCCGGCACAGCTTGGTTGGCACAAGGGACACCATCGTTTGGATCACTCTTGGAGTCAGAGAGGCCAGCAGACAGACATGCGCCATCCTCCCTGACTCCGAGAGTGGTCCAAACGTGCTTTACAGTGGCCCTTGTGCTGGCAAAACTTTGCTAGCCTAACTGTGCGACCTACTTCCAGTTAGGATTGCACTCAGTCATGTCACTGTCATGTCATGTAGGAACCTAGAAACAAGGTCTGGAAACAAAGGGGTAGACTTTGAGGAGGAGGCAGACTGGGGTGGGAATTACACTCCATTTACCACATCCTCTACCTAATGGGACCCTCAGGATACAGACCTAACACACCTTCTTCTTGACAATGCTTTGTGGTGACCCTTGTGCTGGCCAGACTTCTCTGGCCTAACTGTGCCGGCCTAATTCCAGGTTAGGATTGCAGTCTGAGCCTCCCTCGTAGAGCTTCATTTTTAATCTTCGCTTGAAGGTTCTGCTGAGTGTCTGCACTTGACTTATCTTAGCCAGACTTTCCTGTGGGCCTTTAGGAAAGTAAAGACTGTACATTGCTGATGAGGTTTTGTGCTTGTTTATTTAGGCTATCTGGATTGTGGCTTTCCTGGCGTCAGTGTTTCTGGGGCTGGACTACGGCTTGCTCACCTCCATAGCTTTTGCCATGATTACCATTGTGTACAGAACACAGAGGTGAGGCTTACCTTTTCATTGATGTTGTCAAATCAAGGCTGTTGCAAGGGCTGGTGGTCGGAGTAGAAAGGGGCATGCTCAGTGGATACAGTGCCACTCGCCGAGCGAATTTGTCCTCTGTATGTGTTCATTTTTACAGCTGCATTCCATTCTGCCATTGTTTGTAAGCAAAGAATCCTCAAGGTGCTTGGTCCAAATCTTAAGAAAACCAACAGAAAGGGGGAGCAATTGATCAGGAAGGCTGCTGAGATCACTTGTCACTGGTTTAATAAATGTTTTTTGATTCGTTGCCAGGGCAATTTGAGGTATGTCCTGAAGGGGAAGCTTCAGAAAAAGGGAAGCACTGTACAACACTGCCAGGCTTTCAGGGGGCACCTGTGTCTAGCATTAAATGATACAGGTAGCTCATCCATTATCCGGACATCCGAAATCCAGGCATTTTTGTCCAGACTTTTTAAAGAACTTTCTATACTGTGAACACTTGTGCTCATTCCCCCGTACAGTGCAGGTACAGGCTGTAAGTTCTGTTCTCTGCTCTGTGGTGTTCACCTGTACAGACACGGTTGAGAAATGTCAAAGAGGCCAGCAGACACTCATATGGGTAACAAGAAGCAAGAAGAAGCATTTCTCATGGTAATTATGTAATTTCTAGATCCAGCAAGCTCTGAAATCCAGACATCTTGCCGTCTCAAGCAGTTCGGATAAGGGATACTCAACCTGTTAAAAGCTAAATTAAATGTAAAAATATATAATCCCTAAGACCAGCAGCCTTATTTATTACAAACTGCATTACAGCAGTGGTTCCCAAACTGTGGGTCCAGGCCCTACTAGTGGGTCACTACCCAATGGATCAAGAGTTAAGCAATCTACTATTTGGGGGAGCACTGCTGCGCAATCACCCTAGCGCAAACTCCTGCCTGGGAGTCCTTGTGGGCTTGGGGCACAGAATCATGCTGCTGCCAGGGAAAGAGGGGGGCTTTCTAGCTTATCTGCAGGCAGCACCAGCCTCTGGGGTGGGGCAGGAAGCCCCATGGATGCCTCCACACAGCTCCCCAATCATGAAAATAACTAAAGATCACAAACAGAAGCCACTTCCAGTTTCACAATCAGAAACAGGAAGTGGCTTCTGATGGTGATTTTTAGTTACTTCCAGGTTTGGTCAGGCTTTCAAATATGCTCAAACCTTCATTCCATAAAATTCCAATCTTCTGGCACCTTAAGGATCTGGCTGGGGCCAGATTGTCAGGTATCCTGGACTATTGGGAGGTACTGTAGCCTGGCAAGGAAATTGTATATCCGTACTGTACATATGTAACCATCTGCAGTAACTATCTGGTCAGGATTGCTTTTAGCAGTGCCTTTTGTGGGTCCCAGGCAGCGCTGGGGATGGGTGGGGGAGAACCTGCTCTCTGGTTGCAAGGCTGGGGCAGCCCTTGGTGGTGAGCACAGGCAGTTCGTCTTGCCCCTCTTGGTGGGACTGGGCTGCGAGCAGGAGAGATGTGGAGAGGCCTGAGACCTGCGGTGGCTCAGGGCACCACCAATGTTGCTTACATGGCCATGGCGGCTTGGAGCAATTGCCAGCCCCAGCTTTTTTGATGCCAGACTATCAGGCGTGCCATTCTTTCAGAGGCCAAAAGACTGTTGTTTTACCATAGTACCTTTGAAATTGTGTGAACTGCTGCTGCTCTGACATATGTGAAGCTGCAGTTTTATACAGAATTTGTCTTAAATAGCAGGACCTGTTTTTTTCTGCCTGCTAGTGATTTGCAGTCAGTTGATAGTATATCACTTTTGAACAGACTAGGAGCACAAGCCTACACATGCTTCCACAGCAACATGCCTCCAAGGCAAGTGCGCTGAGGAATGCACTCTTAGTTTTATCACTACTTTGGGTGTGGATAGTAATAGCATCATCTTCTTGACAAAGAAACTGTTCCAAAGCCACAGAATCTGTTTTTGATCAGTGTACACACACATCAGGGTGAGCCTATTAGATGGAGATGAAAAACAGTGGGTTAAACTGTTGTTGCTGAGTTTGTTGACCAGAAGGTTGGCAGTTTGAGACTGTGCAACCGAGTGAGCTCCTGTTGCTTGTCCCAGCTCCTGCCAACCTAGCAGTTCGAAAGCACTTAAAAATGCAAGTAGGTACCCCTTCGGTGGGAAGGTAATGGTGTTCTGTGCGCTACGGCATAGAGTCATGCCAGCCACATGACCACAGAAGCTTGTCCTTGGACAAACGCCAGCTCTTCGGCTTAGAAATGGAGATGAGCGCCGCCCCCTACAGTCGGTCACGACTAGACCATTCGGTCATGGGGAAACCTTTATCTTTCCTGTTCTATCCCCTTCCTCTTGCATTCCCTCCTCAGCCTCTCACTAGCATTCACCCTGGTGTTTCAGGTTTCTCCACCTGGGACATGGTACTATTTTTGGACAGTGGGCACCAGGCCTTAGAGGACCTTCCAAAGAACAGTAATCCACAGCATTTGTCTCTGCTTCAACAGGTTATAACTATTCGTTCTTGTATTTCTCTGCAGTCCACGATACAGAATCCTTGGCCAGATTCCTGACACAGACATTTATTGTGATGTGGACGAGTATAAAGAGGTAAGAGGAGCTAAATCTCTTTATGTCCCTTGAGAAGCAAGAGACGTGTATGTTTGTCTCTTCCGTGAGAATGTGTTTCATAAGTGATTAAGGCCTAGGTTTTCAAACTATGTGTCCTGCCTCCCTGGAGAGGGGAGGTTTGGGTACCCCCATGATGATGGGTGAGAAATTGTTACCAAAAAAAATCCCAGTGTAGGTTGTCTCTTTGTGCTGCCAAACCACAGGAGTGACATCAGTCCCAGGCCTGAACGGAGGCGCAAGTGCGCCCATGGCTGGCGCCGAAACCGCACCCCCAGGACGTCGCTCCGCCCCCATGCATTGCTCCGACACACCTCCCTGCACCTGGAAACGCTCCATTTTGGAGCATAACGGAGACCAGGGAGGGCAGGCGGGCTGAAGAGCGCGCTGTTTCACGTGCGTACTGCGCACAATGGCGCCCCGCCACCCCACCGCTGCCCAGCACCCATGGCTCGCGCCACCCCGGGCAACAGGTCAGATACACGTCTGATCAGTCCGCATTGCTTAAAAATTTTGGGGCTCTGTGTGAGGTAATAATAACGTAATAATCGCGTGGCTCTAATGAATCAATTTGTGTCATGTGATTATTACACTATATTATTAACATTATTGTATACATTTTTGTTATATATTTTTCAACAATCCCAAATTTTGAGAGTCAGTAGCACAGATGTAGTAAAGGTGGAGCGTCATGGTTCAGGCTTCAGGCCCCCCAACATCTAGGTCAGACAGTGACTGCAGGTAGTAACGAGGTAATAATTCAAGGGGCAAAATATATTTTTACAGCTGACAACTGTTCACTTTTAAAAGTCTATCCAGATCTCAGCCAGACTCTGCTTTTGAACTTGGTCTTGTGACTTTCCATCCTTTTGTCCCACCTTCCATCAAAGGAAGATGGAACTATGGAAACCTTAATCTTGAATAATTCTGCACTGGAGCCAGTGATGTCATCCGGAATGCCTGGATGATTGGCAGCCCTCCGCTCCTATGGCGGAGGCCAGCTACGCCTCCCTGCGCCTGGAATCACTCTATTTCGGAGCGATTCGGACGCAAGGGAGGGAGGGAGAGCCCAGAAACAGCGCGCCCGTCCTCGGGAGAGGCGGCGCGGCCAGGGCCTGTCCGCGGAACAAGTGGAACGACGTACCGGGCCATTCCGCCAGGATGCCACCGCTGACTGGAGCACTATAACCCCTGCACAGTTGTGCTCCAGGCTGTTAGTGCCCCTTTGTCCTGCAAAACAGACAATAAGTACTTACCCAACTTATCCCTGACTTCCTCCCTCAGTTATCCCCCTTGTGTTAATGTCTACACTGTAAAAGTCCCACAAGACAAGGACCTACCATTTCAGTCCCTGTAAAGTAATACGCACTTAGTTGATGTGCACTACATAAATAAATAATAAACTTCCTGTAAATGTGTATTTGGCTGCAGTCTAAACATATGTGAGAACATCGTGATTCATTATTGTTTTGTTTTCATTATCAGGTGAAAGAATGCCCTGGAATCAAAATTTTCCAGGCAAATACATCACTCTTCTTTACCAATAGTGAATTGTATATGAATTCACTGAAGAAAAAGGTGAGGAAAACCAGTTTCTTTCTACCCTTTATCCTGTTGGATGTCTCAAAAGCTGCAATCCTGTCCTCGCTTACCTGGAAATGAGCCCTATTGAACAGGATGGCATTTACTTCTGAGTAAATATGCATAGAATTACACTGAGAAATACTTAGATTGTGAGCACAATCCTAACCTGCAATTAGGCCGGCACAGTTAGGCCAGCAAAGTTTGGCTGACACAAGGACCACTGTAAAGCACGTTTGGACCACTCTCAGAGTCAGGGAGGATGGCGCACATCAGTGTGCTGGCCTCCCTGACTCCAGGAGTGGTCCAAACGCACTTTACGGTGTCCCTTGTGTCAGCCAAACTTTGCTGGCCTAGTGCTGGCCTAACTCTAGGTTAGGATCACATCCTGTGTGTAACAGCCACACAATGGTAGGCGCATGCTGTGCATCTATTGCAGGAGAATACCATTGCAGATGAGAGATAATTAAGGGCCAAATCCTATCCAACTTTCCAGCCCCGATTTAGCCAATGGGTTGTGTACCGCATTCTGTGGTGGGAGGCCTCCTCAGAGTAAGGGAATGTTTGTTCCCTTGACTTGGGGCTGCATTGCAGTTGCATCGGCACTGAAAAGTTGGATAGGATTGGGACCTGAATAATTTTAATTAATTGAACATTAAATGAATATTTCCCAAATCTTAAAAAGATCCTGCACATACCAAACTAAGTTTTTAGCATTTCCCTTCTCTCTGTGCAGGGAGACATTTCAGATGGGGGAGTATTGGGACATTTTAGTTCTGCCATCTGCAGCCTAAAGTGGCACAATCCAGCAACAGATACATTGTGTGCTGAGCCTGCATTTCAACTCTCAGCCTCCTTGTGCTATATTTAAAAAGGTTAACAAAACCTTCTGCCTTGGCTAGTCTGACCTGGGGATGGTTGGTGGAAAAAATCTTGAAGTCACTGGAATATAGCACCATTCTCCAAGTTTGCATTTGTGTACAGTTTTATTCTCCACTTCATATGCACACGTAATCCACTTTGATGCGCTTAAATGTTACCTGGTTTGTCCCTGCAGTATAAAGTAATCTTCCCTGTGAGTCTCCCTAATATCAGGTTGCTAGATTTTAATATGGGAGGACTTAGATTACACACCAATTTATCAACATTTCTGCCACTTCAGTGTTTTAATTTGTATAGATGTGAAAGTCACTGCTTCTCCCTTTTTTAAGCCAAATTAAAACCCTAAATTCTGGTATCCTCAACCACATTCTTCTTTGCCTTAAATCATATTTCCATTATGCTCTGCAGTGTAAATTAATTATCCAATTTGGCAGGTGAATTCATTTTAGTTATTTAATAGCTGCTGAGATGTGACCTTTTACAAGGCTGACCAAGAGCCCTGCAGCACCTTAAAGATTAACTAATATATTATGGCAAAAAATGTTCACAAGATCAGGCCTATGGCTTTTACAAGATTAAGAGTGCAATCCTGATGTGGAGTTAGTTGGGCCAGCAAAGTTTGGCCAGCATAAGGGACACTGTGAAGCGCGTTTGGACCACTCCCGGAGTCAGGGAGGATAGTGCACATCTGTGTGCTGGCCTCTCTGACTCCGAGAGTGATCCAAACATACTTTACAGTGTCCCTTGTGCTAGCCAAACTGTGCTGGCCTAACTACACGTTAGGATTGTGCCCTAAGTTTACCTGAGTTTCACTTTCTTCCTTTGGTAGACTGGTGTGGATCCCGGCATGATACTGGCAGCAAGAAAAAAAGCCCAGAAAAGACATGCCAAGGAACTGAAGCAGCTTCGTGAGACAAAGAAGAAAGTGGTCTTGAAACTGGTAAGGTTTGCATGTGTGGACTGAGTTTAGATTCTGGCTTTGTATTAACTGAGACTTAAGAATTCAAGAACCACCCTCAGGAAGGCACACTCCCTCATGTCCCCGTCTTAAGAATTCATTCTCCCCCCGCCCTTTTAAAGGCAGCCAATGAAAATGTTGGCTCTTGACAGTTGGTGTAAGCCTGGAATCCCATTTAACCAGGATCTGAAACTGGGAGTTAAATAGATTCCCATATAGCAGGGTTCAGATTGGTGTCAACATGTCCCTTAACTCCTGTTAAAGAAAAAGAGGGGGATTGGTTTTGGGGAGGCAGGAGGAGTGGCCGCACGTCCCTCTTATTTTTATAATCATGCTAAAGAGGAAGCTTGCACTGGCCCTTTGTGTTTTGATAGTCCACTAACTTTGTGCTGTCCTACATATGATTTATACAGGGATGCCACTCGGTGTCATTCAAATGATTTAGGAACAGGAACTCACTTTTGATTGGCACTTGTCAGGAACCCGGAACCAGCCTCGGAGCCTGTTGGGATCCGGAACGCCCGTTCTGGTCCGTTCCCCCTGAATGACATCACTGCCTTCGCCCCCCTAGGAATCTGGAGTTGTTCCCTTTAACCCTCTGAGTGCTGGCCAACCAAGAAGAAAAGCTCTTTGCAGAGGAATTGGGAGGGGGGAGGAGTCAGCCCTAATTTTAACTAGTGGAACTGAGTTCCCCCACGTTCCCCCCTGCATGACATCACTGATGCCACTGAAATAGGAAAACATAGATGTGTGTTTAGTGCAGTTGCGACCACTTGATAGAAATTTTTTCTCAGAGAGAGAGTATACAAGGCATCAGCTGGAGCTTTTAGAGAGGCCAGTGCAGTACCCTGTGAATAGCATCTTACCTAGTATTCTTGATAGAGTTTTGTGGAAAGTGTTGGGCCTCTCTTCTGTGAATAGGCCCTAAGAGGTGTCTCAGAGGAAGCTGTCAGTTTAGTGGGGCAAAACAAGATGGTTGCATCAATAGTTCAGGCGTGCTTGCCATTACTGTGCAGCTTGCCAGGCTTCAGAATGCTTTGTCGTGGGAGGGGTCTCTTGAAATATGGAAATTTGAGTGTAGGATTTTACACGTTGTTGGGTTGTGATTTCTGGAAAGTTGGCGTTCTGTAATCATTCGTTCTGAAATAATAAGAATTCAGCAGCTTCTGGTTCATACAATCATTTTTGAGATGGGAAGAAACACAACCTTGTGAAAATGGTCCTAAGAAGAAAGACTGCATTTTTCCACATTCCTAAACTATGCTTATTTTCTGGGCATTTTTCAGAACGTGATAACTAGCAATTTACTAAGATCACTTGTGGATATCGAGGGGCAGAGATACCTAGGGGTGATTCTTTTCAAAATTATCAGTCAGTTGGCTCAGAATAGTAGCAGAAGATGAGCTCTTAATAAGCCAGTAGTTGTCCCTTGTTTATATAAAGTTGTGGAAATGCCACTCTGAAAAATTGCTAGATGTGGAGTTGAGCCCTATTCATTTGTTCAGAGAAATGTGAATATGCAGCTAGCTATTTAAGTTTGGTGTTGTGACGTTTGGTGTTCCTTAAAGACGAATGACACGGAGAATAGTGCGAAACACGAAGTGATGAATGATGAACTACCACTCAATGGAAAATTTGCAGCGGCCGAGTCTGCTGCACAGGAATCTTCTCCAGATGAACTTGAACATTTCATGAAGCCAGGAACCAACATCCACACCATCATTTTGGATTTTTCACCAGTGAACTTCATAGATTCTGTTGGAGCAAAAGCCCTAAAATCAGTATGTAGCCTCTGTCTTTATCCTACTACCCCTTCCTCTTACAAAAAGCAGAATCCTAACCTAGAGTTAGGCCAGCAAAGTTTGGCCGGCACAAGGGCCAATGTGAAGCACGTTTGGACCACTCTCAGAATCAGGCAGGATGGCGCGCATCTGTGTGCTGGCCTCTCTGACTCCGAGAGTGGTCCAAGCATACTTTACGGTGTCCCTTGTGCCTGCCAAACTTTGTTGGCCTAACTGTGCCGGCCTAACTCCAGGTTAGGATTGCGCTCCAAGTCACATGTTACCATTTAAGACGCTTGTTGCAGACAGCAGGAAGTTCTGCAGCAAGTTTGCAAAGGGCTCATGCATTTCCATATGGTTCCCCATTTCCTTGTGCCTTTAGGCATGTCATTACCACATTTCCCTCATTATTATCTTTTTCCTTTGAGCTCAAATACTTCTAGTATAGCTGCTCAAGTCATATATTCCTTCGAAGTGTCTTTGCAAAATCTGTGTATTGGAGTGACAGGAAACCTGTACTGTAGACGGAATTCGTAGACTTTTAAGAGAAATAATCCTTTTAAAATAATGCGACCATTAACAATGTTAGATTAGGATAAATAAGATTAGTTGTATTCAGAATATAAACTAAAAGTTAATTTCTGTTTTGATATAGATCATGAAAGAATATGAAGAAATTGGCATTTCAGTATATGTGACTGGCTGCAATGGTAAGTATTTTGGTTTATATGGGTGTTGTTTTTGCTGTGTCATTGTTTTGCCAGTGTTGTGGTCTCTCTAGGATCTAGGCATGTTTGTGTGTGAGAGAGAATCGGGCACACGCAAGTCCACTAGGTACGTTCTGGGAAAGGCAACATAAGGCTGTGCTTATGTTATGCTCTACCCTGGCTTTTCAGGCAGGATTAGTGTACAAAGCAGTTTACAAGAATAAGTGTTAATTATAATTAAGTCATGTGAACTGACCCTACAGAGTCTGACCATTGGTTGTTCTAGCTCAGTGTTGTCCACACTGAGTGGTAGCCTTCAGGGAGGGGTTTTTCCTAGTCCTGTCTGGGGGTGGCAAGGATTGAACCTGGGACTTCCTGCTGCCAAAGTATGTGTTCCTTCATATGTCTACAAATCCATCCACCCACAGTTTATCCAATATGTAGCTGCATATGTGTGGCATTTATCTAGCTCTAGGCAGCGATTGACGTAGTCCCACGTCCTGCAGGTGAACTTGAGAGTTGGCTGGTGGAAATCCTAGCCCACAGAAACAGCCCTTCCACTGCATATCTATCAACAGTATTTACTGTATATACCGCTTTTCAACATGAAGTTCACAAAGCGGTTTACAGGCAAATAAAGTCAAATGGCTCCCTGTCCCAAAAGGGCTCACAATCTTTAAAAAATGCAAAATGCCACCAGCAACAGCCACTAGAAAAGACACTGCTCAGGGGTGAATAGGGACAATTACTCTCCCCCTGCTAAATATAAGAGAAACACCGCTTGAAAAAGTGCCTCTTGCCCAGTTAGCAGGGGTAGATAACATTTAATTATAAGTCTGCCTGCACACCCTTAAATATACCTCTGTAATTATGCAAGTTAGAAGCTAGTTCTTTGAGAATATGAGCTCATTGGTTTGGATCAAATTCCCTGTTTACCTGAGTGGAACACGCTATAGAATGTTTCCAGATGAGTTCCACACATGTGGAGGCAGTAGCAGACCTGGGGGGGGCAAGGGGGGCAAATGCCCCAGGCGCTGGGTGGCAATGACACTGGCCAGCCACCCCACCACCCAAGTAGGAGAGTGAAGCCACTGCAGAAAGTGGCTTCCACAGTTACTACTAGCTGCAGAAGCCACTTGCCGGAGCTGCTTTGCATGGCTACCAAGTGCCGCCTGCCCCTTGTAGCCACGCCACATCACTCCAGCAAGCAGCTTCTGCCATGGAAGCTATTTCCCAGAGCGACACAGCTACCAGGCACTGCCTGCCCCTTCTCGGAGGGGCAGGCAGTGCTGGGAAGCCACACGAGGTTGCTGGGGAGAACAGGGACAGCACCTGCAGGTGAGGCGCCACCCCTGGAAGTGTACCCCTGGGCGCTGAACCCCCAAGATCACCCCTGTGTGGAGGACTTAGAAGTATTCTCCCAGGACATGCAATCCTCCATACCACCCCTGCACATCTTACTAGAGTAGTCCTCTGGCATGCCAAAGTGGCTCGCCGAGCAGTGCAGCCATGGAGGAGGGGAGAAATGTGCAAGGGCTGCCTGCCTTGCATTTGAAATGGCAAAGTAAGGGGGTGTACACAGAGAATGTTAACAAAATGAAATGGACCAAGTTACATTGGATGCCTTCACTGGCATGCACGCACACCCACACTTGTGGGAAGTAGCTTGGGCTTGGAAGTAGCTTGGGCTTGCAAGCTGCGTGTCTCTGGTGGGATAACTGGCAGTAGTAGAAGTACGAATAGCCGTTGTTAAATTTCCTTTCCAAACACAGATAGCCACCGTCACGATTGTTTCAAAATGGGCACCATTTTGCATGTGCATCCAGCCCTAGCTCCTGCATCATATCAATAATTGTGCGTACAACATCCATTAGTCCTCTGGGTTCCTCCTTGAGATCGTGATATCTTCTGTGCACATGGGCCATCTAGTCAAAGCAAGTCAAGACCTGGAAATCTAAGGTTTCTGTGCCACCAGCTATATGCTGTTATAAAACTCCTTTTTTTCTCTCTCTTCCAGAGTCTGTTGTGGACAACCTTGCTAGACTGAACTTCTTTGACAAAGCTACTGTCAGCGACTTGCTGTTTCCCAGCATTTATGATGCTGTGCTCACCAGCCAACTGAAGGCTGCCTCGGTCTCACAGACACCTTTGGATGCTGTCGTTTGTACTACTACATCATAAACTGAGAACTATACGGAGATACACTGATTTGCTTCCCAGGGCTCTTATTTAAATTGCATGGATTACAGAGAGCCAAAGACCAGCCACTCTTACGGGTAATGTGACATAGTTGTGCGGCAGCCTTGCTTTCTGCCAGACTCCGAGTCTGAGGACTCAAAGCCTTAATACGCTCAAAACGTGTGCTTTTTAGCTGAATTCAGACATAGCCTGGAAAAGTGCAATGTTTGTGTAAAACAGAAGAATGATGTATTTTCCTGCAAGCATCCTGGTATATTTTGGTATCCCTCTTCTTTTTCAGAAACGTGCCAGCAGATTACATTGCACTATGTTGTTTTTTGGAGTGTTTTATACAAGCTGTCAGTGGGTGCTGCAATGGACTGATCCCTGCTCTCCCTTGAGGGTAATGGCCAAATGCCACGTCGTTTAGAATGATACAGTGTTACAAAAAGCATTCCTGTTACCAACTGCCACTGAATTTTACGGTACAAATGTCTTAAAAGGATTCTGATGGGCTTTTCAAAAACTAGTATCAGTAGACTTGTAGCAGCTTTTTTAAAATACAAATTTTGTGTAGCTAACTTTTCAGTACCAAAGTCTGGTTTTGGTTTTTATTTTGTCTTGTGAGTACAGAAATGAACACTTGTGACCTTTTTGAAGCAACCGCTCCTTCCTACTTGCTATCAGAGCCATTCTGGGTAGCAACAGCGAGTGGGAGGGACCAGGCCAATAGTGTCAGCCTACCAGTACGCTGGGCGTGTCTTCTGGGTGAGCGGCAGCGCGATCGCTGCGTTCTGTTGCGTAATGGCGAAAGCCCGCCCGCTGTAGCGGGCGGGCTTTCGCCGTTACGCCACAGAACGCAGCGATCGCGCTGCCGCTCACCCAGAAGACACGCCCAGCGTACTGGTAGGCTGACACTACTGGACCAGGCACATTGCATGGCACATTGCAGCACCTATCATACTGCCCCCCCGAAGCTGTGCTACTGATCCCCCTCCCCATTGGTTCAGCTGGCCTCACAGATAAGCTGGCCATGCTACATAGAGTGGACATCTTGATGCAAAGGTTCAAGGCATATATATTTTTTCTTTGTATAATGTGGAAAGGACTAAAATGCAACATGAATTTCTGGAGTTACCCAGAATGCATTGAACACTTGTAGGCGAGTGATATTTGATACATTTTATAACATGACTATCCTGTCGCATCTTAGGGTACAAATATATTTTGCCTACTGTCTGCTTACAGTGAAGCCATGGTTGCTTTTTTTTGACCAAACATGTCTTTCGAGTGTAAGACTCCAAAATAAAAAGCCATTCGGACACATTAGATCCTTGAATTTTACTTACAATAAAACCTGCGTTGATTTAAGAGCAAACTTATGATGAAAAGTCAACAGATTCCATTGTTGAAGTTCTTGGCGATTCTAACTTAGGTATTTGTGTAAGTAGGATTAATAGTTTTGGTGGAAGTGAATTTGTGCACAGTCCTGTACAGGTCAGGGTGCCGCGTCACAAAAAGAAGAGGTCTAAGCTCTCTGTCCTCAGATTCAGTACCTGTGGGTTCCAAACCCACGGGGGAGGGCTGGACCTGAGCTCCCAGACACACCTGGAACTGTTCTCTGGTGGCACCCAGGAGCTTTTCTGAGAGCTACAGAAGCACATCTGGAGGGACTAGAAGGGCACTTCAGGCCCACAGAGGCGTTTGCAGGCCTCAGAACTCCTCCAGACGGCCACCAGCACCATCTCCAGTTTTGTCTGGAGGTCCTATGGGCTGGACCCACATATTTTGTTGTCAGCAGGGGGTCTGGAATCCCCTGCAGAAACCAAGGTCCGACTGTATAGCTGAACTGAAAAAGGTGCTGAAGAGAATGTCCCAAATGTCTCTCTCCCTCCCTCCCTCCCTCCCTCCCTCCCCCGAATCAGGGGACATCCACTAGCATTGAGTGCCTGGAGAGTTAGAATAGACACGAAAGAAAATATCTCTTTATCCAGTGTCAATCTGTGGAACTCCTTGCCACATGATGTGGTGATGGCACCTAGCCTAAATGCCTTTTAAAAGGGGGTTGGGACAGATGTATGGAGGAAAAATACATCACAAGTTTCAAGCCATGATGGTTATGTGCAACTTCCTGGTTTTAGAAGTCGGCTACATCAGAATGCCAGGTGCAAACAGGATGCAGGCAGCTTGTTGTTTTGTGTGCTCTGAGGCATCTGGTGAGCCACTGTGAGACATGGAAAGCTGGATTAGATGGGACCTGGGCCTGATCCAGTGGGGTCGTCTTTTCTTACTAAGGAAAAAGTCCTACATTGATGCTGTACGCGCCTGTCTCCCCTCTCCCACCCCTGGTGCGGTTACAGCTATCAACTTTGACAGCTGCTTCAGGTGTATCTGGTTTTCATTTGCTTTCTCTGCCCCACCGCCCTCAGCTCAGGTGATCGGCGCTGGCAACACCAGCCATCTGTCAAGTTCTGCAGTTGCTGCTGGACAACAAAGAACTCAGACTTCAGGCCCCACTGTGCTGCTCACAAAGATTTTGCCCATTTCCAAAATCGTGGAAAACTCTGGCCTTTCTTCATAGAAAGAAAGCTCACTCCAAACAAGAAAGGAAGGAGATTTCCATTAGAGTCATAACTTTTGAGGAACTACTTAAAGACAAAATGCATCCAAACACTGTAAACGTTGCAACTCAAATCACCTTTACAGTAAAGCTGAACACCAACGTTGACTAATAACCACCTCATAATTTGGAATGTTCCATTTATTTCTACACATGTTAACTAGGCTCCACCACACACACAACAAATTGTTACTCTGGACCTTACTTCAGATAAGGTTAACATGGGATTTCTTGCTGTTTCCACGAGATTAGTTGTAAGTCATGTAGCGGGGTGTAGCACTAAACTTGGCATATGACTTGATGACTTTGTTCACAGCTTCCAAGAAATCTTTTTCTGTAGCAATTTTTCTCCTCGCTCTGATGGCAAACATACCAGCCTCTGTACAAACACTCCGGATTTCAGCACCTGGTAAGAACAAACAATGGGTGTAACAGCCATTTGAAGCCATTTCCGTCGCAAAAGAACAACTGGAAGGCAGGCGAGATCATCAGGAATTGACTTACCAGTGCTATTGGGACACAGTCGAGCCAGCAACTCAAATCTGATGTCTCTTTCAACACTCATTGAGCGAGCATGGATCTTGAATATGTGCGTTCGTCCCTGAAAAGAGAGAGTCGGGCAAAGTTGAAGAACATACACTTATGAAGTAAAAGCAGATGGCTCAGGCAGACTACCTTAAGGTAGGCCAGCATCAAAGTTCTGCATGGCCAGGGGAGAGAACCCCACTGTGAAGGCTACATCTGGGACTGAGGATTTCGTGAATCACAGAATAGTGTATATTTGTAAAAAAAAAAAAAAAAAAAAAACCATTGAAAAATGGTGGGTTAGACTAGCCTACTCATGTAAGCCACCTTGGGCATTTGCTTCGGCATGGAAAGGCGGGGTATAAATTCTTCAAAATAAAAATAAATTCTGGTGCAGTTCTACACCACATTCTTTAGAAGGGTCCATAACGAGCCCCTGGATTGCTGATGCTCCTTGCCGTTACTGCAACTGGCTCATATCCAATGATGACACCGGTGTGTAGCAGTTGCTATTATTGCTGTTTTGCCCATCCATATGGGTAGCACCCACTGCCACAGGGAAGAGAGGGCGAGCAAGTGAACAGGCAGCAATAACCGCTAGTGCTGCTCCTCCTCAGCACCTCTCCTGGCATGGATGGCAGCAAAGGGAGGTGCCTATGAGCGCAATCCTAACCTGGAGTTGGGTCAGCACAGTTAGGCCAGCTAAGGGATACTGTAAAGTATGTTTGGACCACTCTCGGAGTGAGAGAGGCCAGCACACAGATGTGCACCATCTTCCCTGACTCCAAGCGTGGTCCGAAAGCGCTTTACGGTGGCCCTTGTGCCAGCCAAACTTTGCTGGCCTAACTCCAGGTTAGGATTATACTCTCAGTGCGTCTTTCACAACAGCTCGCACCAACTTCCATCCTCAAGAGAAAACACTTCCCCACTACTGTGTGCCGTAGATGCTCAGATTAGCTTCCCACAACACCACAAAGCTACATGGCACAAAGCTTTTGTGAGTTAGAAACTGCTGCATCAGATGCAACTTTGAAAATGGGTTCTCACCCAGGAAAATTTGGCATAATATATTCTTTAGCCTTGAAGGTTTACAGGATTTCTGCTGCAACCAACAAACGCAATTACTCTTCCAGGACCTGACCATAAACTGGGAATAGCTAATCCAATAAACACAACATCTGAAATGTAATACATATACTAAGTGTCACTGATTTCAACTAGTACTCTCAGGCAGGTGTGCATAAGAGGGTTCTCTGGGCATCAGAATGTCTTATAAGGCATAAATGCACGATACAGCAGAAGCTATGGTTTCTCATGAGAAACGGGCACTCTGCCATGTGTGGCCTCCCTGGCCCTCAGAATATATATATGGGAGTGCACAGCCTCCCCAGCCCTCAGAAAATCCTCCAGGTGCTACCAGAGCACTGCTCTGGTCATATCTGGGGGGCCCCCAAATCCATGGATACTGCAGGCCCACCTGTATAGATATTCACTGACGTTCTAGTAAGGCAGTGACATGTAGTACCAAAATAGAACTCTTAACCTCTAGATCTGGCAAGCTGAACTCAATCTTCCTGTCCAGTCTTCCAGGCCTCATCAGCGCTGGATCCAAAGTATCAGGCCTGTTAGTTGCCATCAGCACTTTGATATTGCCTCTCGGATCAAAGCCATCCAACTGATTTATCAGTTCCAGCATTGTGCGTTGGACTTCATTATCTCCTCCAGCCCCATCATCAAAACGGGCTCCTAGAAAGAGACAGCGAGAGAAACAGACAAGATGTCCTCTTTAGTGCCTTTGAAAATATAAAGGAAACTTTTAACTCTCTGCGTGGTGATGCAGCGGCATCAAATTTTGGCCCCCTGAGGCTTTCTTTGAGGCAAGGGAACATTTGTTTCCCTGGCACAGGGAAGGCTGCTGCCAGCCTGGTGGGTCTACTAGCCATTATTACTTGGGTATATTAAGTCCAAGTAGATCCCTGCAGGCGGATTTAGCTCAAGAAGGGGGCTAGAATTCTGCAGATGCCACTGCTACAGAACCCATCCCCTTCCTCCTCTCCACACCGGCTTCCTCCCTATTCCTCCCACTCCCATCCCCTATGCATTTTTACCTACGGGGCCGGGCCTCTCCAACCAAGTTGCACTCTCCAAGACGGTGGTGAAAGCTGGAAAGTGCATTACGCCACCAGGATATGGTGTTCCAGCAGTGTAACTGAAGAATAGGATTGGAAAGAGGGCTGCACTACAAGTCAAACCATTTACAGAAGGAACAAAAGACCTCACAAGGAGGATTTGCAGTAACAAATGCTGAACTATTTGACCTTACTTCCAGCAGAAGCCAGTCTTTTAGAATAATAGAGCAGAGATTGCTTCTCCAGCCCTTTTGCCTAGTCTGTCAGATCTTTCTTTGAAAGAGTGTGCCCCCTAGTGGGCAGAGAGGGCGAGCACCCGAGTGTTTGGACTACTGGATGGCAACAAGGAGAACAGTGCGTTTATATCCAGTATTACACTAGATATTGAATACAAAGAAAGCATACTGATACCAACCTCCGATGGCATCAATTTCATCAAAGAAGATAAGGCAAGCCTTTTTTGTCCTGGCCATTTCAAAGAGTTCCCGAACCATTCGAGCACCCTATTAGAGAGAAAGGAAGAGAGAGCATCCACATGATGTAGTGGAAAATGCGGAAGATCACCCCGAGGAGGCAGTGGATGGTGCCAACAGTGGCCCTTGGTGCAGGAAAGTGCAGGATTAACACCAGGGAGGTAGCAGAGGCTGGGCTGCACAGCTGCAGCCACTTAGGAGCTTGTAGCAGGGATATAAGGAGCACCCGGAGGAAGGAGAAGATGTGGGTTGTAGTTGTGGAGAGAGTGGTGGAAGGATTGGAGGTTTGCTAACTTATTGGATTGAACTACTGACTGGACAATGGACTGGCTTATTGGACTGGTGTGGTGAACTGATACTTGGACTGATACATGAAATGACTCACTAGCTTGACTGATTGACAAATGACTAAGGATTATTGGACTGAAGACTGGTGATTCTTGAAGGACAAATGCTCTGAAGCTGGAGGAGACAACCCATGGCCTACAGGCAAGCCACTGGGGGCTGGGACCGACCTCTCTGTGGGTCTGGGGTCTGGTAGTTGGTGTATATTGCCAGGACTGTCTCTATGTGGGTTACTAAGTAGCTTAAGCGGGCACAGTCTTTAGGAGGTAGGTTTGGAGCAAGGGCTTTGGCAAGACACATGGTTCCTTTTCATATAAACCAAATTACATCTGAGTTCAATTAAAAACACACACACAATACTGCAGTTATCTGAAAAATTCCAACCGAGCCAAAGATTAGCCTGAACTCCTAAAATAATGTGAAACCATTTTCAATTAAGAGAGTCTTCTGCCTATGATGTAGTCAATCATGGCCACTTCCAACTTTTGTCAGCCTACTTACACACCCTGCCGTATCTCATGCTCACCCTGTATAAAAGAAAAATTTCCGAATCCATCCATCCAGAATTGCCACATGCTTGAAGAGCAAATATGCAAATAGGGGGATGTTTCCATCATACTGCAGAACATGAACATTTGTTCAAGACTATCAAAGCCAGAACTGCACACATAACATTTGTATATAATTCACCTGTCTGTAAAAACGTGAAGATTTTGAATATTTACAGAGAGCTAATAACTTCTGCTCCCCCCAAACAAAGGATTATTTAAGAACAGCTTGAAAACCATCTCCTCCAGCACAAGTACACTACATCTGCAACTCATTCCTCCGTTCTGTTACCTCTCCCACATATTTCTGCACCAGCTCAGATCCGATCACACGGATGAAGCAAGCATCAGTTCGGTTAGCAACAGCACGAGCACAGAGGGTTTTGCCTGTCCCAGGTGGCCCAAACAGCAGCACTCCTTTGGGGGGCTCAATCCCAAGATTCACAAATCGTTCCGGCTGTATTGGGGAGAAAGAAAAGGGTTAAAAACTTGTACAATCCAGATTAATGTACAAGTCAGATTAATGCACCACATAACAAGCAGCTGTTCCACTCCTTGCACTGAGTCCAAAAGCAACCTTCACTCCTCGCAAAGGCTTTGCAGGAACCAAGATAGGCCCACAAGATAAGTGGGCTCTCAGCACCCTCCTTGCAGCAGCTCTGCTTTTGCAGAGGCTCTGGGAGTGAGTGAGGAAAGGAGCCCTCAGAAGGCAAGGAACTCTATGGGAATACAGACCAAGAGGGGTGAGAGAGGGAAATACTAACAAGTTGCTGGGAGAACCCAATTATCACCCCATCTGCCTTTTCAGCAGCATTGCTTCTGACATTTCACTTCACAGAGCACCGCTGAGCTGCGAACTGATGCCTTGGCAGAAGCAGCACTGCCGAAAGGGCAGCCTATGTGATAACTGGGCTCTCCCATGTATTGGACACAGAGCTTCTTAGAAAGATATTTTGCCTTCTGTTATTTGCAGCTGATGAGTTCCTGCGGGAGAACAAGCTGCTTAATTCTGGCCATCATCTGCTTAATGACATCACTTCCGGCTCTCAGCAGGCACCATGAATGATATTCAAACCACTGTATGAAATGAGTTTGACACCCCTTTTATATAGCACGAACTAAAAGGAGACCCAAACAATAAGACACCAAAGTGGTAAGAATATCATGCAGCACAAAGAACAGGAAGTTCATCTTAGGCTAACCAGCCCTCACTGCAGCATGACAATTGCAGGTAATGCCGGAGGAAAGGAGAAAGTCATAGAAGCTTCCCCTCCAGTCTCCAAGCTGCCAGGGGTCAAAAACTGCTCTCTGAGTGTGCAATCCTAACCTGGATTTAGGCCGGCACAGTTAGGCCAGTTAAGTTTGGCTGGCACAAGGGCCACCGTAAAGTACATTTGGACCACTCTGAGTCAGGGAGGATGATGCACGTCTGTGCGCTGGCCTCTCTGATTCCAAGAGTGGTCCAAACGTACTTTATGGTGGCCCTTGTGCCGGCCAAACTTTGCTGGCCTAACTGTGCTGGCGTAACTCCAGGATTGTGCTCTCAGAGGTAGTATCTTCCTGAGTACCAGGTGCTGAGGAGACAAACGTGAGAAGGCCGTCCCTTTCAAGCTCTGCCCACAGACAGCTAGTTGACTGTTGCTGGACTAGATGGAGCTTAGACTGGTCAGACTATTTTCCCACAAAGCAACACCCTCACATCTAGACAGTTTAAAAATAAGTGTATTAAAGAAAGGAATCCAAAGAATTCTAAAGGAATATTTTAGGGTCCTTTGGTATCAACAAAAGTTTTAACACGTCATTAGAAGAAAATGGCTGCATCACACACACCATTTGCACAATACTTACATGAAGCAAAGGTGTTTCCACCACCTCTCTTAGCTTCTCAATTTGTTCTTTGCAACCTCCAACATCGCTGTAAGTGACATCAGGCTTTTCCTCTACCTGTGTACAAAAAGAGAAACACGAACACCATTGTCATAGGCTATGCGAGTTCTATAAATTCAGCAGCACAGGTTTCAATGAGGATTGCCGCATTACAAAGATGAAAACTGTGAAGTAAAAAGAGATCCTCACCTGCATCATAGTAACTGTTGGGTCAATCTTTGGAGGCAAGGGGATATGGATCTGATACTTGTTTCTGTCAACGCTGCAGAAGCGGGTTGAAAAAGAGTATCAAGCAAATAAGATGGTTCCAGAAACTCTTGAAAGCATTTTTTTAAATTTTACTACAGATCAATGACACCAGCGTACAGATCGTTATATCATGTGACTACACAACAAAATATTTACAAAATAGAACTGCATGGGCCACCTGTTCAATTCCCCAATCACATACACCTACTCACACCTCCCTCTTTGGGCACCAATTCTATGAGCATCTAACACTGCTGGAACAAACATTAGGCAGTGTTAGGCACTTCCTGGCTGTCACAAAAGCATGCTGGAGCATGCAGCCTGCCCGCTGCCACAAGCAGCCAGCTCTGCACATCAGGGGACAATGAACCTCCAGTGACCCCAATAAGTATGTGCAGGGGGTGGGAGGGAGGCGGGGGTAGGCAGAACAGGACAGCAACAGAGACAGGGAAGTGGGTGGAAAGGGAAGGAGGGGGTTTGGTGGCAGAAGAGCCACCAGATCCTAACCCCCTTATTGGTCTCAATCCCCCAACCCAGCTCCATGTAGATTTGCACCAGCTATAGAGCTGGCACAGGTCTGAATTAGACCCAGCAACCCAGCATGGGCTTACCCCAGAGCGAGGGAACAAAAGCTCCTCTAGCCTGGGTATAATGTTGATACAGTTGGCCAGCTTACATCTAAGCCTGGTACCAAATAATCAACCGTTTGGAAAATACAACTAAGTCCAAAAAGGAACAAACAGCACTTTAGGTGGAAAAGGGCACAGGAAACATACAGTCAGTCCTCTTTATATGCAAAATTGCTATCTGCGAATTCGCTTATCTATAACGGGCGGAATGGCTACTTAACTTGTTATTGGCACCTCTGTCGTCGTCATCCACTATGCAGAGACCTTCCAGAGGCTGCAGGGACCTTCAGAATGGCACCTGCTACCAGTGCAGACCCCTTTAAAATGGCCAGCAGAAGCATCCACTGGCCATGTTTAATGGGTCCATTCTGAAGATCTCTGCAGCATTCAGATAGCTTTTGGCACTTTCTGCTGGATTCCTGAGGGTCTCTGCTGGATTCCTCTGATGACAGATAAGGTATCCCTTGTACCTAACCCTATTGATCCCATAGGATCATTGATTAGTTATCTGTGAATTCGCTATCCACAAGGATTTCCAGTAAGCTAACCCTAGTGGATAATGAGGACAGACTGTAATGGGACCGAAAATGGGCCTGGGTAGACTTTGGTTACCAGTTATTTCCAACTGGTGCTGGTTTCGTCCTCTAAAGTTTTGTCTATCTGAAAGAATACCTCTCCCTAAACATTCTATACATAAAGATCTCCTGTGGAGAGATTCTTAAGCGTTCTCCCCCTATTTGAAGTAAGGCAGTTTGCAACAAGATCCAGAGCTTTCTCAGTGGTGACACCCAAGTTGTGGCACTCCCTAACAAGGGTTCAGGTAGTCCCAATGCCACTCTCTTTTCTGGCTTTTAGAAGTCAACTCCGTTCTCAAGAATCTAACGGCAAAATATTGATACCAACTTACCCAACTCTCATCCCTTCTTCAATGTCAGTAGGTGCCACCTGATCACTTAGATCCACCACAAATTTGGCAAACTGCTTAACATTGATAATGTACTTGGGATCTTCTGAATCTGCATTGATTATCTTTGTGCATCTGACAAGAAAAACAGTTAAGTAAGCAGACTGTGAGCAAATGACAGTGCAATATATATACTGTTACATTTCTAGCATTGTTGCTTAAGTAATCATAACTCAAAATTCTCCCTTATACCATTTTTGACTCTTAGGAGCACGTTACAGATCAACAATAAGATACATGTCAGTTCCCAGTCCATTCAACTGTGCTGGAATGAAATGCACATGAAATGTGACAGACAAGTATGATTTGTAACTGTCTCAAAGACACAGACTGATGTGAAGACTTCAGTATTAATGCTGTACCCTGTATCTTACATTGGTAAAGGCTCCAAGACTAATCTGCTACACATGAAGGCTAGGAGCAACAACTATAATGCTATTCATTCAGACAGTTCTGTGCTACTACTGTCAACAAGATGAAACAGGGGCATACCTTGCCACCTGCAGTGGCTGTTCACTCTGAAGAGTTTGTTTATCTGCAGCCAGATCCCAAAGGGCAGGGGGAGCCAATCCAGTGTCTGATTCCTTAATGCCTATAAGGACAGAAAAAAGAGCAACACACGTTTTGCCACTCAGGTCAAAGCAGGCCCAGCCCAAAGCCCTTGGCTGCCTGGAAGCAGGTTCCAAGTGCTGCCTCTGTCTTTTCCTGCCAAAATTCCTATGCACTTAAAAGCACCTCCCAACTTTCTCCTACCCTACCAGTGGCAACAGTGCTTTGTTCTGATGGGGGCTGATGATGGAAATCAGGGCAGCTCCAGCCGCAATAATTCTTGTTCACCCACTCTTACCTCTTTTTCATGTGTTACTGCCACCCCCCCACCTTGTCCTCTTCTTGCCCCTGCCCAGTAGACCACCCCCACTCCTGGTGTTTAAAAAGAACAGGGGGGGGGACTCCCTCACTTCCTTTTTGTTATCCTCATTCTGCCCCTCTTTTTAAACTTCAAAGCAGAGGCATTCAGCCAGGCTAGGTAGGCCAAAGTGGATGTGGTAACAGCATGAGTGAGGTAGGGAAGGAAGTGGGCGATTGAGGGGTCAGTGCCTGAAAGTGCCACCCGCACCCAAATAAAGGTATCACCAAGCTTGTGGCATTCAGCTGGTCCCCTCAGCAAGCTAACCACAGATCAACACAATCCCTCAAGAGAATGTCATGCTGCTGCCCGAATAGATACACTGCAATAACTAGCACAATTTAAATGTGACAAAAGAAGAAAAAAATTACTCTGCTACTCATGTGAACACTACACTAGGTTTTCAACTGTTAGGGAAGCATTTTAGGGGAACCATTCAGTAGCAGTAGGCCAACTCCCAGTTTTATAAATCATTTAACTAGAATGTATATGATGCTTTTTAAGACAATCAGACAACCAAAACCGTAGAAATTTGGTTTTATTTGCTTATTCCACCCTGAGCTCTTCCAAGAAGCTTTTGTCATTTTGTCTTCACAACAACCCTGTGAGGTAGTTGCGGCTAATGACAGGGCCAAGGTCACCAGAGGTTTCATGGCTGAGTAGGGATTTGAACTTGGATCTTCCAGACCTGACTCCTGAACCACTACAGCATCCTAGCTGTCAATCTCTGAAAGCAAGAGGTGGTGGCATCAATATGTAACTCAGGGCCCAATCCTACCTAACATTCCAGAGCTGATGTAGACGTGCCCAACAGGGTGTGTGTTACATCCTGTGGTGGAGGAGCAGTCACAGAAGCCTCCTCAAGGCAAGGGAATAGGATTGGAAAGTTGAATAGGATCAGTGATGTAATGAACCAAAAAGGCACATTTATTTATTTACTTATGTTCTTCACCATTCCACCACAATTTTTCAAATCCCTAGTTTTTTCCATGTCCATGTCAAGATCCCAAGTGTTTCATTTAAGCGCTTCTCCATATTTCCCTTTTCTCTGTTCAGAAGTCTTTAACATTTTTAATTAATTCAAGTCACCCTTCTCCATCGTCCTTGGGAGTGAACTGAGATAAAAGACTCAATTTTGCAGGAGACACGTGAGAACTACATACCTGTGAGCTCATTGATTTTCTTAAGCAACTGCTGAATGTCATCTTCTACTTGCTTGATCTGCCTTGAGTATGTGCTCTGGCCCTGAATCAGAAAAAAAAGATGATACAGTTCTCTAAATAAAAGAATTTCTGGGCATATATACATTTAATGAAATAAGCCCAAATGCTGTCAACTACAAATAGGATATTTACTAATCAGATCACTGGTCCAGTACTGCCTACTCCAACTGCCAGGAGCTTAGCAAGATCTCAAGCAAGAGATTCTTTCCCACTTGTGTTACCCAAGATCATTTTAACAGAAGATGCCAGGGGCTGAATCTGGGATCTTCTGCATGCAAAACAAGAGCTTTCAGCACTGAGCTATAGCCTCTCACAGACACCTACCTTTCTTTCATAGAGAAGAAAAACTATCACTTATAATTTACGCCCCAAATGTGTCAGTAGTACCAACTTATGCATATTTGGACAACAATATCAGATGTTGTTGGTCATGAAATTTGGGCCCTTTCATAGCTCTTCATCATTCATTATTTCGGCATCCATTAGCCTTAATAAGTTGCTTACAAAAAAACAAATTTCACCTATTCTCCTCATGAATATTTGTAATATTTAGGCCTGCATCATGCATCATTTTATTCTGAAAGCAGGGTTTTGTTTTATTTTGTTTGCAGCTGTCATTTTAGCCAAAATGAAATGCTTTTGGGAGGGGAGGATTAGGCATTCTAGTAAAGCACAAGTTATGCAGGCATTTCCCAAAAACCTCAGAGTAATCAGTTCTCAAATGCTGGCAAAACACCCCAACTGCACAAAGTACTTACATAGGTTTTCAACAAAGCAATGTCACCTTCATCCAAAGCTGAAAGAGAGACAGATTGCCAATAAGTAATAAAAAGCCCCAAGAACAAACTGTTTGATATGCTAGACCAAGGCACTATACAAGTGGATCAAATAATTAAATATTAGAAACAGCTATAATACATCGTATGTAGCGTACAAAGTAGTGCTACACTTGACAATTATGCTTAGCTCCCTGTTTAGAACAACCTTAAAGTAGGAAGCAAATTGCACTATATGCTGGAATTTACACCTAAAAAAAATTGGGCTGCAGGCACATCGAACGCCACTTGCCAAAGCACCCAAATAATTAAAGGTGCAATTGAGTCTTGCTAGACTCAAGAGAATAAGTGCCTAAGAATTTGGATTTCTGAATATTTAGGACTGAATTTCAACATAATTTATTACAAAGTAATGTGTGTGTGTTTTTAATTGTCTGCAGCTTACAAGAATCAAAAGCAAAATCTCCAATACTATACTATGATTCAAATGTATTAAAAGAATCTTAAAAATAGCATACCCACTAAAAACATTTAAAAGATCAAGCAATTCAACAGACTGTGTGCTCTTCCCCTCTGATCCACTAAAGGCTAACAGAGAAAAACATACTGACAGCCTTTTTCCAGACTTTTTCCCAGTCATGTCTGAAATGTTAATAGAAATGTCATAGAATTGTTACTTTTTGTAAGATATTTGGAGCAATCTATTCTAATCATTTGATGGAGAAATGGGGAGAGGAACAGCAGGGAGCTCAGTATTAGTATTACTTTAGGATTGCAGTCTCAGGGTTATAGAGTCCTATTCCATCAGCAAGCATATTACACTGGGCAAGCTCTCGATTGAGTCTTCTCAGAGCCTATGCCTCAAACATGCAACCCTTGACCAAGAGGCTAAGCTAGCTCACTTCTAGCTTTCAGTAACAAATCAGAATCCTGATGGCATGACCCCAGTGCTGTATCAGTTGCATGGGCTAATAATGTGCCTCCTGATTCCACTGAAAATGCTCTCTTAACCCTCACAGTCCAGATCAAGACTGCCTCTTCTGTATAAGCCTGCTCAAGCACTCCATGTCTCAGCACTCTCCAAAATTCAGCACAGCACCCAGATGTGGAATGCTCCAACCCAGAGAAGGAAGCCTGTCCAGGTGCTCTGCGTGCAACTTCCTGAACACCCAGGCATTACTTCTGGGGCCAGGACACGTGCATACACACAGGCTGCATATCACTAGGGTTACCAGATACAAAGGGTGACGGGGTGACAATAACTTTAACCATTGTCCAGAAGAGGGAATTTTGGCAGGTGCAGCTCAACGTGGACGGGCTTAAAAAGGTGCATCTGCCAAAATGCTTTAACAATGGTTAAAGGTACAGGGACTCTGTCCCAGTTTGGATCTGGTAACCCTAAATATCCTCTGCCCCAAGCAGAGCTGTAGGAAGAGGAAGCGACCAGGGACTACTACTATGCCTCTGTCTTCTAACGCATGCGCCGTGAGCCTCAAAAGCCGTCTTGGGGAGGAGTGTTGGGGGGAAAAAAAAAACCACTCTTCTGCGGTTACTTTCCTACTGATTTAACGACAGCCTAGTCAAGCTCCCTCACCGCGGATGGGCTTATCCTCTTTCTCCTCCTCTTTGGTTTTCCGCTGATCGGCACCCAAATAATCCGGCATCGCGACGGGCTCTCGAACTGCTCCGACTCCAGAACCCGACGGTCACTCACTACTACGCATGCGCAAAACGGGCAGCATTACACTGCACCTTTCCTTTACTTCCTTCGGCGACGGAATACGTCATAAGGAGGGGCCCAATCTCTACCGGGAAACGCCACAGGGAAGAAATAGATGGGAGGACCAGCTCTACGATGCATATTTAGAGAGAACCATAAACTACAAACACAAAACTAGACCTTCATTTTTATATTGAAAGCATTTATTGGTCCGCCGAGATAGGAAAAAAATGATCCACTGTTTTCCAACACTTCCGGTTTGAGGTGGTGTAATGGGATTTACTTCCTCTCTACCTGCATCCATCAGTTCCGTTGGGCTTTCCTGCTGATTGACAGAGAAAGAGTTGCGGAAACCTTTCTCTTCAGAACCAAAAAGAAAAGTTGTTATCACAGTCATGATGCTTCCTGGTTTGGAATTTGTATTGTTTACTGTTTTCAACTAATAGCACTGCAGGTTACTGAGCTTCAAAGATAATACATCTATCTCTACAGCTGAACCAGGATCAGGGATGACTGCTCGAAAACTATTCCCTGCTACCCCTTCAAGCTTTCCGTCGTGGTCTATTCAGGCCTTATAAGGCATCGTTCGTCTAATAAAGGGCCTTTGCCAGCTCTTCATTCCCCCAAACCAATTTTGGGGGAGTCGCTCTTGCGGCTGTAGAGAAGCGCTACCCTGGCTGGAAACGCGCTCGCCCAGCTGCGAGCATGCATGGTTATGTTCGCGGTTCACAGTCCTCCTCAGCGTGAATTTTGAATTACGATTTTTAAGTAAGGATAAATACAGCGATTTTCCCGAACGAAAAAATAAACGTGATCGAAAACACTCAAGAACAATGAAAGCGGGGAGCCAGTGAGAAGCCAGGGCACCCGCCTGCTCCAACAGCAACCCGAAGACCTTGGCTGACAGGAGGAGGGGCAGGGAGGCCGGCGTAAGGGCCAACGAGGGGAGCTTCCCCGGAGGGAAGCCCCCATCTGCGCGGCTACTCCAGGCACAGGAGCTTTGCCTTCGGGCCGGCTCAAGGATGTTAGATTAAGCAGCCGGAGGGGAGCGTCAAAGGGAAGGAGGGTGACTCAAGGACGACCCGGAAGTGCTTGCCGGGTCCCTCCATGCGCCGGCACCTGGCAACCAGCGACCAGGGCCGAGAGGGAAACGCTCACGCCGGAGGCCCCGCCGCCCCATCCTGTCGCGAGTGAGAGTCCCGCGCCGCCTCCACGATGCTGCGGTGGGCGCCTGAGGGACAGGTCACCGCGGTCACCAGGCCCTTATCTACGGGTACGTGTCTCACCTGCCCCTGGCCCCTTCCCCCGCCGCCGGTTCTCCAGCCCAGGTTCGCCCACGGCCAGGGCGCCTCCCCTCTTCTTCTCCCCTTTCGCCCCAGGGAGGCGCGCGCTTTGGGCGTCAGCGACGTTCTTTATGCCTTGCTCAGAAAATACAGCGGAGAAAGAAAGGGTTGAGTGTGGTTGTTGGCTTCCCCAAATAGTCTTTGCAGGCTGATGGTGGGGAAAGTACCTGATTTTACAGTGTTTGTGCCTTAGAAAAAACCTGTTTTAAACCTTTCCGACACCTTTCTGAAGTGGCTGTGGAGTCATTTGAGGACAGTAGCCATATCTGTCCTGTTGTGATTGTGTTTAATTGTTTTAGCATCTTCTTCCCCAACGGACTGGCCAACAAGGGCCCTTGGCCATGATTCTGCTCATTGGATGCCTGCCCAGTGTCCAGGAACAGAAAATTCAAGGTCTTGAGTGGACACCCCCTTCCCAGTACCCAGCTCCGCAGGCAAAACTTGGTTAATGCCCACAAGTAATAAAAAGTAGGGTCATGATCCCCCCTTTGCATATTTGTCCAGACATTTGACACCCCATGGGGGTGGGGGGTTGTCCTGCCTTGCTGGAAGATTTGGGTTCTAAGACTGGGATCCTGTGACATAGAGCATAGAGTAGGAATCATATTTGGGAAGACATTTCAAGGGTTTGCTTTATTTTCTGCTTGCGTTTCAGAATCCTTGCAGACCTTTGGCATTTTTCCTTTTTTGCCTCTCTTTGTAAAATCAGCTTTGTCTTGCCTTACCCTTGCAGTTTTCGTTCTGTCATCTTGATATGTTGTACTGTTGTTTAAATAAACTTCTTGCCTTTTTATGGTTTTACTTGTCCTTGGTTTACTCTGTACGGAGCAGGTTGACACATCCCTCCTCATAACCACAGCAGAATTAGCTTCTCAGATTTCACCCCTGCAAGGGAAAATGAAGGGCTGTCCGGGAAAAGCGGTGTGACTGGTACCTGCCTCCCTAATGCCGCATCACTCTTTAAATGGGAACAAAATGGGAATTGCTACCAGCACCCAAAGCTAGAGCCAGGCAAGAGGCCATCTTTGGAGAACCCCCATTCCAGAATAACAGGGAGCCCCAGGATCCAGGGAGTTCTCTTAAAAACTAACAGCAGTTGAACATGACATTTTTTGTGTTGCCTTCATGCCTTTGGTGGTTGCATATAGCTGAACAGACATTCTTCAAACAGAGCTTCATCATTGTAGATTCGTATTAGGACAGGGTGCATCTGTTGAATTCCTGCATGTTGTCAAAGACTTAGCACCTGTGCCAAAAAATGAAAAAAGTGGCAATGCTAGATGGCGCTGAAGCCTGGAGGTTGGAAATCCTGCTTGTCTCTGGAAACCACAGATGCCTTTGAAAGTGAGAGAATTAAGGTTCTCACCTGTTTTGGTCTTGCAAAGACTGTTAGCATGAAGGCAGAAACTCCATGGAGTGATTGTGTATACCTTTACTACTATTCATGCAATAAGAGAAGGAACATCTCTGTTTTCAGGAGAGGCATCTATGTTTACTCTTATGGCTTTCATGGGAACAGCTATTTCAGTACAACATAGTCCTTTATGGACCTTAACAATTATTCTACTATTGTCAGAACAGGTGTGTGGACTCCAAAGAGAATTCCCTGCCCCCACATTGCTGAAGAACATGATGTTGTGTTACACTGTCTCCTGGTGCTGTTTGCCCTTGTGTGAACACCGCACTGCAAAGCAGTTGTGAAATTATAAAACTCCAGTTACAAAATTGTGCTGTTGCATAAATTTAGTCATAGGTCAGTTGTAAACTCAGCAGAATTGTCATCATAAATCATATTAAGAGAGATATAAACTTGAAAAGAAATTTTAGATGTAATAGCAAAAAGTTGCCTTAAAAATAAGTAGTATTTAATTGGTTAGCCATATTACAAATGGTGTACAGTATTATTGTGTCAGGGATGTTGTAGATGTACTTTGGTACCCTTGTATCCCTCCAAACGAAATTAATAGCCTGCTTGTTTACCATGGGGAAAATCCTTTGGTTTCAGGCTGTAGTCCAGTAGATGTTTACACTTGCTCAGGTTAATTGTTAAAATTGTTGAAGTTCAGGTCTAGGGGTATGCCTATATATTTTAACATTATTCACTTCATTAATTTCTCATCATGTAGGTGTTTACCTTGAGTTTAGCTGCCAAAATGACATCTGTTCACCAGAGTTATTCCTATTCTAATTTACCAGCTACATTGACTGTAATAGTCAAACAATTCCAATTTACAAAATTCTAATCTAGAGGCTTAGACTCAGTTTTTTACCATTAGCTCAGTCACTGTTGTCCATTTACAATCATTTATATTTATGGTAAACAAGTGTTTGTATGGGATAATCATTGGGAATCATTTGCCATCGATAACTGTGACTCAGTCTACACCATCTGCATTGAGAAAAATAAGTTTATAGCGATTATAAATTAGGACTTGCTTCCTTTTATGTATTTAAAGTACATTACCTGCTTTTGACATCATTAAAATATATACAATAATTCAGATTTGAGTGTTTAGGGGAATCTGAAAAGGCTATTTTGGAAATCCAGTTAGGTCTATTTATAACTAGATAAGCAGCAAGTGATCAAGTTGGTTCTAGATGTGACTTGTGGCATGAAAAATGATGGAACAAGAAAATTAGTTCATTAAAATGCCAATCACAACAAAAAAATGTTGGCTATGCAAAGGCTAAATGAGCCAAGGGTCATTTAACAGAGATGCTATACTTGATATAGCCATTAAAACGCCCAACGGATATGCAGCCAGTTTAAACCACCTACACAAAGAGCCAGGTTTTAACAAGCTGCTAAGATGCCAGTAAAGAAGTGTCCAAGAGAGGTCCCAAGGGCAGAAGGATCCCTAGCCGAGTACGGCTTAAGGAGTCACACCTCACTTCAGAAGCCAGGACACGAACATGGAACAGCACCCTGCTCTGCTTCAGGTCTGAGGGAGCAGGGAGAGGTATGTGAAAAGAGGCATTCCCTAAGCTCATCTTATGCTTCCATTCACAGCTTCTGTGCCCTGCCTGGTTGAGCCGGTGGGAAGATGGTTTGAAGCATTTATTAAGAGGAGAAACATACATGTTTCTGCCTCTTTCCAGGAGTTAGAGGATGAGAAAGAACTGTCTGAAGAGTCAGGAGATGAAGAATTACAGCTGGAAGAGTTTCCTATGTTAAAAACACTTGATCCAAAGGACTGGAAGGTACATTATCTTATGCTGTAATCGTATTTTGTCTATAGTTTCATGATAATTTCCTACAGTTAAGAATGATCCAAAACATTATTCTTGCTTCTTGTATTCAATGTGTGGTTTATTGTCCGTCAGAGGTGTTCTCTTTAGTGACATTTATTTTCAGAAACAAAGTAAACTTTATATGGTGTTATGCAAGTGAGATGTCATTGAGATGATAAATTTGAGCTTAAACCCCCCCCCATAAAAGCTTCTTTTTTCCCTTTTTGAAGAACAGGCAACCCAGTCCAGTCCATCCCCATCTGTACTGATGCAGAGGGGCCACTGCAGCCTGTACTATATCCTGTGAGGGTTTTTTTGCAACATTTGTCCCCTTGCCCTTGGGAGAGCCCCAGCCAGCTTAATGGGGCAACTTGGATCTGCATCTGCTAAATGGCCGGTGCAAGTCCTCGTTGCCCTATGTCAGCAGATGAGGCCTAGGAAGGAGAATAGGAGATGGTGCACATCGGCACTGCCGATCATGCCCCCTTGCAGGCCTGATCTGCCCATGCCCCACCCTGCCCTGCCTCCTGCACTGCTCAGAGTAACCCTTGCCTGCTCCAGCAGCACATATTCCTCCTGAATCTAGGGACAACAGCACCACCCAGGCATTCCTGCTAGCACCATCAACCTCAGTGTTATCATGCCTTATGGCATGTTTTTGACAGCTTGCACACACCACTACTGCAGAATTAGGATTGGGCCAAGAGTTAATTGCATTTTGTGCCACCTCCTCTTTTTAGGTTGGTATTGGATTGCGTTTATAAAGTGGCAGTTCATTTGGTGAGAAATGGTCTGAAATTAAGTTGTGGTCTGGTGGGAAAAAATGAAAGATTGAGGAGATCGCACATAGGCTAATGGAGACAATATGGGATACTGCTAAATTTTATGCTCTAAAGTGTCAATAAGCAGACATTGCCTCTGCCTTGGACTGAATTTGTGCATACCTGTTATGGAACCATGCTTGTGGCTCCTGTGCTCATTTGCCTTTCTCCTACTTCCATGGCACCTGTTTCTAGTTAGAGACGAACAGCATAGCTTATGCGGGCTTTTGCTCAGTGTTTCTTCCTTGCACTTAAGGGTATCCAAACAGCAACACTACTTGGAAACCTGAAGGAAGAAAAGAACTAACTTTATGGATGAGAAAAAGCAGGCAGCACGGTGGTTAGAAAGCAGGTAGCAATATGTAGGAATGGCAAGTGGGCACAGGAGGGACTATAGTGAACTTTGCTGGTTGCATACTTCTTGTGTCTAGCAACTGGAAAGTAGCAAATAATGTTACAACTATCTGTTAGTAATTACAATGGCAACCTCTTGAACGTTGTCCCAGTCTTAATTATAAGCAGCTACGCACATTATGCTTTACCAGAAATACCTGTACTTTTCTCTCGCTGTATATATTTAGACATTATGTTGGTCTCATAATTTCATACAGATAAGTTCTCAGCAGATCATCGTTAATACACTTGTTTGTTGTTGTTAGAATCAAGATCACTATTCAGTTCTTGGATTGGGGCATATAAGGTACAAGGCCTCTCAGAAACAAATCAAAGCAGCTCGTAAGTACCTGGCATTCATTTTTGAGTTCTAGATTATCTCTTTAAAAATGTGCATTTCATAAAGAAAAGCTGTATATATACTAATATCGGTGGTTAAGTGCTTGTTTCTTCGACTGTGAATTGGGGACACCTGCCAGCAAGCTACATACTTGAGCTCCCACTTGTATGCAGATGTAGGTATGTTTGTAAATTTAAAAGAAAAGGAACGGGGGGGGGGCTGGCAGGACTGTTGGATGCAACCTGAGCCTGCTCAATGGTTCACCGGAGCCTTGTATACTTAGGTGGAATTCCAACCTAAACTGCCAATGTCTTGCATATGCACTTACATTTTTCCACTAACTTCAGAGGTAGCTGGTATAGCTTATTTGCTAACCGAGCTGCAGATCAGGATTTCCCTGATTCAGAAGGACAGTAGGTGGCCTGAGGCATGCCCTCTCTCTCAGTCTCAGCTCCTCCAGCTTCCATATGTATTTATTTACAAGGTTTTGTAAGGACGACATCAAAATAACACATATGAAGTGTTTTGCAAACTCAGAAATTACTCTACAAATACTAGATAAATTTTGCAAATTTTACTAATTATAATACTAGCAACCCAATCCTAACCAACTTCCCAGCACTGATAGAAAGTTAGTTAGGATTTAGTTGTTAATGTGTGTGGTGGGACACAAGGTGACTGAACTTTGCTGTGCTGTTATATAAAAATGAAGTGCAACAGGTCTGAAGAGTCAATTAAAGTGAAAGATATGATTATGTATTTGCTTTTTTCTGTTTAAAAGCGGTAATGAGGGAATATGTAAACAGAATAAAACCAATGAAGTGCATCTTTGCCTTTGACCTTTTTTAAAAAACATCCCTAGATAAAGCCATGGTTTTGAAACACCACCCAGATAAGCGAAAAGCAGCAGGAGAACAGATAGACGAAGGTGACAATGACTACTTCACCTGTATAACAAAAGGTAAGAACTAGAGAGACTGATTAAAATTCTATATATTCTTATCCCTGTCTGTTTGTAAAGGAATATGCATAAAATCCTCCAGTTTATTCGGGTTGTTTGCATGTCTAAAATGTAGTAAGTTCCTTCAAAAATAGAAAACGAGCTTTTTCCATAGTTTGTTTGCTTTTAAGAAATGGAACATTTGCATTTGTAAGGTATAATGATAGGGCTACGTAAATTAATTATTGCAATTCATATTGATATTGATATCATATTGCATATTATTGCATATCATATCATATTGGTATCAACCATGAAACAATGCTGAAACAACTTCAAAGCTGACTTTTGTTACTATATACCTGGTCTTTTTTTCAAATTAGGGGGCTGTTATATTCTAATAACTGTAGAGACATAGTGAGTAATATCATTGATTAAATTATGGTCAGTTATGGTTTTAGATAACATTTATGTACATCTGCCTATTAAGCAAAAGAAACTAATATACTGGCTCAAGTCAGCAGCCACATTGAATTACCCCTCATACCCCTCAACACATGTAGCCTAAAGTGTTGCATTGATTTCCAATAATCTGCAGAATTGCAAGGCACTGGGAAATCTTTGGCGCATCCAGTGAAAAAGCTCATCCTCTGGCTGATGTAATGATTATTTTAGAAGAGTACTGAATCGACCGCATAGGAGCCCCAATGCTAGATGTTCAGTGTATCATAGAAATACTCTGCACATGTTTGTTATTAATCCAGCAGGTTTGATTGATTGAAACCTTTATTGGCATAAAACAATAGGCACAAAGCTAAAACACATCCAAAGTCTATAAGTATCAGCCATACGTAAAAATAAGGTAAACATTTTTTAACCCCACATTTTACTCAGAATATACACATCAGATGAATGCAATTTATTTCCATTCTCTGGCTGCCACAATCTGCTGCAGATAAATCACTACCGTCTTCGTTATATCTTCAGTAAAATCGTTCAGAAGGAATTTAATTTTAGCACTATCTGGGTATTCTTTCTTATCTGCTAGGATTGGGTCCAAATATTTGACTGATGGTGTCATATATAGGGCAGTATAACAGCATGTGCTGTAGGGTTTCAATGCTGTCCTGATTACATGGGCACCGTCTGGAAGAATAGGTTGTCCCCCGAAATCTTCCATACAGGACCTCTGATGGTAAAACATTAAATCTAGCCAGAGAGAAAATACGGCATTCCTCAGGACTGATCAAAGAAGAAAAATAAGCGGCCATTTGCCCATACTTCACTGCAGTCATAGAATTTAAGGGGGAACAGATTGCATTTGCCATGGAGTACAAGTTTTGCATTTCGATATCGAGTAATCTTTGTTTGATTTCCCGATATGCTTCTATTTGGGAGAGTACACACAGTGAGTCCATAGCAACACCGATAGCTCTTATCTTTTGTTCTATATAAGCTAGCCATTTGGAAGCGCCAGACTCTGACAGCATTTGATAAAGAAGACTCTGTGGGTCAGGTTGATGGTGAATTTGGAGCCAATATTTAACTGTAGTGAGCCATGCTTTTCAATTAGATTTTGTCCAGTTTCTAACAAATTGCGGCGTATGGCACACAATTTGGAAGGCCCAGAATTTTCCTTAAAAATTTAGCTTGAACTCGCTCCATAGGCTGACCAATTGCTTCAATCCAAACAGGAATGCCAAATAGTAATTGGGGGACAACTTTGATATTAAATACTTTTGCTGCCGCAGGAACAAAATGGTTGCCGATTATAATAGAAACGGGTAATGGAGTTGGTGGTGAAATTGGCCAAATTAACTGCTCTATTACGTTGGATAGGCCATGAGGTGTTATACTGAAAATGGACACCCAGGTACTTATAGTTTTTAATCTTGTTTTATCCTTTCCCCCTTTATTGTCCAATTCTGGGGCTTCCAGCTTTTAGAAAATATTAGGATTTTTGATTTCCCATAATTCATCTCCAACCTGTTAATGGATAGATAGTCATAACACCTGTTTAGCAGGCGCGTAAGTCCAACTCGAGAGGTAGAGATCACAACTGCATCATCTGAATACAATAGCAGAGGTACATGGATTGAACCCTGTTTCGGCGGATGGCTATTGACCTGGGAAAGGAAGGGAGCCAGATAATAAAGAAAGAAGGTGAATAAAGAGGGTGCCAAAATGCAGCCCAGCAGGATAGCACTTATTAGCACGTACTTGTGAGCCTTTGTTTTCCCAGTGGGCTAGTTATATAGGTACAATTATTGGGGCCTGAAGATCCTCATTGAATTAGGTTGATATTAGTTTCATAAAGGCTGTCTATTTCCAGAAATGACTGTGCATCTTATGCACCCAGAAAAGTACATCTAGGATTGCAGCCTTAACGTTCTACTTTCTTTCTGTTGAAAAGATCAAAAGTGTTATTTACATCAATTAAAACAGAGTTTGATTGCTATTTTCATTTCATGAACCAATAACGTTTTGTACAACTTTGTAGTCTGATCTTTCCTATCTCATAGGAAATTGTGACTTTGTAATTTAATTTTTCAGCCTATGAAATTTTATCAGATCCTGTGAAGAGACGAGCATTTAATAGTATAGACCCTACTTTTGACAACACAGTTCCTTCTAAAAGTGAAGCAAAGGAAAACTTCTTCGAAGTTTTTTCACCAGTTTTTGAAAGAAACGCAAGGTCAGCTATTTTCTTTGTCTTTTTTTTCGGTGCAGCTAGTTGGTAAGAACCTTTGTGCTTGCTGTGTCTTTTACACCACCCAGTTGTGAAGCTAGTAGCCAAATCAGTAGAGAGAATTGAGAGCTCACTGCTACAGATTCAAATCCAGGATCTCTTTAGTACTTGAACTGAATCTAACTCACATTCTAATGTTAAATATGCATGGTAATATGATGTACATTCTCAGGCTGATAATATGGTTTGTAATATGCATGGCTACTACAATTTTCCATGGAGCACTTCCAGGGGGATAATTGTGTTACTCTGCAGCAGTAAAAGCAACAAAGAGTCTTGTGGCACCTCATTTTCTTAATCTTTAAGAGCCCGATCCTATCCGTGTCTACTCAGCAGAGAGTGTCATTAATGTCAATGGGACTTACTCACAGGCAAGTGTGGATAGGATTGTGGCCTAACATACAATATTTATTTCAACATGTTTTCATGGACTACAGCCCACTCCTGACAGATGCATTAAGTGAAATTCCTAGAGAGGTGTGTGTGTGTGTGAGTGAGTGAGTGTGTGTGTGTGTGTGTGTGTGTGAGAGAGAGAGAGAGAGATGTGCAGAGGGGAAAAAATTTAAAATAGCAAAAAAGAAATGAAATTTGTCTGTATAACAAGCTTCAAACAAGCTATGTTCATCTTTATATAGATGAAGAATAGATTTAGAATAGATGCTTTTGAATTATGGTGTTGGAGAAGACTCTTGAGAATCCTCTGGACTGCAAGGAGATCCAATCGGTCAATCCTCCAGGAAGTCAAGCCTGATTGCTCCCTGGAAGGACAAATCCTGAAGCTGAAGCTCAAGTACTTTGGCCACCTCATGAGAAGAGAGGACTCTTTAGAAAAGACCCTCATGCTGGGAAAGATTGAAGGCAAAAGGAGAAGGGGGCGGCAGAGGATGAGATGGTTGGATAGTGTCACCGAAGCAATGAACATGAAATTGGGCAAACTCAGGAAGCTAGTGGAGGACAGGGAGGCCTGGCGTGCTGTGGTCCATGGGGTCGCGAAGAGTCGGACACGACTTGGCGACTGAACAACAACAATGTTCATCTTGCATAATTTTTAGATTGCATCTGAAAGTTGTGATTGCTTTTAGTTCAATGGTGCTGGGTGCTAGGAATGCACCATCACAACATCTTTGGTCAGCTTGCAGCACAAATATCATCCAGGACAGGATGAAATACTGGCATTAGCGTTTCTGTCTCTACCAAACATATGCTAGTGCAGTGATGGCGAACCTATGCCACGCATTGTCAAAGGTGACACACCACAACATTGGGGTGACACACCAATGCTCACGTTCACCTGACAAAAATTGAGTTTGCTGTACTCATTTTTCATTTTTGCAATTATTTGATGTTCCTTTATAGAATGCACTGCACCACATATGATTGGACTGTATTTTTTGTTTAAATAAATGAACATAAAGAACTGTTTCTCTTTTGTTTGGGAGGGGAATTGACACACCAGCAGAGTCAAGTTAAGCGTTCTCCAAAGTTTTGACACACCAAGCCCAAAAGGTTTGCCTTCACTGTGCTAGTGCATTAAATTAGAAAACTAGAATTTCTTTTGAAATCCTATTTAATGAAATAGAATTTGGAAGATAAAATATGAAGAGCCATATACTGCCGGTTCAGTTGTGTTTTGTGGCATGGTCTTAATGCATAATCAGAGCAACTATTTCTGTGCAAGTTTCATTGAATGGTGCCTGTGTATCCCTTACTGCTGCAGATGGTCAAATAAGAAAAATGTTCCTAATCTAGGAGATATGGACTCATCGTTTGAAGAAGTGGATGCGTTTTATTCATTTTGGTAAGTAAAGGAACTGTTTTCCCCATATAATTTATACCTACAGTATGATGGTCTTTTGGCAGTATGGGGAGGAAACCTGACAGTCATAATATTAAATTTGTAGACATAAATCCTTGGACAACTTGCTCACTATGAGTAGGAAACTCAAAGTTGTTTGAACTCTAGATGAAGAATAAAAACAATGAGGTGGAGAAGATTCTGTTGCATTTGCATTCTGGCAAGTTATCCAGGCAACCTGAACTCTGCCCATAGCCCTTTCCAACACAGACAGTGTAAGTGTAATTAAGGCTACAAATCCTATACATGCTTACTAGTATGTATTCCAGCAATTTTCAACCAAGGTGCCGTGGCACACTGGTATGCCATGAACGGTCTGTAAGCGTGCTGCAGGAGTTGAGGGGAAGGTCATTTATTAGTAGGGATGTGATGGAGCAGCGAGTTAAACTGCTGAGCTGCGAGCTTGCTGCCCGGAAGGTTCCTGACCGGAAGGTTGGGAGTTCAAGACTGCGCGATGGAGTGAGCTCCCGTTGCTTGTCCCAGCTCCTGCCAACCTAGCAGTTCGAAAGCACGTAAAAACGTGAGTAGATAGATACCACTTTGGTGGGAAGGTAACTGCGTTCCGTGTGCCATGGCGTATAGTCATGCCGGCCGCATGACCATGGAAGCTTGTCCTTGGACAAATGCCGGTTCTTCGGCTTAGAAACGGAGATGAGCAACGCCCCCTACAGTTGGTCACGACTACACCATTTGGTCGTGGGGAAACCTTTACCTTTTTTACATTTATTAGTATGGCCATTGGGGGATGTGAGCTCCCCTCACTGGCACCACAGTATGCCTTGTCAGTTGTCAAAGAACTGATAATTTTACCACCTTATCAGTATGCCATGAGATGAAAAATGTTGAGAATTGCTGGTGTATACCTTGAATTCTACATGGTTTACCTCTGAACAGATATGGGTAGGCTTATGCTGTGGATTGAAAGTGGATTTTGCCCTGCAGGTAGATGTTTGTGACATCAAATGTCACAGCTGCTGCTCTGTCCCTGTTGGGGCAGTGAAGTTCAGGGAGAGTTGCCTGGGCACAAGTATGCCTGTGTGCACCTCTTACTTCCACAGTTTGGCCCCTGATGTTCTCCATCATTGTGGCTGTCATCACAGTTCTTCCTTTGTGCTTTCTATATTCATACATTATTGGAGGAGAATGGGGTGGATCCATAGAGAAGAAACAACTATTCCATTTCCAAAGACTAAGACTGTATCCTGTCTTGTAACAGAACCATCAGAATGAAAGCTGTATTCATTAGTGTTCTCATTTATATGCAAGGTTCCTTAAATTTGGTTAAAAAAACATAGCAGAAACACATCTGACAAAATACGCAGCTTTTCTTTACTGAACCCTCATATTTAAAATGTAGGCAAAACTACTTGGGAAATTGTAGTATGACTCTTCTAGTATTGTACTAAGGACTAATGCTATGCTATCTCCATTTTTCACATTGTACACAAGGTATAATTTTGATTCTTGGAGAGAGTTTTCCTACCTAGATGAAGAAGAAAAAGAAAAAGCAGAATGGTATGTACCTAAAACGGTCCTTTTAAAGGTGTGATTCACAAGTATGTAATTTTAGATAAAAGATTACTAGCATGGCAATAAGCTTTGTGGACACATATGTTAGTCCAGGGTGACTAAGTATGAATAGTCAAGATACATTAGCTTAGATTTATTACAAGTTTCAGCGGATGCCCTTCTACAAGATATTCCAAGATTCAGTGGAACAGCCAAACCTACTCCCTTCCTGGTCCCAGTCTGCCAAAAAAAAAACACCCCATCTCCCTCCCACCAGCTACACTTACATACAGGGGCCAGTGGGTGTCCAGAGTCCACTGGCAAGTGGAACCAGCTACTTGCGGCACTGGCTAGCCTGCACACTCCAGCATGTCACATTTTTACAACAGCCAGAGTGTACCTAGGCAGCGCTAGGCACCAATAGGATTTGGGGGCCTTTATCACTGTTTTTATAGAGTCCCCATTTGTTTCACTGAATCTCTATTGAATTGATTGTGTAACTGCCCTTAATCAACTGCCCACAATCCCTTTGTGGAATATCTGTAAATACCCTATTGAGTTTCAGGCTCTCTAAAACTGGTCTCATACTTGCATGTACTTAACACCTTACTACTTAACACCTTTCATCTTCCTCTGTAGTCGAGATGAGCGGAGGTGGATTGAAAAGCAGAACAGAGCAGCCAGAGCACTCAGGAAAAAGGAAGAGATGAACAGAATAAGGACTCTAGTTGGTATGCTTTTTTTTTTCCCCCAAGGACAGTTTCATTACATTTCAGCCTTTAGAAAGACACAAAAATGCATTTTCTTCCTTTCCTTAGACAGTGCATACACCTGTGATCCAAGAATAAAAAAGTTCAAGGAAGAAGAAAAAGCAAAGAAAGAAGCAGAAAAGAAAGCAAAAGTAGAAGCAAAACGGAAAGAACAGGAAGAGAAAGAGAAAGTAAGTTTTAAGAATACTATTAGGAATGTCATGATTTTTAAATGCACACACAGTCTTTGGCAAACACCCACAACCAATGCGACAAATGTGACCCCCACAGGTAAGCAGTGCCAGCAGAGTGGCCTGCGCCCCCCTGCCAGTGATGTATCCAAAGGCCCAACTACCAGCAGAGCTATATATGTCACTGAGAGGTGCAGAGGCTGGAAGAGGGTAGCGAAAGGGCTATTCAGTGGTGGGGAGGGGGCATTTGGGGACAGGGAGGGTGGAAGGGGGTGGGATGACAGGCCTAGGAGGGTATGGGAATGGCGGAGTAGGCCTCCACTGTATCCTAACCCCATTCCTGGGCCAAGCATGGGGCTGCTCAGACTTCCGCCACCAAAATAGAGCAGGCTGGAGATAAGGGGAAACATACTCAGCCACCTCACCAGAACAGGTTAGGATTGGGTTGTCATCAGTTTGCTAGCCAGATAGTCTAGTATTTTAAGTACTGGTATTTGTGTCATTGATGTTCCTGTCTCAGCAACAGAAACAGGGCATCACACACTATTTTTAACTTGATGGGTGTATGGCATCAGAGTTAAGTGATTTCCGTGTTTTTCTTTCTGTCAGCAAAGACAAGCAGAACTGGAAGCAGCACGGTTAGCCAAGGAGAAAGAAGAGGAAGAAATTAGACAACAAACACTGCTGATGAAAAAAGAGAAAGATATACAGAAAAAAGCAATTAAAAAGGAAAGACAAAAACTGCGAACAACCTGCAAGGTAGAACTAAAAGCTTTTTGACATGCAAAACCTAGAGCTGGGGTTTTCGAACTATCGTCACGATGTCTTAGGGTATCGTGAAGCACAGTTTGGGGAGGTGCAAACCTGTGCTTCCCCAAACCCGGAGACTCCAGAGATAAAGGGAGATGTGTTCCCCTCGCTTCCAGAGGCTTTTCTGAGCTCCACAGAAGCCAGCCAATTTGGGGGGGGGGCTACTTTTTCGGTTTCCCTCATAAATTGGAAGTGACGTTTTAATACCTTAAAAGGCATTAAAACATCGTTTTTGGTTTCCCTCTGGAAAATGGGAGGTTGTTTTTTTTTTGTTTTTTTTTGCCAAATCAGCTATTCAGAAAAGTTTCCGAAGGTGAGTGAATCTGTACTCATCTCACCTCCAGAGGGTCAAGCACTCCAGGGGCTTCCCCAGGCCTCAGAATGTCTTATAAGGCATTAAAACATCATTTCAAGTTTCTCGCCAAAACCAGAAGTAGCAGGTTTGGGTTTTTTTTGCCAAATCAGTCATTTGGCAGTCACATGCAGTCTCCACGTGGCTCAGAAAAGGCTCCAGAAGCAAGGGTAGCACAGCTCCTCTCAACTCCAGAGGGTCCACGTGACAAGCAATGACATCATCGCCAGTTACTTGAGGAGCCATGTGCTGCCTTAGAAGTACAAAGAGATCCTTCTTGGTAATTTAACGTGCCCTAGGAACACATCTTCCTGCATGAGCTCACCCATTCTCTCAAAAGAAGGGCCTTCACTGTTTAAAATACAATACAGGGTGCAATCCTAACCAACCTTCCAGCACTGTGGTAAGGGCAACACAGCTCCGAGATGAAGGAACAAGCATTCCCTTACCTTGAGGAGGCCTCCATGACTACTACTCCATTGCAGGATGCAGCACATGCCTATTGGCACAGCTATGTCAGTACTAGGAAGTTGGTCAGGATTGTGCCCACAGTGTACTTGTAGCAGGGTCTTTTCTGTCAAAGTCCAGTCCTGTGGGAGCTTTTACATTGGGGGTAGGCAACCATCGGATATATGTGAGCTACTTTACAAAATGACTAATTGGCAAACAGCTACTGTGATTCCCCAATATTTAACTGTAGGGAAAAAATCTCTTCTCTCATAGATGAATGCTTTTTATGTGATTCACTGTCACGAGGACAATATTTGTCCACCAGTAAATCAGTTCCTGTTAAGAAACTTTGAGAACTATTATGGTTGAAAAGCTGACTACATGTTGCTGAATAGATCCCTGAGGAGGAATAATTTTAAAAGTAGTGAAGTTGACCTGCAACTTAAAGTAAATGTGTCCTCATCTTATCGCCTCCCAGATAGCCTCCTGTTTAGCTTTGTGATCTGAAAATAGGCAGTGACTCATCATACCTGTGAATTTCTCTCAAAGAGAAAACATTCCATAACTGAATTAATTGTGTAACAAAGTGTGAACTTGCCCTTCCCAATTTATTTCAAATAGTGGTGTTAAACAAATTGTGATGTTTAAATGCACACACCCTTAAGCAACTAGGCAATCCATGGATTTTTCTTAAATATAGAGCTGTAGTTCTGTATCTGAACAGTAAACCACATAATAGGGTCTTGTTACTTTGTTGGACACTTCTGTATATGGTTTTCCTGAAATATGAAGATAAAGTGTATGGTATTCTGCTTTCAGAACTGGAATTACTTTTCTGACAATGAGGCAGAGAGTGTTAAGATGATGGAAGAAGTAGAAAAACTTTGTGATCGTCTGGAGTTGGCAAGGTATGCTTTCCTGACTTACATTATGTTTTTCTTTACCTTCAACTTTTACTAGATCTGAAATATCGTTCAATAATTTATTTTTAGTCTGCAGTGCTTGAATGAAGCACTTACATCCACAACAAGGGAAGAAGGAAAGGCTGCTGTAGAAAAACAGGTAATTATTTATCTTTTGTCCTGAAACAGTGAATCAACATGATGACAATACTGGAGTGAGCTTATTAAGCAATTGCAGATTAAGGAATATAACATAAGAAGAGCCCCACTGGATCAGGCTAAAGGCCCATACTTGTTCCAGTATCTCACAGTGGCCCACCAGATGCCTCAGAGAGCACACAAGACAACTAGAAAGCTGCATCTCATTGTAAATATCTTGTGTGGGAAACAACTTGCCTAGCAAAACTGCATTTCCAAAGCGAGAATTTGCAACTGCTTGCACAACTAACAATACCTAATTTTATTGCATTTTTCTACCCTAGCTGAATTTATTTATTTGAAGAATTTATACCCCACCTTTCCCATGCCAAAGCAAATGCCTGAGGCCACTTACAGAGAACATAAAGTACAATGTAACAGACAATAAGTAAAATACATAAAAAAGCATTAAAACATTAAACATACACACACAGAACATCGAAAAACAGGGCAAAAACCAACTCTTCTTGTCAGGCCATGGGAGGGAGGGAACATTGTCCAGGTGAGCAGTCAAACTATAGCACTATTCCAGAGAGCAGACAGCCAAGCATCATCCAAAGGCCAGGCAAAATAGGTATGATTTGAGCCCTCTCCGAAAAGCAAGGAGGAAGTGTGTTGTTCTAAATGCTTTAGGAAGGGAATTCCACATTTGTGGTGCCTTCCCAGAGAAGGCTCGTCTCTGAGCTGCCATATTTTTAACATGGGACAGAGGAGATACTTGAAGGAGAGCCTCTTTAGATGGTCTGAGAGGGCAGGCTGGAATGTATGGGAGAAGGCGGTCCTTTAGATAGGATGGGCCTAAGTCATGAAGGGCCTTAAAGGTCAATACCATTATCTTAAATTGAGATTGGAAGCTAATGGGCAACCAGTGTAGTTGCCTTGCTTTAGTGGGCTTAGGAGTTTCCTGTCAGAATTACTGATAATTAAAATGCCAATTACTTGCAATTGATTTGCCCCAGTCCAAAGCAAATCTTGTATAATCACTTTTGTGAGAAAATTGAAACATGCTAGAGTTATAAAAAAAATTGTGACTACTCTGCAGTTACTATCCTTTTTTTTCAGCATGGTTGCCCACAATTCTATTTTTGTTGGACTTCTTCTCCCACAGTGACTATTGAAACAAAAAGAAGCAGGGGACTTGTGGCAGTTGTCTAACATCTTGGAAGAAGGGTTTTGTGCATGGAATAACTCAGGACATAGACATATTTTGTTTTTATATTCACATAGATAGACAAAGTAAATGAACAGATAAAAAGAGAAAGAGAAGAAGCAGATGCTCGTCTACGACAAGCAACAAAGGGTTCTGAAAAGTCAGCAAGTGGAGGCGTAGGCGGAAGTAAGAACTGGTCTGAAGATGATTTACAGCTGCTAATTAAAGCTGTAAACCTGTTTCCTGCTGGGACTAATTCAAGGTATCTATATGTATATTTTTAGTTAAAAACTCTGTGTGCGTATACACGTGCATGCGTGTGTGTACACACAAGCATATACACATATGTAACTGTAATTTTTTTAAAATACCCCGAAGTATGAAAGAGTGCAGGCAGGAGGTTGACCTTGATCTGTTAAATAAGAATGTTCACAAATCAATTTAAGGAATAGATTTCTTGTCTAGAAACTGTGCTGCCCAGGCATCTTCATAAAGTCAGCAATCCACCGGCATTCCTGTCTTGTTGTTTTCCCCTTGTAAGATGATCTGTTTTTTTGATTGTGTGATATTCAGCTGGTTTGAAATTTGGTCATGGGGGGGGAGGGAGGCAGAATGAGCTCAGACCCACTGGATTTTCAAAGGAAAGCCTTTGCTACAATAAATTTTATTGTTACCGTAAGATTTCAAACTGCTGAATATATGCATGATACATAGCTAAGAATCACGCAGCTCTTATTTTGAAAGATTCACAGGTATAATCCAAACTCCTTCTAAGTTTCAGCTGTTGAACAAATAACTCCATTAATGGGTAAAGACACTATAGTTTCTTGCGAAGTACTGCATTATTGCCTTTAAACTAGCCAGGTAATTAATTGTACAGAGTTTCATGTATATTTGTAAGGATTCTTTGCTTTTTTGTGCCTATATAGGTGGGAAGTCATTGCAAATTATATGAATTTGCACTCTACTGCAGGAATAAAGCGAACAGCAAAAGATGTTATCAACAAAGCAAAGAGCCTCCAGAAACTTGGTATCTTGATCTTTGTAAGATGGTCTGCATGCTTCCATTTTACTTGCTAGTAAATACAGCTATACTAAAATTTTTAGTACTTTATAATATTGTCCACCCACAATATTATATGTGTGGAATGTGTGTTCAGTCCATTGTGTTTCATTTCTGCCTACCAAAGACTTCATATTCCAAATTTTGGAACAAAATATCTTTCAGTTAAATAATGTTAGTAATTTGGGCACTGTGGACCACATGCACCAAATATCAACAATCTGTCACAATATTAATACATCTTATGATGTAGGCACAAGCACACCTTTCTCTCTTTGTCAATAATGTTGCATGTAATTGGTTAAACTTTCAGGCAGGAATAAAACTCAGCTGTTACAAATTGCTGCCTCTGTTCACTAGAGACAGATGCAAAGGGGTCAAATTAAAGTATTACTCCTGTTGGCAGAATTAGCTTGGGAAAGCAATTCCCAAACAGCAAAAAGCCAGAGCAGATGCTTTGCTGTTGCAGTTACTGTTCTCATTTTGAGAAGTGGTTGATGAATAGTTGGCATTGTTTTGTTGTGTGCCCTGTTTTTGCCTTTGAGAAAGGCAGAATGAACTAGTGAACCAGCTCATGAACTAGTGCTAAGTGAAACGTAGGAATAATTGATCATTGCTGGGTGAAATTAATTGGTCATTCATGCACCAGTGCAGGAAAGTCATTGCACTTCATAATCAACAATGAGTTTAGTCACTCTTTTTTGCACCATTATAGAAGGCGAGTACAGTAGACATGTGTTTGATCCTGATTACATGGTCTCAATACCTAACAAAAGAAGAGGGCTTATTCATGATTCACATGGCTTAACTGTTAGGACGTGCCCCGTGACTGAGCACTGCAGGTGCCATTATAGATGGAAAAAAATACTCCAATTAAATCATTGTAAAGCTACTGAATATTTCCAGAGTTGTATCATTCATGACACAGAAATTCTGTCCTGACAATTAGCCTTTAAAGCTTATAGCCTTTAACAGCAGTCTGTTTTCTGTAAAACGTTGGTTTGAGGCAGGTCTATTTAAAACATCTTGTATTATTAGTGGTTTTGTCAGTGCCTCTCACTCAGTGTTCCTTATTCTTTTCAGACCCTCATCAAAAGGATGACATAAATAAGAAAGCTTTTGACAAATTTAAAAAAGAGCATGGAGTTGTGCCACAGACAGACAGCGCTGCACCATCTGAACGTTTTGAAGGTAAACATAGAAAAATGATCTACATTGGTGTGACATTTGCTTAGGAAAATGCTTTCACTTTTGCCACTGGATGCTTGTAATGGTTTTTCCTTTGAATGCCACGGCCATGCTTCATTGAGGACATGGTGGATGCCTCTTTCATTGCTTCTCTTTGAGAAGCCAAACTAACCAAGTTCCTGGGGCATCATATGAGCTGGACCCCTCTCACCTTATAGGAGATGTTTGACAGGTTTTGGAAGAGGATTTCAGGCTTGTCTCAGAAACCGTAATTGTTGAAATGCAAAAGGGACTCTCAAGCTATAGTAGGAGTGGACAAGGGTAGAATATTTCTCACAAAGACCTTCACAGAGCTGCTCTTCACTAGGAATCTTGTTGATTTAAGCACTAATTTTGTTTGTGTGTGCTGATTTTTTTCAATAGTACCATTCACAGATTCATCTCCTTGGACAACAGAAGAGCAGAAACTTCTAGAACAAGCTCTGAAGACATATCCAGTGAACACTCCCGAAAGGTGGGAGAAAATAGCAGCTTCTGTTCCAGGTCGATCAAAAAAAGACTGCATGAAGCGATATAAGGTGGGAAAATGTTTCTGTTTCTACTTTAGGAATATTGTATATATGTAACTTACGGAATGAGCTTCAAAGTCATTGCCTGCTCAGGAGATGTTTGGCTGCTTTTCCCATCAGCACTTTGATACCCTTTTAGTACCTGTTCCTCAGAAGAAAGATCATGGACCAAGGTGGCAGTTGCTTGCTGAGCATAGTGTCAAACCAGCAGGCTTGAGATGGCAACTTGCAACGACAAATTGCTGTACCATGCACCATACCTGTAGCAGGACTAATGAAAAATCATGGTACACTAAGGGCCCAATCCTAGCCAACTTTCCAGTGCTGATGCAGCCATGCCAACAGGGCATGCACTGCACTGTGCAATGCGCAGACCCAGTGGCCTCCTCAAGGTAAGAGAACATTTTTTCCTTTATCTTGGAGCTACATTGTAGGTGAATCAGCACTGGAAAATTGGATAGGATTAGACCCTAAAGCTCACAAATTGCCCCTACCTCAGTTTGGTAAATTTATAGCGGTTTCTCAGTAGTCTGGGTTGGTGGCGGCAGCACACAATTCCTTGTTAAGGATAGTATTCTCATGGTATGGAACTGTTGCATGGTATAGAACTGAACACTTTGCAGTCCTTTGCCCCAGTGAAAGAAGCAGCAGTGGAATCTGACTTATGTAATAACACAGATTTTAGCAATTGAATAGGTGAAAAGAGTTATATATACAGCTACTACTAACATATTTTAGGGCTTCAGTAATTACTTGATCGAATATTGCAAGTTTCTTTCTGACTATTCAGCACTTAAAATAATGAGAACCTGCCTAGGAAATTCTACTAACCAAAAACACAAGAAACTTAATATGTTTTTCTCTCTTTTTCTAGGAACTTGTTGAAATGGTCAAAGCAAAGAAAGCCGCCCAAGAGCAAGTAGTGAATGCTGCTAAAACTAAGAAATGAGATTCTTAATGACAATCGTAATGTGTTTTGTTTTATAATAAAAATGCAAATACAGGACATGTTTTTTTTATTCTTTAGACAAAATCAAAGAGCTTCTTTGTGGCTGCAGTTCAAATTATGGGTTTCAATCTAGTTTGTAGAACATTAGGACAATCAGCTATGTGAACTGAAGACAAAAATATCACATGGTAAACTCTGTGGTGTGTTGTAGATTTTTAAAATGTATCTCCTACTTTGAATGCATACTTCGTTGTAGAACATCAAACCTTGGAAAGTCATTTTGCTAGTCTTGAAGGTTTTGTACGCTATCCCTTGACTGTTCCAAAAGCATCCCTTAGATCAATAGCTTTCCAATAACTGTCAAACGCGGAGCCAGTACATGCCGCTACGCAGTCTGTTATAGTCAGGAAGTTGTTCAAGTGGTCCTAAAATTTAAACACAAAATATTTACTTAAAAGCAGACTAAACATCCTTTAACATGTTTTAACCAGTTGGAAACTAAATTCTTACCAACAGCTGCAACAGCAGGGCACTTATCGTAGATATATTTTGTACATACTTCTCTGATTGTTTGAGCATCAATTGCCTGCAAATATAAGGTTTACTTAATAAGTCTTCCTTTCTGCCAATTTCACTTCAGTTTAATTAAGGCCATAGAATTAACCAAGGAAACCTTTAGTACTGCTAAACATCAATTCTCAATGCTCAAATTCTGCGAGACAATCCAAATTCGGCACTAAAAAGCTGAATCTGTAAACTATAATTTTGCAGTTTGAGATGTGAATAATTTCTTTATATAATTCCGGTTATACTAGTCAAAGGAAGGGGACAGAACTCTGCAGGCCACTGAAACTATGCCGTAGCTACTACACCTTCTTTTTAGCTCTCATTTCTGAGATCGCAGCAGCCATAGTCAAAAGGCTTTCAAGCCCAAGGAGTACAAGCTTGCTGTTTTTAAATGATACTGAGATCCTCAGTTAAATTCTCGACCCAGTATTACATACTGCACATTTTCAGCACTGCACAGAACCTTATGTATAACTACCACCCCAGCTGATAATGCTAAAACCAAACATGTTTCTTACTTCAATTCTTGCTTCAAGTTCAGGAATTGGGATTCGACGATTATAACACAACATTTGTCGTCCAATGTCTTCACAAATGGGAGTGGAACCTAAAATTACAAACTTTTAATATACACATACATACATTCATTACATTAAGATACATAAAGATACAATGACGGTTCTTACCATCCAGCTGTAACAACATGTTGGTTTTTAGAAGATTCTTAGCACGAGCTACCTCACTTTCAGTTACACTGGTACATAGTCGTATCCTAAAACATATTGAGAGAAGCAGCATTATAGTTTAATAGTTGCCTCCACCCATGTTCATGATGTGTGTTCTTTTTTTCACACTTCACTAGATCTACCTGGAATAAACAATTGTACAATGGAAATAATTCAAGGCAGGCCTCAAAGCACACACATCTTCCCAGCATTCTGTTCCTTATGCTGCTACATGGGCACAGCAACTTTGAAGGATCAGATAGGTTTTGATCAGTGATGGGATCAGCTAACGACTCGGGGGAACGCTGGGCAGGCAGCAGGAAGGCTGGGCGGGATTTCCGGGTGATTGACAGCTCGTCCGTCTGGGTCCACTGCCCGCCGCACGGGCTACCCCCAGGTGGCACGCCCCGGCACCCAGGGGCCCTCACCCGTCCCGTCCCCCAGCGAGCGGGTGTCCCCTCCAAGGCCAGAGCAGCCCATGCGGCGGACGGGCAGGCGGTGGACCCGGATGAATGGGCTGTCAATCACCCGCAAGTCCCGCCCAGCCTTCCTGCTGCCCGCCCAGTGTTCCCCCAAGTTGTTAGATGATCCCATCACTGGTTTTGATGCCAGCTAAGGCTCCAACTTAGTACAACCACAACAACAGTTGCAATCAAGGACATTTCAATTCAAGCACAAGCTCCATGCTTCGTAAGAGTGAAGCACAAAGGCAATTACATGGTATTGTGAGGGTGAAACCCTGCATCAACTTTAATGGAAGGAGGAGGTAGAACCAAGTCATCATTCCTCCTTGGCTCCAACTCTGGTGTTTTTATATAGAATTACATTTCCATTTGCAACTAAACTGATTACAGGACTATTCTGCTTTGGTGAGCTTGCTGTTTAAGTAGCGATCACTTCAACCCTATGTCAGCTACTCTGAGAAATGCTTATTTCCTTACCATTCTCTCTGAATGAAGTGCATCATATCCTCTATGGTAGTTGCCTCACAGACCATATAGACACCCCATAAACCAGTATCTGTATAACAGGTGTTGAAGGACTGGAAACTATGGCAGAGGTTGCCATGACATGCAACTTGTGCAAGCTTACTGGACAGATTCTGTAAAACAAACAAGGGAATATGTTTGGGGTGACTAGAGCCTTTCAATTGTACATAAATACAGTACTATCATTTTAAAGCTATTCCAGTTTTTTTGCACGTGCACTTCCCTCTGCTCTCATTTCATTGCAAATGAAATGATAATCTAGGACAGAGGTTTCCAAACCTTTTAGCCAGAGGGCCACATCAGATCAGGCATGGTGTCGAAGACCAGAAAAATAAATTTAAATATACAATTTAAATAAATGCATTCAAGATGGAACTTGAATGAATGGGCTCAAAGTTCCAGGATTCTTCCAAGCACCAACACACACCACAGAAATACAGCACACACTTTAATGGACTCCCATTCCCCCATCCCACAAGCAGCTTACTTCAATGTGCTGGAGTAAATATCTCAGAACGAGCAGACGCAGGAAACAGCATGTTCTGATGGCTGGGAAGGCCTCCCTGACCCTCAGAAAGCGATCTAAGGACTTCACAGGGCCTAATAACATCACTTCCAGGTCTTTGGGAAAAACAAGAAGTGACCATTTTCAATTTTCCAGAGGCATTCTGAGAGCCGAGGAGGCTGCATGCAGCCTCCCTGGCCCTCAGAATACCCTCCACACACAACCAGCTTGGAAGGCGCCAGCAAGGTGAGGAGGGCCAGAGGCTCATAGAGGACCAGAGGCTTGCCGTGGGCTGGATAGAGGATCTCGGCCCCCTGGCTAGGGTCTGGAGACTCCTGATCTAGGATATAAATGAAATTACAATCTGTATTTACAATTGCAAAACCCTTTAAAAGTTTTGCAAGGAGCCAAAATGACTGACAGCCCAAGCCTATGTATGCCTAAAAACGTAAAGGTAAAGGTTTCCCCACGACTGAATGGTCTAGTCGTGACCGACTAGGGGGCGGTGCTCCTCTCTGTTTCTAAGCCTTTAGAGCCAGCATTTGTCCAAGGACAGGTTTCCATGGTCATGTGGCCAGCATGACTATACGCCGCAGTGCACGGAACACTGTTACCTTCCCACCAAAGTGGTACCTATTTATCTACTTGCATTTTTACGTGCTTTTGAAGTGCTAGGTTGGCAGGAGCTGGGAAAAGCAATGGGAGCTCACTCCATTGTGTGGTCTTGAAAGCCCAGCAGCAGCGGTTTAACCCATAGTGCCACCACGTCCCACAATGTATGCCTACTCAGAAGTAAATCCCATTGTGTTCAATGTAGCCTACTCCCAGGAAAGTATGAAGAGGATTGCAGCCTGAGCTAGCAACAATCCTTTATCTGAAACGGGATAGTAGCTTTGAAGCCAACTCACCACTCCACCTCCAAAGGAACGATCCCAGTTGCCTATCAGCGTATTTGCCACCATGAGTGGAATTGTGTCTGGGTGACACCAGCCAGCTGCTTCAACAGCTATTGCAATATGTGCCAAAGGCATCTTATCATCTCGTACTCGAATCTGATCATATACCACAAATTCAGAGGGTTGAAAACATTAAGGTACCATTAATACAAGAGGCAAAATGTAGTTTTAAAAAACAGCCAAAAACTACCTTGACTACACATACACAACAACTAAGTAACTGACAGCAAAGCTTTCATTTACTCATCAGTAGTTCAATGATAAAGTTACTATTTTAGTACTGTAGAAACTTGGGATAAACAAGTTAAGTGAGTAAGAAAAAATTTAGCAAAAGAATCTGGCAAGAAATATGATTACTTAGAACATGGTGTTCCTCACACTGTCAATACCATTTATGTAATCTGCTTTGTGAACTGCACTTGTTGAAAACTGGTATATAAATATTCCTAATACAATAATAATACTGCTTTGAAAGATGCTTACAATCTTACAGCGGAATCCTAACCTGTGCAGGAGCAGGCAGGTCAGCTGCTCACTGGCCTGCCAGCAGACAGGCTGCACTCACCATATAATAGGGCAAAGGGACATTTGTCCCCTTACTCACGCAGCCTCTTTGGATTTACCCTCCGCACACAACCAGCTTGGAAGGTGCCAGCGGCTCATAGGGGACCAGAGGTTCATAGGTGCAAGTCAGAGTGGCCAGGATCAAGGCTGCACAGCTGGGGGACGCAGGTTAGGAACTGGCCTAATGGCCAGATCCTGACTCCTCCTCCCTCCCCAGGCCACCCTGACCATGGGGCTGTCCTCCCTTCCCTCTCCTTCCAAAGCCCCCAAGCTGGCCGACCTTGGCCAGCACAGGAGCAGTTTTCCTGCTGCCGTCTGCAGCTTGGCTAGGTTGGCACAAATCCTTGCACTGACCCAGTGCGCACTGGGCTGGCATGAACATTTGCAGCATGTTTTCAGTGGCCCTGAGCAGACACAATGCATCAGCCCCAAGGCACAGTTGGACTGCACCCTTAATATAACTCCTTTATCATATTTCTCTGCAAGTTTTGCCATTGAACTAGAAATTCAGGTAATAAGATATATTAGTGCATTGACAGTCGTTTTTCAGTATCTTGCTTTTATGGTCCGTCTGAAAATGAAAGGGCGAACTCAACTTACTTCGCTGCCTGTGAACTGGCAAGGGGGCAAGGCTGGTGCTCCTCCTTTCAGTGTAGAGGGTAAGTTACCAAAGTGGTATTTTGCTAAATCTAGCAACTCCTCGTGAGCAATTCCTAAATAATTGACGAACAATGGTAGGTTAGATTTTATAACAACCAACCCTTGGCAGAACAATATTTCAGTTTAGAGGCCAACGTAATTTGTTAACCATTGCCCACCTTTTATTGCCTAACTCTTCAAATTCCTTCCATCTTACTCTGTTTCCTTACTATAAAATATTGTATATGCAAAATCACAATACATATCTTATAATATATAAATTCATTAAAGAACATTTAAGAAAAAAAATATGATCTATAGTGGGGGGAAAAATATTTAATCTCATTCCTAAACTTAGATAAACCAAGCTGCAACAGTTTTCTTCCATAAGCCTATAACTTTCTTCCAATTACTTCCTGCATTAAACATAATGAAAAGATTTAGTATTTATTTGTGATTTAGTATTTAGATTTAGTATTTATCATGCTACTGTGCTTCTGAAGAGGAAAGTTGCTACCTCAGATTGCTCCAGCGATTGCTGTTCCAGCCAAATTAACAGGTAAAAACCACAAGCATGAGATTGTGCCAGTAGTCAAAATGGCAACCGGGCACTCATGAGGTGAAAAAACAGCTGCCCCGATCACCATTCCCTGGCAGCACTCCAAATACCTCAGCGGGTTACCAGAAACTCACCACTGAGGCTAAAATGGTGCTGCCCTGAGTAAGCTATAACATAGAGAAAAAAATTAGACAATTAACTCTCTTCAAATCACTGTGCTCAGTCATTGCTCAGTAGAGCTAAGAAGACCTGACCTGCACCTTGCTGAGGCAAGGCCAGACTAGGAACATCCAGGGCTCCTTCCCTCAGGAAGACTTTCCAACTGACTGGCCTGCCTGAGGGGAAGGAAATACCCAGACTGGTATTACCAGACTGCTATGAAACACCGAGAAGGGGAGTTCACAGGTAAGAAACCTGCCCGTTACTTGTGAAGCTCTGAGGTGATTACTGCTTAAAGCCAACAGCCTGTATACTGGAACTTGATGCTTAAAAAAAAAAAATTAAGCATCAAGGGCAACAGTTGGTGGGTGACATGGGAGATAAAAGATAATATTGAAGTAGGTGATATCACAAATAGAGCATTTCTCATACAAACCTCCGGCCGCAGCAAGTACCATTCTGGGTCCTTTATAATGCGTTGTAATATACTCCACCAAATCATTACGATTTATGGATCTGTAAGCACATTAGAAAAATAAGGAAAGAGAAAAGCATGTTATACACAATAGAAAGGACTGCTTTGCTTTAGGAATTGCATTGCCATTTAAAATATAGGAACAATGAAAGTGAAGACAATACTTGATATTTTCTGTAGGTCCTAAAATGGTCCTTCCCAATGCTGTGTTTTGATACGCTGTAGCGTGAAGATAATCAAAGACAACTTCCTGTAAATTGGTTTCAACCTCTTGCATTTCTCGAAGGATCACTCCTCGCTCCCGCTCAATCTCCGCCTCCCCTAGTGTGCTATTCTGTATGATGTCAGCAAGAATTTCCACAGCTGGTGGGGGGGGGAGAAAAAGATGAATATAGTTTAGCAATGTAGAAAACGATAACTCTTCACTATAGTCTATCAAATAACCTTCCTGCTATTTGAGCAGCCAGCTTCCCTTCTGATGGCAGCTCACCGCCACCTGCTTGGAGAGCAGCCAGCTTCTCAGAAGGGAAGCCTGCGCCCTCCAAGTGAGTGTTCCATGTGGCCAGCAACATGGCAATTTGCCGCCATCTGCTCGGAGGACAGCTGACTTCTCAGAAGGGAAGCCGGCTGCCCTCCAAATGGGGCAGAACTGCTGGCCGTGTGGTAGAAGGCTCCCATGGTGGCTGCAATTGAGCCACTGCCTGAGTATTTTTCTGCCACCTGCCCTCCCCTCCCCTTTTAAAGAGGAGAGGGAAAGCTCCAGTGGGAGGTCCCAGGAGCAGTGGGGGGGGGCGGAACACCGAGCAGAGGGAGCAATTTTGCTACCCCCGCCCACTCGGTGCCTAGGGGCATTTGCCCCTGTTGACCCCCCCCCCAGTACATTCTTGGCTCCACATACATAAGGAAAAAAGGCAAATAAGCTGCTCTGTGCTTCTACCATTTCACAACCTTCCTCAGCCTCTTTAATCTCATGGGGTTTTTCTGGAACTTGTGGGAGATATATCCTAAGGACTGCAGCCTTGGTTTCAGAAGAAGATCTATTATTACAACTTAAATAGGAATTATGAATTATTCCAAGTTTGGGCACTTACTAATAAATACATACCCTAGGGAGAAAAAATGGGAATAAGAATTGCCATCAAGGCCTTTGCATTATGGTACTTCATTTCCAGCAACATGGCTTTGCAAATCACATGATTGTATATGTTACAATATAGGGGGAAAGGAGGAGTGGAGGAGGGGTCACTATAGGATTCAGAAAGAGCCAGGGAAACTGCACAGGTACCTTACGTAATTTTGGAAACCAATTATTTATAGACTGCAATGTTCAAATTTATTCTTGCTAAAGGTCCTGGGGCTATTTAACACCACAGAATAGCTCAATTGTGTCATTGCCAATGCAGAAACTATTACAGTAATTCAGACCTTGAGAGGCATCAGACAGAAACTCTCAGACATGAAATATAGCAGGTGAGTCCAGTGTCAAGGCCAGCTAGTTTGGGGGAGTATATACCCCCGCGTTCAGAAGCAAAAAACTAAAATCTCACAGAGCTCTTTGGAAATAAACCTGCACCTTGGCGGCCATCTTCAGTACTAGCCTGCAGAAACTATTAAGACCTGTCAAGTGATAAAATGGCAACAGTTAACGCTGGACTCTGTTCTTCACCACAGAGAGGCTTGAAAGCCAGACTTAAGATCAAAATTCTACAATAGGAAACTAAGCTCAAGTGGTACGCAAGGTCTCCTCATGCATTATGTCTGAACTGTACTTAGGGCCCAATCCTGAGCCCTACAGCATGGGCAGTATGAGCGTACTGCCTGCGTTGTCATCACAAAAGGTGCCGTAAAGCTTTGGGCTTGACAGCCCTACACAGCTATTCAGTTGGCACAGATCTGAATAGCCCCACTGGCAACTGGTAGAAGTGAGTGAAAACAGTGATAATAAATGGGCCATTGGGCAGACGGGGGCATTTCTCAGGGTAAAGGGAAAAACATCCCCTTATCCCGAGACCTCCAGCCTGCTTCTAAACTGCTCTGGATACAGCGGTGGTGATGAGGCCCCACATCACCAATGCAGGTTAGGATTGGACTGCTCAAGTTATTTTTTAGTCACAATATCCCAAAAGAATCATCGGTGCATTTGCTATTTTCCAGCCAGTACTGGGAAGGGCTTGAACATTAGCTTGAGCTAAGGAGATTCACACATGCAGTACTGGAGACCCCTCACTAAAAATGGCTGCCATCATTCAGTTTTCAAAGCATGCTAAAGATGAGCACTATAAAACAGCTAGCAAAATGTGTTTCTGCTGAAGGCTGAGTTAATTTGTACTGTATTGTACTGTATTCCTTTAGGGGGAAAAAATCAAATTATTAGATGTTTCTCAAAACTCAGTTACCTCTTGGCAAGTCTTTGGAGAAAGCCTTTGCATAATACACCGTTTGTTCTCTTGATGTATAAGCATTAAGGTGAGCTCCCATGTTTTCAATCTCTAGTTCAAGGTCCAGCTGGGATCTCTTTTTTGTTCCCTGCAATTTAATGGGACATAATGTTTCAGCTCTAGATCATAAAAGAAAAACTGTTAAAAGGCGATCACAGGAAGAGAAAAGTTAATTTTGGGAAATGATATACTCAGTTTCCCAACCAGAAAAGTACTGTTCTACATCCTATATTAAGGATACCCAACCAGTCTGAACCAAACAAGATTTAAATTGCCTTGGAAGTCTGGCAGGTGATTTACTTTGAGTGTGTTGAGAACAAACATGGGAAAAGAAAGTACAAAAGACATCTGGATTACAGGTTTGATGCGATTAATTAGTGCATAATCCTAAACATGTCTACTCAGGAGTAGTCCATTGCAATTTTTGTATTATTATTTGCCTGTAAACCACTTTGTGACCTTTGCGCATGTCTGTGTGCTGGCCTAACTGACTCCTGAATCAGCGCAAATGTGCCTTGTGCAGGCCCAAGAAGCACTCAGGATTGTGCTCTGCGTCACACACTGTATAGATCTTGTAATTCAGATTATGGCAGTGCTGCACACCGCATGAGAGTGGGGGAGGGCAACAGCAAGCTCTGTCCATCCTGTAATATAAGATGCAGAACTTTCTAAAGGTCATGAACTTTCTATCCTTCCGGTAAACTTACAGCACTTTAAATACATTATTTCATCATACAGAAAGAATGTCTGAACTGGAGCAATATATAAACTGCTTCATTGCTTTGACAGTGCTTTAGTTTCCTAATATGAAGCTAGGCATAAGATCTTCTACTGAATTAAAGATGAACACAAATTAATATTTAATTTCACAAAAGCAAAATGAGAACTAGGCTTTGTGCACTTGCCTTAAAAGCCATATGCTCCAGGAAGTGAGCAGTTCCGTTGTTTTTCTCATTCTCATATCTGCTTCCAGCATCAATCCAAAGACCCACCTCATTAAAAAAAAAAATCTCATCAATAAATAAAATACAGCTTGCATTGATTCACAGGATATGGAGTGTTCATTGTATTCAAAAAGGTACAGACTAAACATGACAAGAGCTGGAAAATGAAGAGACCACTGCAGAAGGGCAATCTTTGATGCTCTTTGTTTTCTCGTGTATCTTAAGACGATCTAGGTATTGCTACACGTTTTGGATCAACCAGCCATGCACATGTCTTAGCAGTATTCCCACTCTTCCATTCAAGTCTGTAGTCCTTGAGCAAGCAGAAAAATGAGCGTGTTTTCCCCCAGCACAGACAGGTTAGGAAGCAGAGAGAACTGTGAAAGGTGCTGACAGACTTTTTTCCAGTTCGAAAAATCTTGCTTTCCATTTTATACAAGAATTTGTGTCACACAAATTATGTAATGATACTATGTCACCATCACATTTCCCACAATAGACTGCAGCTTATATCAAACAATAAACTTGTAACCATCTGCACCTTCTTGTGTCAAAAGACATGTACATCTAAAAAGGTGCACATAGCGGACATTCTGTGCAAGGTATAAATAAATCAGATCTATCATGGAATTCCATTGCCACAGGTTAATAACCCATATCAGGCACACAGATGTACATGGAAATAAGCAGTCTCATGGGAACAGAAATAGTTTTAGAATACCATATAGCTAAATTAGCCCCCAAACTGCCCAATCACAACTACTTTGCATCGTGGAACCCTTTTGCTTGACAATCAACATCAATATTTGGTGATGGCAGCTATTGCTGGTGCAGAGGGCTGGTATTCCCTTTTATGCCTCTTTGATCCTATATCAACTTCCAACATCAGCATTCAAGAATAGGTTGCAAGGATAGTTGCTACAGTCCATGATAGTGTCCATACTGATGCAGTGATACACAGGATCAGGCTTTAAGAACATAAGAACATAAGAAGAGCCCTGCTGGATCAGGCCAAAGGCCCATCTAGTCCAGCCTCCTGTATCTCACAGCGGCCCACCAGGTGCCCCAGGGAGGCATGAGACAACAAGATGCTTGCATCCTGTTGCCACTCCCTTGCACCCGGTAACAGTAGCCCACCACTAAATTGCCATAAATATGTTTACTATCCATCTCTTCTCTCAGATAAAAGAAGATTGCAGTAATGCCTCTTTCATAAGCCTAATTTAAGATAGTTACAGCAGCAACTTGAGCACACTTACTTGGAAATAAGTCTCACTGATTTAAATGGATGTTAAATTTCAGAACACTTACTTAGAAATACAACACTGTCAAATTCATTTTTTTCTGTGATCTTTTTTTGAAGTATTTCACTCACAATTAACTTACTGTGCAGGTTGAAAGTCCAGAATCTTCAGAAGCTACTCTCAGCCCATTTTCCAAAGAAGACACCTTTGTCTCAGGAACATTTAGGACAATTTGAGGTGCTACATTGATAGCTCTGAATCTACTTTTCCCAAGATGGACAGACTGTTGGGAAAAAAATGTCTAGTGAATTATCAAGACTCGAGCTACTATCCTGCGAGCAGTTTGACATAAACATATGCTGTACTTATAATCAAACAGGATTTATTATAAAATTGCAGGAAAGATTCATACTGCACTTGTATGAGAGCGCACAACAGTCAATTTTCCCACGACTTGTTCACATTACTGTTATTGCACTACAGTGACAGTCTTGTAGTGCTGGGAAGCAAACTTGGATGGAAACTCTACTTTGCAATCCCAGAAGTATGGAGTGACATATACAGAATGGGTTTACACATAACACATTGCTTTCATCACTGAGTTAATGGCATGTTTTATTATTGTAAACAGATCTATATTGCCATCTGTATTAACAGATCACGGGTTTCAAGGCTGAGCCCTGAAGCTTTTGATCCCTCTCCACAATTACATCCATGGAAGACAAAAATATGCTGCAAGTAAGAGACAAAGTTCTAGATCAGGGGTCTCCAAACCCTGGCCTGAGGGCCAATCCAACCCTCTGGAAAAATTTTTATCTAGCCCTTGGCAGATGGTGGGCCTGGCCCACCACAACCTGCTGAGTGGGGATAAATACAGTGCAACTTCAGTATCCACTGGGGTTCTGTTCCAGAGTGCCCCCCCGATACTGGGGTCACCATTTAAAAGCCCTTATACATGATGCAGCCATCATGCCGACAAGTTTGGAGACCCCTGTCTAGGCAAACGTACTGACTAGGATGACCCTAACCCCAAAACTGCAACAGACTCCCAGGGTCCATCTTTCTGGACCTTTGATTGGCCACCTCATTGTCCATGGTGCTGTATACCCCTGCATAAGAAATAAGGAGTCTGAGACTGGGAGGCTACCAACATGCCGCTGGGATGGGATATACCTTCTGGAAACAAAAGTTCAAAGTGGCCCCTAGTTTTCAACAAGTCTCAATTTTTAGAAAAAGAGATGCTGAGGCTCAAGTCTGATAGGAAACCAGGCATTATAAGCTGGAAGCCTTTTCCCCTTGTTTACTTGGTGGTGAAGAGAATGCACTCGGTGCCTAATCGTACGTATTGCATATGTTCCAAGTGTCAGCCCTGGCATAAACCAAAGATACCAAGCATTAAGTAAAGATGAGGCGACCCGATGCTTAATCAAACCTCACCCCTTAAGAAATCTAGCGTGAACACAACTACAATTCCCAGCATGCAACGTGCTAATTATTCCACTACGCCATCCTAGCTCTTCCTAAGACTATCTTACAAAAGACTACATATCCCAGCATCCAGTTCGCTGCTGCCTACGGTTAATGTGGGCAAAAGGTGGGAACGGCGTTCCCGACCATTAAAGTACCGGTGCCCGGTAGCCTTTACCAGGTAAAGGGCGAGGTCATCGCTTACCCGTTTCCCTGAAGCTGAGCTCCTCGTGATGAGGTGGCTGGGGAAGGTCCGAAGGAGCCGCCTGCCCGCTAAGCAACCCACGGTTGCGGCTGCCGCCATCTTAGTGAGAGGGTGACGGGGGCGGGCGGCTTACGAGCGTTTCCGGGAGAGCCTGTCGTCATGCAGGGATTGAGCTCTAGGCACTAGAGCCTGCTCTGTTGACTCCTCCTCACACAGGGTCTTGCTTGGGGATAGGATTGTTGGAGTAAGGATCCAGTGAGTGATAGTAAATTGCCTTTTTTTTTTTTAATTCACAGGAAGACCCAGACCAGATTGCTGTAATAATTCAGGTGATGGGGAGGTCATCCTGCTGCCTGCTAGACTCCTGCTAGGCTCATCATTAAGCCTGCTAGGCTCCTATTCTCTCGCATGTACACGCTCCATAGTCACCTAAGCTAGCCAAAAGATGCACACATGAATAAGGTTAGTGCCCTGGGGGAGCTGTTTTGGGATCCCTGCCGGATTTCTTCAGCACCTTCTCTTAACTATTTAGGGAATTGCTCCCTGTTGTAAAAGTCTCTGATTGTCTCCTCCGTCTTATCACTCTGGGGTTTGCAGGGGCGTAACTAGGGTGTGGCAGAGGGTGGCATGAGCCATGGGCGCTATCTTGCAGGGGGCGCCGTTCGCATGGCGCCCGCCCCCCCAAAATGGTGCCCACAGCCCGCCCGCTCCCTGCGCCACATTCTCCTCACTCCGGCTGGCCTTAAAGAGCCAGCCGGAGCAAGGAGAACGCGCTGCCACCCGGCGCCTCCTCCCGCTTCTCAAGGGGGGTGGGGCGCTGGGCGGCGCCATGTTCTGTTTGCTCCTGCCGGCCCTTTAAGGCCGGCACGAGCGAACAGAAAGAACGCGGCCGGGGCGCCGCATTCTGTTCGCTCCACAGCGAACAGAACGCGGCGCACCAGCCGCGTTCTATTTGCTCGTGCCGGCTCTTTAAGGCCAGCATGAGCGAACAGAAAGAACGCGGCCAGGGCGCCGCGTTAGAACACAGCGCCCCGCCGCGTTCTGTTCACTGCCGCTGGCCTTAAAGGGCCGGCGGCAGCAAACAGAACTCGCCTCTTAGAAGGGGCGGGGCGCTATGTCATGATGTCACGATGTGACGTCATTACGTTGCGTGCCCCTAGGGGCGCATTTTCATTGGGCGCCATGGGCGCCCTTTCAAATAGATTCGCCCCTGGGGGTTTGCTAGGGACGGTCTCTGGACTGAACTGGAATTTGCCATCTTTCGCCCGCCTCTCATCTCCTTACCTTGTGTAATTGCCTTCTGGACTAGGCATACAAAAAAGCTGTCTGGCACTGGATAGCAGTACAAAATTGAGTCTGCAAGCTGGCTTTCAAAAACGGTGGCAAATTGGTTATGACAGACACTCCTTGTTTGGCCCTCCCCCACCCCTGATCTAACCTCCCCCTCCCACCTCTCCAGCCATTTTTCTAGATCGGCAGGCAGCTCTAGATCCGCTCTGGCTTCCCTGCCTGCATCCCTGGCAAAGCTCTGAGTAGCACACTGCCAGAGTGCCTTTTACGACGGGGGCTGACTGCTTAATGGCAACGGCAGTCAGCACCAGCAGAAGAGGTTTGACAACACTAGCCAATTAAGTATAGGATTTGGCCAAAATTCACTGTTCCTGTTTCAGCAAGGTCTTGAACATTTTTACTTAGCGGTAGCTAAACTTAGTAGTGGTTTCTGTCAGGAGTTTTTATCTATCTGGGGATGTCTGAATTTGCACATGGAGCTCTCTTTATGTAAAGCAGCCATGCCAGAATTTTCTTAGGCAGATCGTGAACTTTCTGTTGCTAGTTATCCAGCGTCATCAAACACTATTCTCTCTCTCTCTCTCTCTCTCTCTCTCTCCCTCTCCCCTAAACGTTAAAGCTTCTATTTCTATTAGTTACTTAGTAAGCAAGGAATGTAAATTGTAATTAATCTTACCAATACTTTTGAATTTACTTATTAATCGTTCTTTGTTTGTTGTGTGCATGTTTTTCTGCTGTATGTTACTTGTCTGTTGATTGTTTCATAATGCTAATAAAGGTATATCAATCACTGAGCTATGGCCCCACCCATAAAATTGACTATAGAGCAGTACTCTTCAAATGGTGGGTCATGATCCATCATTAAAAGCACTACACAGGCCATTCGCCCTTAAAGGGGAATGTTTTTGTGCAAAACCAGGAAGTGGGCACCAATAGAAAAACGGAGCTTTTTTACACATGGGGGAGGCCTGCAGAGGAGACTGCAGGCCTCCCAGACTCCTCCAACAGCCTGCATGACCTCCCCCCATGCAGAAGCCCCTGGGTGTTCATCAGCGACGGGATCTACAAACGCCCTGGGGGAACGCTGGGCAGGACTTACGCGGGGCTTCCGTGTGATTGGCTGCCTGTCCGCAGCGTTCTGCAGCTGTCCTGGCCTGGGGGGGCTGCCCCTGGTTAGCGCGCCCCACCGCTGCTCGCCCAGGGGCCCGGCGCGACCCGCACCCGTCCTTCGCAGCGAGCAGGAGCCCCCCCCCCAGGCCAGGGCAGTTGCAGATCGCCGTGGATGTCCCGCCTATGTCCCGCCCAGCGTTCCCCCAGGTCGTTTGTAGATCCTGTCAGTGATGTTCATAGCACCACAATTCCTGTGGCACCATGGGGCACCCTCCCCAGTCGAAATCCCCACCTCACAGACACATGCAGCAGCCTCAATATCTAAGTAGGACTTCAAGGACCACTGACCGCTTAACAGTCCCATATGACAATTACCAGAATGTTGGCATAAAGTGCCATTTGCTTCTACAACCTTCTTTTGTAAACTTATGGATGCCTGTATGGATTCCATATGGATTTCCCTATGGAAATCAAACTTGATGGCTGGAAGGACCATAGAGCGCAAGTGTGAAGCAGCAGACTCTCTTGGGAAGAGGAACACTAGCCAACTGCCCATATCTAGCTACAAATAATTACAGGCATCCATAAGTTTACAAAAGAAAGTTACAGTACAGTATATTTTAAAACATATCATGGTTTGTATCTAACTTGTGCTTAATGCAAACCTTAGATTGGACCAATGCCACCATTTTGGAATCCCAATTATTGGTTAAAAGTTAACAAATTAGAAAAAATCCAATATATAATTATTAATGCATGAATGTCTTACTCTGTTTAATTACGTATTTATTTCATAAATCTAGAGAGCAATGGCTTTGAATCATGATATTGATGAATTAACTCAATCTTCTGACATACCTACAGAGGATATTAGGTTGCATAATTCATTGTTTGGGGAATCTGTTGTCTTGAAAGATCAGCTTAATTTAAATAGCAAAGGTAAGAACATTATCCGTAATCAAATACTTTTGTAAAAATATGATATACATAATTATGAGTGCTTCTTAGAGTTCTGCTGATAAGAGAATATATTCATGCATTTAATAATGCAAGTTATATACTGTATTTTCCTGAGCGGGGAAAATGTGGATAATTAAGGATATAATTATGGATTAAACAATTGCATGTTATTAATAGCTATCCATGGTTGGAGAAATAACAAGGGCTTCTCCTTGTCTCCTCTCACTTGGACCAGTGGTGTTCAGCTCCTAGCCTCTAAACTACCATGCTGGCCTGTCTAAGGCATCCCCCTTAGGGCCTTGTGGTCCAGGCTGACCTCACCTGGTGGGTATCATTCCTACACTTGCAGCCCCAGGTGCACCAAGGCACAGATGTATGGTTGGGTAGACTACTCAGTAAGGTGGCTGTCAGTCCTGGGGTCTCATCCCATGCAGTAGCAGGGCATGGGAACCCGGGTCTCACTGTTTTTCCAGAGGCTGTCCTGAGCCTACCGTATGCAGTGTAACCCATGACTGATCTCCTCTCAGTCTGCCCCTTGCCCAGCCCCCTCCCCAGGGCTTAAGGTCTCTCTCATTACTTCCCTATCCTTCTCTATCAGGCTCAAGTGTGCCCACTTGGGTAAGGAACAGTTCTCACCTGGCTTTACAGCCCCTGTGCCAAGTGCTCACAAGATCAGGGCTGGCCCAGAAAGCTGGGAAAGGGGTTGGGCTCCTTGCAGGGGGATCACCCACCTCCTCGGGGGGGCAGGGGGGCCAACCCTGCCAAGTCTTCATAGTGCTTAGTAGGTTCAAAACAGTACCTTTTGTTGGATAAGCATTAATCTGGACTCAAATGGAAAAGAGCCGTATTTTAAACAACATTCCATTGTAATGATTGAATCTGAAAAAGCAATTCCCTGTTCCACGTGTCTCTTATGTGAGATGTGGAACCAGTATAGACCACCACTTTTTGTAGAGGGGATGTTATAGCAGCTAGTTGTATTTTGTCCACCAAAGATTAGCTGACAGCAGGAATTAATCCTGCTGTCTGCATGCAGTGAAAGAGACATGTAGCTGCTTTGCACTAAATCTTTAAGTTGGACCTGCTTCTACTGCTTACTGGGGTAATTGGGTCATTAGCTGCATATGTAAGTAACCCCAATGTGCTATGTAATGTATTCATTCTTTTATTGTCCCTGTTCATGCAGTGATTTTCCCATTTGCTGCAGACTATTCATGAGCATCAACATTGCAGTGAATGGGGAAATCTGGACTTGCCAAAGGTGTCAACGCATGTGGGAATCATTGTGTTGAATCTTCAAATATCAAAATGAATGTAATGCAGAATTCATTTTGGTTGCATTTTGCAGGAAAATTCTGCACAAATATATTAAGAAAACACTTTTTTTTCCAAAGCAGATTCTGTAAGACTCCTGCACATTCAAAATAAATTGTATGAATGTAGACGCTTACTTGAATATGAAAAAGGGTGCTACACTCAGCTCCTTAGAAAAGTAAAAAAACTTAAGAATGAAAATAAAGAACAGCAGATAATGCTAGGAGAAATGAGAGAAATCAAATCGACGCTGGACCATCAGAAAGTGGAATTGAAAAGTTATATCAGGCATCTTAAGTAAGAACTCAATTTTAGCAAAACTTTTATATAGTCTTGTAAAAATGTTCTGGATAGGATGGTGAAAGTAAATGAAATCCAAAATATAGGTATTAATTGCTTTGCTTTAACAACCTACATGGTTTGTATGGCTAAAGGAAACATAGTTAAGCACAGAAGTTTTGATTCTGACAAATTATTTATGTGATGACCCAATCCTATCAGGGCCTTCCACTGATGGAACTTGTACAGCAACTGCATGTGGGCTGGGAATGCCAGTCTGGTAGCCCTACAATCCACCTTCACTACAAATGCAAGGTTTACCTGTATTTTCCTTGAGATGATGTATATTCACAAGCATCTTCTGAAAATGGTTGAATCCTAGATTTTCTTTGAAACAAGAGAAAGAAAAGAGGATGTGTGCTGAAATGCTATATCAAAAAAACAACGAGCAATTAAAGAAAAAGGAAGAGCAATACTCTAAAGAGATGAAGGAAAAACAGTGCCTTGAATTAATGGTACGAACTCTGGAAATGGAGACGTTGAGAGATGGAATTGAGTTGAAAACTTACCTGAAAAGGGTTGGATTAAATTATGAAACAGACAATTCATCACCATTTTTTTGAAAATACATTAGAAGGTATAATCAAATACAATACAAAACATTTGCCTTGTATTTGATGTTTGCTTGGTATTGTACAGTGAATGTATTTACATTGACTGTTTTGGCAGCGCAATCCTAACTTGCGCTGGAATAGGCAGGCAGGCTCACCTGTGCTACATCCTAACCACATTAGGAGGCAGCAGCAACTCAGCATAGCTGTGTCCCCTCTCCACTCATGGCACCACCCTGCTATGCCTCCACCCAACTCCACCACGCCCATGGTGTGGCCCTGCTCTGGCAGAACTAAGCTGGCGCATGGCCGGCGCAGCTGAAGGACGCAGTGGAGCTTGTGTGCTGGCACTGCTGCTTGCACCAGCCCAGTGACTGAGTCTGCAGCACGGATGTGCTTTATGGCATGTCTGCGACAGCACTGGTCCAGTGCAAGAGCACTGCACCAGCACAACGCCAGGTTAGGATTGCGCCCTTAAACAGTTATTGTAAGCCACTTCTGGTACACTTTGAAGATAAAAGTGGGATACAAATTACATAAATTCTGCTTCAATAGTGTAGTGCCACCTTTTTAAAAAAAAAATACCATGTTGGCCTCTGCAGGATAATATCACCATCTTGGAAGACCCTTCCCTGGCCAGCAGAGGAATAGCAGCAGTGAGATTTGGGCAGAGGTCTGATGAGAGCAGAGGGCAATGGAGGTGGTGGAATTTGTGCTGGTGAAGCTGTTGTTAATATCCAAAAGGTGCAGTAAGAAAGAGTTTTAAAAGAAAAAAGCCCTGCTGCAGCAACTATCCACTGCCACCAAATCACAGGAGGATTTGACAAACCCTGCTTGCCTTTTCTGTGTTTCTTGCATTCTTGTTTGTTCTTGGTTTATTCAGGTACAAAAATTATCTCACCAACTGGAGGTTGAATCATTAAAATGTACTCAGTTAGAATTGGCGAATCGTGATCTGAAAGATGTTGCTAATCTCAAACATCACATGCACAGTCATCTGGTGGATCAGCACAAAATAGAAGAATACAAGAGAGACACTGAAGAAAGAGCTAGGCAAGAAATAAATAAAACACTTGAAAAAGTCAATTTGTTTTTGCAGGTAAATTGACACATTTATTGCAACTCCATAGGTAAAATAACTTGCTACAATTATTCAACAGATTATTGAATCTAACTGATGTGGTCACTATTTTAACACTCTGAGGGCACAATCCTAACTTGCACTGGAACGGGCAGGGTGGCGGGCCTGCGCCATATCCAGCGCAAGTTGGAGCCGTCTAGAGTCTCCACAGGCCTGGAGTCTCCACATTTGTGCCCTTACCTCGGAGTAGGTGCCAGCCGCCCCAATGGGCTTCTTGGATCTGCGCCTGCTATTTAGCAGAGGCACAAGCCCCTATTTAGCAGGCGCAGAGCCAAGGACACTGCACGGTCTGAATCGGGGCCGTGCAACCTAGGGACGGGAGCTTGGATGCAGCCTAACAGATGCATCCCAGATCCACACTCCTCCCTGGGCTGACATGCCCACCCATGCACCGCCCAGAAATGCCCTCCCTCCCACCCAGAAACACACTCGCTGGCTTCGGCCAGTGTTGCTGGGCCGATGATGCTGCCGGCGTCAGCCCTGTGGATGCAGCGCTGGTGCGGGGCCCTGGGATGGCACTCTTGTGCCAGCACTGCATGCACAGGACCGACGGAAGCCGCTTCTTGGATTGCGCCCTGATTTAGTGCAGTGCTCTTCAAATGGTGGGTCATAACCTACCGCTGAAAGCACTAAAAGGGCCATTCCCCCTTAAGGGGAGTGGTCCAGAAATGGTTGCCCAATGGCGCCTCAACAATCGTGGCATTACAAGCACCCAGGGGCTTGTGTCCTTACATGGGGGGATTGCACAGGGTGTTAGAGGGGTCTGGGAGGCTTGCAGCCCTCTCTGTGGGCCTTCCCAATGTGTAATAGAGCTCCATTTTTCAATAGGAGCCCAATCCCTAGTTTTAAGCAAAAACAGGAAGTGGGCTCCAGTTGAAAAATGGGGCTTTTTTACACATTGGGGAGGGCCACAAAGAGGACTGCAGGTCTCCCAGAGCCCTCAAACAGCCTGGTGAGCCCCCCCCCCGGAAAGGCACAAGCCCCTTGGTGCCCGCAGCGCTACAATTGCTGTGTTGCTGTCAGGCACCCTCCCTAGCCCCAATCCCCACCCCCACAGACATTTACAGCAGCCTCAATGTCCGAGTAGAACTTTGAGGACCACAGCTTTAGTGATTAAAATTTGATTTACATTGAAAGATATTTTTTTAAATAACACTATGTCATATGTTTCAGGCTCAGGCAGCCTCACAAGAAAACTTGGAGCAGATAAGAGCTTCTCATATGACTCCCCTGAGAGACCTGGAGCAGAGAATCAGAGACCTAGAATCTGAGCTGGCCAAACTGAGAAACAGTCAGCAAGACATTTTTCAAAAAGAGTCCATACACATGGAACTAGAAACATATAAGAGACTGTACTCAAAAGCACAAAAAATGAGGAAGTCTTTGGGAAAAGAATTAGATCGGTAAGTCAAAGGTCTTGGGACAAACAACCCTCTTCCTTGTGACAGTCCTCTGCAATTTTTTACACATCACTTTTAGGTCAATGTCCAGCACAAAAAGCAAAACAACCCTTTAGCACACTGATATGATGAATCAGGTTGAGAAAATCCCTTTTGTCCTAACGGACTCAGCAGAGATGTTTCAAAATGTTCTAACGAACTCATTGTGAGCATTCAATTTTCTCTTAGATGCTGAGAACTAGAAACTGCTTGAAATAAAAACTAATTTTTAGGAATGTGTTTGAAGTGGCCTTTTGAGAATCCAGTGCTTTGCTGATAGCATAGAAACGCCTTTATTATTATTATTATTATTATTATCATCATCATCATCATCATCATCATGAGTTTACGAAAACTATAAATGCTGAGATATTCTGAATGCTTCAAGGTCCATCTTCATTGCTATCATTCCTTCTAATTTCAAACTTGAATGGCCATGTGTCTATCAGTTTGAAAGTGATAATGGGCTACCTGAAAACGAGATATTGCCTCCTGTGAACTCAGGAGATTCACCTCAATTATTCATTTGTATTCACTTCTCAAGAATTCATATTATAGGAATGTCCTGTCTGCTGTGGTTCCGTTCTCCCACCTCCGTGGATACCTAAAACTGTGGCTATTGGGGACACCTTTTAAAACATAGGGGAACATCAGTGGTTTTGCTGCAACTAGTTTTAAAAAAGAGATTTGTTTAATGTTCCCCTGTCTTTTTAATAGGGGTATCCATTGTATCTGTGGATAACTGAAACCGTGGATACTGAATCAGTGGATACTGGGGCATGCTCATATTACACATATCTGCACACAGTTTTAAACCTCTAGTTTGACAGGGATTTATGCTCAGTTCATTACAGAACTGTATGACTGTTGAGGCTATAATATAAAGAAAACATTGGGGCTAGGATGGGGAATTTGGCTTGATTAATCACCTAACACAGTGGCACCCAAACTCACTAGGGTCGTGGTGCCCTTTGCATTGACAGGGGAACTGTGCTGTACAGCAGTGTGCGGCCTCTTCTTCCCAGCTCTCTGGGCCAACATCACATGAAACATCACATGCTACAACTTGTTATGGGTTTATACTACTTCTTATAGACTACGGGCCAAATCCTATCCAACTTTCCAGCACTGGTGCAGCCATGCTAACTGCTGCATCCTGCAGTAGGAGAGCAGTCACGGAGCCCTTCTCCAAGTAAAAGGAACATTTGTTCCCTTTCCTCAGGACTACATTGCACCGGCACTGGAAAGTTGGATAGGATTGGGCCCTAAATATGTAGCCTTGACTTTATCAGCCACTTTACCATAAACCTGCTACTACTGATTTCTTAACAGAGTTAATGATGAGTTAGCTGAAGCCAATGCCAAATTCCTTCATGAGCACCAGAAGAACAATTGGCCTCAGTGGGTGAGTTTGTGAGCGGAAGCTTTTCTGCAAGTTGCCTCAAGAAAATAGTTCAGCTTGGAAATATCAGCAACAATTTAGCATTGAACTGTTACAGCCTAACCCTACCTAACTCCCCCCCCCCCAAAAAAAACGTGGCCATGCCAAGAGGTACACTCTGCATCGTATGATGGGAGCGGGGGATAGTAGAATAGGAGATAAAGAACTGGAGAAAATAACTAAGTATACAGATCTGTAAATAGATCTGTAAATTGAAAGACTGTGGCACAAGAAAGCAAGAGTCACAATCTACACTTGTTACAATCACAATCTTCCCTGTACTTACATTTCCTTGTTACAGAGTATTTCTGTAGCTGTCAGTTACAGTTAGGTGCCATAAACACGCTGGGAGTCTGTACCTGCCAGCATCTCATACTTCCCTTCAGAATATTATCCCCCCAGATAGACTGGAGAATAGGATATGATTTTCCTCATCCAAAACTGTTCCCAATCTAGCCTAGCCTCATGCACAGCAACAATCTTGAGATAGCTGACAGCTGTGAGCTTCCTTGACCCCAGCCAGTAGCATCCCTATGCGGGGAGAGTGCTTAGTTTTGCAAGGCACTTTGCCTTGCCGTGTAAATCGCTCCATACCACTCCCTCACCGTCGTAGCCAGTAAGTGAAGCCAAGGTGTTGCATTCCCCGTGAGGGCTGACTACCACGGCAAGGAAGAGGAGTGATTTACACAACAAGGTAAGGCACCTTGCAAAACCTGGCGCTCCGTCCCCGCTTTAGGGGCACTACTGACCCTAGCTTCCACACAGCTGCAACAGATGTGACCTCCCATTCCCACTCCAGCTGCACACCAGTTTCTCCCAATTCTCATTAGAATTCTGTTGTTTTGTTCTCTCCCTTTTCTCTGCTGATCTTTTTCTCTCCTCCCGCCTTGGGATTTTGAATGCACGTGTCTGACTGGCCATTCTCAAGCCGTATACATTCCCGCACCATGAGGAAGGTGATCCCCTTAAAAATTTCAACCAGAACGAACATACCGCTGTCTATCAGCCAGGAGGATTCATCAACCCAAATGCGACGGCCGCATTATCTCCACAGAATAGCTTGGAAACATATCTGACAAAGGTCAGTAATTGTGCATGATGTCCTGTATTTGCTGTAATCTTAGGCCACCATAACACAAATAGTGGCTTCCTTCCCATAAACATATTTCAGGTCCTTAACATTCTTGAGAACTGGGCTGTTGTTACTAAAATGGGACTTGAAATGGGGAGGGTCAGAAGTGCAAGGTCTCTCTAAGAATGTCGCTCTAAAAATAATAACATCCAAACTTTTCCACTGCTTATTTAAGTAAGCATTGCAAAAGTGTGGCCCACTGTTACATAATGCTCTTATGTTATTTTGAATCCAACCAACTGTTCATTTAAGGGAGCACTTTGTTCCTGTAGTGTCAAACATACGGCCCAATCCTATGGACCCACTGCACTGCCAGAACTTGTGTTCTGGTGGTCACAAAACATGATCCATCATCCAGTGCAACTGGGCTACTGCCGTAGCAAGCAGCCTCCAGAAAAGTACCAGCATGAGGAGTGGGAAGTGGGTGGAATGGGGTGAGAAGGGGAAGGAATGTGGTGGAGAATGGGGTGGGGAGAGGTGTGCATCCAGATCGGGAAGAGGGCGGTTTCTGTGGCCTCTGGCGCTTAGGCTGTATCCTAACCCCCCTCCCAAGCAGCGCAGTGTTACACCGAGCTGCTTGGATCTAAGCCAGTTATTTCACTGGCACAGATCTAAGTAGCCCCATTGCGGTGTCTGGGGCATTACTTCGGGTAAGGGGACATAAGTCCAGGATGATCAGATGTCATAACCACAAAGGAGGACACAGCACCTCAAAATGTAGGACATTCAAGAAAAATGCAGGATATTACAAAATAAAAGCTAAAAACATATATATTGATTTTGAGGGCCTTGTACTCCTTTAATGCAACCCAATGAACAAAGGACAACACGCAAGCAAGTGATGCAGGCAGCCCCTCTTGACACGGGCTCCCCATGCCTGTCTTGAAATTAGGACATTTTGACATTTACCCTGGACAGAAGGTTGAAATGTAGGGCATGTCCTGAAAAAAAGAGGACATTTAGTCACCCCGCATAAGTTCCCTTACTCTGAGTTGTGCTGCAGCCACCTCCAATCCTGTGTTGGATACAGTGCAAGCCTTGCCTGTTCCAGCACAGGTTAGGATTGGGCTACCCATGTGCATCTTTTAGGACGCAATCCTAAACTGGAGTCCCTTGTGCTGGCCCAGGAGTGTTGAAAATGTGCTATAAAGCATGTTGCACCACTCCTAGAGTCAGGGAGGCCAGCACACAGACATTTGCTGTCTTCCCTGACTCCATGAGTCGTCCAAATTACGACACTCCTGGGCTGGCGCAAGGGACTTGTGGACTTCAAGGGAACTTTAGAAAGCAGTTTGTAAGCAGTTGTGAACACAAGGGAACTTCAGGTTAGAATTGCACTCTTAGTTTAGAACTCATAGCATTTCAGATAAAATCTAACTGTATGTAAATGTATTTCAGATGCAATTGGAACTTGAGGAAACTACCACCAGGGAACTAAACCAAGGTACATTAGCAAATTGCATTATGATAGCAGCTGTAAACTCAACCTGCTATATAATCCTTGTTACAAAGTGAAGGTATTAATGATATTTTATGCCAAAGTTTTTCCACATTTTAAAACCACATTTTTAACCCCATTTTTTATTTAATTCGCTTCCAAATTAAGTGCGGTGTTCATAAAAACCCTTACCAAAAGGCTGTTTATTATTATAAGTACAGAGAACAAGACAGCGAGAGAGATCTCTACAGTGAGACATCAAATTTGTCTTTCTGTGGGCACCATCTCAAAGGCACCCTGGGTCAATGCAAGCTGCTTGCGTTGGCTCTTCGCTGTCGCAAATGTGCAGCCAACGCAGGGGTCTTTGGGGAGGGAAGGTGGGAAGGAGGCAAGGGAGGCGTACTGGAGTGGACAGAGGGCGGCCCCACAGGCAGGACAGCCTGGGGAGGGGGAGGAGCCAGGATTTTGCATTTTGTTACTGCTGTTGCAAGTTAAAACAATTGCCTAATAATTTAACTGGCTGCCATTTTGACACAGTTAAAAACTTGCAGTTCTGAGTTTTTCCTGCATCATCTTCATCTTATAAGGGTTTTCTGATTGGATTGCTCAGTTGTGAAACTACAATATATACTGCACATATGTGCCCTATGTTTTCTGCCACCTATCAATCTCTGGAGTTTTGTGATAGTTTTCTGTTCTCTGCTGCCCTGCTTCTTTCTGCTGTAAGCAGTTAGAAAGCCAGCCTATTACAATATGACATATGTTGTGTGCAGTGGCGTATTTAGGGTATGGCACCCCATGGTAAGAGCCCTGTGAGTCTTTTGAAGGTGGGCATCAGATACCTCTGTGAGTGCGCATGCGCTGTAGTTGCTTCCTGAGTCAGGAAGCAACTGCAGCACGGGGCAGTCACAGCAGCAGCTGGGGTACCCCAGCCGCCATTGCAAGCACGCTGTTGTCATTTCCTGAATGGGGAAGTGATGGGATGCTTGCCACCTGGTCTCTCACAGTGGAGGCTGTGGCGATTTCACCCCAGCTGCCACTGTGAGTGCATTCATGCTCCTGGGCTTCCTGGAAATGATATAATGTGATGTCACTATGTCACGTGACATCACTCCATTTCTGCCCAGGGCATCACAGCCCCTGTGTATGCCACTGGTTGTGTGGATAATAAATATTGGCAATGTTAACTGTCCTCCTATAGTAAGAGTGCAAACATAAATTTTGCAAACATAAATTACTAGAAATTTCTCAGATAACTGCATTTTATTCTTCTGTAGAAAAATAAACCCTATTTGTTTTTTCAAGTTTCCATACTTGTCCAGACAAGTTAATTTATTTGAGAATTGCATCCTTATTTTGCTTGGTGTTCATTTGATCAGTACCCTTTGTGAAACTATTAAAAACGTATGCTTTCTTATTTTTTAGCCTTTGCTGAACTCGATGCTGGCTCTGTTAGATTCTCCCCTGTGGGTCAACAAATGGATCTTCACAGCAACTAAATATGGAACAAGATCAAGTGCCCAAGGCAATGGAGTAGTATATAGACATTTATATAGCAGTTTTAAAGAAACTGGTAAATATTATATAGCATATATTTTTAAAAAATTATAAGATTTTAATAAACTGACGGAACCATATAGATACTTTTGTTACATCACTTTAAGATAGTTTGAATATATCAAATGTGAAATCATTTATAGTCTGAATTGTATGATGTTAATAGACAGTAGACCACAAGGTACTGACTCTAGAACAGTGTTCTCAACCAGTGGTACTTGTACCACCAGTGATACTTGAGGTGATGTCTGGTGGTAAGTGGGGATCCCCACTGCCTGGCAGCAAGACTAGCAATGCAACACAACAAGCAGCAGGAAGCTTGGCGGGCAGAGCTCCAGCATGTGCTTTTTGCGCGGTCAGAAAAGCCTGCCCATCCTGAGCCTTTTACTCTTGTTTGTCTATGGCATCCCACTCCAGAAGTCACTAGTGACCAGTACTTCCACACCATTTTGCTGGACCATGCAAAGTGGTACGGCAGGGGACAAAGTTGAAAAATGCGGCTCTAGAGCCAAGTCCATGTGATGGTGGGGGAGGAATTCATGTTGCATTAATCAAGTGAGGTACAGTTAAAGATTTGCTTGCAGTCATGTGTAGCAACTGCATAGGGCACTGCGGCTGAAATATGGCCATCATTTGCCTCTAATACCAGCATAATACTTTCCCATTATTTTCATGCTAGGAAAACATATTTCTGTATTTGTGGGCTTGTTTACATACACAAATTCATTGCATCATGACTGCAGCATCTAGTAGGTGATTTGCATGAGTTCAGGAGATCTCACAGATCAAACAATACAGGCAGAACTTTCACAGCACCCATACCTCAGATTTGGACACTATACTTTTAAACAGAATCAGTGCGTGCACTTTTTTGCCAGTCAGAAAGCCTTGTTTATACATCCACAAATAGAACTGCAGAAGTAACGTGAATTGGCATCTCATGCCAATTCCTGGCAAGGATTCAAACGAGCGTAACATCATGTTATTCGGCTGCCTGACTTGTGTCAATTGCCACAGGGAAACAGCATCCCTCGCTGCATGGCATGTGACGCACAAATAGGGTTAACAACAGATAAAAACTGGAATCTGGAAGGATTTCAGAAGCTGGACCTGCCCAAATTCCCCCTGCTATACAATGTTTAAAAGTATAGGCACTCTGTCCCAGTGTGAATATCTGGTAACTCTACATATGAAAACTTTTGAATCAAGCTCTAGAGTTGAATGCACACAGGTTATGTACATGCTTGTGTAAACTAGTCCCAAATTCCTGGCTCTCATGGAGTTATTTAAGGCACAGGAGCCCTGCCAGAAAAAAAAGTTGGCAATCCTAATTTACTTCGGTTTATTGTAAAAGCATTCTGAGCCCACATAACAAGTGCAAAAAACACTTGCAACACAGGATATATCAGTATCACGCTCTATTTTCGTTTCTCGAAGTGATGGCGGTGAGTTCTCCAAGACCCTGTGCCTTTACCAAGATGGCCGACTGAAGCTGCCGATAGCATTTGCTAGTGTGGTGCGGAGGTATTATACCTCCATGTGCGGAGGCGGGGACTGATGGTGAAGGAAGGAAACCTCAGCAGGTCACCGCTTGTCAGCGAGGGAGAGGGCGGTAGCGAGCCCCGTGGGCAGGGAAATAGGACCGCGGAGGAGGAAACGGGAATGGGACGAGCTGGTGCGGCCGGAGGACGCGCGGAGGAAAAGGACTGCGGCGTCCTATGGTGAGGCGCCTGGCGCGGTGGAGCGGCTGCCTTGAGCTCTTTTCGCTGTCGTTGGCGCCCGGCAGGTGGACGGCTAAGAGAGAGCAGCAGCAGGAGTTGGGCGGCCGCCGTTGGAGAGCGCAGCAGCCGGAGGAGGCAGGCAAGGAAAAGCGGACTAGCAGCTCAGTCATGGACGAAGAGGACGAAGAAACCCCCCAGGAGAGGTGAGAGGCTTCCCACTCCCCTCCAGGGCGCAGCGAGCGCCAGTTTACGACGCGCTGTGTGTGGGGAGCGTGGATAGGATTTATGCCTGTGCGGGGAGGCGTAGATTGCTCGCTCGCCACTGCCTGTGTGCGGAGCGCGGGGTTTACTCTCAGTTGCGTAACCACCCATTTATCTTCCACGAGGGGAGCGGTCCCTGCTGTCTTGCCTCTTTTTCCCTCTCGCAGTATTTATTCCCTATGTTTGCTGCCTCCGTGGCTCGCTCCGTTTTATGGAACGCGTTTCAATCTCGCCCACAGGACGAAGCGGACATTGTCACAAGCGACACGAACAGCCCGATCCTACGCGTGCGGCGTCCCACTGTACTCAGTGCCGCTTACCCTCCGGGAAAGTGTGTGTGCATGGTCTGTAGCCTAAGGCTCTAATCCTGCCCTCTTGTGCTTTTACAAGAGTAAGCCCCATTGCGTTCCATAGGACTGATTTCTAAGTAACCAGGCGTAGGATCGACTACAGTCCTAAGCACCGTTTTTTAAAGCCTGCTTGAACTCTTTTGAGGAGACGTGCATAGAATTAAACTGCACAAATGCTCTTTAATCTGGATGTTGCTTGGGAATGTTAATAATGTGAGATGGAAAGTGGCAGAGTGAGTGCCAGTGTTAACGTTGAATGTGTCTTGTATGTCCAATGTGGTTTGTTTTCACAGTACAAAGTGCATTTAAGCCTCTTTGATTATAATTTGTACTGCATGTGAATGTTAATATGGGGTTAACTCTGAAGGAGTCGCCCTCCCCCCATATAGGGGAGTATTTTCTTGCTTTTACATTAAAGATCCATTTCAACTCCATATGTGAAAATGCCTGAAGGTTTTTTACTTATAAACTATAGCTCCAAAAATGGATTTCAACATCTTAAAAATGACTTTGCATGGGCATTACAAATGCAAGCCGTTGTGCCTGAACTGGTTGTGGATGGGGCTACTGCCATTCCTGAACTTCTGTGGTAATACAGTGAAATGACTAATTCATTGTCTGAATGAGGAGTTTGCACACAGTGCAATTTCAGTTCTGTACATTTGGTTACCTGGCAAATTAGTATGCTTTGCTGCTTTGTAAGTATGGAATTTACAAGTCAGTATGCTGATGGCAGTTAAGTTGTTGTTTTTGACACAACCTTTGTGTTGGGGGAAATGAATTTTCAAGAGGGTTCACCTTTATCACCCATATGTTGATGAATTTCGTTTGTTTTTATTTAGTTGGAATGAATTAAGAGATTACTAGCAACGAGGAGAGAGTGGCTGAAATCCATCTCTTTCCCAGAAAAGACTCTAGAGTCCAAGATAATCTGGTCTTGGTTCTATAATTCATTTCAGTGCCATATTATGATTTTGCTACAGTTTGGCTGCTGTACTTGGCAGTTCAATTTGAATGTACTGTACCATGGCTCACATGAAAGTTTTTTCATTAATAACAAGCCATGTGGAAAGGATCAAAGATAAGTTAAATAAAAAAATAGGTTGTAAAAATATTATTAGCCAATATTTCCAGTCTTTGCTCCCTTTCTCCAGTCACCAGGAGAGCTCGCTCTCATTTTTTGCTCATGAATAAGACTGGGCTGAGATCAGTTCAGTCGCTATAGTTGTAGGTCTTCTTCATTGACATGGAAATGTGCTGCAGCAGTCTTCAAAAAGGATGTTACATAATCCCCTGCTCCCAAATTTGTATACCTTGCAACACTGGTGTCTTGTTTAACACTTGCACTGGAAAGCAGTAGTGTCCGTTGAGAGGAAAGATGCTAAGTTTTGCAAGGCACCTTGCTGTGTAAACTGCTCCTCTCCCTCAGGGTGCAATCCTAACCAACTTTTCAGCACTGGCATAGCGGTGCCAGTGGGGCATGTGCTGCATCCTGCAGTGGAGTAATAGTCACGGAGGCCTCCTCAAGGTAAGGAAGTGTTTGTTCCCTTACCTTGGAGCTGCATTGCTTTTACCACAGTACTGGAAAGTTGGTTATGATTGCACCTTCCCTGTTGCAGCCAGTCCTTGCAGCAACAGCAATGCCGCCGCGTTGCTTACTGGCTACGATGGCAAGGGAGAGGAGTGGTTTACGCGGCAAGGTGCCTGGCAAAACTTAGTGCCCCACTGTCTTTCAGGGGGACACTACTGCCTAAAAGTAAAGATTTGTAGCTGAATATTTGTGGCAACGTGGACCTTGTAGGTTTAACACTTCTAACACCTCTGTTTAAAAACCTCTAGTTGCTCACAAATATTTTTCCATTAAACCTGAAATCATCTGACAGTTTGTCCAGTATGAAATCAATCCAATCAATAGTATTTTTATACTGCTTTGCAACACAAGTTCACAAAGCGGTTTACAGGCAAATAATAATAATGAAGTTAAATGGCTCCCTGTCCCAAAAGGGCTCACAATCTTAAAAAAAAAATGCAGACCAGCAAGAAAGACACTGCGCAGGGGTGAATAGGGACAATTACTCTCCCCCTGCTCAATATAAGAGGAGCACCACTTGAAAAAGTGCCTCTTGTCCAGTTAGCAGGGGTTAGAAATACACTGTACAATTTGCTAGCAAACTTATTTTTAAATGGTATAAAAAGCAGCTATGTTAAATGTGATTCTGCAAAAGAGTAAGGGTTTCTAGATGTATTTTTAAAAATGTGATTAGCTAAGGGTGCAATCCTAACCAACTTTCCAACACCAGGGTAAGAGCAATGCAGCTCTGATGTAAGGGAACCAATATTCCCTTCCTATGAGGAGGCCTTTGTGACTACTACTCCACTGCAGAATGCAAAATGTGCCTCATGCTGGGAAGCTATGTCAATGCTGGGAAGTTGGGTTGGATTGCGCCCTTATGAGTTTGTTGAGAATAGTATGTTTCCCCATTTTATATGTATGTTTGCTTTGTTGACCTAAAAAAAAGACACATCTTTCCTCTAAATTCCTTTATTTTTTAATTAATGAACCATAATCACATGCCCTATTTGTACTGATTGGATCTTTCTGACTCCACTCCACCCATCACTGGCTGTTCCTTCCTGTGCTATATTACAAGGGTTTCCAAACTTGTATCTTGATCAGGATCTACTCTTCAAAATAACGGCCTATCACAATGTTTCTTAAACAGTGGGTCAGGACCCACAAGCCAGTTTCACGTGGGGGGCGGGCTACCCATCATTGGGAAGATGGAACGCTGGAAACGGGGATGGCTGTGGTTGTTTTGCTTGTGTCAAGGTTGTAAATAGGGTTTTTTCTTTCTGATTCACTTGACTATTGGAAAATGGCTGAGAAATAATCATCTTATTGCTGCATTCTCAGGAAAGCAGTAGGTTCTGACGTCACAATGATGGCACTTTGGGCTATGATATCACTTCCGGTTGGCCCCGGATAGATTGCCATTCTAAAAAGTGGGTCCCAGTGCTAAAATCCAAACTTATCATTATAGTGCCACTAGCACCCATAGTGCTTTACAACAGATGAGAGGACAGGTCTCTGCTCTGAAGGACTCACAATCTAGAGAATGGTTCTGATCAGCTGAGTGGAAAACTATGCTAATCTCTCTAGAAAAGTGATTCCCAACCTTTTTTGCACTGGACCCCCTTTTTAGTTATGACACCCTGTTGAGATTCCCCCCTCCAAGATCTAGAGCTGGAAGTGATGTTAAGCAAGAAGTGAAGTTATTTTTTTAACAAATAAAACACACTTTTTGAAATTCAAAAGAACTCCACATCCTTTTTAGAATGTTCTGAATGCTTGAGTTTTGAGTTCAGTGATTGATTCAGCACCGAGAACAATGTTGCACAGAACACATTGTGGCTTCTCTCTGCCATTGCTGATCAAGGTGGTAAAGCCAAATTTTAGATAGTCTTCAGACTCGTATTTATGTTCCTCTTCCTGGTGTGCTAAGACTCTCCTAGGCATGCACATGGAAGGCATAACATGCCCATTTGGAAAGAGACCTGGGAGAGACTTCATCACTTGCAAACATACACACCAAGGTGAGCCCATAGCAAGGCTAACTTCCCTCGCAGCTACAAGCTTTGAAGAAGTGGCAGTTTAATGGGGAAGCCTCTTCCCTAGCCAAAATGAAGCTTCCAAGATGGTGGTGCCCAGCTTTTTAAGATGACTGCCCCAAACTCTTTGTGACCCCTTGAAAATTGGTTTGTGGCCCCCTTGAGGGTCCTGACCCCCAGGTTGGGAACCACTGCTCTAGTCAAGGAAACTGATAGGCTCTTTAGTGATTCATTTAATTTTAATGCTGTATATAATGGATGCAAAAAAGTTCTCGTCTAAAAGTGATTTTTAAAAAATTCCCAAGGTCTTATTGGGAATTTCAAGTGGAGAGTGAAGTTGCTGGACAGATAATAATAATAATAATAATAATAATAATAATAATAATAATACATGTATTTATATACCGCCTTTCTTAAGATCACTAGATTTCTCTAGTGATTACAACTCAAGGCGGTTTACATAGGCAGACTTTTCATAAACCCGAAGGTTTTTACAATTTACAGAAATGTTCTGTCTTTCAAGAACTACACACATTCAGATCTTCCTTTCTGGATTTAGCCTTCTTTCTTTAGCCACCCGTCTGTCTTCTGCTGGCTGATGCTTCCCTGCTCACACCAGAGACGCAGCTGACCTTCAGCACACTCCTCCTCCCACGAGGCAGCTGAAGCTCAGCTTCTAATCAGCCGCAGCTGCAAGGTCTGCCGCTCTCAGAGACTTCCTGCAGTCCCGAGCTCACGACCTTGAGATCTTCAGGTGTTATCTTCGGGCAAACGGAGGCATTAACCCTCTCGGCTAAATCTTCTGCCATTCATGCCACAGATGGCTTAGTGAGAAGTGCTAAGAGATGTTTCTTCTTGGACAGGTTTTACTTTTACATTATCCTGATAGCCATGATGTCATATATTTTCCCCCTTGGGTTGGATTAGTTGCTCTGGCTAGAGACCTTTTTTTACACAATGCTTTGTGGTGTGTGCTACAACTTGTTTACCTCGGTTGCCTGGATTTTAAACGAAACTTGCCATACAGATGTACTTAGCATGATAGCTCTGTTTGCTTCTCTTGGTGGAGAACTATAATCTAGATGATGATAGGTTGTGTTGTGTATTGTTAGACCTAGTCTATTGAGAATGACTGTTTATTCTTTTTATGTATCTTCAAATGTATATTGGAAGATCACTGCAAGTGGTTCTGCTAAAAAATAATAATCTTGGGGTTTATTTCATCCTCTTGCAAGTCTTTAATTTGGTTTCATATTTATTTTGGTTGTACATTTATTTCAACTTGCATTTCTACAAGAATCATAGCAATTCAGCAGTGATTTTCTGTAGTGATTTCCCTGGACAACCCAAGCTTCATCTTCTTCATTGTCTTTGAAATGCTTCCTTCAACCTCTATCTACCATTCCTTCATCAAAATCTGTCATTCTACGTGCTTTCAGCCTTACTTACGCTGTGTAAAGTCAAGAATCATATAATTCCTGGCATTTTCTGTTACATCTAGATCACTGTTTATACCCAGTTCATTTATTTACCCATACGGTTTTGAACAATAATAGTTCACAAAATGGTTCCCAGTAATAAAATTAGATGTACTGTATAATATTGTCCTGACAACTACAGATCTCCAGAAGTATACCTAGGCGTTGAAGATTATACTTGTTAAAAAATAGTTCATTTTGGAACATTTGGCCACAGTAGAGTGAAAAAAAAAATTCCTCATAGTAATCACCCACAGCATGCACTTGAGCTTCATAATACGGGTTTTGGCACCAATCATTTTCCAGTTTCACAATATTAGGTACAATATTTTCTACTATGTGCCTAACCCAATTTCATTGCTGAGAAGCAATGAATGGAGAGAATACATTATGCTTAATTTACAAACAGTGAGTAGTTAAAGTTGCTGAAGAAGATTAGTTTCCAAAGTCAGTTTGAAACCTTCCCTTGTTTGTTCTAAACCAGTGTTCTTCAACCTTGGGGTCAAGACCGCAGTGGGATCGTGGCAACTTATGGGAATGAAAAAGGTTGAAGACAGCTAGACTAGAGCACCTTTGGGTAAAGGGGGGCATCTGGTGTACCCCTTCTGGTTCCAGAAGACGGTGTCCCAGTCTTGCTCAGGTTCTTGGCAGTTGTGCTAAAATAGCTTTCAGTAGTGCCAGGCTTCATGGTAGCTTTTTCTGTTATATAGGAATAGTTAGTTACAGTGAACAGTGCTGGGAGGGTGTAAGAGGGGTGGGGAGTGGGCAGATTGGGTTCGGGGAGGGAAGCAGGTTCAACAGTGGGTCCCCAGTCTCATATTTATTTGTTGGGGTCATGGAATGAAAAATGTTGAAGACCACTGTTCTAAACAACCTCATTTTCCAAAGTGTCTCATTCCAGCCTGCGTTTCAAGGCAACTTGCTTCTGCATTTTTTCAAAAAGAGGACTTCCTGAGCCCATTTGGCAGTAGTAGCAACTATTGTATTGATTTTTGGCCCACTGGGCAGTAGACACAAGACAGAATGCAAACCTGGGGCAGGTTTCCACAGTGTTCCACGTACTGTTTTCTGTCAATACATTCTACCATTTCTTGCCTGCAAGGGAGAAGGGAAGCGCTTGAAAGAGGAACAAGCAAAACCTAAAACTAAAGGATACTTTCCTCCTTGGCCGTTCTCTTAAAAGTACACAGAAACCACATTTCCTCCCCGTTGAAGTTCTTGTCCATGGAATAGTATCTTTAAAAAAAAAAAAAAAAAAAGCAAACGTTTCCCTTTCCTGCCCACCTTTTAACAATTACAGGAAAAGTAGGTGTGTTTTGAGATATGTTGCAAATTCTTTTCCTTGTTGGCCTGTGTAAACAATGAGATAGAGCAGGGTATGCATGTATAATATGAGAGGCCTGGGGCTCCACCTGGCAAATACTTTGGTGCTCTTCACTCTGGTCAATTGCACACACCAGGTTCCCAGGGAAATGTGCTGATGTTGACTGCCTGCTTTCATTTTCATCTCCCCTTTCTCTCCTGTTCTCCTTCTTTCCAAATGTACTTGCTTTGCTTTAATAAACTCAGGCAGTGGCAACAGCATCAGTCGTCAGCATGTAAAGATACAGTAACTATCATGCCCAAATTTATGTGCACTGTATTTTTTCCCTCCCCAATCACTTTTTGTTTTGCTATACGTCCAGCCTGATGGAAAAGCTTTCCAGGGCTCAAAAGCTTGTGGGCTCCTCTGTGATCTTTTATTTTAATCCTAATAAAGGTATTGCACTACTTTGGTTTTTGCTATCAGTAAAGCAATGAGGGAACTCTCATTCTTGGCAGTTATGGAAGCTTTAAGAACTGGTGTAGGTGCAGCTGATGCGCACACACCCACAAACACACCATCCCAAACAGGTCAGAAGAGTCATCTTTTTGCATGAGCAGGGTTGAACATCTAACCTGGAAACTCATACAGAAGATCAGTCACTGTTTCTATGATTAGAAACAAAATACAAGATTATTTCTAATTGCTGAAGTAGCTCCTGACAGTTCTGCACATTTCCTTGTTGGCCATTTATTGAACCGTGAAAAAGGAAAATATTTTTAAATGTGCCTTGGCACGAATTCTAAGGCTGCAGTCCCGGGCACCTGATTGCATTGCAGTAGAACTTCAGCACATACAACTGCCTGCAGGAATACAATTTTGGAAATTGCAGGGTTTGAAGAATAATGCCAGTGCTGATTTAGCTCTCTGGGTTGTGTAGCGTCTTCCTTTCATTTCCAGTTTGAAAGCTGAGCATGTGCAGTATGTGAACTTGATGCGGAATTGATTTTCCAGAAAAGAAAGAATTGGAAATGGGTGTGCTCATCTATCAGTATGTGGCAGAAAAACTTTCTATTGCTATATTTTTCCACTGAAAAATTATATTTATAAAAATGCATTGTTTGATAAAATATATGGGTAATATAGTGAGTGGGTACAACAATTTAATTGGGTCATTTAAAAATTAACTTTTTTTTCTGGTGCCCATCACTACAAAGCATGCATGCGTACATTAGAAATATACACGTATAGTTCTTTGTTCATGCTTAATATGATTGGAGGATGGCAAGGCCAGCCCAAGTCTATTTGCTGCCTTGAAGCAAACAAGATGGTGCCCCAACGCATGCATGTGCACAAAGATGTTCTTTCTCCACCACAGCTAACCATCTCATTCTCTATCTGTTCTCTTAGCGCACGCTTTCACTGCCTCAATGCATTTGGCGTCTCCTTCAAAACCTGCTGCTGTTTTTTACATTACTTGTGTACAAAAAAATATGGGCAAGGGAAAAGTGTTGGTTGCAAGGTGATTTTTTAAATCGCTTCCTTCTTCCTGTATTCTATTTTCTTGTACTGGCCCCTGGCCTATCACTGTCTCTATTTTTGACGTTTAGGGATGCCTTGCTCAAATTTAGTTAATGTGAATTGCTGGGCTTGTCATTCATTATTCAGGGTTCAGAGTCTGTAGAAGTTGTGTGTCTGAAAACAGAGAGCTCCAGAAAGTAAACCGAGTTACAGGTCAAAATCGCACATATACATGTGGTCAGAGAATTATGTATATGGCAGTAATTCTAGGAACATGTATCTCTTTTACAGGTGGGAAATAGTGTAACAAATCCCATTGGCAATCTATAAATCTATGGTGGAAAACTCAAATGTAAATTTCAATTCCTTTTATTACCCTTATAGCATAAGGTTATGCATGTTTACTCAAAAGTAAGTTTCTTTGGGGCTGAAGTATGCATCAAATTTCAGCCTTACAGCACAGTTTTATACTTACTGCACATCTGCGATGAGGATCCTCTGTTAGCGCTGCCTGCCAAAAAGCAGTCAGCGTCAGCTGCAATGGGTGCTTTGTCAGCGTACTATTTAGCATGCTGCTGGCAGGAAGCTCTGTGCCTTTCCATCTGTGTTGTCAGACTCCTCTCAAATGCAGACAAAGGTACTGTAAGTCAGCGGAAAGGGGCAGAACTGGGATAGGGAGGGGCGGATCAGGCCCTGGAAGGGAGGGGATTGGCACAGCCAATATCGTAATCCCCTTCCCCAGCCCAATCCTGCAGTATAAATAATCGTGGAGTTACAATTATTTAGCTATCGCAGGTTAGAGTAGACCCCTCTGGACCTCAGCTTACCCCTGTGTAGCGGAATGATAGTTTCCTTGCCTTACCTAATCTGATTCAATGCACATCCTCCGGACATGTTCAGCCAAATTAGGCTCAACCTGAAGCCTCTAAAGGTGACGAGCTGTGCTCTGGTCAGGTCTGGAGGGTGGGCTTGGCGGAGTGCTCCTTCTGAGACCCGCGCAGCTTCGGGAGGCCTCAAAAAGTCCTCTGGACATGACTGGAGCTTAGCTCCAGTCGGGTTTGGAGGGTGGGGTGTGTGCAAAATCCGCAGATTTAATTATCCATGGACTTTTTTTATATACTAGAGTTCTAGGAAAAGAACCTTTGTGAATAAAAAGGCCCTCACCTCTATATGCTATTCTTAAAATATGTACAAGTATTCCAAGAAAAATAATTTTAGTGTCAAATCACATGTTTGCAAGAATGTGTGAGTTGGCCCTTATTTTTTTTTTCTTTTTAAATAGCATGGGGGAACATCATTCCCCCTGCACTATTTATGGGTTTTATTTTACTTCAATTTTAATTTATTTTTATTTTACTTCAATTACTTTTGCCTGTTGAAATATTTTTTTGAGAAATTAATGCAGCACCTGCATTAAATATGATGAACTTTTAACATTTACTCCATTTAAGTCTTGCCAACTCTGATTCCAAACACTATATTTAGGACACTGAGAAATATTTCTGTTCAGAGTGTTCCAGGAAATTCTGATTTGTCCTCTGCTCCTTATTGCTTCTTTTCTTTGTGTTTGGAAATTACCATACGTTTCAATGGAGTTTACTCCCAAACAAGGGTTTTTACAACCTTAGGCTGGAATCCAAGATACTTAGGGAGGAAATCCCCCTTGAGCACAGTGAACTTTATTCCTGAGTAAACATGAATAGTTTGTGGTGTTAATCTAAGTTTGTATGTAAGAGATTATTTCCTGACTCAAGGAACATTTTTAGCCACTACACAGTTTGTCATAAATTATTTGTCATAAATTGGAGGTAGTTGGTTAAATGCTATTTTTTTGCCTGTAAACCACTTGGTGAACTTTTTGTTGAAAAGCGGTATATAAATATTGTTTGACTGTTCTTCACAGAAGTCTATCAATAAATGGAAAAAATATCAGAGAGTCTTGGTGGCATCTTAAAGACTAACCAATTTATTGTAGTGTAAGCTTTTGTGGACTAGAGCCCATTTTATCTGATGGGCTGGGTGCTAGTTGTTTCTTGTACTTTATGCTACAATAAAGTTGTTAGTCTTGAAGGTGCCACATGACAAAATAAAATGACAATCCCTCTGGAAGTGAAAAGAAATTGTAGTAGTAGTAGTAGTAGTAGAGGCCCAGCGGAAGTGCATACCACAAAGAAAGGATTAGACTAAGTCCAGGAGGTGCCAGCGTGGCAAATGTGCAGAGTTAGAGAGGCTGTAAAGGTAGGGTTACTAGATACAAACAGGGACAGAATGCCTATACCTTTAACCATTCACTAGAAGACAGAATTTTGGCAGGTGCAGCTCAACACCTGCACCTTTTTAAACCCTCTTCTATACAGTAGTTAAAGTTATAGGCACTCTGTCCCCATTTATATCTGGTAACCCTATGTAAAGGACAAGGAAACTTCCTTGGAAGTCTTGTCCTAATGAGAAGAATAAAAAGGAACACAAACTCTGGCAAAAAAAAAATGGAAGAAGGTGATAAGGGAGGCCAAGGAAGACTTTGAGGAACACATGGCCAACAACATGAAGGGGGATGAGAAAAACGCCTTCAAATATGTTAGAAGCAGGAAACCTGCCAGAGAGGTGGTCGGCCCACGGTGGAGGAGGGAAAGGAGACTTGGAGATTGCAGAGAAATTAAATGTTCTTTGCATCTGTCTTCATGGCAGAAGACCTTGGGCAGATACTGCTGCCTGAACCGCCCCTCCTTTTTGAAGACTTACTGGGAAATGTTTCTTGCTTTAAAGAGATCGCTATAAGCATTCAAGCTTATATAGTATGATAACAGCAAGCTGACAAAACTTGCTGTTAATGTCTGCTTCCTGTTTAGCGTTGGATCTAGTTTTTGTCAGACCTTCAGAGTGCCAGCAGCCTGCTGTTGGCACTTTATATAAGTGTGAACATTAATAGTGATCTGTTTAAACTGCTTTGATGCTCTTTTACCACCTTGGGACAGGGCCATCCCACCCCCAGTGGTAGCACAACCTGTATACTGATCATTAATTGTTTTAACTATACACAACTCTTGGGGCCTTGGGTACTCTTCAGTCCTAAATAATTGTATTAACAATCAAGATATTGTTTGTTGTAATGTTAATAGAGGGTAGCTGGAAACATTTTACTGACTTATCCCTAGTGTGTGTTAATTCTACTGAGCTGGGATTTTTTTCTATTGATATTCCTAAATTATTAGATGCATGTTTGCTTTGTTTGAGATCTGCCCCATTTTGTTTTGTGTTACTGTATATATGAGGTTGTATTTTTAAGTGGTGAGAGAATAAAACAGCAACCATAAACTGGCCTGGATGTTTTCCCAGATCAAAAGGTTAGCTCAGGAAAGAGAAACTGAAAATATTAAGGGGGAAGCCCCTGGAAGTCAGGCTTCTAGAAATGATGAGCTAAAAACCATTTCTGGGAATCAAAATTGAAGGCTTGGCCACTGGATTGATCCACAGTTAGGAGTAGGGCGATTCAACTCTTCCTAATATAAGCTGTAACTGAGACAACTTGGAGAGACAGGGCAAGGTGATCTCAGAAGCGGAGAAGAGCATAACTGGAGAACTGAAGGAAGCTGCTTGGTGAGATTTGATGTAGTTTGATTCTGAGCTGAATAGACTCGAACCTCTATCTGACTCTTGGCTTTTAGGGTCACAAATCTAATTAGGACCAACTGGAGAATGTTGTCCCTGTTTATTGTATGTCTCTGTATGTTCTCTTGGATGGTTTTGTTTGCTAGTTCAAATGGTATTTTTTTCCTAATATACATTTACTAGGTAAAATTTATTACTCTGATTTCCATAGTTTTTTCTTGTGGAGTTCCCACTCCACCCATAGTAGCCAATTTTACCCTGTCAGAAAGGTGCCTGGGTACTAAACCAAAGGAATTTTCTCAAGGTTAAATGATGGATTAGTGGAGGCAGCTTTATAGAAAGCTAAGTCTCCAGGTGGTGGCAGCAGGAAGGACCATATGATGAAGGGTCCAGAAGGAGCAAGTGGGTTGGTTTTCCTCCCATTTACATTGCTGGCTATTATTATTTGTGTCACTGGATCAACAAAGATCTCTCAGGAAATTAGGCCAGAATGCAGCTCTTTGACAAGGGGTGAGCTGCAGGTGCCAGAATAGCAGGTATGGAGGCCCCATTCCCTACCTACTGTAGCAGGGACACAAATTGACCTTCTAGGGGTTAAGCACTATAAAAAGCTCTACCCAAAATTTCATGTGGGGAATCAAAGGGAATTTCAACCAGAACATGAATGTGTTATTGGTGTCAAAATGGATTTAAAGTAGTTACATACTGTAGCAAAGCAAGTCTGGCAAGGGATTTTAACAGTGAAATAACAGAAACCTAACAGTTGAGCCTTTCCTACTGGTACTGAGAATTGAGTCTGGTCCGAGTCTGAGACTCGAGTTAACACGAGTTGCAAAAAATCCAGCATTTTCTCTATTCGCGTCAAGTTGCGATGACTCATGTTCTCATCCCTGTGTTTTAGTAGAGTGGATTTGTGCCAGTATGCTGGGGGGCCCAACACGTTAGGCCAAAGTAGGGGTGGGTTTGTGCCAGTGGGTTGTAGAAATGACCCAATGCCCCCAGGGGCTGCCTATATGCTGTTAATTTGGAGCACTAGCAGTAGAGAGCAGTGAACAGATACCAGCCTTAAGGGTGGGGTGGGGATGATTGTGAGCTAAGCTGAAGGGAAGCTGCTTGCTTTCCCCTAGCCAAAGGCCAAAATGTGAGGAGACTACCCTGCCACCATAGTGATGTCAGATTTGGTTTTGGAGGGCATTCTTCTAAAGTCAATTCATCTAAACTCTCATCCATTCATTTCTTTTCAAAGATTCCCACTTGTTATAGATAAAAATGCCCAGTATTTCCATGTACTAGATATCACTTGGCTGAATGAACTGTTTGACGCATGAGCTTGCCCAGTCAGATTGTTCAGTGTGAACTTCAGCAGTGGTAGATTGATATTCTTTCAGAGTAACCCCTTCTGGCATGCCACAACCCAAGAGGCAGATGCTATACATAGCAAAGAGCAAGACTCTGCCTGTATTTCAAAGATACAATCGTATCTGCTTGCTAAGACATGTTCTTTTAGCATTTTAGTATGGGAAAATGGAGGAGGAGGAGCTCATGGGCTTATTTTGGGGACATAGTTTTATATTTTTGGCTTCTTTCTTTTCTGAGGAAATTAACTTTGAATTATTTGTTTAGCTCTTTACCTGAAGAAATGAATGAAGAACAGCCTTTGTCTCCTTGTGATCAGAGTCCTGAAGAAACAGTAAGAAAGCGACAAAATTCAAGTCAAGGTTCCCGAGGTAGTGATTCGTCCAGGACATCTAGAAAAAGTTTCAGGCTGGATTACCGGTTGGAGGAAGATGTAACAAAATCAAAGAAAGGTAAAGATGGGAGATTTGTCAATCCTTGGCCAACCTGGAAGGCACCATCTTTTCCAAATATTTTGAAGTGGTATCTTACTGAAAAGGACAATAGCAAGGTCCCATCTTCAAAACAGGTAAATATACAATATTAATGTTCATCAGCTCATGCTCAAAACACTCACAAGGCCCCTTCATACTTTGTTACATGTTTGGGTGACTGTAAGTGTAAGATTTTTAAGTGTGATGGAAGAAAAATAAGTTAGAATTGATGTTGTATATTTTAGTGGGAATTCTGAGACTTACTTGTCTTTCAATATTCACAATTGTGTATTATTTGTTTGCTTTTCCCCCATTAACTTCAAGGTGTATTTTCAATTTACTGCACCAGAAGATATTAACTCACTAGTGTTATACTCCATAGCAAACATGCAATTCGGAAGCCTGTTGCTTTATTCTAGGGTGGAAGGTCTATGTGTAACAGCCCGCCTAACTGAGACTATTAATAACTATATATGAACATGTTTGTAAGTAGCCCTGAAGTTCTAATCTAACTGGTGGAAAGCTGGGATAGAAATATGTTTACATAAATTCTTGACTGTGGAAAATGCCTGCTGCAATTTTAGAAGCCTGCAGGGAGACTGAACATTATTCTTAATGGCTGAGGGCGGGCGTTTCAGTGGGAATGGCATTTTCAAACAAAGGACAAAAACCGCTGCAGGAGCATGTCCCAGCAGCTTTTAGGTTGCTGAACCAGTACATAAGTTTCTGGAGAATTAAAAGTGTCCAAATATATATATATATACAAAAAAGGAGGAAGGGAATTCATCACATACACCTTAGATACTGCTTATTCCGATGTGCAGCGTTATGTATGAGATCCACAACTGTAATATAATTTTTAATTATACCACTTATGCTCCAGCTTCAGATAGCATGGCTGTGAAGAAACTCATTCTCAGTTACTGCTCTCTAATTATGGGAGTCTCCCTCATCTGCTGCCCATGTTCACCAAAATCAGCCTGAGCAGTTTCTGTTCATGGAGGTGTACAAAGTAAACGGACTACCTGAGCTGCATGCCTTTGTTTTGTGGTGTGCTCCTTCATAGTTTGTGGGATTAAAGCCTTATTACAGTTGGCTGTTACATTTGTTTATGCTTGGATGTATCCTATTGTCATTAATCTATTATGCAAGTGCTGTGCCAATCTGCATGGCCGACTTATGTCAAATACAGGTTAATATTACGCTACCTGTTAATATTCTCCCATAAGAATGAATGACCCCCCACTGCCTGCTGCTGGAGAAAATAAGGAATGGAGTCAAAAACACAGTTGAGATTATGATGGAGGTAGGGTCTCTCTCGCTCTCTGTACAGAGAGACGCCCTGATATGAGGGCTGTGATCTTGTGTTTTCCCACATCCCATAAAAGTCAACAGAAACTATGCTACTGATAGGAAATGGATCTCTGTGCATGGGGTTCAATTAGCTTTGTTATTTTTCCCCCACACTGAACTTGAGAAGTGGGAGTGGCCCATAGAGGAAAGAGAGGCACTGTATTAGTAGCCCACTCTAACAAACAAACGTTATTATCAATATACATTTAAATAGTATGTTGATTTAGTCAAAGTTTTGCCCATGTAAGGATAATCTCTGGTCGTGTAGAAATAGCTTCATTACTCAACCTAGTGACAGTTGTACATTCTGTAATAAACTCTGAAATCCGAAGCTATTTACCTAATTTTTCCTTAAAGCTAGTTATGTTGGTCACCTTGCAAATAACTGTCACAGCTCTTGCATAACTATTTTGGTTCTCCCAGTGTGTTAATATGAAGACAGAATAAATCTATTATGAGATGCAGAATAGTGTGGCGTTTTCTTACTAAATTAATGCTGCCTGCTTACTTGGAAAATGGTATACTTGTTTCATCTTTAGTGCTTAGAGGGGAAAATCTTTGAATATTTGATAAAAGGAAGTCATGGAGAAAAAGTTCTCTTGGTAACAGTGGAGAATGTGTTATTATATATTGGCAAGAGTTTGAATATGTGTTTTCTGAATCCTAGCTTTATTTTGTCATGCTTGAAATAAAATAATTTTGTACTTCTCAGGAAAGTGTTGGCCTGCCTTTGTTAAAGTGCTAAACAGATATAGTAATTCACAAAGTGAAGACCGGTTAGGGGCTAATTGTATAGAACAAGGTTGGACTTTAGCCTTGGTTCAGAGGGGAATAAAATTGTGAAATGTGGAATTGAGGGTGCAGTCCTAACCAACTTTCCAGCACCGGGGTAAGGGCAATGCAGTTCCAAGATAAGGAACAAACATTCCCTTACCTTAAGGAGGCCTCTGTGACTACTATTCCACGGGAGAACGCAGCACATGCCCCACTGGCACAGCTATAATAGTCCTGGAAAGTTGGTTAGGATTGCACCCTAAGAAATATGCACTCATTAAACATCTTTCATAATTCCGTATTTCACAATTTATTCTGTTCTGAGCTTTTTAATCTAGAATTGGAAAATTCACACATTAAATCAGTTGAAGTTGCCAGTTGTGGTGTTAAAGGAGTCACAATTCAAAGGATACTAACAGCAGAATCCTATGCATGCTTACTCAGAAGTCCCATTTTGTTCAGTGCAACATACTCCCTGGTAAGTGTGCTTAGGATTGCAGCCTAAATGTAACCTTTTAAAAGATCTCTGTTGAAATACGTAGGTATTTCAATTTTTCATTTACATCCCCAACTTCAGTTACTTTCTGTGACCGTATTTTTAAAGCACTGGGATAGAACTTAATGTTCACAGAAATGAATCAACATTCAGACAGGCCTGGAAAGCCAAGAAGAAATGAAATTGGAAATTGGCAAAGATGAGGGAATGTGTAAGTAGTTATGAGTTGACTGAAAGTTATTGGTTTCGGTGAACCTCTGTGAAAGTATGGGTAGCATACTTCCTTTTATCTTGTCATCACCTTTCTAAACGTTATGCCAAGCTAGAGGAGTTAAATTTAGGATTTTAATCACCACTCTTAGGACTCCTGGCTTATACTGAAAGTGCAGTCAATTGCTTACTCAACAAGGGCAATCAACACAATGAAGCACACATGGCAATGCAAGCAAAATATACATGTACGTCTCCCATATTGTCCACTACTCTGTTATTGGGTGTGGTTTTTAAACACATGCATGTGGGGGAAGGGGATTGTTTTGCATGCTGGGGTCCTGCATGGTGGCCAATGGCATAGCTATATTGTTTGGCAGGGAGGAAGTTGCACACAGTTGAGACAGTATCAATTGAGGTGTATGTACACCTGATGCTGATCTACACCAGCAATGAGATCCAGGGTGCCACTGAACTGGCTGTATGTGTCTTCTGATGTGGATGATGTACATCCGCATCTAAGGCTAGTTGTATTCAACTGTTACTGAATCAGGATCTATGAAACTAGGTTGGATATTTGCAAACAGATTGTATTTGTTAAGATACTTGGTAATCCAACATTCATCTTGTTACCAAGATTTAAGAAGTCTTGTTTTCTCTTGTAAACCTTAATTTTAATCTGTGTTGTATCTTTTTCTTATCTTAGCCCTTCTGTTCAATGCTGAGATGAGCAAATGTCTTGCATGATACTCTGGCTTAATCTAACTTGGCGTTTTGCAAAGCTCATTCTAGGTGCACTGCTGAGATCTAGCCGTGTACTATAAATTTTGTTTTTTAGCAACTAAGAGTTTGTAAACATTTTTTGCAAAGGACTTGCAATATTCATTTGGGCCAAGGTGGGTAGCATTTTAGGTGAAACAGACTAAAACAAATACACAGTAAGCATAAAGGTTTAGATTAGATTAAGGTTAAATAGATTAAGTACAGAAATTATCACAACTGTAGATCATAATTGAAAAATGCTATCAGTGGGAGATAGGTTGGTCTTATTATGTTCTAGAATTATTAGAAAACCATGCTCAGAAAGCAAATAGAAAAAAGTTCATCGCAAAACAAACTGTCCATTTTTAAAAAAATTGCATTAGTTTGGAGGTGCTGGGAGCCCTGCAGACCCTCAGGAGGGCTGGAGCTGCCAGAGGTAAGTTCTTTAAAAAGCCCTTTTGTCCCTGATAGCTGCAGGATTGTGTTGATTGTGGTGCTGCCTTTGTCCCAACCCCTCCCACGCTTAGAGCTGGTCTGCATTAAATAGTGTGGACTTTAAAATGATGCTTTGTCGGTACAGATTGGTTAAGCAGTTTTTTTCCCCAAGAGAGGAACAACATTTCCTGCTTGCAAGTGTACCATCTCATGTTTCTTGTTTTTCTTTTGACAGGAGCTTGACAGAGAGCTTCCAGTGTTAAAACCTTACTTTGTTGAAAACCCAGAACTAGTTGGAAAAACTGCAGATGGCATAAGAGTCACATGGCTTGGACATGCATCGGTAATGGTGGAAATGGATGAAATAACATTTCTTACTGACCCTATCTTCAGCCAGCGGGCTTCCCCAATACAATATGTGGGTCCTAAGCGTTTCCGAGGACCTCCATGCACGGTCGATCAGCTCCCGAAAATAGATGCAGTGGTGATCAGCCACACTCACTATGATCATTTGGATTACCACACTGTACAGGATTTAAATAATCGCTTTGGCAGTGAGCTGAGGTGGTTTGTGCCCCTTGGTCTCTTAGACTGGATGCAGAAGTGTGGCTGTGAGAATGTAATTGAACTGGACTGGTGGGCAGAAAACTGTGTTCCTGGTCATGATGCAGTTACGTTTGTATTTACTCCTGCTCAACACTGGTCCAAGAGGACTGCAACAGATGATAACAGAGCTCTCTGGGGAAGCTGGTCTGTCTTGGGACCCTTGAATAGGTTTTTTTTTGCAGGAGATACTGGCTATTGTGTTGCATTTGAGGAAATAGGAAAGAGATTTGGCCCTTTTGACCTTGCTGCTATTCCCATAGGCGCATATGAACCAAGGTATGTATGCTGCTAAATTGGAGTATGTGATCTGGGGTATTAAAAATGACCATTGCTTACATAGTATAATACCAGTGGTGCTCTGGATCTACAAAATGCCCTTGGAAAAAAGGGTTTACAAAAAAAAAAGCAGAAGGCAACTACTAATAGAGATGGGGCACATTTGCAAAAGCAGAAATAATGGTAGTTATTTGTAGAAGACGGGGAATTTATGGAGAATTTGAAAGTGGGGAGAGGTGGCCTTGAATGGGAGATCTGTTCTTGGCAGCATGGGAGAAGAAGAAAAGGAGGTAGTAGCAGAACAGCTTGAATGGGAAAGAGATAACCAAAAAGGCATTGTGGGGAAATAAGTTAGCCTCTGTGTTTCCATCAGCAGTGAACATAATAAGGAATCCATATCTTCAAAGCAAGGAAAATACTTTGTCCCTGTTTTTGTAGGTGGTTTATGAAATACCAGCATGTGGACCCTGAAGAAGCAGTAAGGATTCATATTGATGTTCAAACAAAGAAGTCTGTTGGAATTCATTGGGGAACCTTTGCTTTAGCATATGAGGTTAGTGTGAGCTTATCACTAGAGTTGTGACCCTTTCACTCCCTCTGTCAATTCAGTAATCTAGCCAATAGTCTAAGGTGAAGTGGCTGTTCCCTCAGCCAACTGCTTGCTTGCTGTCCTGGCTAGCCAGCTAAAAGAATAAGTGGTGGGCGTGCATATTCGAACATGTAAATGGGTCATTCTTGTAAAACCGTACAATTCCGCAACATGTGCTTGAGAAAGGACTCTAGAAAATGACCAGACCCTGCAGCCGCCTTTCCATTCTGGAATGCAGAAATGCAGTGATTCATACTTGTACGTAAAATTATGCTGATTGGGACTTTTTCCCCAGAATTGACACACCATTTCAAATGGTATGCTAGCACTATAATACTGCTGCCAGCCTTTCTGCTTGCACTACTGGCATAGTACATAAAATCAGAATTATGCATTTGTTGAAGCGCCAGTTGCTCAGCACTTAAATGATGCAGCAAGTCTTATAACTGCGAGATTTGCATGACATGAATGATGCCAGTCTGAATGGTTTATGGACTGTAGCCATTGTTAAGTCCTTCCTGGCAAACACTTCCATTTATTTATAGGCACTCTGTATTATATACAGAAATTAGTCATTTGGACAGGTGTTTAACTATTTGTAGTTAGGGCACATTAAGCACCTGCATGATCTATAGTTGCAATTATTACAATATTTTTCTGTTCTTGATAAATGAAATCCCAAGAACACACAAAGCCTGCTTATACTGGGTCAGACTGGTGAATGCTGTTCAGCCTGCTGCCTGAAATGAGTTTTAACACACCAGTGGACCAGAATTAGACAATAATAATTTATAAAACAATTTCTAGGACATGTACAACATGAAGGCATCAACCCAGGTTTGCCTGAAAGTTTACAAACGTAAGAATAAAGGAAAGGGAGAGGGCAGGAAAGTAACATAATGAGGACAAGAAGACCCTTTCGACCCAATCCACACTAAACTCTGCACTGTTGCAAAGTGCTTTACAGCACAGAGTTCCAGTGGGAAGACTGGAGCCTTCTCATGTGTGCTGGCAGTCAGCTGGAGGTCATCGGACTGGGAAAGCCCAGTACAAGAGTAGGGAAGGGGTGGAATATAGTCTACTAAGGTACTCTGACTTCAGTGGACAACTGATATTGTAACAGGACCAGTTCTGCAGTATTCCCTTTAAATTATGAAAGTATATGGTTTGTTTACAGAGGTAGTTGTGCTCAGACATGGGCAACGAATCCATTAGACCAGATGATGTGGATTGCATCAGTGGTGGATTGTAGGAGACAAGAAGGTGGTGGATTCATGGTGCTTTTCAACCCAAGACTGCTGTGGTGATCATCCCCTTCCAACCCACCAAAGACATGAATTACACTAACTCCATTTTCTGCCTTCTAAAAGCAAGTGGAAAGTAGATAATTTGCTTCTGGTGCAGTTTCTTCAAATGTAGAAATGCAGGACTTTCATTTAGAGACTGCACCAATAAAGGAGCTATTTCATTCATGTGATCCCTTTATCAAACCGGAAGTCTCACACTTCCACAATTGATGAAACTGCATAAATGTGTGAAACATTCACAAGTGGATCTATTTCCTGCAACCTTAAACTGTTACGTTATCCAGTACTGATATAGCCTTGTTGTCTCCACAGTTTTATTTGGATCCTCCAATTAAACTTAAGGAAGCTCTTGATAGATATGGATTGAAAACTGAAGATTTCTTCGTCTTAAAGCATGGAGAATCACGAGACATAAATATAAATGAGGATGGATTTGACTAAAAATAGAAAAATCTGATTTCTTATGAACCACATTTGACTGGAAGAAGAGCCAAGATTGATTACAATACACTTTTGTAAAAATTTTAAACTACAACTTTGAAGATATCAGGTGTTTAATTGTCACAGTCCCTTAAACAAATGCATACCAGCCTTATAACATTGCAAGTTTTGAATAAACTGAATGAAATAACATGCCTACAACTTTCACTTAGCTCACGGTGACCAGATACAATGCAGGACAGAGTGCCAATACCTTTAACCGTGGTATAGAAGAAGGAATTTTGGAAGGTGCAGCCCAGGATGGAAGTATTTAAAATGCTGCACCTGCCAAAGTTCCTCCTACTATACAGTGGTTTAAAGTATAGGCACTGTCCTCCATTGTATCTGTGGTCACCCTGGCTTAGCTGCAAATGTCCTGTAAATAAGCAATTGATTACATTTTGTGTGAAATAAAATTTCATCTTAAAAAAATATTATTTTTAGTTTCTTATATAGCAATGCCAGTACAGTTAGCTTTCCTTTTATGACTACTAAGGGCACCATCCAGAAGAAACAATGGGGCATGTATCCTCAACTGCTTTTTAAGCCTCCCTCCTTCCAGTTGAAAAGAGTTTTTGGTTCAGCACTGGGTAAACAAAGTAAAATCCCTTCATACAGCTATAGACTGGGTTCATGAGGCCTTGGAGATAGTGGCCGCTTCCCAGAGAGGTGATTTGTATAGGGAAATAATTTTTTGCATGTGTTTGATCCAAAGGCTGTAAGTGACCACATTTCCCATAGCAGCCTGGTGCATTAGATTGTTGTGCTTATGGAGCCCTTCCTGCTAGGTAGTGGGCACAGTTGGGGTTACCCCCTCATCCTCTCCCACTCATCTGATTAGCAGGAAAGAAGGAGATCTATGAATTTTGTGATATTTGAATGCCAAACTGAACATAAAATTCTTTTTAAACATGATGGTGCTTCATAGTGTAGGATCCTTGTGTGTGGATTCTGAAAGCATGTCATTAGAAGCATGTCCCACTAAAATGTACGAAAATTCCTGGTAATTGAGGTTAGGATTCACTCTTGGAAAGCAGGCATACAGCCTATTAATGGTGCATGTTTATTTGAGATATAATAGGAATAATCTCAATGAGACTTAGAACCCAATCCTATCCAGCCCTGATGCAACTGTAGCAACGGGGCATGTACTGCATCCTGCAAAGGGGGGGGAATCATGGAAGTCCCTTCAAGGTAAGACGGCTATATTGGAGCCACATCGGCACTGAAAAATTGGATAGGATTGTGCTCGCACTGAAGTAATTGTATTTAAGATTACAAGAAATTGATTTGACAGAACAAAGGCTGGTCCAATTTAGATTACTCGTATTTAGCTGGTTTTTGTATTATGCCAGTGGCCACTCAACATTAAATATCCAATTCAAGAAAATGGCATTACTCCCATAGAAGTGGTTTGAATCTTAAAACCCATGCAATAGTCACCTTGAAGTAGGTGGAAGAACTGTTCTGAGTATTACTGCCTTACAGTGAATAGTGCTCAATTCATTATCTCTCTTGAGACTATTCACCCAGAGGATGTGCCCTGTGCCTTCATAACTGTTTTAATTACAAGATATTTTTTTGAGATGGCGTCTTCCAACACAGGTGTTAAAGCACATTTTAAACAAAATACTAATTTTACCAAATAAAATGTTTGTTCTTTTCATTTGCAAATGTAAGAGCCAAGTTTTGAAATGATCTATTATGTGCCTTTTTAAAGAGTTATAACTATAAAAAAGCCTCACTAATTTATGTTGGCTGCTAGCCAGAATCTCCGTATACCTGCATTATCTTGTCACTGAAATTGCTTTTTATCATAGGCCTGAATACTTCAATTGTTTGGAGAATTTGATTAGCAAGAACTATTTGATAACTGAAGTTATTGGATCATCTTTATACTTAATTTCCTTTTTTTGTTCCGATTCTGTTCCCCACCCCAAATCCAAATTTTACACAAATTGCATTAGCACAGTGTTTCACAAGCTGGGTGTCAGGACCCCCACTCCAGGCAGGTTCCAATGCAGGTTGGGAATCACTGATAGAATTATGTGCTGAACGTGTATATAGATTACTTATGGAATTTTAAGCATGATATGGCAATGATTTTGTTCAACATTGTTGTAAAACTTGGCCAAATTCACCTGCATCAAATTGCTGTACTGATTTACAAAATAAATATTACTCTTGCTTAAATATTCTATTGCTTTGTCATTTTACTTGCTATGGTTCCTTGTTTTGCATGTATTTCTCAAGTTAATCCCACAAATGCATTTATTCATCTTCAGCACAGGAAGCTGGCTACATCGGCCTTTGGCATCCTACAGCAGGGCTCTGCTTATATTCTTATAACTGCGTTCACCTCCCCTCAAAGCTCTTAAGCACCTGACCCTGGCCGGGCAACAACCTCCAGAAGGCACCTGCCCGCAGTGCAGAGGCCTCGCGTGAAGTGGTGAACGCGGGCTGTCACAGTCGTGGCCCCATGCTCACCGAGGCAAACATTGCATGCAACAGCTGTAGTCGAGCATGTGCCCTCTTCAGGGGGGGACAGCCCCACAGGTCCTCACTGCCCAGACACAGGCAAGGTGGGAAATGACCCCCTAGTGGACCATGCCGTCCAGGGGGTAATTTTTGCCTTCCATGGGGGTGGGGTGAGAAAGAAAGAAAGAGTGGGGCTGTCTTGCTCATCAGCAGCCCAGACCTTGAAATAAGCTGCTGCTTCACAAACTGCAGCAATGGTGATCCATATGAACTGTTTCCTAGTATTTCTTTAAAAGAATAATTGTCCTCTCTTGGGTTTTTAAAATCAATGGACAGACTACTGCAAATAAGCAGCCAGGTAGGTCTTCAAAAATACATGAGTGGAGGATATTGCCATGCCAAAGGATCCTTTGGGTTTCAGAACAGCGGCATTGCGAGCATGTCCCTATTTTCATCTCTGAAATGTTGAGAGGATAGACAGAAATAAAAGTGCTGAGACTGATAAAAAGGAGAAAGCACCAAACCACATACAGCATTACGAATATATGAGCTGTCATGAATGCGGAAAAATAGATTGCAAAGTCCACTTCAACCTATGCAGGGAATTACTTTCATTAGTTTTGATTTAACCTTTGAGGACAAAGGTTACATATCGTTATTATCCATTATGAAAAATGTTTTACAGCAAAAGGCAGAGTAGAAAAGTTATCAGGAATAAATACGTTACATGCCACAGTATGTAAGAAAAGCCTAAGGGACCATTTCTTTGCGGCAAAGTATCAGCAAGAGGGAGCAAGAGGGAATGGAAATGTGCACTGGGGGCGATACTTAACCCTTTCCCAACCCACCGCTTTATTTATTTATTTAAAAGACTTGTATCCCTCCTTTCCTTTGCAAGTGCAAATGCACAAGGTGGCTAACAATGTAATATTAAAATGAACAATATATAAAACTTTTTTTTAAAGGAAACAATGAAAAAGAAAAATAGGGGGCAATAGCATTTTGGAGGAGGGCAACTTCTAAAGCCAAGTATAATACGTTATCAAGCAGTGTTATTGCGACCCACTTCCGGGTTAAGGTAGCGAAACAGGAAGTGGGCTGCGAATGCATTTTTACCACAACGCGAGGCTTGCGCTGCGGGGGTGTCCCCAGAGGGGTGAGTTTAAAATAAGACCCTTTGATCAGGACAGTCCAACCCAACCCAGAACATGGGAACTGTTTTTACATTTTCTACTGTGCGTGTTAATGCGATCCTACGACGGAGAGGAAGAGGAGCGGCTGAAACGCAGGTAAGGCGCCTTGCAAAGCTCAGCCACCCGCCCCCCTCTAGGGAGGCTACCGCAGCCTGCATATCTGGCCGTTCCATTCACCTATCCGAACCAGGCATTGCTTGGCGGCTATCTAACATTCTTGCTCCTCCTCCTTCACTGCCAGTACCAGTACCTGCTCTCAAAGTCAAAGTTGCTCTCTCCAGCAACCGGCCCGAGTTCCCTAACGCGTCCGCAGCACGAGGTGGCGAACGCGCACTCCCTCCGCCCCGCCCGCCAGGTGACGTCACAAGGCGGCGCTTCAAGGGGCCAGCCGGAGAGGCAGAATGCGTGGCGCTGTCTGTGGCTCACCGGGTGTGTACCATGGAGTTATAATAAATATAAATAAATAAATAAATATTAATAAATATTAGTTTATTATAACTCCATGGTGTGTACACTTCCTCAGTTCTCAGTCGCTCCGGCGGCGAAGTGTTCGAGGCTGCTGTTGCAGTCCCGGCCCCGCGCGCACCGAGGCAGACATTGCACAAACAGTCGTCCTCGAGCGTGTGCCCTCCTCTCGGGGGACAGCGTCGCAGGTCCTCGCCGCTCGGACACGGGAAAGGCGGGAAATGGCCCCCCGGCAGGGGACGCCCTGCCGGGGTTAATTTTTGCCCTGGGATGGTGGTGAAAGAAAGGGCGGGGCCGTCTCGCTCGTCAGCAGCCCAGACCTTGCAAAGAGCTTCCTCGGGGATAAATGAAAAAGCAGTTTATTCACCACTCTCGGCAGCGTAAGGGGGAGCCGCTGTTGGGAATGCTGAGCACCTCCGCCCGAGCTAAGGGGAAAGGACTGCGAGCCCAGTGGCAACCACCTGACCTGCCTTCTGGCAAGTGACATGGATGCTGGTACACCCCCCCCTTCCTCCAAGGGCCCTCTGAGGTCCAAGGGGTGGGCGGGGGCGGGGGAAGAGATGACGCAGCACTGCATAGCCCGGGCACGTTACATCTCCGTTTCATTCCTGATTCTCGAGGCCTTTCACCCACATCCCTGTCTACTCAGAAATAAAAGGATAGGGTCCAAGACAGCATACACTCCACAAGAGTGTTATGTGGTCAGCCACCCAAAGCAGCTTCCCTTGGTCTGCAACACGCAAGGAGCTGGCGGGGAAAGAAGTTGCCAAAACTTCTTTTATTTTCACTTCTTTCCTTTCCTCCTCCAGTGGGCACCTGAAAGACTGCTATACAGGCACTAGAGGGCACTAGAGACTGAAGAAGCATACCAACTTCCCACGGGGTGGGTGGGAGGCATATTGTAGCCAAAACAGAGCACCATGTAGTACCTTAAAGACACAGTCTGCAATCCTGTATACACTTACCTGGAGCATATGGAGTACCTGGAACCAGGGGCATAGCTAGGGCACTTTGTACCCTGGGCTACTTAATTTTTTTAACACACACCCCACAGCAAAACTATTCATTCACATTTTATACCTCCAAAGAGCTAAGGGTAGCATGCATGTCTTTGGTCCACACAACAATCCTGCACAGGAGGTGAGGCTGAGATAGTAATAGTCATGACATGAAATTAATAATAATGGCCAGAAAATAAATGCAGTTAATATTCCCCCCACAAGCAATGGATAACATCTGTGTCCTCCCCGCTATTGCTCCTCTGCACCTATACTCAATGACATACTACCCCTACATCTGGAGATTCAGCATTAATAACCACTGATACACTATAGTCCAACAATATATAGAATCCACTTTAAAAGTAATCTAAGCCAGTGAAGAACACCACCCAAACTTCCCACCTTATGTTATCTCACTGGTGGCAAAATCCAAACCTGGAGTTAGGCAAGCAGTTAGGCCAGCACAAGGGGCACCATAAAGCACTTTTGGACCACTTTTGGAATCAGGGAGGATGGCGCACGTCTGTCTGTCGACCTCTCTGACTCCAAGAGTGATCCAAACATACTTTACGGTGGCCCTTGAGCCAGCCAAACTTTGCTGGCCTAACTCCAGGTTAGGATTGTGCCCCCAGTACGATAACATATGGTTTCACCCCCATTAATTGTATTTATTGAACTATTTGATCAGTACAGGTCACCCAGCAAATCAGTAACCAAAAAACCCAATGGCTAACTAGATGGCACTCACACAACTGAATAAGAGTTCTAGTATTAGCTCTGATGCATGGAAAAGGAAGCTGATATAATAATTTATGGTTCTACCCTGTATCATAATAACGTCTTGTTAACTCTCAGAACACAGTCTCACTGGTCAGTTTTGAGTTCAGGAAATTCACTATTTGTCACAAAAGCTAGTTGTGTGTTTTTTTTGTTTATTTGACTATAACTTTTGGTAGAACACTGATAATTCAATAAGAATGTAATGAAAGAACCTGCCTTAAATTACACACTGAATGATATATAACATGATGCTATTATTCCTAAAAAACACAATTGCCCCAATTTTGGTCACTAGTGGTCAGTCTCTCTCTCTCTCTCACTGATTCACTCACTCACCTACCTTACTAACACCTTCTTTTGAGTTAAGCAAATCTAATTTTTGTTACTTAAGACCAAAGGTGTCAAACTCATTTCATACAGAGGCCAGTTAACATTCATTGTGGCTCTTGAGGGCAGAAACTGATGTCATTAAGCAGGAACTGACAAGAAATAAGCTTCAAATGACAACAGAAAATATGCAAGTCTTGATCATATTTTCATGATATGGAGAGTCCAATTATCACACAAACTGCACTTTCAGCAGCAGCACTGTTCTCTCTACTATTTTCCCTACCACGCGGAGCAGTTAATGAACTGAGCAGTCCATAACCACTGTCATAAAAATTGTACATTAGCATAACCTACCCACTGGAAAAAGAAGCAGTTCCAAGTCATAAGCCCTATTAAATACCAATTGAGGGCCCAATCCTATTTAACTTTCCAGTGGTGATCCAGCTGTACCAGTGGGGCATGTGCTGCATCCTGTGATGCGGGAAGCAGTCAGAGGCCTCCTCAAGGTAAGGGTACAAATATTCTCTTACCTTGGGGCTGCATTGTGGCAGCATCAGCGCTGAAAAACTGGATAGGATTGGGCACTGAAATATATTGGCTCACAATCTCTAACCAACAAGCATTTTTAATACAAACTAAATCCATCTTTCAAACAACAAACAGAATAAGACAGGGCCACCAAAAGCAGGTGGAATTGAATACCTCCAAAGAGACCAGGATAAGATATTTCATATTCCTAAGAGGAACAAATGTTAATTTTTTTGAAAGCCAATTGGCACGTTCCTCTTTTCCCATGAAGAGATCCACAAGCCATTCTCACCATCACCACCAAGGTACTTCAGTGCTGCAGTCCCAGACATGCTTAATTGAGAGTTATGTCCCATTAACTGCTTCCTGCACTGGCCTTCCTCTGTCTTAGCTGGAGGGGAGCTTCATTTCCCAAAGCAAACAACACATGGGGGGGGGAGTGCTGCAGGTTCTGTGGGGCCTCATTCATGGACTCATTATGCAGGTCTGAGGGTTTGACACCCCTACACAGAACACTTGTATTTTTGAGGTGGGTTGGTTTTTTTGGGGAGGGGGCATAACATTTGCTAGAGATATTACATACAGGTTTGTTTCAGGAAATTCCTCAGGAAATTCTGCATCAAATGGTATATAACATAATAGCATTATGCCATAAAACCACGATCACAAACTGATTTTTACAGTACATTAAAAGTGGCTTATTTTGTTTTTTGGTCATACCTTTTGATAGAATAAGGATATTACACTCGGTTTCTTTCATTGAATTCCTGGTGAAATTCTGCATCAAACAGTATATAACATGATGCTGTTATTCTGTAAAACCATTATTTTAATAAACCACAATTTAACATAATAAGTTATATTTATTGTTTTCAGTTTTTTGCCATAACTTTTGATAGAATAAAGATATTACACTCTGGTTTTTTTATTGAATTCCTGGTAAAATTCCGCATCACACGTTATAGCATGATGCTGTTATTCTGTAAAACCACAATTTTAATGATTTGGGGTTCAGTGGTGACCCTCCCCCAAAGATGGCACCTGGGGCGCTGTGCCCCCACTCCATAGGTAGCTACACCACTGGTTGGCAGGAGCTGGAACAAGCAATGGGAGCTCACTCTGTCACGTGGTCTTGAACTGCCAACCTTTCAGTCAGCACGTTCAGCAACAGCAGTTTAACCCGCAGTCCCCAGGTTAGTACCAAGGTTGGTACAAAGCTTTAAAAGGTTGCCACAACCACCCAAATGAGGCTTTGCGACCCCACTGGGGTTGCGACCCATAGGCTAGGCCAGTGTCCTTCAAACTATCTCACAGGGTTATTGTGAGGACAAAAGGAGGGAAAGAATTATGTACATCACCTTCAGCTCCTTGGAGGAAAGAAGTCTATTGTTCTTGTCCTTCAGGCTGGGGTAATCAATTTTTGTTAAAGCTTATTTAGGAGTGAAATCAAATATGTTTCTCTCCACATCTCTATACACCACAGCCAGCACCTCTTTCTATTGGTTCTTTTCCCCCACTCTCTTGCCTTACAGAAGAATTCTTATGTAGATCACTCCTCCACTTCCAAGCCCTTAGTTAGCCCACCCATCTGCCAGCCCAGGACAATCTAAATGACTTGCTAAATGGCCAAGTCTAGGTACCAAATTAGCGAAGTGTATTGCTTTCAGTTACCAGATTACCAACAAATGTTTTAAAAGTTTATTTAAGACAAACAAGGAATCTTAAGTTCTTATGCATAAAAACAACTTTCTAACCTTCTTACGTTACCCTTCTCTCATCTCACAAAACTCCACTATTCATTCCCTGTATATAAAAGGCAAGATAAAAATGTGAAAAATAAAATAATGCCCTCATACAAATAAATCTGTGGCATGACCATGCTTGGACTACTATGTACAGTACTGGTTGCCCTATCTCAAAATGTATATTGTAGAACTGGAAAAGGTTCATAAAATGGCAACCCCATTTTATGGGGTTCAGATCAGAGACTGAAGCACCTTTCTCACATTTAAAAAAATCTATAACATTTGAAGTTTTCAATTCGGAAAAAAATGAACATGAAAATGGTTTCTAAAATGCATGCCAAAGATAAATTTGTGGTTATCTAATGAAAGTAATGGGTAGAACAGATAACATTAATAAAATAACATTTATTTTGTCTGTCACGAATGACAAAATAAATATTTCAATTAGTATACATACTAATTTATTATGGTACTTGCTGCGAGTCAATATGATCACCACTTGCTTAAATGACTTAAAAGGATTAGACATATCCACACAGAGCAGTTCTAGCAATGGCTACTAGCCATGCCTATGACAGTTGAATGGACCCTCAGGTTCACAGGCAGTATGCCACTGAACACCAGCTATGATTGCAGGCTTCTCAAAGGCATTTCATGGTCAGTGTGGGAAGCATTCTACATTTGAGAGGTATTTGTTCTGCTCCAGCAGGGTTCTTTTTATGTTCTTAATGGTTCAAGTGCTAATTTCAGCACTGCTGCATTATTAGCTTTGCAACTTGTTCTTTGATTTCTGTGTCATGATGGTATAGTAAAGAAGCAAGTTTTTGAGCACACTGTGTAGAATTTCCCCAGAGCACAGAAAAAACGGAGTCTTCATTGTATTGGTGGAGGATACTAGTACTTTTGTCCTTTTTCATATGCTTTGATAAGTTTGTGGCAAATACCAGGACTCTGAGGAGAACTTCATTGTTTGTGCTATCAAACAGGGACAACAGGAAAGGTGCCTAAGAGGATTAAGATACATAATACAAAATAAAGTGACTGGTCACAATTAGGAGACACTACCACAAATAAATGAATAGCTTTTTAGAAAATATACATCAAACAGCTTATAGTGCAGTGCTGTTCTGAGAATTCTTACAGCACTATCTTATGCATGTCAACACAACAGTAAATCCAACTCAGTGGGACTCTCTCCCATGTAAGTGTGTCTAGAATTGCAAACCTATGCATTTCTCAGAAGTAAGTTTCATTGTGTTCAAGAGGCTTACTGTTACAGGATGGTGTTTTTGTTTTTTGTTTTGAAGTCAGAAGCCACTGCATTATTATCTAAGTAATTATGATAGCGCTGTGACTAATTTATTAAAGAAAAATTGACTGCCTTATAAGTGTGTGTGTGGTGCTGCTTAAGTGTTTGCTTTCAGAAGACTGAAAGAGCATGTGCATGAGCAAGTTGCACACCCACACCAAGATGGCCTGAAACACCACCAAATCATGTTTGCTGCAATCTTTAGTATGGTCTCTGGACTCTACTCCTAAGATCCTTGGTTACTGGGTAGTTGTGAGCCCAGGTGGCTTTATACACTAGGCCAGCAGACTCCAAACTGGAAGAAACATGGTGAAACAGCAAGTGCCACTTGTGGGTGGGGGGGGGGGGGCTGGAGGCTTTTTCCAAATCCTGGATCTGGCCTGCGGGTTGGAGTTTGGAGAGCTTTGCACTAGGCTAAACCAGTGGGCTAAATCTATGACAGTAATCCAGTGAAAGTGTGCATAAGATTGCAACCTTAGTTTCAGTTTCTCAAGACAATGGGATACAAACTAGACACTTCCCTTAGATAAGACACTTCCCTCATATTTTGCAGCATGCAAAATCCTTTGAATTATGAAGCCAAGGATATGATTGTCTGGAAAATATCCATTGCTACTTAAAAGCAACAATATTGTGTTACATTTCTAACTAGTACTTTAAGAGTGCAATCCTAACCTGGAATTAGGCCAGCAAAGTTTGGCTGGCACAAGGGACATGGTAAGGTATGTTTGGACCATTCTTTTCATCAGAGAGACCAGCACACAGATGTTTGCAATCCTCCCTGACTCCAAGAGTGGTCCAAATGCACGTTATGGTAGCCCTTGTGTGCCGGCCCAACTCCAGGTTAGGATTGCACCCTAAATCATTTTGGGAGGTTTCATTCTTTTAATTGAGGAAGTGTTAATGGTCTGCAAATACTTGCTATTTGGCACAATTGTAAGCATTTGTACTAAAACATTTGTCTGCGATAGCCATTGAACATGATTTGTAATAATTATTCTGGTATAATCACGGCCGACGGGTGAGAGGGAGTAACTCGGTGCCAGTTACCAGAGACAGCAGTTTACAAAGGGGACCAATTACATTATATATGTTTTTGTCTTGTGTAAAGATTTGTAGCTGGTCCACCTTTGCTGGGGAGACTGAAAAAAAAAAATTCACAGTGGCCCAAACCTGCTCTTGGCAGCCTGGTACTTGCTATCTTCCTCAGCACTTCTTTACTAATACCAAGCCTGATGGTAAAAATATTGTGAATACAAGTCTGTCTGGGGGTCAGACTTACCAAGCAACAAGGGATCCTCCTCCGTTGCTTCCCAAATACAGGATATTCACATCCTGGCCAGAGCCAGTGATGCCCTCAGCACCTTCACAACTTACTAGAGGCTCAGTGCCAGTCACACTATATATGCTTCAAGCACTTTAAGTGCCTGCATGGTTTGCTGGAGGGGGGTAATGTTGGGTGATCCCAATGGCAAGAGTCCCAGGGTGATCGAGGCACTCTCGGTGGTGGCATGCCACCACCAAGGAGGGTGGGGCAAGATATGGGTAGAGGGATCACAATGTGAGAGGTGGGTGTGGCCTGCTATTGGTTTTAAAAGCCCCTAACATGGCCAAGAAGGAGGATGGCCGGAAGAGACAAGGCTGAACAGAAGCTGAGAGATCATGACTGGCTCAAAGTAACCCAGAAGAGTCACTGCTGAGCAGGGATTTGAACCTGGTTCTTCCAAGTCCAACTTGCTGTCTACTACTACAGTTTTCTGTGAGGAGTTACATATAAATTTGAAATTGCCAGAATCTGAGAACTAGTGGCAGATCCTAAAGTTTTGGGATGGATATACATTTGAAAATAGTGTATGCAGAAAAGTTTTGTACAGTACTTGGCTTCACTGCTCAGGAAGTAGAGTGCCCTTTATAACTACATCTCCTTCTTTTATGGGCTCTAGTAATTTTTCCCTACACTTTGAACCTCCCTAGATAAGCTCTTCTCACATTTTAAGAACCATTTTATCTTACCCAATGATCTCCTGTCTCTGATACTTCATCTTGTATTGAAAAACTCACTTTGAATAACATTTATGCAAACAAAACTTTTTGGCAGGAACTTAGAAAAAAGCAGCCTTACCTGAGCATTAAGAAGATGTTCTGTCATAGCTGGATTTGCTGATAGATTCACAAGCACTTTTAGAACCTGAATCTATAATATAAAACATATAGCATGATCTATGGAACTTCTATGGTACTAGAATCTATACTTGAAAAGCAAGAAATAATTTTGAAACACGACAAGTTAACCTTTCTGATAATTGCAATTTCTTCTTTCCCACTTTGCAAACTGTCATCTTGAACATAGATTTTTTCATATACAGTCAGCAGCTTTCTCATATACAGTTGTGTGTGAACAGTCCAAGATACTTAATAAGAAAATTCCCTAGGGGTTTGGGAGTTTCCACTGACATCAAGTACCTTCTATACTACTTTAGAAGAGGGGCTAAGATCACAGGTATTAAGTGACCCATTCTCCCATTCTTTCCTCTCTCAAGTGATGACCAAAAAGAATAAGATAGTATGTATTGTGGAAGAATTTTATCTGTGGAAGAGACAGGCTAGAATGGAAGCTAAGGGAGAGAGCCAGCTGAGGGTCAAGACCTTTTAGGATGCAGAGGTGCCAGGTAAGGCTGCAATCTATTGCTGCTTCATGAAATATGCTGCTCCCTGACTCCATTATAGCACAACCTGCAAATTTGTAAATACAGCTAATGCTACAAAGACATTGTAAACCTCCAATGATCTCTGCTCCTGAGGAAGCCAAACCAGGTACCACTACCCCTGTGGAATTTCTCACTGCTTGGGGAAGTGGGGCATTAATACTTTATTGTAAACTCTGAAAAGAGCAAGACTTATTTCTGAGAAAACAGGCAGGATGGGCTGGTAGCATGCCTCTGCAGCAATTTAGTTTGAGTTACAGTGTGTAAGCTGACACCAAAGCTGCAATGCAGCAGGAAGAGTGGCAGCCTGCTTTGTCTTCTGGGGCCCTACCCCCCTTTGCATCCATTCTTAGTGTAAAATTCAAACCCATCTTTTGCAAGGATAAACCAGCCCTTGTGTTCTCAGTAAATTCTGGTTTCTAAAAAAAGAGGCAGGCAGGGAGTCCATGGTCTAAAGAACTAATGTATTATTTTCACTATTGTATAGTGGTCAAAACAAGCTCCTTGCTTCACATACATTACATGCATGGTAAATTGCTTGGGTGTTTCTAAAAGCTGAGTCATGAAGTGCCATCTTGTGGCACTGACATGCAACTGCTCTTAACAAGAAAATGAGTGTCAGATGGCATGAAGTCTAAGGTGTTCTTTGAATGACCGACAAGCAATTGCCTTTATACCCTTGGTCAAACTATTTGCCTAAATTTAGGATTGAGAAGGAATTCCATGAGTTGGCTGGTGTCCCTAGAGTTCAGGAAGTCCAAATGGTCCTACTCCATCCCATTGTTAAAATATGTATTCCTTGATGGGAAAATAAAAAGTTTTCTACCAATAGTGTCCCATTGTTGAACCTGTTTGTATGCTACTATTTATTTAAAAAGTAACTTAAACAGAAAGATATATGCTCATATAGTTTTGTCAGATGAGAAAGACAGAATACTGTACACAATACAGTATGTACCTGTGTTCTTTCATTTCCTTCCAAAAGCAGATGAAGAAAGCATGGGATAGAGCTGGCCATCATGTCCTGATAGTCATTGGTAACAGACATATTGGTTAAAAATCGAAGTCCAGCTAGTTGCAACTCAGAGTCCAAGGGAGCGAAATCAGTGTCCTCACAAACTTTAGTAATATATATCTCAGGAAGGGAAAAGAAAAACACATACAATTATAACAAGCATATTCATATTCTATTAATTCAGCTATGGACATTAAGAATTTTAAACAATATAACTATCTTGTTTACATTCAAGAGCAAATAAACAAAGCTAATGGAAGATTAACAATCATGTCTACTCAGAAGAAAGCTCCACTAAATTCAGTGAGACAGGCAGCCCAATCCTAACCTGCATTGGAGCAGGCAGGCTGGCAGGCGTGCACTGCATCCTATGCAGGGTAGACAGCAACAAGAGCTCACTATGGGGCAAAGGGATGTTTGTCCCTATAGAGTAAGCCCTATGGGGTTGCTTGGATCTGCACCAGCAAAACAGCTGGTGAAAAATCTGAGTGACTGATTGGGCCCATGTGGCCTGGGGTAACCCCCTGGCCTAACGGCCATATCTACACGCCACCCCTTCCATGGGCCCACTCTCCCCCTGCCCCATTCTACCCCCTCCCCGAGTCTCCACCTGTGTGGGAGTGGCTTACTTGGGCGTCTCAACAGCTTGTCTGTGTTGGCACAACTCCCACAGTGGCCCAGCACCTCTTGCGCTGTCGCAGACATGCCTTATGGCACATTTGCAACAGCCTGAGGCAGAAGTAATCAAGATGTGTCAGCCCACACCCCCTTTGGATCGCACTGTCACTTGCAGATAAGTGCACATAATATTGCAGCCTAAATTTAGTAAGGTGTATTGCAGCCTAAATATAGTAAGGTGGTTTTTTTTTTTTTTTTTAAAGTAAGAGTAACATTAGAGCTAGCAAATGCCACCATTTAAAATTGGCCATTTCTCTTAATGTTATTTCTCAGATTAACAGCACAATCCTATGCATGTCTATTCAGAAATAAGTACCATTGGGTTCAATGGCACTTACTCCCAGGAAAATGTGTATAGGATTGCAACCTAAGAATCCTTTCATTGGGATATTTTAAATTTATTGTCAGCTTTTCTTCTCAAATGTTTCAGAGGTGTATTTATTAAAGCCAAGAATGAACACATCTACTGCTTTAGGTTCCATTTTGCTAGTTTATAAGCTAGTTGAACTGCATAACGTATTTACTGCAATCTAAACACCAACACTAAACAAGTATGCCATCATATTGACTTGCAGCACCATCATTCCATCACGGGGACATATGTAGTTTGACAATGTTATTTTGAGCAAGAGAAGAAAGGTCCGTTGTTCCATTCACAGTGTTTAACATCATCAACACCTTACAATAATATCAAAGAAAGGATCACATTGGAATCCATGGGAAAGCTTTCACTGGTTTTACCGTAAAGAGGATTATATTAATCACTGTAATCATTTTATAATCTTCGTTATATTTTTTATTTTAAAAACTTACCTTCATTTTTTCTTGATTTTTAATATTCATACTTAAGTTATTAAGAGCATTCAGTGCTTTTTCTTTAACTTTGGTGATAGGAACCCAAAGCATTTTTCCAACAATGGAAAGGCCACCCATATTTCGAATAATATCCTAAAAGTTGAACAGAGAAAATTTCCCTTAATTTGATTATGAATATTTGAATCAATACAATTAAAAGTGCAATCCTAACCTGGATTTGGGCACAAGCAAAGTTTGTCCAGCACAAGGGACACCATAAAGTATGTTTGGACCAGTCAGAGTCAGAGAGGCCAGCACACATCCTGCCTGAGTCCGAGAGTGGTCCAAATGTGTTTTACAGTGGCCCTTTTGCTAGCCAAACTTTGCTGGCCTAACTCCAGGTTAGGATTGTGCCCTAAGAATACAATTAAGTAATTTTTTTTATCCCTTCTCTGTGAAAATAACTCTGAGGTGCTCCAAAGTGAAAGGGAGACATTCTAACATTGAGAATTAACATTACCTCACCCCCGCGTGAGCATAGAATGACTTTTAGGCTATGTGCAAGGCTGTCTGGTTATCAGTCAATGCTGTAAAAGATAACCTTCTCACCTAAGTATAATAATTACTAAGGGTCACCTCTCCATTTTCTCACTGAGGGTCTGCTAATGCAGCACAGTTCTCTCTCAACTCCAATTGCTATTTATTTTACAACAGTGATTTTCAGCCAGTGGGACCTGGTGCTCTGGTGTTCTGCAAATGGTCTGCAGGTGTTCTGCCAGAGTTTGGGGGGAGGGTCATTTATTAGTAGAGGCACTGGGGTATGTAAGCCCCATACCAGCTGTGCAACGTGCATTGTCAGTTGCCAAAACACTGAAGGTGTGCCTTGACAATTTTAATGCCTTGTCAGTATGCTGCAAAATGAAAATAGCTGCTTTTCAAGATCTAGTGCTGAAATGGAAATAGTTGCAATGGATCTACTTCGACTCTGGTGACTAATTTAGAAATGAATGTTGCATTGGACAACAGTTACTTAAAAATGGCTACAAAACAGAAGCAAAGGTATCTCTTTTCTAATACTTCTTGTAGTAAGTTTTATTTTATTTTGAAGCTTTACCATTTGATCAAATGGATACTATCTCTAAAGATAAACTGCTTTATTTTGTTATGGTTATTATACTACCTTTTTATTATATATGTTCTTTTCTTTGTTCGTTGCTTAGAACTTAAAACAACACTACTTACATGATTTCTTGAGAATGCAGCACAGTTGCCCAGTGTGATCAAGGCTTGTTCCTGAATTGTGGGATCCTCTGTAGACTCAAGTAAATTAATAAGATTCTGTATGTGGTGTGGCTCTAGACCACTGGGTGATTTCGGAAGGTCCATGCCTGCTATTTTAACAAAGACACAATCACCAGATGAAGGTCATAATTTTTCTACGTTAGACATTTGATTACAGGGAGGAAGACAAAGGAGAGGGAGGAGGTCAGAGCAGCATGTTAGACTGCCTCTGCATTTGGCCTGTTTGAAAGGCTGCACAGTGTTTGAAAGGCTGCACACTGAAAGGCCTGTTTGAAAGGTGTGGGGAATCTGTAGCCTTCAAGCATCATGCAGCCTTTTGGGGTCCCCTCAGCTAGTAATGCTTGAATCAGGCCAAGGCCCATCAAATCCAGCTTCCTGTATCTTACAGTGGCCCACTAGATATCTCAAGGAGCACACTAGACAACAAGATACTTGCACCTCGCTGCCACTCCTTTGCACCTGGCATTCTGAGATAGCCTACTTCTCAAGTAAGGAGGTTGCACCACCCATCATGACTTGTAACCTGTGATGGAGTTATCCTCCAGAAATCTGTCCAAAGGCATCTAGGCCAGACCCCATTGCCACATCCTGTGGCAAGGAGTTCTACAGATTAATTACATGCTGGGTAAAGAAACATTTTCTTTTGTCTGTTCTAATTCTCCCAACACTCTAGTGGATGTCCCCTGGTTCTGATGTTGTGTGAAAGGGAAAAGAGCATCTCCTATCCACTCTATCCATCCCCTGCACAATTTTGTACATCTCAATCATATCCCCCCCCCAAGGAGGGCAATAAACAATCCAGAAATGTAGTGCTCACATGGCACATTGTTATCATCTCCTTCTGCTATTATCAACAGTAGACTGCATGCCACACTGCTAGGCAGAGCTTAGGAAAAGGAGAGGCTGTATAAATAGCATTTCTATAAATAATGTTTCTGGTTTTGTTCCCACTGATCAAAACCTTACCTTGGTGAAGTCGGTTACAGTCTTCCTGGACAGTGCTGGAAAGCACGGACATGCCAGATACTTGTTGCAATAAACTTCTCCCTGGGGAGCCCAGCTGCTGTTTCTCCCAAGAGAGCGACGCTGGCTTTACCTCACTTTCTTTCTCATTACTTTCAGGTCTTGTCGCTGCTGCGGCCCCACCACGTCTTCCCCTCCTCTGGGAGGCCACCCTGTAAACACAGTAACAGACTCCAGCGCCAACCGCCAGGCCCACCAGCCCCGCGGTCAGCACAGGCCCCCTGGAGTCCCGCATGCCGGCCAGCGGAGCCTTTCGCCGTGGCTCTCCGTGTCCAGAGCCCTGGAGTGAGGTCGGGAAGAAGGCAAGCTGTCATTGGAAGCGGCAGCGTGAGGAGGCGGCCCTGAAAGGGAAGTGAGGCGTTGACGACTCCGCCTCCTCCATTGTGCCCTGGAAGAAGAAGCCGAGGAGGAGCTTCAGCGGCTTCTCCGCCTCTTTTCCCCTCATGGGCGTGGGGATGAGCGCTCCCTTCTCCTAGCCTCCTGTCTGCAAAACATCACAACGTGCGCTGCAGGGGCTTCTTGTCGCACACATCCCAAGCGCATTTATTATCGCTCTCTCAGGGTTTTCTTGCTCCCGTGCCCTGAATAAGCCGCGCGGCAGGCAGAAATCCTCCCAGCGGGAGAGGAGGAGCAAAAGCCCCCCAAAGACTGCAAATGTCCGCCTAACCACGGTCGTGGGAGAGGATCGTGCACTTGCTGCTCTCCCCTCATGTCCCACAGTCTGTCGTCATTTCTGACAGGGCGGCAGGCAGAAACTCAGCAGGCGCAGCTCTGAGAGAGAAAGAGCTTCGCCTGTTGAATTTCTGCCTGCTATCTTGCAGCTGCTAATAAAGGCACTGGGTGGATTACCAATTACAGGCATTGTAATCCTACAATGTAGGATTACCAGATACAGACTGGAACAGGGTGCCTATACCTTTAACCATTGTACAGAAGAGGGAATTTGAGCAGGTGCATCATCATGGAAGGCTTTCAAAAACTGCACCTGCCAAAATTCCTTCTTCCATATAATGGCAAAAGGTATAGGCACTCTGTCCCAGTTTGTATCTGGTAGCCCTAGACTAATGCGAGATATAAAAGAAATGGGGAAAAAGGAACAGTCATAAGGCTCAAAATCATGTTTTGAGCGGCTTGATTCCTTCAAAAGGGGGGGGGGGAAATGCGTGTTAATGGCGAATAAGCCACCACTAGAACTGTTGCGGCCGGGAGCGAGTGGAAGAATGATTCTGTCACGCGCGTTCTGTGCCGGCATTCCAGAAACGGCGACGGCCGAATTAGGGGAGGGGACAGCGGCTGGCCGGAGAGCGCGCGCTGACCACGCAACGACCAGGTCGCTAGGCGACCGCGAGTGGCCAGTCCAGGGGGTGGTGGGAAGCGACGGTTGGAGCGAAAGTGAGCGCCCCCTCCCCTCGCCTTTCCACGGCCTGGTCATGGCGTTTCAAACGGTGGACCCCACCGTTAGGGGGTACTTCAAGAAACACTTCATACCCGACATCTACGAGGTAAAGGGGCTGCCACAATTTTCTGAAGGGAAATTAAGGCAGAACTTTTGTTTCTTTCCCTTCTGGATGATTTTTCTCACAGTTCCGTTATGCACGAGGGGCCTGGAATGATGTGTTTCCATCAAGGCTTCTAGGGACCCGCCTGTGGCTTATCAGAAATGCCATGCGATATGAGAAAGGATACCAATTAGTAGGGGTGTCGGGTTTTTTTGGGTGATATTTTTTCCCAAAGCAAATTGTGGTGTTATGTGTTTTTATTCTACATTCTCATTTCAAGTTATCATTTTTATTAATTTTAAATTAATAATTTTAATTTTTTAAGTGTACTAGGTAGATATAGTGATATATCTAATATATAGTAATAATAAAGGTGAAATAGTGTCAGCGGATGCAGCCACTGTATTATTACTAATTGGAAAAGTAATCTATTTTAATGTCTGAAAAATACCTTAAACACCAAAATACAGTGTTTTGTGTTTTTATTCAAATAATTTAACCCCCAAAAGGCAGTGCTTTGGGTTTTTATTCAGTGTTTAACAAAAAAAAAAACCACAACCCCACCCCTACAAATTAGTCTCTTTGAACTCAAGAGTATAACTGAGACCAGATTTTTAAATAAATATTGAGTATGAGAGATAATCGCGTTTTAAAAGAAGCAGTGCCTTTACAGGTACTGTGCTTTCATTTGTCTTTTGACTAAAACTGGGATGCGATCATTTAAATTGCAATTATGGGTGTAAAAAATATTTCGGATTGTGAGCCTTGACGACAGGGGCCTGTTTTTCAGTCAATATAAAATGTCATGTGGATAGTGCTATAAAAATAATTTAGTCTCAGTAAGGACAGCCCAATCCTAAACTGCTCGTGTGCCCATAGGAGCGACTACTGCTGCATCCTACTGGTGCCAGGCAGGCACCGGAGGCTCCTCAGGGGAAGGGGATGTTTGTCCCTTCCTCCAAGTAAAGGTGCAGGGCCACCTGTGGGGCTCCTTGCATCTGCGCCAGCCATTTTACTAGTGCAGATGAGAGGTCTCTGTGTCAGGCTGTGCAGGGGGCAAGTCCCCTGCCACCACTGCCCCCTGCCGCCACCAAGAATAAGAAGTGGCTGTGCAGGGCAAAAACACACCTGTGTGGCCGCATCTCCAACTGGCATTGGCACTGCCATAATACCCACTGGAGAAGTGGCCATGCAGGGTGAAAACATGCCCCACTCAGCTGCTTCTCTAGCTGGCTTCAGCACTGCCACAGTGCTAGCCAGGAACCAGCCATGCAGGGTGAAAATGGGAGGAGGCAGCAGGTGAAGCCAGTAAGGGGCAATTGGTTTCTCTGACAGTTGGAGGAACTGATTGCGGCGCTCATGTCCTTTCACTGCCATAAGGTGGGTCCCCTCAGCAGCCCGAAAAATTTATGGAGGGGGCAGATACTGCTTTCATAATGTAATTGTGGTGACACAATGATGTCACCGCAATTACTTCTGGGTCAGGGGATGGCCAATTGGGGGTTTGCCCCTGGGCAGGGAAACTCCCAGGATCGTCTCCAAGTTGTGTGATAAGACATGTATTACAATGCATTAGGTGGCAATAGGATAGATAAGAATGGAAAATTTAAAATACAGGTGTATCCACTGCTTTGTTATCCATGGTTTCCGTTATCCACTGATACCATGGATGCTGGGATGCCTATTAAAAAGATAGAGGAACATTAAACAAATCTCTTTTTTTATCTTGTTGCAGCAAAGCCACTGACGTTCCCCTATCTTTAAAAAGGCATCCCTAGTATCCACGGTTTCAGGTATCCACAGTGGGGTCCAGAACAGAACCCCAGTGGATACCAGCGCATGCCTGTACTTTTAAAAAGTTTCAGTGCTACAAAAACCCTAACATTACTATTGGAATCAACGCCCTTGCCCTTGAGGGCACAGAGCCCTGGACTGTTGTTTGCATCAGCCCAATGGTGTTGCAAATGTGCTATGAGGCACATTCAGTGCAGGGAGCCCGGTAAGTCATCCCTGCGTTGGCTGAGTTTGGCTATTGCGGGGGCTTTGGAGTGTGAGGGAAGGCGGAGGAGGCAGAACAGGGTGGGTGGAGAGTGAAGGGAGGGTGGCCCCATGGGCAAGCCAGCCCAGGGAGAGGGGTGGAGTCTGGATTTGGCCTTTCGGATAGATCCCTTGTCCCTGGGTTGTGCAGCCTTGATCCGGGCCATTTGGACTTGCACCTGCTTTTAAGCAGGTGCAGGTCTGAGCAGTCCCTTAGGGCTGCCTGGGGCTTACCCTGGAGTAAGGGGACAAACATCCCCTTACCCCATGGTGAGCTCCCACGGCCTCCTACCCTTCATACAACTAAAGATGTAAAATTTCCGGAAATGTTGAAGCTTGGAAAAGTTTTTTTCCGGGTTTTTTTTTGGAAAAAAATGAAATTTTTGGTAAAATTGGAAAAAAAATGCTACATTAGCATATATTTTTTCCCTTTTCCAGATTGAAAGTCATTTTGTTACTTAAGGAACATAAAAAGTGACTATGGACAATTTGACTTGGCATAAAATTATCACAACTAGTGTATTAAAAATATAGTGTAACCAAACAATTATTACCAACAGCATTTACTTTTTTATATTTATTTGTAATTGTAACAAATGGAGCAACAATCTTCTGAACTGTTTACTAGTTTATGTGGAACAGACAAAAAAACCTCCACAAAACAATTTTAAAAAATCCAGAAGTAACAATTATTCATATTTCCTCTCCACAGTATTAAATAAATAAAAAAAACCCATTCTCATTAAAAGAATTGAAGAGGGGAGAAGTGTATAGAAGGGAGTGGGACTAAGTTTCAATGAATGGGCATGAAATTTAATCAGAATCATTTTCTGAGCTGTAATTATCAGTATCCGTTTCAGTCTTCGCTTCTGCAATTTTTTTCTTTTTTCAATTTTTCCAATTTTTCAGAAAAAAAAAGTCTTCAGGAAAAAAACAAAAAAAACTTTTTTTTCTGAATTTTTCTGGGGTTTTTTTCCAGGCCTTCACATCTCTGTGTAGGACGCAGCACAAGCCACCTGGCCTGCCTGCTCCTGCATAGGCTAGGATTGGGCTTTCCATTGTATAAGAAAATTAAAAATGCCTCAAACTAATGTTACACGGTAAAATTTTATAGAGAGAAACATAAATTGGAAGTTTTTATAAGTTTAATCAAAGGGATTTTAAAGGTCACTTTAAATTTAAATGATGTAGTTTGAAAAAGAAGCAATATAGAAGACACTATGTATTTTCTGCCAAGAAATTCTAACCAGCAGTGATTGTTTCCAGAATTTCCATGGTAACATTAGTCAACAACTTTCTCAGGACCAGATAACAACTCTAGAGCACTTCCTGTACAGATCTAATTCCCTCTTGTGGCTTCTAAAAATGATTTTGTGGTTATGATAAAGCCAGTAATGCTATCTAGCCGGTATGCTGGGCAGGAGTTCTGCCCGCTCTGCCCGCCGCCCCGCCTGCCACGGCGGCGGAACGCAGCGTTACGCAACGGGCGGGCTGCCGCTCAAACAAAACTCCCACCCAGCATACCGGCTAGATAGCATTACTGGATAAAGCATATTCATATTATCCTTATTCAGACAATTGATAGTGAAGGACATTTGTGAGGCTTTTTTAAGGGCATGATCCAACTATCCTATACCAAGAAAAAACAAACAATAAAACACCTCTGAATGTTGAACCTAAAACCAAGCTTCCTCCTGTTTCTACCCCTCTTGCCCTGAACCCTTACTGAAAACTATTTGTGGATTCCTCAAAACTGTCAAAAGTAAGCAAAATTGGTGTTATTTTTGTGAAATTGATCTAAATTTGTGTCAAGCTGTGTCAAAAGTAAACAAAAGAGGTGTTTTGTGTTTTGATCTAAATTTCGTTTTATATAGTGTTGTGAGTAGAAAGTCTCATTATTTAGCATTGTCCATTGGTCACTGAAAAAAACCATCCCTAATGATGATGATGTAAATATGTTTTCCGTCTTTCTCTCTTTTCTTAAGTGTAAAATATGTTGTATGTCCATGCATGTATTTATTATATGCCAATAAAGGTTCTGTATCTATACCTGTACAGCTTTGTGAGAAGAGAATAATTTCCTAACATTTAAAATTCCATAGCTAGTCTTTGATTTTTGCATACTTGCAGTTCATTGTGCTTTCTGAGGATAACACTTAGACATAGACGGAGATGTACACTTTACAAGATGAGCTGTGTGTTTTCAACCCCTCATAATTTTACAATAGGTTTATAAAACTGAAAACATTTCAAAACATGAATTAAACTTATTAAATGAACAAACTTCTCATTGTTGTGGGGTCTGAACTGTTCAGCATGTGTGAAAGGGATGATTGAGAGTACAATCAAGAGTGCTCAGTCAGCCACTTACAAGTTCCTTGTGGCAGTCTGGGAATGTAGCAAATGTGCTGTAAGGCATGTCTGCAAATAACTTGGGAGACATGCACCGAATCACAGAGCGAGGCCAGATCCAGCCTCTGTGCCATGACAGAACAGTAAGGAAGCGCCAGCCAAGGGAAGCTAGCGTGGAGGGTTGGAAAGGGCAGAGGAGGGCCGAATGTAGGTGTATCAGGGTGGGGGGGGAAGGTGGAGGAGGGAGGGCTGTTGGGCGGACTAGCCCAAGGAAGGGGGTAGGACCAGCATGGGCAACCTCGGCTGGATCCAAACCCTCATCCCCGGCCTGGTTGGCCTTACCCAGTCTGCTCAGATTTGCATAAGCAGTTTCCCTGGTGCAGTTCTGAGTAGTCCCATGGAGTGGCTACCACATGACACAGAGTAAGGGGAAACAAAACCCGCTACTCTGAGTTACACGGCAGTCACCTCTGACCCTGCACTCACTGGCGTAGCTAATGAAAGTGTAGCAAAATGATGCCCCGGAAGTAATGTCATAACAGAAAGTGACATCATGTTATATTTTCATTTTCTTGGTTTTTTGGACATAACGTTTGATAAAATGAAGATATTACATTCCAATTTGTTTCATTGCATTCTGCATGAAATTCCACATTAAATGTTATATGACATCATTATTCCTAAAAACAACAATTTTAACAAACCACGATTTTTACACGAGTGTTGCATTTTTGTTTTTTGGGGGTTTTTTTTGGCCATAATGTTTGATAGAGTAAAATATTACACTCTAGTTTGCTTCATTGCACATGATGGGATTATTTTACATACCATAATTTTCACAGTTTTGGCCACAAGTGTCAAGCTCAGCTTGTTGTCCCCATAAAGCTTGTTGCCTGGTGCAATTTCACTCCCCTGAACTTCTTTAGCTGCGCCCCGCCTGTGCTGGATATGATGCAAACCTATTGGCCTGCCTATTCCAGTGCAGAATAGGACTGGGCTGTAAATAATGTAATTTTGGAGTGCTGTTTGGAAAGATTTGGAATGCTTTTTCAATCAACACAAAATTTCAATATTTAAAACATAAATAAATAAGAAGAAAAATAGAATATGCTAACAAGAATGTATAATGGTATTTTGATGTCCAACCCCAGGGGAGGCACATGCCACCCCTGGGGCCTTGGTCTCAATGGAGTCCAGGAGGTTTAATGGCTGCCAGGCAAAGGCCGCGGCTCTCCCTTTGCAAGTCTGGAGCTATAGGCCTCAGACAGATTACAGGGGAAGGGGGTAGCTGTTGGTTGCTGTGTCTTCCCTGTTTGTGGCTCCCTGGACACTCGCAGACAACTAGTCTTCTCACCACCATTGACCTTCATTCCTGGCCTGTTTCTGCCTTATAAAGGGTTTGCTGGCCCCCTCTGGCCCCATCCCTTCCCTGATATGATAAGGTTGCAGGATCCTGCCTTCCTTCTATCCTTTGCTCCTTCAGTTATTCTTGTTTCTTGGTGCCCCTATTCCTCCTTGTACTCCACCCCCATTGCTCCTGTCCTCCAAAGCTAGAGGCCAGGCGGAGCAGCCTGCTCACCTCTTTCTGCTTTGCTGGTGCAAAGTGCGACTGCAGTGGAAGGGGTGGGTCACCAACCCCCTCTACCAGTGGAAGCCACGCTGGCGGGCTCTGCAGCAGGACAGCTGCCCCTGGCCCCAGCAGGCACTCGTTGCTGCCGAACCTGTGGTTGCCGTAGCATCTGCCCTGCTGGGACCTGAACATTGGATTTAAAATTTTATTTTAGGGCGCAGTCCTAACCTAGAGTTAGGCCAGCACAGTTAGGCCAGCAAAGTTTGGCTAACACAAAAGACACTGTAAAGTATGTTTGAACCACTCTTGGAGTTAGATTGACCAGCAGACTCTGATTCCGCTATCTTCCCTGATTCCGAGAGTGGTCCAAACGTGCTTTACAGTGGTCCTTGTGCTGGCCAAACTTTGCTGGCCTAACTGTGCCGGCCTAACTCAGGGTTAGGATTGTGCACTTATATGTAAGTATGTTATTTATCAGAATTTTAAATATGAATTTTTCTTTCCAGGCTTTGTTAGGTGGTTTATTTGTTATGTGTCCAGATGATCCACTCAAGTTTTTAGAAGAAAAGATCAAAGAAATGATGGAAAAAGGGGTACATAGTGTTTTATGGTATGTATGAAGTGATGTATGTGCTATATAAACACTGTGTTCAGATGAACAATAGTGAAATGTTAAATAGTTTTTGAGTACTTTGATTTTTAGAAGACTCTGATAAAGTTCTTAATAAACAATTCTATAGTAAAGGAGTAGAAAATACAGTTGGAATCTCTGTGTCTGCAAGGGAACTCACGGGGACTCTGAATGTGACCGTAACCTTGTTCCAGTCACATTCAGGGCACAATCCTAACCAACTTTGCAGCACCAGGGTAAGGGCAATGCAGCTCCAAGGTAAGGGGACAAATGTTCCATTGCATTCAGGAGGCCTCTGTGACTACTACTCCACTGCAGGATGCAGCGCATGCTGTATTGGCACACCTATGTCAGTGCTGGAAAGTTGGTTAGGATTGCACCCTCAGAACCTTTCTGAGGGCTATAGAGGCCACACCCGGTCTCATAATTCTGCCCAAAGTAGTTTATTTGGAAAGGTATAATGATCCTTATTTTATGTATGTAGTGGGCTCTTCGTATCCATGGGAGATCTGTTCTAGGGCCCCCCACAAATACCAAATTCCGCGGATAATTAAATCCATGGCTGAAGGACCTCAATGCAAACCGGAAGTGACTGCCAGCAGTGTCCGGGAGACCTTTAGCTGCAGGCTCAGCATCTATAATCTGTGGGTGCTGAGTCCACGGATAAGGGGGGCCCACCGTCTTTACAGTTTATCATCATTTCACTTTTAAAAATTATTTCCTAATAGTCAGTTGAGGTGGTTGAGTGCCTTTCAGATTGGAAGCAAAATAGGGAGCCCAATGTAAGTTAGTGTGTCTGCATCCTTGGTACTACTGAGGCAAGTCAAAGTGCATTCATTTGTAAGTTAAAAGAAAAAGAAAAGGGATCCCTCACATTGGCCTGATATTCAGTTAGTATGCTCAGTGGCCTCCAGGAGTCATGAAAATTTGAGATATTGTTTGGAAAAACATGGAATGATACAGTGAATTGAATCATAGCCCGTAATATCCTGGAGGTGAGCATTGTACTCCTGAAAACCTAGGCCTATACCAGGACTCTCCAAACCCAAGCCCATGGGTTGGATCCAGGGTTTGGGAAAAGCCCTCCCTTCCCCTTGCAGCGATTACTCTTTTGCTCATCATCTCCCAGCCGCTCTGAGCAAAGGGATGCCCTGGTCAGTGGTGTCTGCTGCACAGCCTTCTGGGATGTTGGACCATAGACGTGATTGCCAGAAGCATCCCTGTGTACAACGCAGCAGCGATTCGGCGGAACAGTAATCGCTGCTTAGGACAGGTAGGGCCTTTCCAAGACACGGCAATCTCCAGTTTGGAGACTGCTGGCATATACAAAAGCTCTGTAGTTTAATCCAAGAATGCAGCTGGGTAGCAATGGACCTGTCACCATATTCCTTGCGACATGTGGTGCCTAGAGAGTACTGGTGATCTTGCTAGAACAAGGACAGAGAGTGAAAGAAAATTAGTAGAAAAAATAGCAGTGGTAAATCAGTTAAATTTTTGAATCTTCTCAATTTCTGGTTGGTTTGCCTTTTATAGGCATACTCAAGGAACATAAATTTCTCAGAGTTCTTTCTGCAGAGTGTTTGAACTGCTCAATATACTTTTTTGATAGAAAACACAGAGATTTAAATTTAATATATATGAGAAAATGCATGTTTCAGCCTATGGAAAGATAGTTTTTTTTTTTTTTTAAAGTCAGTATTTTTGGAAAATAATGCTTTGCATGATTTAGGGCGCAATCCTAACCAACTTTCTAGCACTTGCATAAGGGCAATGCAGCTCTGAGGTCAGGGAACAAACATTCCCTTACCTTGAAGAGACCTCCGTGACAGTCCCCCCTATGGGGGATGCAGCACATATCCCATTGGCACCGCTATCTCAGTGCTGGAAAGTTGGCTAGGATTGCACTCTTAGGGTGCCATTCTAACCTGCACCTGAACAGGCAGGCTGGCCGGCCGGTGCAACCTGGGGCACAACTCGGAGTAAGAAATTTTATTCAACTAACCCTGTGTTGCATGCCAGCCAACCCCATGGGGCTACTCGGATCTGCACCCATGATTTTGCTTACTGCCAGGACACCTCACACCTGCTAAATATCCCTGAAGGATGCATTGTAACTCGCATTAATGCTGCTGCATCTTCACAGGGGAACTTAAGTAGCATTGGGCTGTTAGTTCCTGTTTCACTCAGACATAATTTTAAAGCTGTAGTTCATTAATACACTTTGAATAATGGTGTTAGTGTTTTAGTGGAAGACTGTAATGTGGTGATGCAGCTAAAATAAACTAACAGTCTATACATTTTCCCCCTCCAGGAATACATGTATTGATCCAGCCGTAGGTCTAAGGCTAAAAGCCATTTCAGAAACATATTTGCACACCCTTTTAGGACTTGATGATGATCAGCTGGTAAATTATTCATTAAACTTTTCTGGAAACTTTTCTGTAGAATAATGATAATTGTTCATATGTCCTCATAAATCATGCACAAAGGACTGTATTATTATTAATTCTTTGGATTAGTAGTCCACTTTATCCAAAATGATTATGAGAAAAAAGGGTATCCCTTATTTCTCAAGGCAGCCTTTCTCTGGCTCGGCTTCCTAGCCTTGTTGGTAGCAATCGGAAAAGTACCAATTTCCCAGTAATCCCAGCATCTGATGAGTAGGAAGAGTGAAATGTAGAACAAGGGGAACAATGGTTTAATGCTAACCATTAAATCCTGAGCCCATTTTGCTTTCTGCTTCCTCATCTTCCTTCACAGAGAAATACAACACAAATGTGTCCCTCATTTCTTACCCAGTGTACAAAACTGGTCCAAACTATTCCCTGCCTGATTTGGTAATGTTCAAAGATTTCATTCTTTTCCTACTCTGATTATTCCTCAGATCCCAAAGAAAAATTTAAAATAAGTGAGTGTGCAATCCTAAACTGGAGGTAGGCCATCATAAAGCATTTTTGGACTACTCTTGGAGTCAAAGAGGATGGCTTATGTCTGTGCGCTGACCTCTCTGGCTCAGAAAGTGGTCCAATCATATTTTACGGTGTCCCTTATGCTGGCCAAACTTTGCTGGCTTAGCTTATGCCGGCCTAACTCAGTTTAAGATTGCACCCTGAAACCCTTCAACTAATTATTCATATAGTTGCCATTTTTCTGTTTGGGGCTTCTGAAAATGAGATTATGGAGGGAAAGGCCACTATGAGCTAGAACAGCAGTACTCGTATTTCACCTCTGCCAATGTGAGAAAGCATGCTGCACAAACTATTACGTGGGCAATTGGATCCCACTGATCCTCCTTCAATACTTCTTATGGTTCTTTAGGGGTGGACAGAATGAGGAGGAGGGTGGATCAGGACCTGGAGCACGAAAACCTAGCCCTGTTGGGACTGTTTCATGGTCATGACATTCACTATTGTTTGATTCCATCAGTTACAAAATAGTAATAGCTAACAGATAGTTATACAGGTGTGCCCCGGTATCAACTGATTCAGTACCACAGTTTCAGTTACCCACAGATACTGGGACTCCTATTAAAAAGATAGAGGAACATTAAACAAATCTTTTTTTGTTACCTTTTTGTAGCAAAACAACTGACGTTTCCTCATCTTTAAAAAAGCGTCCCCAATATCTGCAGTTTCATGTATCCACAGTGAATGTATCCACTGGATACATGTATCCACTGGAATGGAACTGAAGTGGGTACCGGGGCATGCCTGTAGTTCGCTAGAAAAAAATAATGTATTGGTAGATAGATTTTATGTTAAATCTAGTAATGCAGTCAACAAAATATAATAAAATGTTACAACAGATTGTATGAGATACTACAAGATATACTGAAAAATATACGAGATACGAGATATACTGAAAAATATAGTCTTTATATTTATTCTTGTATTTTCATTTGTGATTTCATTGTGGAATTATATTTTAGATGACTACAGAGCTATGCCAGAAAGCATGGTGCTTTTATACCATTAACTTAAAGAGAATGTGCTTTGAGTAAGTATATAGTTTCCTTTGGTATATAAATAGATTGGCGCTTCTGGCGCAGGGCCAACACAGGCAGATGTGTCAGCTCTGCACTGCTGGAGCATGCCCACGGTAAGCCGCTCCTGCTCCAGTCGAGTTTGGCTGGTGCAGAGCTATTCTGGGTGGGAAGAAGGCGGGACAGAGGGTGGAATGGGGCAGGGGGAGGGCATTCCGTTGGGCCGGGTTGCCTGGGAGGGTGGTGGTGTCTGGATGCGGCTGTTAGGTCACATCGAAAACCCTGGTCCAAGTGGCCCCAATTTGGGCCATGCGGTGTGCTATACAGCAGGTGCAGATCTGAGCAGCCCTATCAGGGTGGCTGATGCCTAACCCAGAGTAAGGGGATGAACGTGCCCTTGTCTTGTGGAAGCTCCAGCCTTTTCCAACCTGTGCTGGATACAGCGCTAGCCAGCTGGCCTGCCTGTTCCAGTGCAGGTTAGGATTGTGCCCTAGGGCTTTGTGATGCCCAAGGCAGTGGAAACCTGTCACTGCCCTGTTAACAGCATGGCAATGTTATGGCATTGGTGGCACTCCCGGGCATAGGCATTCCTGCCCTGGGGGAAAACAGGGCTGTCGGCATGGGTGTCATATGGTGGGGGGGCCAGCATGTGCACCAATTACTGCCCCAGTCCTGAAGTCATTGGAGCACTGACAGGAAGTGGACAGGAGCACCTGGGCACTTGCTGCTGTGGCCTGGGTGATTTTGCCACGGTGGAAGCGAAGGCCTGCCCAGTTCCACCCACCGCCCACCCTGTTCCTCCCTCCCTACCAGCCAGAGCTGCCCCTGCACAAGTCGAGTTTGGCTGGCACATGGTCAGCTAGAGCTGGCACCTTTCTGGGAATGTTGATGGGGGGTGCCACTTGGCACACCTGCGTTGGTGCAGTGTGTGTTGTTTCAACACAGCAACGTTGCATCGACGTAACAGGGTGCTCAGGGTTGCACCCTAAATTTTTGAACACGATGGGCTGAGAGAAAACCCCCCCATCATTTTCAAACATTTCTATTTATTACTGATATTGTCAACCAATAAGAAAGGAAATAGCTTTAAATCTAGGTGAGAAAAGATTGTAAATCAGTTAATTTCACCATCAGTGTGGAAAAAAACCTTTTGTAAATGAAACAGCTGCTTTGATACTTATCAACACAAAAGGTCATTTCTTTAAATTACTGCATCTGTTGTATCTGATACTTTACCAGCTTAGCTGTATTTCAGGGAACAGTGACTATGTTGAGGATATAGTCAGTCAAACCATTACTTTTATTTTAATGAATACATCTTTCATATACTACCAATCAAGTTGCAGTTTTTGGGGATTCTCTTTTATCCAGAAAACTTCATTAGTACATTTTTTTTAAAGTTGTGCCTTAATAATTGCAGCGCCTGGATCAAGTACTGTGCTATGAGAAAAATTGCTGAAGATATCCTTCAGAGAAAGTTGTCTTCTGCAAGACAGTACCGTGAGCGCAAAATATTAGAATTCGTATTAAGGAAATGGAATGAGTGGGTACAGTTTCGAAAAAGACAGAACATGTGTAAGTTCTATTAAATTATATTGTTTTGGGAATTGCAAAAACAGTATTTGAGTCTCACAAAAGTGCTTAGCTTTTGAGTTTCTTAGTAGCTGTGCAGAACTCAATCACATAAAGTTACTATGTCTTCTTTTTAAGCAACAAAAAGGGCAGTGATGGTATTAACTGTCACTGGTCTCTGCAGGTATCCTATTAAAATTATTAATATATTACTATATTATAATATAATTATATATACTATTATTATTATTATTAATAATAATAATAACACTGGTATATACCGCTTTTCTTGGTCATTGGATTGCTCCTTTTACTTTAATGGTTCACATTTGCAGGCTTTTTTCTAAACCCCAAGTGTTTTTTACAAATAACAAAAAGGTTATAATTTTCAAGAACAACTACATTCAGATGGATCTTTCCCAGTATGGTCTTCCTTGCTGGTCACACAGTTGCTCCCATGCTGACTGATAAACGGCTGATAGATGGCTTCTTTGCTCTCACCAAAGAAACAGCTGGCCCAGCACAACTCCTCTCCCACAGAAGGCAGCTGGAGACAACTCAACTCAGCTTATCAGTTGCATTCTCAAAGTCTCACCACTCACAGAAGCTTCCAATGATCTTGAATTGGCAACCTTCAATTCAACCTTCAGATTTTATCTTCAGGCTTAACAGCAGCTCTACCATCTCAACCACACCTACTGCTCCTGGAAATGTGTAAAATACATCTCATACCAAAATGTTTGGAGGCCCCTGCTCTGTGTGAACTTTTTGTTGAAAAGAGGTATAGAAGTATTCATAATTGAATGTGTATGCATGTGTAGCCATTTCTCCTAGGTTTGAATGGAAATTGTTTATTGTTAAGGTTTCTGCTTTTGTGATCCAATTATTTTTCCCCCCCAGGTGCAGCAACAAAGATAGGAAAAGTCTTTGATTGCTCTTTACAGAAGCTTATCTTAAAGGCTTGGCGAAAAGAGGTTCAGTTTAGTAAAAAGACTAAAACATATATTGAGGTATGTTATATAGGATGTTGTAATCAGTGCTTGCGCATTTTTCATCACTGCTACTGCAGAGCTGCTAATTAGTCACTATTCCTTAAGATTATTTTTATGCTTATTGTGTAGTAATTGTGGCTTGTTGTTGGCAGTCTTGAATGCCTGTTGCCAGTCAAAAATAAATAAATTCATTTGCTGGTCAAAACCAGGTTATAGTTTTGATGAAGAAAATATTGCCTTTCTTGTGTTTTATATGTATGTTTTGCAGCATGCAGAAAAAGGAGAGATTGAGATTGAGATTGTTGTACCTGAAGAAGAACAGCCTCCTATTCAACAACAAGCTGAAGTACATGAAAGACGTCCTTCTGAGAAACGTCATTCCATTAGACAGCTTTATGACTATCGTAGTTTAGCTGTAATGCCCCAAAGACCAGGCAAGGATCATTTGACAAAGTTGCCAGACAAAGCAATAGGTCAGGTTGGTAAATGATTTTTTAATTGGTAGCTGTTTAGTGCCTTTCTGATTTTCTTTCTTTTGGGGGGCTGCTTTTCCCTGTTGTTCTTCTGTTGCCAAGAGCAGCCGATGCCAGAAAGCACAAGCCTTGGGTTATGCCCACTACAGAATCCCTCTTACTTGGAACAAGGACAGGTTGAGGATGAAAATCTCTAAGAATGTCTGAGCATCTTTCATCTGGCTGGTTAGCTTGTCCCTCAGTTAATGGTGGGGCTTGCTCTAGTGGAGGATGTTAATCAGAGGAAAGTGAATGTTTAATGAGGGATTCTGAGAGGCACATACTTGTATAGTATATATGATCGTAATAAACCCACCCAAACGAAATGCCAGTGAAACACAAAATTTTTACTCCCTGCCAAAAATAGCTAATAGGAAGGGACAATTCTTAAATTGCAAGGAAGGAAGTTCCACAACTGCAGTGCCTCCACAGAGGAGGTCTTACTTCTAATTACCACTTCTGACAGGGGCAACTCATACTGTAGAACTCTCTCCAAAGGTCTCAGGAGGCAAGCCAGAATGTATTGGAGGAGATGGTCCATCAGGCACCCTAGTCCTAAGCGGTAAAACATTTTGAAGGTATGAACCAGCACTGTATAGGAGGCCCATAAATGAGCCAGTACCCAGAGCAACCACTGCAGCAGTGGTAGCCAATCCTCACAAGGAAAGCAATGCCTTGGAGTTGCTTACTGGCTACTACGGCAAGGGAGAGGAGTGTTTACGCAGCAAGGTAAAGCACTTTGCAAAACCTAGCACCCCACCCCACTCTAGGGATGCTACTGGTGCTCCAACTAATACATCACTGTTGCTGCCCACAGTTAAGATTGGTATGGGTCAGGTTTCAGGGGTCAGCTGACTGGACCACAAGGAGCACCTCAGTTGTGGCACAAACTAGAACACCACCCAATGCTGCCTCAGGTCCGCCACCACTGCACAACTACAAAAAAAATGGAGTGAATTTTGTGCAGTCATTTGTGCAGTCCATGTATATCAAACCGGAAATCATGCACTTCTGTGCTTGAACAGAATGGGATAATGAAAGGGCAGGGAATTGAGCAGATCAGGCACAGGAGGGGGTTGGGCTCAGTGGTGGCAGCGCACATCGAATCCCGAATCCCTTTCTGGGCCTGATCTGCCTACAATGATCAATGTGTACATATGCCATTGTAACTGCTGAGGCTTACTCTGGAGCAAAGGGACAAATGCCACCTTACCCTAAGGAGAGCTCCAACTGCCTGAAATACCCCACAGATGCAGTGGAAGCGCTGCTGCTGCATTACCACACAGAGATTGAGGTAAACATAGTAATATGTTTCAAAAGTAAAGGTTCAAAAGAATCATTTGGGTAGCAAGGCTATGCATTTTTACCAAGGGAAATTGAAAATTCAGTTTTTCATGATACCGAATATTTCATATTCCTAACATGGCAGTTCTCTTTACTGGAGATGTAGAATGTCTTAGAAATGCATTCTGTTGCTTACTTCTTAACTTGTATGTTATTACATTTTTGTGTTTCAAATGTAGATCTTCCGTCGTTTAAATTTAGTTGACTTAGCAAGATGTGCTCAAGTTAGCCGAGCTTGGAATGCAGTGACACGAATTGGTACAATATGGAGTCATGTAAGTAGAGATGCTTGAAACTAATATTAATTCTAGCCTTTTAAAAAAATGAGTTAAAAAGAAAAACATAATAATTCCTTCTTTAAATTAATCGACTCATGTACAGATTCAATTCTCAATTTGAAAAATTATGTTTTGTTTAGAGAAGTCTTGAAGTATTTACAGATTCACTCACATGGAAATAGTAATTTGATGCACTTGACTTAACGTCTGCACTGTGTAGGCACATCTTCTGCAAACATGCATATTGTGCTTACTTACAGCTTAGCTTCCATGTACCCAAATGTCCCTAGAGGGTCCCTTTCAGTCCAAACGATAATGCTGAAGTTGGTGCAAGTGCTGCATTAATTTATTTAATAATATACATTATTTTTAAATTCCAACTTTTAATCCTTACAACCAGTTCTGGTATAACCAGGAGTCTTCAAACCAAACTATCAAGAAGCTCCCATCTCCTACATCCATCTCAGTCCAGCTGAAGCAGTCAAACACGCATGCACGCACACACACACACGCACGCACACACACACACACGGATTATTGCTTGATTATAGCTCTCCAAAGTGCAATAGCCAAACCAACCAACCCTTCCAGAAGCACATGTAAGGGGACTTGCTCAGCTGCTGCTCAGTTGTGGTTCTCTGTAACACCATGACCAAGTAGCTGCAGAGCAGTCCCATGCCTTCTTTTTCTGTTCAAGGGTAGTGTGTAGTTTAGGTAGGATTGGTTTGTAAGTTCTGTGTTCAACTGAGATAGATTATTCCAAACAATGAACATTTGTACATGGGAAATTCCTTATATTGAGTCAGGCCATTGGTAGTCTTGCTCAGTGTTCCCTAGTAGAGGAAGGGCATTCCTTACCAATTGGGATGCCCTTGTGCCAGCCACTAGGTAGGGTCAGCTAGAACCATTGGTTCCCTGTGTGAGGGCTGACCATTTATCCAATTGTTCATTTATTTATCCATTTATCCATATAGCCCTACCTGCTATAGTGTAGATCTGTATCTGCAGAGCTCTTTACCCGCTGCCATTTTTATATCATATATTTTTTTGTCTCCTCCAGCCTCTCTCCCTCCAGTTAGTTAGGGCATGAGCCCTATGGGCAGGATTTCTTGTTCCAGAAACTATTTTAGTTTAGTCCACTTTTGCGGAATAGAGTGGTCTCCGTTAGGCACGTTTCGGAAGTCAGTCTTTTTTCTGGCTTGAGACACTGCTGAGTCTGTCCACCTGAGTGTTGGAGTGCGTGGCCTGGCTTGGCATTGAGCTCCTGCCCTACCTAGCTGAAAGTCAAGAGGAAAACAGTGTGGAAACAGTTCTGTTTTCCCATAGGGCTGGCTGGTGCCTACCCCAGGGCAAGGGCGCAAATGTCCCAACCTACCAGCCTGTGCTGTTCCAGTGCAGGTTAGAATTGCACCCTAGGTATACTTTAATTTCACCTTTAGATTTAAGAAGTCTCCATACAAGTAATTTTGGTCTTTTTTTTTCTTTTTTAGATTAATTTTTCTGCAGTAAAAGACAAAGTGAGAGATACTGTGGCAGAAAAAATTTTGTTGAAGTGGCAAACTAATGTGGTGCATTTGAATCTTCGTGGTTGTGCTACTCTTCAATGGCTGACTTTTAAAAGTATTGGTAAGTATTTTGCATTATGGCATTTTTGCTTCCTTTTAATTCTCTCAGTTTTCTTGTTGTTTCTGAGTGTACCTTTTTGTGACTTTTTCTCATGTTTGGGTCCACAATTTTGCTACTATTTTGATACAGAAAAAGGTACTACTACAGTGCAATCTTGTGCATTTCTACTCAGAACTTTTTAAACCCCATTGAATGGGATCTACTTCCAGCTAATTGTGTAGAACAGCTGACTCCAAAATGCAGCCCTCAAGCTGGATCTGGTGTTAGAAAAAAACTGTCCCCGTGCAGCCTGGTGCTTTCTGTACCACGCTGCAGCCTCTTATTTTTCCACCTGATTTTTGTAGAAACATGTGCCAGGCATATGCTCCGCTTCTGTGCAGAGCTTACTGGGGCAACGGTCAGCAGAATTGGCTGCCTGGCACAGATTTCTGCAAAGATTGGATGGAAAGAAGCAGAAGCATGCAACGGAAAACACTGTGTTTTTTGGGGACAGCTTCTTCCTTGTAAATTCCTTTCTTGACTAGACTATTACAGTCTTAACCAGTGGTTCTCATTTTTAGCACTGGGACCCACTTTTAAAAATGACAATCTGTCTGGGACTCACCAGAAGTGATGTCACAGCTAGAAGTGCCATCATTGTGATCCCTGAGCCTGCTGCTTTCCTGAGTTGCAGCAATAAGTTGGGTTATTTCTCAGCCATTTTCCAATAGCAAAGTGAATAAGAAACAAAAAAAGCCTATTTACAACCTTGACACAAGTAAAATAACCACACAGCCCTTCCCTTTTCCAGCATCTCATCTTCCCATATTTCCAAGTTGGCTGCTCTAGGTGGCTAGTTGCGACCCATCTGAAATTGGCTCACAATCCTTGCTTCAACAGCTACACTGGCTACCCATTCTTTTCCAGTCCCAATTCATGATGCTGGTATTGACCCTTTAAGGCCCTTCATAACTTGAGTCTCGCCTTCTCCCATACATGCCAGTCCTGCTCTCTTAAGTCATCTGAAGGAGCTCTCCTTCGAATGCTGCCTCTATCCCAAGTTAGAGGGGTGATGGCTCAGGGGCGAGCCTTCTCTGTAGTAGTGCCAAAACTATGGAATTACTTTCCAGGGGAATTAAGAACTACTCCTTCCTTCATGGCTTTTCGGAGAGGTCTCGACACATACCTATTTCCTCTGGCATGTGGTTGATAGGTGGCTAATAGAAATATACATTACAAAATCTGTAATTACCAGATTACATTAGTTCAGGACCTACCTCCCCCCAGGAACAGCAGCAGCAGATGGGGGGAAAATAGCCCCATCCAAGTTGGGGTGATAATAGAAGTCGGCCTTGACTTAGCTACAAGCCAGCTTCAGCAGCAGGTGACCAAGCCACCAAAACAGTGTGGCTCATGACTTGGGGAGGCAGACCCAGCCTGCTTTTGTGTAAGCATCTAGCTCATGCATGTGGGCGGATGCGGGTACTGTAAGCCCCTTCTCCATCCATACTCTAAAGCCATCCAAAGAAGGAGCAACATGAGACAGCTACGGAGGTAGGGGAATCCTACCACATTGGATGCTAGGCCAGATGCAAGTAACATCCCCCCTAATCCTAACCCCAAACCCCCACGGTGAAACCTAGATGAACTGAGCCTCTAAGAAATACTAATAACCTGTAACTCCAGCATAAAAAGGTCACAGGAGCTATAAACAGAATTAGTGTCCAACTAAGAAAAAATATTGAAATAATTTTCCAGATCAAGGAGGCTTGAGGAAGATTATGTAAAGAATTTCAGCTTATAGCAGGATCCTAGCTTCTAAATGGGATAACTGCAATAAATTATACCCTTTTTAATGAAAATTGTACAAATGATGATCAAACATGACAAAAATATCCCCAGATAGATTAAAAATAGTAGGTTTATGAAGAAAGAATTAATGCCATCTTGTGATTAGTAATGAAAAAAATATTTCAGGCAGATATTCCCTTATGAACAAATATCACAATAAAAATAATTATTATACCCCCCTTTATTTAAAAAAAAACACCAAGGCTTGATAGCAATAAACAAATTAACCGATAACAGTAACAATTACTCCATGTTTCTTTGTGGTTTGAATTGTATGTTCTTTGTGCCTTTCCCATTCTTCATCTTCTGTGTCCTGTTCAAATATTTCTGGGTAAACGGAGAGCTTGTCTTTGGGACACTCTTCATAGTAGCTTCTGACATATTTTCCAACAAGCCAGCCTTTGTACTCCTCAGGTTTTTGACATTCTAAGCCATTGTAGTGAACACTGTAGTGGTGCTTCAACCAGTAGAAAAGATAATGAATGTTGTAGTCACATCTCCAAGGGTTTGCTCTAAGCCATAATATTTTCAGAAAGTACAAGTCTTCTAGTACGCCATACTCAAAATTTTGTAGTGAGTTGTTTGATAAATCTAATTCTTCCAAATTGTTGAGCCCTGCAAAAGCAGCTATTCAGAGAGAAAAAAATATTTGGAAAGATTAATATTCGGAAAGTTTTATATAAAGGGCAGTTCAATCCAGTGCAACTTCCCAGGCACTGATGCAGCTGCACCAATGAGGCACATGCTGCATCTCATGGGGGAATTCCCAAGACACGAAGCCTCCTCAAGATGCCTGGCTAGGTCTACTCAAACCTGTGCCAACAGAAGGTGCAAGTCCAAGTGGACACAGGTAGGTGGATCAAGGCCAGGAAAGGGAATAGGATAATGGTGGAGCTTCTGCTACCAGTACTGCCCCCGACATGGCCTTGACACACATACACATGTCCTGCCCCAGTCTCTGCCCCATTCATCCCTCTCTCCATTGCTCCTTCCCACTGCCTATCCCCCCACAGAGTTACTGAGGCTTCTCAGGAGGCTGTTGGTGCACTACTGCTCGCCACTTGTGGCAGTAGTCAATGGCAGGTTGCATTTTGCAACTGGTGTAAACCGCATTGTCCTGCCAGAACATCAATAGGATTGGGGCCTGGCTTAAATACTGGCGCAATACATTGGGTGTTTTTTGCTGTTTTGAATTTGAAATGTATGATGCTTTGAAACCAAATCTTTAGCCTTTACCTTGACGCTAAAATATGAGGATACTTTGAAAAGTGGCATAAAAATGTCTGTGTATAAAGTATTCATGTTAAAGATATTGCCACCCTGATTTCAGACACAATGGTTGGGTCAAAAAAGCAAGTTTACATGTGCTGAAGGACTTGAATACGCCCAATATTATTTCTATCTTATTTTTTTTCTAGCAGAATCTCCAAGGCATGTCATACAGACTATTCCATAAATTCCTTCCAATTTCAAAATTTATATAAGTACCAGTATTGGTATAGATAACTGAAAAATGTAAAAAATGCCTTGCTGGTATGTAGAATTAATCATGAATCTTTGGATCCTGGTTGTTGTATGTCATTTCACATACCTGCTATCTCTAAAGTCACAGTGATTCCTGCAGGAACCAACCAGTTGCAAATCAGATTGTTGTGATCAACATTATGGGTCAATGATACCAGATCCAAAGTGACCTTGAGACATCAATCAGTGGCTGTTTCTGCTTTTGTATAGGTCAGGAAAGACCTATACAGTGCACAGTGATGTATGCAGTTTGCATTTGTGACTATTCCATAATTTTTTTTTTAGCCATAGTTCGGAATGTGGGAAACATGAACCACATTCTGGATAATGAAAAAATATGTGGATATTGGTTTTATGAAAACATACTAGAACCTCTGACTTTTATAATGATTATGTTTGCTCACCTGGATCTATGTGAACTATTCCATTACTGCTCAGATTTAACACCTTCAGTTCAGTTATGTCTTCAAATTCCTTGGATTGTAGCTGCTTGATTTTATTATTAGAAAGATCAAGTTTAACTACATCTGGAGGTATATTACCAGGAACTTTCTTTATGTCTTGAGGGGGTAAGAAAAAAGAAATGTATATATTATAGAAACTGTGTAAACTATCCCAACCCATGCTCCACATTAGTATAGTTATCCAACTAGCAATGGGCAGCCCAATCTTAACCTGTGCTGGAACAGGCTGGCCGGCTGGCCTGTGCTGTATGCAGCACAGGTTTGGGGTTAGCCACTGCTTGAAGCTGGGGCTGCGCAGCCTGGGGTTGGGAACTTGGATGCGCATCCCACTTCCACCCCTTTCCTCGGGCCGGTGCACCTCTCAGCACACTCACCCCGTTCTGCCATCCTTCCCACCCTCCTCTGCCCAGAAACGCTCCTGTGCCAGCCAAACTCAGCTGGCAGAGGAGCAGCTTGTGTTGACACTTTAGCATCAGTGCTGCATCGGCCAAAGGGTTTTTTAAAAATTGCGCTGTTACATGCATAAAAATGTTAAAAGGTCACATTGCATATTTGTCATAACCTGCAGTCTTGCCCTTAGAATAAAAGGAGCATGCAGGAGAATCCTTCTCCTCCTGCAGGTTGCCTTCCTACAGTCAGTTTCAGTTAGCCATTTTCTTCCTGGAACCAAGTCTAAAGACTTAAGGTATTAGAAAAGGTCTTTAGAAAATCAACTGGAGCAATGAACTGCGCGAAGATAATGAAGGGCTGGGCTTAACCCTAACTTAAAAAGTGAATATACATACAATATACAATGGAATTGTACAAACCTTTTCTTCTGCAGTCCAGTGTTTGCACAGGAAACAGATAAAGGTGGCAGAGAGAAGAATCAAATTCAGGCCTGGTAGCTTCAGGTTTTGGTACTGCTAGTCTCAGGGGATCCCGTCTTTCCCCTTCACTGCATAGTTGTTCAGCATTTATCTGCTTGAGCTTTTGACCTTTGAGTTCTGGGGGATGTATACATTTAGCATAATTTCCCAGGTTCCTGTTTCTTGGAAGCTGCAGCATTGTAATAAGAGTTTCCATCTGACAGTTGCAGTGCCAAGGATTATCATACAGACGCAAGTAACTTAAAAGAGGCATGTAAATAAATACCTCCTCAGACAAGATCTTAATTTGATTGTGCTGGAGTAAGAGTGTAGTTAGTTTGTTTAAACCAAAAAAAGCTTCATCTTCAATTTTTGATATCTCATTCTGCTGTAAATCTAGGCTTTTTAATTTATTGTACTTTGAAAACATGCTGTTCTTCAGCTTTCGAATCCTGTTTCTTGCTAGAAGCATGTGCTTTAAATCTTCAGGCCAATCAGAGAGTACAAATGTCAGTTTTCTCTCTTGGCAGTCTAAGTATTTGTCATGAAGATAGGTATATATGTCACATGGGAGGCCGGGGGTATAGCGCTTGGCTGTGCTGGATGCTCTTCTTAAACCATTTGCCTTTCCATTATTTGCTTTGTTTCTCGAGCTGCTATTTCTTGTCTTCCTAAGGTCAGCTGCTTTACAAAAGAAAAGTAGTATTATAATTGTAACCACTTGCATCCTGACATCCAGCTGGCCCCAATTATTTTGTATGACAGCTGGAACAGTCAGAGTATTCTTTTGAAATCTGAGTTGGAAGCCTTAAACTAGTGTGGTTATGAATCAGGGAGGCACAGCTGGGGTATGTGGAATCCCTGTATCGGAAGAAAAGAAGAACATTAGAAAGATATTTCTGAAAAGATAATAAAGTGAAACTGATGCTATATCAAAATTATTTCCAGTACACTCTTGAAAAGTATTCTGACTAAGGTAATAATGGGGTGCTCTCCTCTTCAGGGAAGATATAACATGCTCAATTCACATAAACATGTAAAAACCACTACTGTGACATGAACTGGGGACTCTCTGGACAAATTTGTTCATTAAACATACCACATAGAACTTACCTAAGTTAAAAAGAAAAGAAAGAAAAAATGATTTCCTTAAATCTAGAAAATTACAAATATTTGCCTTACTTTGCTATCCTACAGTTCCAATATTGCAGCAACATGACATTTCATGACATTACTGTCTGGGATAATAATTGGCTTATCTCATCCTGTGCTCTTGCATTCTTAGGATAAGACCCCAAGACAAAACAGAAAAGGTGTTTGGCTAATAATCCTTCTTCTCAGCTTTGGAGCAGGAAGAAAAAAGTTTCTAATACTTCAGTAATTATGTTGTATAAGTTTATTTTTCCTTACACTGCCAATTTTAATCAATATTATAAAAAGCTACTGAATGTCACATAATACTTTTCAAATATTTCTAGATATTTGTTTTTATATTTATTTTAGGTCACTGTAAGAATTTGCAAGAGTTAAATGTCTCCGAATGCCAAGGGTTAAATGTAAGTATTAACATTAGAAATGCAAGATGCCTTTATAGAATTAGACAGAGTGGATGGAATTCTCATTTCAGTTTCTGCAAAAGAGGCAATAGGCAAAACATTTAAAAGGAGAACCTGTGATTTAATGATCCAGCATTATTGAATTGAATAATTTTATTGGCCAAGTATGAAAACCACACTCAGAATTTGATTCGGCTTCCGGCTACATACATACATAATGCTACACATACATAATAAACAATAAATACACAAAAAACAAGTAAGGGCATTATTCGAGATAAAACACTGCCTCAATATATGCTCCAAACACCTCAGCGTGATTATAAATTCAGCAATTGAATGGTGCTAGGATAGAAACTATTTTGTGTCTAGATGTTTTGGTATACGGAATCCTATACCGGTGACCAGAAGGAAGTGGATCAAACAAATTATGACCAGGGTGTAGAGGGTCAGCAGCAATACTCACTGCTCGCTTTCTAACCCGAGCAGTATATAACTCCTCTATTGAGGGCAGGCAAGTTCTAATTATTTTTTCAGCTCTTCTAACTTTCCTCTGGAGCCGCTGCTTATCCAATTTGGTTGCTGAACCGAACCAAACAGTTATAGAATTACAGAGGACAGATTCAATAATACCTCTGTAGAATTGGACAAGCAGCTCCCGAGGCAGATTAAATTTCCTAAGTTGCCGCAGGAAATACAATCTCTGATGGGCCTTTTTAATAATACTACTATTAGCTGACCATTTCAGATCCAGGGAGATTACAGAACCCAGGAACGTAAATGACTTGACCACTGACACTGTACTACTTAAGATGGAGAGTGGAAGTGGGGAGGGGGGGTGCTATATTTGGACTGTATATGGATACAGTCCAAATATTAAAGAAAAATTTAGATAGATGGATGGATTGATGCCACACCAGGAGGTGTGCAAACAAGGAGAACTTGTTTTAATGGTAATGTATGCCAAAATGGAGCTCCAGCATATACCATGTATTTGCGGTGCTTTAAAAACTGAAGTCCATTAGAATGTCAATACAGGTAAAAAAGCTTATCTCATATTCTGACCTTCAGGTAGCAAAATTGTTTAGAGGAGAATATAAGACTATTAAAAGGCAGAGCCTTGTTTGTAACTGGTAGACTGGTTCTCTTTGTAATTGTGATATTGAAAGACTCTGGCAGTTGTTATGCTATCACAACAGCCACACAAGTAAGATGGCTGTTTAGCAGGCGCAAGCCCAAGCAGGCCACAGCAGCCCAGATTGGGACAGCACAGCCCGGGGATGGGGGTTTGGATTTGGAATAACCACTAATTAACGGCTCCTCCCTCCACCCAGGCTGCCCCGCCTGTAGGCACGCCCTCCCTCCACACCACTCCGCCCTCCCACCGTCCCTCAGGCCCATTCTGACTTCCCTCCTGCCTTGCCCCACCCAAAAATGGCCCCATGCTGGCCAAACTTGGCCTGTGTGGGACAGATGTATCAGTCAGTTGTGGTGGCAGTGCTAGGCCGATGTGGCTGCTTGCGTTGGCCCAGTGATTCTTGCTCTGACTTGGGCATGCTTTACAGCACTTTCTCCACAGAGCTGGGCTGTGGCTTGCATTGGCTCAAGAGGGGGTGGTGTTTAGATGGCTCTGTCAAAGATTCAGGCTGCCTTGAATCAATCTGTAGATTGTAGATTTGTAGATTGTCCTGTATTATGAATTGGGGATGCAATTATATTCAATTTTTAAGCATATGTCAGTTTCTAAGCATGACACTTGTATAGTGGAAAAGTGTCAAAAATAATTAATACAGGTCTGTCCTGATGTCCTCCTTAAAAAATCAAATCAATTCCATTTGTATTTTCTTTGTTCAATAGGATGAATTAATGAGACTTGTATCTGAAGGCTGCCCAGCTCTCCTTTACTTAAATTTATCTCACACAGATATCACAAATGGAACACTAAGACTTCTGTCAAGGTAAATGCATGTTGGTTTTCATAAGGTCATTCAAATTTTAGTCTAACTGTATGAAGAATAGTTGCACTATTTCTAGGGAGTTGCAGCATTATAAAATAACGTTTTCTTAAGGTAGAATACAAATAAAAGTACAATAGTTTCCAAAGCTTAAAACAGCACAGGATTTCTTAAGATTTCATTTGTTTTGTTAAGATCCCAAACTCTATTTAGTATGAGGCAGCCCAATCCTGAGTTGCCTGGCCACCACAGGTGCAGCGGTAGCCAAACGGCTACTGCTGCATCTCACAGCGATCAGGCAGCTGCAGGATGCTCTGCAGGAGAAGGGGACATTCTTCCCTTTCCCCTGCAGTAAGGGGACAGGGCAAGTGATGGGTCTCCTCAACTCTGCACCAGCTATTTTGCTGGCACAGAGGTGAGGCCTCTATATCAGGCTGTGTGGATCTGATGGTGAAGATTGCCACTGGTCCCACGCCCACTCAGCCTCCTCCATGAGTGCGGCACACATGCTTATGGCACATTTTTTACACCCCTGGGCCAGCCTGGGAGTGTTGCAAACACACCACAAGGCACGTTTGCACCACTCATAGAAGAGGCTGAGTGCTGGCTCAACGGGGCCATATCTCAATCAGCCATGGCTGTATTGTAATATTATCGAAGGACAAAGCTTTTTCAGAGTTAGGGCCATGTCTCCTTAATAGGCATTGCCCTTCCTCTGAATTCGGTTTTGCCTTTAGTCTGATTGCCTGCATTAGTGAAATCATTCTTAATGAGGCCTTAATGGCCTTAATGATTTGGTATACCCCCCCAAAAAACTAGCACACAACCTGCAGCTGATCATAATGGATCACTTCCACCTTAATGCCAAGTATAAATGTCAGAAAGTGGTGGCACTAGCATAACACCTCTCTGCAGCACTGTTCCAAGAAAAAAATTCTAAAGAAGCATATTTGAAAAAGGGCTACCCAAAAAGGTGGGCAGGTAGACTAAAATATTTGTTCACTTCTGTCCCTAAAAATAGAATTGGCACCTCCTCCTGTGGAAGCATTCTTCTCATGGGAAAACTGTATAGAATGACTGTATCCACCTACACCAAGGGTCTCCAAACTATAGCCCGGGGACCAAATCTGGCCTACCACAAGATTTTATTCAGCCCACAGCAACTTTTTTTTGGTCAGAGAATTTGCTAATATTGACATTTTATTCATTATATATCATTTCTCAGTTTAAGCACAGCATTGTTTCTTTGTAATTGTCACATTTCTCTTTTGTTCTGAATCATATTGTGCTGATTACAAAAATGATTCATGTACAACTTATTCATTCATTTATAAAACTGATTTTTTTTTCAGCCTGCAAAAATGTGTAAAATATACAATGTGGCCCTCATACTGAAACGTTTGGAGACCCCTGACCTACACCAATACCAGATGCATAACTAATGGCATTTCTCAGCCTCTTTTATACCACTTGGGGGGGGGAGAATATGATGCTACTCCCCTGAGATGTGGCCTCATCCAGGCACGTGACCTTGGCTTGGTGCCCATAGCATCTTTAGTTATGATAATGGCAGGGGAGGCATTATAACTAACAGATGCAAAAGCTGACTAAGCAACACTTGTATCAATTATATCCAACTTTCCAGCTCTGATGCAGCTGTGCCAACAGGGTGTGTACTGCTTCCTGAAATGGAGGGGGAGTAATGGAGGCCTCCTCAAGGTAAAGGAGTGTTTGTTCCCTTATCTCAGGGCTGCATTGTGGCTGTGTTGGTGCTAGAAAGTTGGATACAATTAGACCCTCAGCCATTTTAGAAAGATTAAGCCAATCATGACAGAACAGAATAACCATCAGGCAGAAGACCATCAGGTAGATCATTAACTTCTGGAAATACAAAGTCTTCCATAATATTCCAATATAGAAGCATGCTATAATTTGACATAGTTATTATTATCATAGCCAATCCACCATGTAAAAAGCCTCAAAACAAAACATGAGTTAAAGTTCAACATGACTTGGGCTGTAGCCCAATCTTGAGTTATCTGGCTCCCAGAGGAGCCATGGTACCAAAGAGAATAGGGAACAAAATGGAGGCAGAGAGAAATGAGAAGAACACGTGATCATTTTAGATACAGTAGGTGGGATTACAATTCTGCAAATGGCTTCATGGTATTACCCAGAGGTATTCTGGAAGGAAGTGATGTAAGGGGCTACATGGGAGAAATGGAAGAGTTGTTTAAAGGAGCAGAGAGCTTTGGATAGTGCGAGTTGTCAAAGTGGATAAATAAAGATCACAAGGAGGCCCATATTCGCATAGAAGAGCATTCTAATGTAGATGGGCAGCCCAATCCTAAACTGCCTGGCTTCCGTAGGATCAGCAGTGTCAAAACAACTACTGCTGCATCCAACAGGAGCTGTGGCAGCCATCAGAGGCTCCTTGGGGAAAGGGGGCATTCATCCCCTTCCCCCGTGTAAGGGCACTGACCCTGCGGTGGGCCTCTTCAGGTCTGTGCCAGCTATTTTTCCAGCGCAGACTTGAGAACCTCCATGTTGCCCCACGTGGCCCGACACTGAAGATAGGATACAGCGGTGGAGGCCACCCCTGGTCCCATCCCCCACCTGGGCCTGATCCTTCCTTCCCCCTGCCCTTCCTCACCCCAAAAAAGCACATGGGTGGCAAGTATAACACCAGTGCTGGGTCATCCTAGGGCTGGGGCTGAGCGCCTACTGGTTCTGGTTTTGCACCAGCAGTATGATCATACCGCCGGCTGTAAAAGTACCTTATGGCACCCTTACGACACCGGCACCGAAGATTGGGCCTATAATCTTAGAAGTATTTGAAAATCTTAATCCTTATCTTCTACTTGAAAATTGTACATGTTTGTTTTATTGTCATGATTTTTTTAGCATCAAAGTAAATATTTTAGTTTATTTTCCATATCATTCTTCACATTTGACTGATTTAAACTGTTTCTCTCATAAATTTGGAACACAAAGGTATGTCTTACAAGTAGTGGCCATGATGTCATGCTTTCATCATTGTGGGTGTTCCCAACCCTAAATACCTAGTTTTTGCTGACTTGAGAGGCTCTCATAAAGTGTTTTTCTAAAACTCTGGCAGAGTAGACTGTCCCTGCTTCTAGTAATATGTTGTAATTTTCTTTCTGCAAGCTTTCATTTTTCATAATTGTAGGATTGAATTACTTATTTCAGCTAGAATTTAATTGGATAAAATTTCAGTGTAAGAATTGTGTTAATTTGCATTATAAAAGTAGATGCAAGATGCTTAGTTTCAGAACAGACATTTGCCTTGTATCCCACTTTCTTAGTTCTAGTTAATATAAATCATGATTAGATATCCTTTCTATAGATAGTGTAAACCTATTCATATTTACTCTGAAGTAAGTTCCACTGTATTCAGTGGGGTTTTCTCCCAGGTAACTGTGCACCGTATTGCAGCTTTAGTCTTTTGCATTATTTCTTCATGATTTTGCTGCTTCCGATATTAATAGAAACAATTACATGAACAAGGGCAGTTGAAGAGTATATATGCTTTTGAAATCAAGCAGCTAGTTATAGCAATGTGAAGTTAATACTTCAGCTTTGCTCTTAACATTGTTTAAAATTTATATACAGTATTTTAAGCTTAGTGCACAAACTTCATCAATCAAGCAAAATAATTTTTAATCAGGTCTTATTTAAAATACAGGTATACATTTATACAAATAGTATAAAGTGCATGCAACAGGGAAAAATGAAGCACAACATCCTTCATATTCAGACAAAGAGAAAACTATTGTTTAACATTTTGCATCCATGCAAGTTACTAGAAAGCAGTTTAGCTATAGTATCAGATTGCACCAGAAATGTGTACTCAGTTATAGTAACTGATCTTTTCTTCTTCTTTTTAATCTGGTAAAGGGGATTCCCCAACTTACAATATTTAAGTTTAGCTCATTGCAGAAAATTCACTGATAAAGGTTTACAGTACCTCAGTTCTGGAAGAGGATGCCACAAGCTCATCTATCTGGATATCTCGGGATGCCTCCAGGTTTGCATTTCAGTTTTCTTTTTCAAAATGTAGGGAAGGGAGTCCTTTAGAGGACAGGCAGCACCCAGCACTCATGGCATACTAAAGCAGCACAAGCATTGCAGCAAAGTTTTGAGAGGTTTTGAATTACATTACCACAGCTGCTTAAATTTTCCTGAGGAATAGCACTATAGGCTTTTGGCTTTTGTCCAGTGGGTGTTGAACTATAAACAACCAGTCCTTATTGCATAATGAAAGCATGCATTACTTTCAGGGGGTGGAGTTAAAACATGCTTGCTCTGTGCTGTGTTGCTTCCATGCATACAGTGTGAAATTCCAGATCTGTAGACCTAAGAATACTCTGTGCCTGAGCAAACAACAAAACAAATTCTCTGTACAAGACAAAATGTCCTGAAAAGGAAATCAATTTGCCAATCAGCTTTCTAACGTCCATTTGCTTGTTTTATACTTTATGTTACTATATGGCATGGTAACTTGCTTATTCTTGTAAGGAAGTTTATATATAGATATTTTCTCTTGGTCTTTATAGCAGTGTTTTCAGACTTCTAAAAACTTGGCATCCCTTGTAAACCTACTCTACTTTCGAAGCCTTTCACCCAGATCCCATTTGGGAAAACCCAAATGTTTTCCAAGCATGCACACAGAGATTTTTGCCCACTACTCAATATGTTCAACCCACTGCTGTGTGTGTGTACACACTGGAGTACATCCCTCCTATACTATGCTACTTGTAGAATAGGATTAAAACATAACATGTCTAACTCTCTCCTAAAATCAGTAATTGGAGCCTATGGGGTATTGCAGGGTTTACCGGGGCATACATTCAGCCTTGGCTGCATGCCCACCAGGGCTGACAGCAGATGTTCCAGGCCCTGGAACCTGGGCTGTAGAGTATGGATTGAGAGGGAGAAATTGAGAAATGGAAATGTTTAACAGGAAATGGGCTGATCAAAGTAGCATAAGGGGATCAGACAAGGGAAGTCATGGGATAACAGTTTAGGACCTTTTCTTCATTCATAAACTACATCCCCATCTATGAAATGTATAGGCCTTATTTTCACTTATAATGAAAATATAATTCCAGTTTCATACTTTTAAAATTAAAATGCTCATCATATGAATGCAGCCAAAGAAAAAAAGTGGCCCTTACCGAGGTGTGACCTATTCTATCCATCAATCCATTTCACGTAGTCATAGTCTCCCTCTACAATCACTAGGACATTTTAAAGGTTCAGGTATCTTCAAGGTTGCTTCATACTCATTTTTTTTTCTCCAGAGAGGAAGAAAAAGCCTTGGAAAAAGCATATTTACAGTCATGTCATCAAGTGCCATATGACATTTCACCCTTAGCATATGTATGGGATCTGGCAGTGGAGAATTTCAGCCTGTTCCCTCCTACTCTTCAGCTGATATGGGGATAGGTTTGCCTGGTTGGCCCAGTAGTAAGAGAGACTCTTCATGTGATAATGGTACCAGTTTCCACCCATAGAGCTTGACTGCCTGGTTGGTAAAGGGGTTGGGGCTAAGGGACCACAAAGGGGAATGACCTCCTCAAGTTGTACTCTGATATTAGCAGAGACTACAATTTTGAGTTAAACAGGGATAGGATTACTGCAATTCCTTTGAATGAACTCCTCCTTAAATGGCTTTGACAAAAGCCCTGTGCTAAGGGGATAGGTTGGCAGATGCACTTAGGTTGGAGAGGTATCTGCAGGATTTATTTGCATTGTCACAAGCCACTCCTCCTTAGGACTACCCAATCCTACCCAGTCTGGACATTATCCTATTAGCAGTTGTTTATTTTCTAAGCACGTTTGGATGCTCCCAATTAAATTAAGTTGTATTCTGTTTTACACCAAGCTTTTTGTATTCTTCCATTCTTATATATCTTCATTCCCAGCCATGGGACACTGGAGTTTGTTACATTACTAAACTATTGTTTATCCCAACTGAATTATTCACTCTGAATCAGATTTTCCTTTAAAACTAGGAAAACAATCAATCAATCAATCAATCAATCAATAGTATTTATATACCACTTTTCAACTCGAAGTTCACAAGTAATAATAAAGTTAAATGGTCCCTGTCCCAAAGGGCTCACAATCTAAAAAATGCAGAACACGACCAGCAACAGCCACTAGTAAAAGCCACTGCGCAGGGGTGAATAGGGACAATTACTCTCCCCCTGCTGAATATAAGAGGAACACCATTTGAAAAAGTACCTCATGCCCAGTTAGCAGGGGTTCACCTTTCAGGTTAATTCAGCAGGAGAAGAAAACTACAATGTGCACAGCTTCTATGGGCCTCAGAACGGCTCTGAATATAACCAGAGCAAGGCTCTGGTTGTGTTTGGAGCCCTAGTGGGCCAGAAATCTACAGATTTAGTTTTGGGTATTGGAGGATCCGAGAACAGATCTCCTGTGGATACAGAGACACCTCTTGCCTATTCTTATCTAAAATTAAGTTTTGTTCAAAACATGGAGATCCTGCTATACTGTTATGTGGCAAGAATTCCAACATGTGGTTCATTTAACGTTTATTTTAATTGAAACAAAAGAATGTACTAGAAAATGCAAATATTAAATACTTAGATTGCAATCATGCATCCAAAAATATTACACAACAGAAAAGCTAACGTTCAATTTGGATATTGTATATTCCAACCTTAAAGCTACTCATGCATACTAGAGTCTCTTCTGGTTGACAAATAGATGGGGAATGTTTTAGATGGGGAATTCAATTCCCTCTGTAGCTGACAGCTGTATTCTGCACCTTAGCTAGGAATAAAGTAATGACAATTAAGATTTTCATTCCGTACTGCTGTAATCCCTCTTAAAATAGTTCTTATTTTCTCCCGTACTTGGAAAAAAGGTTGAAATTACAGTGTACAAAATTCTAGAAAATTATCACATGGGTTTTCAACTGAGCTATCTAAACCCTATAAATGAGGACAAAAATTAAACAAAAAAATGCACAGAAAAAAATAGCTCCAGATTTTTTTCTTATCCCATGAGCTTCTAAATGTAAATTTCAGAAAAATAGTAATTAAAAAAACAGTAACAATAATAGGAAAACCATAAGAGCTGATGTTCTGAGAAGTTTGTTGCAGTTCTCAGATTCTTGCTTAGAGATAGGTTACCGTTTTCCCCAGCATTAGATTTGCCTGGAACTGTTTTAATTAATACCATCTGTTTGTATACTCTTAAGAATATTGTGTTCTCTCATTAGGGAATCGGTTTAGAATTGTTTTATATGACCTTCTCTTTTCATATGTATAGTTTTCTGGGTCAAAATGAAGACTCGAATGGCACAGACATTGGTTTCCCAATTTTATAACATCTGAAATATGCCATTTCTATACTATTTCTGTTATCTTTATTTTAAAAATTGTCCTTTCGGCACTGGTTCTTAAATTTCAATAACTTTGCATCACCCAGGCAGCCCAGAGAGAACAAAACCAAGAAAGAATGTGTTACTTAAAGCAAGTAATTTATGGAAGCAAAATAGCTTATTGTTAACAGCCCATAAATTGCAAGTTTACCTAAGAATGTATGTAGTGTAGGTTCAACTACCTCTGAGAGTAGAACTAGATCCAACGGGTACAATCTGCAAAGGAGAAGATTCCAGTTGGACATCAGGAAGAAATTCTTGATGACCAGGGCAGTTTGGCAGCGGAACGGATTGCCGAGGGAGGTGGTAGATTTTCCCTCATTGAGATCTTCAAGCAGAAGCTCAACATGCACCTGCTGGAGATTGCTCTAAGAAAGTGTTTCCCAACCAGTGGTACTGGTGATACTTGAAGCGGTGTCCGGTGGTATGCATTGAATCCCCAGACCCTGCTGCCTGGCAGTGAGACCAACAATGTAATGTGATAAGGTAACAGGCTCATTTTGACAGGCAGCACTCCAGTGTGCACTTTTCATGCACTTGAAAATGCCTCCTCATCTGCCCTGAGCCTCTTGTCGGTGTTCATTGAGTTGTGCGTGGCCTCCAACCTGCAAGTAATTGGCAATGACATAAGTTACTTCCTGTGGTACTTTCAATAGGTAGACCATGCAAAGTGGTACAGTGTGGCACAAACATTGAGAAATGTTGCTGTAGCAGAATTTCCTGCTACAGACAGGGAGTTGGACCAGATGACCTCGTAGGCCCCTTCCAGCTTATTCTATGAACTTATTGCTGCCTCCAAAGTAGAAGTCCTAGAATGTCAAAATTTCCCAGTGCTTAGGTCAGAATCAATAAAACTCAGATTTGGTTCTGATGTATGTACATGAACAAGCCACAGATTTATGCACTCCCTCTTTGTCTGCCATACCTTGTTAATGTCTGATTTCATGACAAATTTTGTTTTTATGTTTGAACTGAGTAAACTACCCTCTAAAACTATATTTTGCAGGCAAACTATGTTGGGAGCATGATGGGAAGATGCCCAGGGCTCACTCATGTAATGCCAAACCACGATTTGGCATTATGTCTGTTCTGGCCCTCAGATATAGTAGATTATTCTCTACAGCTGCTATTTATTTAATATATACTTTATTGGAACTTTAACCTTTTTATTTACTTTCTTTGGCTTGTTAACTGGAAATAGCAAGCATTCATAAATGCAGTACTGTATTCATGGTAATTTTCCAAAGCTAGTGTTTAAATTTCTTTTTAACAGAGCATCCTCTATATTTATATATGGATGTAAAAGTTTATGAATCTAGAACCGGACATTTCCAAGGTGTCTCAAAACTCCTGAAGTTTCCTATATATACTGCAGTGGAGGCAGTGAGGGAATTATCCCCAAATTGTATCTGAATGACATTCAAAATAAATCTTCTTTAGTTCTTATATTTGGTGGTGGTGCATACTCACATATTATAGCATTTTCCTTAGTAGTTTAAAATTATTTTGTCATTATGGAAATCTTTCTTGTCAAAATGTTGACATTTATCTCTTGCTATATTATTTATACATTTTTCTTTTTTTCTTCAAAAAAATGTTCTTTTAAATACCAGATCTCAGTGGAAGGCTTCAGGAATATTGCTAACAGCTGCAGAGGTATCCAACATTTGATAATCAATGAAATGCCCACCCTGACAGACAGATGCATTCTGGTAAGAAGTTGTGTGTATGTTGGAAATTTTTCCCATAGAAACTGGTCTTTTGGTGATTTAATCCACAAAAAAGTTGCACTGCAAGTAGACAATGCAAGTAAACTGAAAGAACACGAATTCTATTTTGATTTTGTTCCCAGGCAGTTTTAAAATACAGTATATATGTAAGCATTGCAGGCCATGAAAGTTCTGTACCGTTGGAATAACAGTTTTCTTCCCTTTCCCTCCAAAAGGCCCAGCCCAATCCCCACCACTACAGTGCCTGAAGCAGCATGCCAAATGCTGCCTCCCTTACCTAGTGATTTGCTAGCCTCTGTTTCTCCAACACTCTACTGCTTTCCTCTCCTCCACACTTGGGCCCCATCTCCCTATCTCTTTTCCAATCCAGGGAGAAGGAGAATTAGTGGGCGAACAAAAGTGGGTGCTCTGCCAGTCTGCTGCCTGAGGCAATAGCTTCAGTTGGCTTCATGGATGAGTTGGTAAAAAATAATTTTCTAAATTAACATGTTAGGTTTGTTTAGAAGGTCTTTAGCTTTTGAATTATCCCTTTATAATTTGCTGCAGTTCTCTTTCTGTTGTCATGCAGTTCACATGGAGAAAGTGAATTGAGAGGGATCCTATGGACTATCTATGACCTGGTGCAAGATATGTGTTATTGAACCAATAGGGCAGCGGTTCTCAAACTCTCCCGGAGTTTGAGAACTAAACTGCTGTAAGTGCTTGCGGGCGTGAGAGAATGGCTGTGACGGGATCGCTATGATTGTGTCACTTCTGGGCATAGATTGGGACAGGGAGGACGTACCAGTGCCTGCCCCAGCATCCAGTAGGGTTAGGGAGCCCTGTGGACCCCTCTGTAGGACTCGCTGTGCATTAAAAAAGTAAAAAAAGTAATCACAATCAACTTCCTGCTTGTGATCGCAAAACCGGAAATGGAGGTGCTGTTTGTTGATTGTTTATCCAACTGAAAAAATGTTGATTCCCTCCCCCTGAAGTCCAGGTCTGCAGTATGGGAGTATGGTTATAGCTAGCTTTCTCATTGGAGGGCCAAGTGCATTTGTGGCATGTAGTACTTTTCATTAGCTGCACTAGTTTATTACTTCCTGGACAGAGAGCCTAGCCACAGTTACTCATGATCTGGACTGAACTTTTGCAATACTTTGTATGTGGGCTTGCTATTGAAGACTTCTCAGAAACATCAGGAATTTAAAACACAGCTGCTAGATTACTTGCTGGTACTGGCTATGGAGAGCACATCTCAGCATTTCTTAAACAACTACACTCTGTTGCCACTCTGTTTCTGGGCATAATGCCTAGTGTTGGTCATCTATATACATAAAGAAGAACGTATGTGTGTGTGTGTGTACGTATATTCCACATAGGCTCTGCAACGCCAGGGGGGTTGGCACCAGACTCAGCATGCGCATGCCTTGTGGCCTGGCAACAAACGCTGCGGGGGTCAGACCCCCTCACGCCCCTGGGGGTGGGGGTATGTGTGGGGGGGCACATGAAAATGGTCAAAAATGGCCGGAATTGGCATTGAATCTGTAGTTTCCAGGGTCACCGGGATGAGCAGTCATGCTCCCGACGCCGTTGGAGTCCAGGTTCGCCCCCCCCCTCGACGTAGGGGGCGAGAAGGGGTTCGAGACAAAATGTCCACCATGCCCTGCTGGAACGCCTGGAGCGATTGGCAAACACTGCGGGGGTCAGGTCCCCCTAGCACCCCCAGGGGTGGGGGTGCACAGGGGGCCCACGTGAAAATGGTCAAAAACAGCCGAAATTGGTGTTGGGTCCATAGTGTCGGGGGCCGCCAAGATGAACAGCAATGCTCCCGACGCCGTTTGAGTCTGGGTTCAGCCCCCGTCGGCGTAGGGGGCGAGAAGAGGTGCAAAACAAAACGTCCACCGTGCCCCACTGGAATGCCTGGAGCAATTGACGCCAGTATGCTTTATGGTCTGGGGACAAACACTGCGGGGGTCAGACCCCCCAGCACCCCCAGGGGTGGGGGTGCACAGGGGGCCCCATGTGAAAATGGTAGAAAATGGCCAAAATTGGTGTCAAATCCGTAGTTTCCAGGGTCGCCGAAACAAATGGCGACGCTCCTGAGGCCGTTCGGACTCGGAATAATTTGTTGCCTGGGCAGCGTCAGGTAAAAAAAGCTAGTTACCTATAAAACCCTCAGTGGCTTCAGACTCAGCATTTGAAGGATGTTAGCCTACTCAGTTTCATCTTCCTCAAAGTCCTATCATATGAAATGAGGCAGCTGGTGACTGGACCGAGGGCCTTTTCATCTTGCAGCATCTTGCACATGGAATATCCTCCCAAGAGAAGTTTGTCTGGTCCTTATTCTGACATCCTTTTTGCACCAGACAAAAACATTTTGTTTACTCAGGATAAACAAAAACATTTTGTTTATTCTAGCATGTTGAATAAATGCTTTTAACTGATGTGGCTGTCTGTCGTGAATGGTGATGCTGCGGTTTCTGTGTTTTATATTGTTTTCTTGTTTGGAGTATTTTTGTTTTTATTCCTTTCAGCTCTATACCTCCCTAGGACCTTTTGCTGAAGTGAAGGCAGTGATGATGAACCTATGACACATGTGTCACAGGTGACACGTCACAACGTTTGGGGTGACACATCAGGGTTCACCAACACCTGATTAAAACTGAGTTTGTTTTAATCATTTTTCATTTTTGTAATTATTTGATATTTGTTTATATAATACATAGCACCACACATGATTGGATTGCATTTTTTGTTTAAATAAATGAACATAAAGAATTGTTTCACTTTCATGGGGGGGGGGGCTGTTGACACTCGAGTAGAATCAAGTTAAGCATTTTCAGAAGTTCTGACACATCGATCCCAAAAGGTTCGCCATCACAGGCTGAAGGGCAGCTTATGCATTTTGAAATGAATAAATAGGATGATATAAAATAGAAATTTCAACAAGCTGTTAAAGGTATATTTAAATAAATATTAAATATAAAATATTTTCTCTTAAAGGCTTTAGCTGAAAAGTGCCGACAGATTGTGACTGTTGAATTTAATGAGTCTCCACACGTTTCTGACACAGCTTTTAAAGCACTTTGTGAATGTAAACTTGTCAAGATGAAAATAGAAGGTTAGTGATGATGTAATACTCCCTGTATAATTAATTGTTTATACAGTACTTTTCCAGCATAGCGTTATCTATTTTTCAATAAAATCAGTGGACATGTCCAGTGGATATTACTGAATGAATGGTGAATGGATATTGATGGATGGTGAATTGATATAATGGATATTGAATTCATGGCTAATGTAGCCTATTCCTCTTCTGTTGTTTCAATAGGGAGTAATCGGATCACTGACATAAGTTTCAAAGTGATAAGCAGATTCTGGCCTGCTATGAAATGCATTAGTGTGGCTGACTGCCAGAAGATAACAGATAATTGTCTCAAGCTAATTGCACCACTGAAAGCAATTTCTTCACTGATTTTATCAGACTGCGTGAGGTATTGAGTTGTTTTTGTATGTCTGGATACTTTTCACTTCAGTAAAATCATTCCCATCAGTATTGAAATACATAGATCTGATTGTAACTGTTTAGTAAATAAAATATTCTACAATTTATGTAGCCCAAATCTGTGCGCCACTGTGCCTACAAATAACACAAAGACGCTATACTAAGATAGTACAGCAACCTGTCAGGCTATCCAGCATATTTCATCAACAGAGGATGACATAAGCGAACTACAATTGTCTTTGTGAGATAGGTGTAGAAGAGGGAAGGTTAGTCTAATACTTGAAACCATTTTTTCCATATAGTCCTACCGAAGTTCGTGGGAGTACTGTTGCATAACAGATTTCACGTTAGAATTTTAATATCTGAATCTATCATGTAAGAATGGTTCTTCTTGCTTTTAAAGTCTTCAGGTTCAATAACACTGTCTTCGACTGGAATCCATTCCTTGGAAATGATTACCATTAAGATTTATGAACTTTCTCAACAGATACGATTAAGGGCCCAATTCTACTGAGCCCAACACCGGCAGCATGCTTGTACCACTAGCACTGGGTGTCATAAGGCACTTTCCAAGTGGCAGTGAGGATGCAGCACCCGCAAAAAAGCCAGTGACAGTCACTGCTGGGCTTTACCACTGGGAAGCCGTATCGGGGAAACACCCAGTGGTGTGTTGCCCTCCTGGCAAGCAGCAAGGCTTTTTGGGGTGGGGGAAAGACAGAGGGGAGGATGAGTGAGGGTAGTGGGAGTAGTGGATGAGTGATGGGTAGTGGGAGGGAGGGCTGGAGGGAGGATTGGGCCACGTGTGGGGCAGGGATGGTGGCAGAGGCTGCCACCGTATCCTGAACCTCCTCCCAGGCTGCAGAGCCCCACACAGACTTCCTTGGTCCTGCACCCACTAAATAGTAGATGTAGCTCTGCTAAGATGCATTGTTGATTGCGGAGCTTTATCCAGGACAATGTTCCCTTCTTCCGAGGAGGCTCCGGCAGCTGGTCCAGCCCCGCAGGATACAGCGGCAGCCATTTCAGTGCTGCTTTTTCTTACAGCGGCCCTACACCTTAGGACTGGGCGTTAGGTCAGGTTATTTGCCATCTGGCTATTAGTTAAGAATATGTTTTCAATTAATTTCAGTTTTAGTTGAAGAGTCTGAAATTATAAGGACCCATGAAACGTAGCTTAATGGCATCTCAAAATCTAGATCTTAGCTGTTACATATTTTAATTGTTGATACTTTTACATGCAGATACTAGTTGTGTTAGCAATGTATTGATTATGTAAATGCATAAGAAACAATGTTTTGTATTTATGTTGTAGAGTCAGTGATGCAGGAATAAAAGCATTTGCTGAAGGTTATTCAGGCTCAAGTATAAGAGAAGTCGTCTTGGCTAATTGTTCCTATATTACCGATGCCTCTCTTGTCAAAATAGTCCACAGGTACTACAGTACTACACCATGTTATTTGTTTTGTGACACTTGGAAACTTGTAAAGAACTGCTCTTTTCTAACTTGTTCTATTCTTCTTGTCAAGTGTTGGATCAGCAACTGCTTTATATTTGCAACAGCACTCAGCCAATGCAAATGGATTGCGTCGGCTGAAGGGGGTGGTGGATTGCGCTGTTATTGGATTATCCTGCTGTAAAAAGAATTTGATTATTTAAGGAGGTGAATTATTATTTCAGAGTTTTCATCCTTGTTAATTCATTGTTTGAGCCTTTCAGTTTACTTTCATTAATTGTGGTTTTGAAAGTTCTTTAGGGTCATTTGAAAATCTAAGCTACAAATGTTCTATAATTGGGAGTGAATTATTTAATTTCCTTTTTTTCCCCCTTTAGGTGCCCAAATCTGGTCTATCTGAATCTGCGTTATTGCCAAGCTTTAACTGATAGTGGAATTGAGGCTTTGATAATGTTGTCTTCTTTGGCTTGTATTAATATTTCTGGACTTGACATCACAGACCAGGTGAAAACACTAAGAAATGGGAAAGAAATGTTGTTTCTTAATTAGTGAGGTGGAGTAACCAGAACTGCTCACAGTTTCACAATGCAACTTTTTTGTGGATTTCTGTGGATTTTTTGTGGATTTCAGCCCAATCCTACATAATTCCCCCTGGTGCAGCTGCATCAATGGAGCACACATTGTATCCTGTGGGAAAGGCAGTCCTGGAGGCCTCCTCAAGGCAAGAGAACCCTTGTTCCCTTACCTCAAGGTAAGCCTCCACCTCCCCAATAGGTCTACTTGGGCTTGCACCAGCTCTTTTGCTGGCACAACTCTGAGTGGAACCGGAGAGGCTGGGAAGGGGTTAGTATATCAGTGGAGCCACTGCTGCCATTATCACATTCAATGCCTCCATATCGCCATCCTGGTCCCTGCCCAGTGGTGGGATTCAGGGGGTTCCCCCAGGTTCTATAGAACCGGTTGTTAAATGGCCGGGCCCTGCCCACTCGCTTACCTCGGCTGGCTTTGGGTTTTTTTTTGGCTCCAGCTATGGCATCATAGAACCGGTTGTTAATTTATTTGAATCCCACCACTGTCCCTGCCCCATTCTTTAATCCTTCCACCACCACCCCACTGCCCACTCAACCCCACTGCCACCCCAAAGTACCAGGGCAAAGATGCCAGGGCATCTTCACGGTGTTACAGGGCTGAAACATGCTGTTTCTGTTGGTGGCTTGGTTACATGTGGTAGCACATTATAATTAATGACCCTGAAAAGGCCTCTACACCACAGGAATGCAAATTCCAATGATGCAGTGGAACTGATAGGGCTGGGCCCATAATTATTTTGCTGTCTTAGGGCACAGTCCTATCTGACAGGCTGGCATGTTTCCCCTGCACCGGCCTGGGAGTGTCGCAGTCATGTCGTAAGGCATATCTGCACCATTCCAGAGGCAGCTGGGTCGGGGCACGGAGGCTGCATGAAGCCTTTGTGCCACCCTAGGTAAGTGGGGAAGCACTGGCCAAATTTGACAGGGGCCGGGGTTTTGGGAGGGCAAGGGGAAGGTAGGGGATGGCAGGAAGAAGGGTTAACGGAGCAGGGGAAGGCAGTGGGCAGGGCAGGGCGGTAGTGGTGGCAGCCCACTACTGCAGATGACAACTTACTGTAACAATTGCAGGTAAGTTGACATGGAGGGCTATTGTGAGTGGGGAGGGGGAGTGCTGGGGAGTAACCAGGGAGCATGTCAGGGAAGGAAAGGGTGATCTTGTGACAGTCACACACATCAGAGTTTTATCCCATCTTCTTAAAAACTACCCACCCCATTTCTCTCCTTGGATATACATCATCAAAATGGCTGGTAGACCCATGGGCAGCCTGCAGGCTTACCTGGAGGTAAGTAAAAATTTTATTCACTTACCTCCTGTTTACCTTCAGGTTGCTCAGCAGCACCATGGCATGCAGTGTGCCTTTTTAGATGGTGGGGGATAGGGCTGGGCTCCAAATAATTTATTTATTTAATTTATTTATTTAAAAGATTTTTACCCCGCCTTTATGCCCAAAGGCACTCAAGGCGGCATTACATAAAACTATAAAATTTAACATTAAAAAACACTATAAAAGAACATTAAAACAACATATTCAAACAAAATTAAAAACATAACAATAAAGTTTAAAAAAAACCAAACCCAGTGGATCATAAAAGTATAACACCCCAGCCAGTCAACCTGTCAACAATTAAAAGCTTTTTTAAATAAAAAGGTCTTCAGCCCCCGCCGAAATGTTAACAGAGAGGGAGCAGTTCTCAATTCTAAGGGGAGGGTATTCCAAAGTTGGGGGGCCACCACCGAGAAGGCCCTCTTCCTGGCCGCCACCCCTCTCACTTCTCCTGGTGGCGGCACAGTCAAAAGGGCCCCTCCAGAAGATCTAAGAGTACGGGTTGGATTATATGGAAGAAGGCGGTCCCTCAAATACCCCGGACCCGAGCCGTAAAGGGCTTTAAAAGTCAAAACCAGCACCTTGAATTGGGCCCGGAACAGAACCGGCAGCCAGTGTAGTCGCCGGAGCAACGGCTCGACAGAGTCAAACCGACGTGCCCCAGCTACCACCCGAGCCGCCGCGTTCTGTACTAGTTGTAATTTCCGGACCGTCTTCAAAGGCAGCCCCACGTAGAGCGCATTGCAATAATCTAATCTTGATGTCACTAGGGCGTGGGTCACTGTGGCCAGGTCCGCACAGCTCAGGTACAGCCACAGCTGGCGAATCAGCCGAAGCTGAGCAAAGGCTCCCCTGGCCACCACCGCCACCTGGAACTCCAGGTGTAGCTGTGGGTCCAGGAGAACCCCCAAGCTGCGAACCTGCTCCTTCAGAGGAAGTGCAACCCCATTCAGAGCAGGACGATAATCCAATACCCGAGCTGAGGATTTCCGAACCAGAATTTAGATGTACCAGAGTCAAAAAGGAAATATTTTAACCATTGGGCATTAATTGAAATATTTTCCTTTATACCACTTTAAAGTTGCAATGCTAAAGTAGGTATGTATTTTTCCAGCCACAATGATTGTAATATTTCTGTCTACCATCCTTCTGGAGCAAGTCTGCTTTTGTTTAAAAATATAAATTCCTATGTCCCTTTTAATGTCCTCTTTCCTTTGTGAGAAAAGGAAAGCAATAATATAAGTAAGAAGTCTTATTATTCCTTTAATGCAATGATCATGTACACTATAACCTAACATTCTTCATTTTTCATTAATGTGGATATAAGACTTTTGATCTTTCTAGAGGCAAGTCTGCTTCAATTTACAGAGCAATCATCCTGAGGGCACTGAGAGCATAATTTTCTAAAAATAAGCTTTAAAAAAATCATATGCACTAATAATTTGCAAGAATATTTCATGGGTCTTCTAAATTAAGAAGAATGTTGATTGAGTAGCATGAAAGTTGCGATATGCTAAATGTCAAACATGTTTTTTGTTATATAAAATACATAGTTTTCTCTGGTCTCTGTGTAAAAATAGCTGAACCACCTTTATTTATCTAAAGCAGTGGAATTCAAACTTTTTAGACTGGGACCCACATTTTAGAATGACACTTGTGTCGGGACCCAATGGAAGTGATATCATTAACCTGTAAGTGATGATGTGGCAGGAAATGAAATCATCAAGCAGGAAGTGCTGTCATTGTAACATAATAAAATGATACTCCTGAAATGTAGATTGGCATTCTTGGACTTTAGCAGTTGTACAGCCATGAAACATCCCTGACAGAAAGTAAGATTAGGGCAAAATACGGTGTAAAGGCACTGAACTAAAAACAAAATTTTTAAAAAACCCTCACATGAAAATTCAAACTGTTAACACTCACAAAAGGAATGTAACGAGGTCTGCATTTTCCAAGATGGCTGCTCCCAACTTTCCGCAACCAACCTGACATTCGATCGTGACCCACCAAGTGGGTCCCGACTGTTGCAGTTTCACATCTCACAGTCCAGAACTGGTAGAAACTGGCATTCCGTCTCTCCGTCTAAGGATCAGATAGAACACCTGTGTGTCCTTCAGCAGGCAGCTTCCCAGCTTGTTAGGGATAGTAGTTGTACTCCCTTGCTGATAGTGTAAAATAAGCAGGCAGTTTCACACGGGAAGCCCTGGCTGGAAACACTGCACATTCCCATGAGCTCATAGTGTTCTAAGAGTCACCCCATTGGGTAAAATGGGGCACAAGGGGTCTTCAGGTATCCACCTACCAGATACACTCTGGCTGCATCCCTTTGTTCTGTTGTTAGAAGGAGTTTTTCACTGTGTGTGCTTAAGATGTAAAGCTGCACTGAAAACGGCCGCCGCAGAGCGGCATAGACTTCACCGGCTTCCTAGCCGGCAGATTGAACCTTTGTACCTTTCTTACTTTCGCTACAATAAAGAGACTTTGTTATGGAAATGTGGCGATTGCTTCAATCCTTCGCTTCGGAGCGCTAAGGCAAGGCGCTGGAATGGGTCTCCAAGCCCCCAACTCTGCTACTATTTACACAAATACACAACACCGACCCACAGTTTGAATAACACTGATCTAAAGTATTTGTGCCCTGTGCTTCAGCCAACAGGCTCCCAGGGTGACTCAGAGCCCAATCTTGAGCTCCCCAGCTTGCACCGCCAATGCTGGGTGTCGCAAAATTGCTGTAAGGCACTGGTAGGAGGCACCCATTACCGGCAGAGAGGCCAGCACCAGTCAGTGCTGATCTTCTGTGCTGGAAGGACACACCCCTGGAGTGCTGGGTGATTAGTAGCCCTGCCGGGCAGTTAGAAGACTTATGGGGGTGGGGTGAAAGTGGGAAGGGGAGAAACTGGGCAGAACGAGGGCAGAACGAGGGGGCAATTGGGTCTGGAAGGGGGTGAGGATGGCAGCAAATACTGCTGCCGAATCGTATACCTCCTCCCAAGCTGCAGATGCCAACATAGTTCTCCATGGTTCTGCGGCCACTAAATAGCAGGCGCAGATCTGAGTTGACCCATCATGGCCACCAGGGCTTGTTATGAGGAACTCGTATTCCCTTACCTTGAGGAGACCTCCAATAGCTCCCCTCATCACACAGGATCCAGCAGCAGCCATTTCAGCGCCACTGAATGGTTTGGTTCTGGGGAAGTTTAGGATTGGGCTGCCCATGCAATCTGGAAAATGGAAAATCATTACAAAAGCACAGGAGGCAATGTGCTTCTTTGGCTTCTTTTTCTCCTACTCCTCTTTTTAGGACAGTTGGTGTTTCTGTGGCTATTGTGAGATGGGAAGGGCAAAGTCCCAGCTTAAAAAGAACCAGCAGATGGAGGTGGCAATGCTGACTATTCACATTGCTGGCTTTTCCTTGTTCATATTTATTCGTATTTCCTAAAATTGTATTTTGGTTTGTAATCAGTGTGAAACATTTAACCTGCGCTGGAACAGGTTGCCAAACTCAGCTGGCCAGACTCAGCTGGCACTAGGTCCTTGCGCAGGCAGTCCTGTGTGCATCCTAGCACTGGTGCAGACATGCCTTATGTCACATTTGCAACACTCCTGGTTTGGCACAAGGGACTTGAGCTGGCCCAGCTGCAGCTTAGGATTGCGCTATTAGCTACATTAGGATCATTTGATCATTTTGTATTTCAAAGTTAGCAGCAGCTGCTAGGATTGGTGTTCCTTTTTATTAGTGTTTCCAACACATTTTGATAAAATATTGAGTTCATGCAGGGAATGGTGATGATGCAGTGAATTTTGTGCTGGTAGTGAACATGTCTGCACTCTCCTGCTTAATAACTTTGCTAACATACTACAACATTCAGGGCGCAGTGTAAGGCCGACATAGCAGGGCAATATCCTTAGGAGGCAGCTGCAGTGAAGTGCAGGCCAAGGGGAGGTTTTTCCCTTACACCACATAAGCCCCAGTCACCCCTATGGGCCTGCTTGGCTCTGCGCCTGCTGTTTTGCAGGCTCAGAGGAGTATGGACAGGAGCGGCCTGATTTGGGGCCACCGGGGACGGGGTTTAGGATTTGGCATTATGGGCGTTCTGCGTCACAACCGCGTTTAAACCGCGGACTCTGCCCACTGCACCGCCTAGTACCGTCCCTGGAATGCCTCTGGAACGCCCTCGCAGAGGCCCTGCACTGACCGAGTGGCACCGATACTCGCCTGGTGCATGGCTGGCGCTGCATGTCCACATATCCATGGGGGAGCCATTTCATCCTCCCCTACTCCATGAATATGGAAACCACAGATACAGGGGACATCTGTTTCAATTGTGGCCCCTCCACCCACGAACATACTTTAAAAGCTTACTAGGGTGGCGTGTATTCTCTGGGATGAGGAAAGGGGGGGGCATTCTGAACCAATGGGTATGCCCCTCACTCCGGAAGGCAGGGTCGGATTCTCAGATCTTGCTCCTCATTGGTGGGAGGGCATCCCACTCCCAGTCCGGCCCTGCCTTTTGGTGGACAAGGTCGTAGTTTCTGGAGCTCTGTGGAGCTCAGCTCTCAGATCACAAGATTTCCTACTTCATTCTATTTTCTCCTCTTTATATTTTTCTTTCTTGTTTTTTCCTCACCTGCTCTGGCCTTTCTGTCCCTTTTGGAGGTGAGGAGATCGCTCCAGTTAATAGCAGCAGCTGTGAGGCAACAGGCTTTGAGGCCTGCTTGGTTGCCTTGACGACGAGGCCTGCTGCCAAGATTTTCTACTTCTTTCTATTTTCTTTCTTGCTTTTCCTCACCCGCTCTGGCTTCTCTGTCCCTTTCGAAGGTGAGGAGATCGCTCCAGTTAATAGCAGCAGCTGTGAGGCAACAGGCTGTGAGGCCTGCTTGGTTGCCTTGATAACAGGGCCTGCTGCCAGTGTGAGCACTGCAGGGAGAGGAGTGCAGCGGCCAGGCCTGCAGCAGAGGACGCAGGCGCTGGGCCAGGAGGCTCAGAACCCGCCGTGGAGGAGTGGTCCCTGTTGGGCCACCGCCACGGGCGCGGAGGCTCAGATCCCGCAGCGGAAGAGTGGACCCTGTTGGGCCACCGCCACGAGCAGAGAGGCTCAGATCCAGCCTCGGAGGAGTGGTCCCTTTGTATTGGGCCACCGCCACGAGCGCAGAGCCTTTGAAGTGGGCGAAGGGGGTGCGCGGAGGAGCAGCTGCGTTGCTGTTGCCGCGCACACTCCACGAAAGTCGAGCTTCGAGCGGCCTAGGGCCCGGAGCAGAGATCCGAGGGCGACCGAGCTGAGAGTGCAGTGGCGGCGCCACGGAGGCCAGTGAGAACCGGAGACCTCGGATTGTGAGTAGCAGCAAGAGTGGGGCCTTTGGAATCGCGCAGTACACGATCGCCATTTTCCTGCCCTTTTCACGTTCAGGTTTGTGGTAAAATGGCGGAGCAGCAGAGTGAGGGGGGGCGGCTTCACCCCGCAACATGGGGGAGCAGGGAGCCCCAGCCCAGGGGGGGGATGCCCCATGCCCCAGTCTTTGTCTCAATCTGCCATCACTGAAATGTATGTGTGGCAATGAAGGATGTGATCAAGAAGCAGGGGCTGCTCTTGGGTGCCAGGGCTCAGCGTAAGGGGCAGAGCAGAGCACAGAGCAAAACGCGCAGCAGATCCCCCAGCCCCGCGGGCCTATCGATCACTGGTTCTGCGCCCTTACCTCCTCAGAGGAGGATCGGCCTGCCCACAAGCGCAAGAGGTGCAGCAAGGGTAAGGTCTCTAAGAGCCACAAGGCCAAGTGGGCACGTAAATGACGGAGTAGGAAGGTGTCTTCCGCCAGCGACACTTATTCCTCTGCATCCTCTGAATCGATGAGGTCTGATCGTGAGGAGGGCGAGCTGTCGAGGGAGGGAGACGAGGGGGAACAGGGGCAACAAAATGATCCCCTATTCCCTGCTGAATACTTTACAAGGATGCTGTCCAAGGTGGCCAGGGTGGTTAATCTGGAAAGTGTTCCTGAGGAGCCCAAGGCCTCTTCCTCCCAGTGCCTGTTTCACAAGGGCCCAGTAAGCCATCTACTGTCCCATTCCCATCCTCCTTTCAGTGAGTTTTTGATGAGGAATGGAAGTCGCCTAACACCGCTAAACACGACAAAAGGCTGATTAATAAGTTTTACTCCCTGCCGGAGCAGGTTCTGTCGTCTCTGCAGGTTCCTGTGGTCAATCCTCTGAGTGCAGCCCTGTCATCTACAGCGGTCATCCCGTCGGAACGTGAAGGGGGGCCAGGAGACCCCTGTGACAAGCGGGTGGAGGCGGCCTTGAGACGGGATTTTCAGGCTTCATCCCATGCTTTCCTTGCAGCGACAGCCAATCCCATCTTGGCGAGAGCGGCTTTTCAATGGATGGAGGAGCTGGCCAAGATTGAGCTGGGCCTCTCCAGCACAGCAAAGAGTTCGCTGAAAAAGATAGCGCTGGTGGCGGCCTTTTCAGCTGATGCCTCTTTTGATACATTGCAATTCAGTGCCAGAGCAATGGCGGCAAGTGTGGTAGCGAGGCGTAACATATAGCTTTGCAACTGGGAAATGGACGCAGGATCCCAGTCAAGACTTGTGGGGGTGCCCTTCCAGGGGACCAAGCTTTTCGGCCAGGCGCTGGAGCTGCTCCTGTTTGAGGACAAAGATAAACGGAAAGTGCTCCCCTCTAGCAAGAAGGAAACGCCTAAGTCCAAGACCCAGGGGTTCCGTTCCTTTCGAGCTGAAGGGCGATCCAGGAACCAATCTAAGTTTGGATCCAGGTGGCACAAGCCTCGTTTCTCCTCCAAGAACTGTTGTCAGGGATCCTCGTCCTCCAAGCCCAAGCCCGCAAAAGATCAGCGAGCATGACGCCAGGCAGTCTGTTACCTCGGATGCATGGGTGCTGTACACCGTGCAAGCAGGGTATACCCTGGAATTCCTTCGAAGGCCTCGCAGATGTTTTTGGAAGGTTCCCGGTTCCAAGAACGCAGTCAAACACCTAGCCAAGCTCAGAGCTATTCAACATCTGCTCGAGATTCAGGCCGTATAACCAGTGCCACAACGGGAGAGGGGACAAGGGATCTAATCTACCCTGTTCCTAGTACCCAAGAATGGAGATATGCGGGTGATATTAGATTTGAAATGGCTCAACAGGTTCCTCAAGGAAAAGAAAAGCCTCTGTTGACCTTTCTGAGGCATACTACAAGTGCCAATCAAAGCGAGCCACTGCCGGTATCTTCGCTTCGTTTACAGCAAGCCGCATTTTCAACGCCAAGTGATGCTTTTCGGGCTAGCTTGCCTTCACCGTCTGGGCTTTGTAATCAACTTTGCCAAGAGTGCCTTGGAGCCATCCCAGCAGATAGAACACCTCGGTTTCTGTCTGGATAACACAGCATTCAGAGTGGCTTTGTTGGCGGACAGGATAACATCCCTACTGGCTCTCACCCGCACAGTGCACGGCAGTCACAAGTCCGATCTCATGACCCTAGCATCTTTCCAAGGTATGATGGTCTCATACCAGGATGTAGTGGACTGGTCCAGATACCACATGAGATACCGTTACAAGGCCTGCTAGCCCCTTTCCAGAGGCAGATAGAGAAGAGAGACCATATGCAGATTCTCCTGATGATATCTGTGTGGAACAGCCTTCGTTGGTGGATGGAGGAAGACAGACTTCCCGTGAGTGAATCTGATACTTCCAGAGAGGATGATTGTGACCGCAGATGCGAGTCTGCTCGGCTGGGGGGCTCACCCTCAGGGTGCCATCTGCCAGGGCGAGTGGAGCTAGGAGGAAATGACGCACAGCATCAACTTCCTGGAACTCCGGGCGATTAGCCTAGCGCTGGAGAGATTCCAAGACAGCCTGGAAGGCTAGCATGTCCTAGTGCAAACGGACAATATGTTGGCAGAGGCATATGTGAACCTGCATCTATTCGGGCAAAACACCTGGTGGGCGTAGACAGTGTCTCTGCAGACTGGCTCAGCAGAAGATCGCTCAGAGATTCAGATTTGAGACTAAATACAGAAGTCTTTCAGGAAATCGTCAAGAGATTTGTGATGCCTCAGATGGATCTTCTTGCGTCTGCAGATAACAGCCAGCTCCCAAGGTTTATGTCTTGTGTGGCAGAACAAGAAGCTGAGGGAGTGGACGCGCTAACAGCGAGATGACCACAGATGTTTCTCTACGCTTTTCCCCCGGTGGTGCTACTGCCTCTAGTCCTCTGCAGAGTGAAGACGCTTCAGGCGGAAGTGGTTCTGGTGGCACCTCGGTGGCCCTGCAGGCCATGGTTTCCAGAATTGATTTGCCTTTCTATTCAGAGCTGCTGGATCTTCCCACCATGTCCAGATCTCCTAACTCAGGGGCCCCTGCTGCACTCCAGGCCAGAGATGTTCCAGATGACGGCCTGGAGGTTGAGCAGCAGGCTCTTCAGAAATGTGGATACTCCAGTGTGGTCCTAGACACAATGCTAGCATCATGCAAGGCTTCTACTAAGAGTATCTATAATAGGTCCTGGAAGAGATTTGCCTATTGGTGCAAGGCAAGAGAGTAAATGAAACCAAGCCCAGGATTCGACACGTCCTGGAAATCCTGCAGGATGGATTCCAGAAGGGGCTCAACACCAGAACCTTAAAAAAGGCAAGTGGCTACCTTGAACAGCTTCCTGGGAGCGGGGAAAGGGGTTATCATTTCTTCCCATGTTCATGTAAAGCGCTTCCTTTGGGGAGTGTCTTTGCTAAACCCTCCCACGGTGCATAGGTACCCTAATTGGAATCTCAACTGGGTCCTTTAACGCTCCTACAGGTAAGCCATTTGAACCCTTGGCTATGGTGGAACTTAAGGAGCTGTTGTATAAAACAGCCTTTCTAGTAGCCATTACGTCGGCTAGGAGGGTTTCCAAATTAGGGGCCCTCTCCACAAACCCTAATCTCTGTATATTTCATAAGAACCGGGTGGTACTTAGGCCAGACCCCTCCTTTGTTTCAAAGATCAACTCGGTGTTCCACAGGTCCCAGGAGCTGGTTCTCCCCTCTTTCTGCCCCAACCCGGTACATCAGAGGGAAAAGCAGTGGCATACTTTGGACGTTCGTAGGGCCTTGCGGTTCTACATTGAGCGCTCAAAGGCCTTTAGACAGACAGAGGCTTGCTTTGTTTCCTTTACCGGGGCATCTAAGGGAAAGCGGGCCCTTCCCAGTCCCTGGCACGTTGGCTAAGGGGTGTGATTGCAATGGCATATGAGGCAGTGGGGAAGCAGGCTCCAGAGGGCATTTTGGCACACTTGGCGTGGGGGGTGGTGACCTCCGCAGCCTTTGAGGGGCAGGTATCCCTGGGGGACATATGCCGGGCTGCCACATGGGCTTTGGTGCACTTGTTCACGAAGCATTACAAGGTAGCTTCCTTGGCCTCGGCTGAGGCATGCTTCGGGAGAAGAGTGCTGCAGAAGGTGGTTGGGGATTAGGCGTGCTGCCTCGCCTGACCCACCCCTTCGGTACTGCTCTGGTACATCCCATTGGTTCAGAATGCCCCCCCCCCTTTCCTCATCCCAGAGAAAATTAGGAATTCCTTACCTGGGAATCTCCTATTCTGGGGTGAGGAAAGGGGGGGCATTCATCCCGCCACAATTCAGGCTCGGCGGGTGGACTGGTGGGAAGCCAGAAGCACAAGTTAGAGGGGGAGGGGATGTTTCAGATAATTCTTCTCCTTTTTTACTAGTTTACCTGTTGCCTTTGGGCGCCTGTTACTGTTGTCAGTTAGTGTTCTACTGTGTTTGAGTTCATTAGTAGCAATGCAGTGACTATCGCACGCATGGAGTCAGTCGACATCAGTGGGATCGAGTGGCGTGGTGTGGTGGTGAAGGTTTTCCTGCTCGTTGAACCGGACTGGGAGTGGGATGCCCTCCCACCAATGAGGAGCAAGATCTGAGAATCCGACCCTGCCTTCCGGAGTGAGGGGCATACCCATTGGTTCAGAATGCCCCCCCCTTTCCTCACCCCAGAATAGGAGATTCCCAGGTAAGGAATTCCTAATTTTTTGCTTAAACAGGTTAATGTTATTGTTTAAGCTTACAGCATGATGTGAACAGTAGCCTGAATACTTGACTAAACTAGCTATAATGCTAAACAGGAAGCAGAAATTAATCACTTCCTATTTAGCATTAGAGCTAGTTTAATCAAGTATTCAGGCTGCTAGCAGCCTATGCACTTTGCGCTGTGAGCTTGAACAATTACAGCGACCTGTTTAAGCCTGATACATACTGTCCGGCAGAGCCTTTAAACAGTGATAGTACTCGTGGCGGGATGCTTCCACAGATAACTGAAACAGCGGATACAAAATTCATGGATATGGGGGCTCACCTGCACATAAACAAAGAATTCTAGTCACCCAAGCATGCACATAGCACAAACACAAAAGAGGAAAGTATAGAGGCACTAAGTGTGTACAGTAATCAGTTTGATTGCACACAAGGCAAGAAGACACAAGGGGCTTTGAGCAGAGTCCAATGCAGGGCATTCCCATGGGCTTCCCACGGCCCCCCCCCCACTCATCACACAGCCCTGACAGGCACCTAGCACCAGATACATGAATAATCAAATGTGTGGCATGTGTTACTTATTCCAATAAAAAAAAAACATGTAAACTAAGGGTTTACAAGGGGGGAGAGGTTAGCATATTATAAAGGGAAGGAAGCAAGGAATGTTCAAGATTGCAGCATGTTCCTGAGCCCATTTAATGGATTTGTTTGTTTCTGTATAAGATTGTATGTGTCAAGACTATGAGAACTGTAAATTGGGTGGCGGGAGGCACAGCCCTGGGTAAAGAAGTAATACTAAGCAGATGATACACACTGCAGACTTGCTGTTATTTTATATCAGTGTGCCACTAAACATAAACTAATATTTGTCTAAAATATTTGCAGGCTTTGGAGACCCTTGGCAGGCATGGAAAAATTAAGGAGCTTAATATATCAGAATGTAGCAAGATTTCTGATTCAGGAATTAAGGTAAAGTAATTGTGTGTTTTAACTAGCATCATTACGTTCAGGGTGATGTCCAGCTTTGGTGATGTTGAGCATTGACTGAGCACCCACACCTATCAGAGCAACAAGGTGGGGCTGAACTTGTGGTAGTCGTGACAGTGGAAGCACTCAGTGTGCTGTTGGAAGGGGAATTCATAGGGGGCATTATGCTTTTATCCCAGGACCCCCAGAAACCCAGCATTGGTACCGATTGCATTTGTGTCATTCTTGAATGACATATTACTCATTATGTTGTATCAGGAGTCTCCAAACATTTTGGCACGAGGACCACATCATATGTCCAACACAGAATCAGTGGCTGAGAAAATAAATAAATTTAAATGTAAATAAATACATACATTAGACACAGATGAATAACCAAAGACCACTTTCCAAGATTGTTCCCAACAGAAAGACCCTCCCCACCCCTACCAGGCAACATCGCTCAATTGAGGGTGCAGTCCTAACCAACTTTCCAGCACCAGGGTAATATAAGGGCAATGCAGCTCCAAGGTACGGGAACAAACACTCGTTTAACTTGAGGAGGCCTCCATGACTGCCCCCCAACTGCAGGATGCAGCACATGCTCCATTGGCACTGCTATGCCTGTGCTGGAACGTTGGTTAGGATTGCGCCCTAAGAAAAATAAATCTGAAAAGAAACAAATGGAGGCAAGGGGGAAAGCAAAGATCTCTTACAAACCAGCTCAAATCACGTTGAAAACAACAGAAGGAAAGGGGGGAAGTGAACATCAAAATTACTTTGAAAATAATGGTGGGAGAAGGAAAGATCTCTTAAAGAACCAGCCCAGAGAACTTTAAAAATCATAGCAGAAAGGGGGGCAGAGAGGAAGCAAAGATCTCTTGAAGAACCAGGCCAGAGCACTTTGAAAATCATGGATGGGGAAAGCAAGGATCTCCTGAAAAAAACAACCCACAGCACTTTGTAAATAACAGAAAGGGGATGGAAGCAGAGATCTCCTTATTTGCAGCTCGTGTGTGCAGCCACTTCTCTGGAATCCTTTCCATGTGGTCATGAGAATTTTGCAGAGCCCCGAAAGTCAGGCAAGAGTTCTACAGAGCATTTCAAGCCTCAGCCTTGTGCAAGTCAGGCTGGGAGGATGCCTGTAGGCTGATGAGTCTCCAGGGGCCAGGTGGAAGATTTCCAGAGGCCGGATGTGGTCCACGGACTGTACGTGTTATATCATTAACTGCAAAATAATTAACACATGTTGAGACACAAATAAAAAGTATTTATTATACTTCCATCTCATTCTTTTATACTGGGCTCACAAGGGTCTGCCATTCAAGAGACTAATCAGTTCTATTTCTGTTTCATTTTAATAGTGTTGCAGAGTCAGGCCTTTCAGATTATTCACTTGGTCTATATGCTGAGATTTAATTTACTACTTTAGTTTTCAAAATATTTAGATATTTCAAATATGTATTTGAAAATACATGTCCTTTACTATTACAGATGTCCTGTAGCTGATGTCTTAGACTTGGAATGTCCAAGTGGGACAGTTACATTTCATAGAGACCAAGAAACATAAGCTGCCCCGTGGAACCCCAACCCTCACACACGGAATTTTTTTTGCCTTTCAAAAAGCATTGCTTGGGAACTTCACTTCCTTGGAAGTAAGAGACTGTTGGCCGAATCCTAACAAGGGCCTGTGCTGGTGGAACATGCACTCCACCAGTACACGCTGTTGCAAAAGCGCCATAAAGGACTTTGCAACAGCACAAGTGCACCAGCCCAAATGCAGCAATGCAGTGGAGTCTTCCTGCTGGTCCTGGCGGACATTGATTTGTTCATCAGGGGCAGGGGAAAGGCAGAACATGGGAATGATGGGGAAGGATGGGTGGATTGGGCCCAGGAGGGCGGCCGAGTGATCAGAGCCTCATGCACTATATCCAAACCCTCTTCCTGGGCCTGATCTGCCTTGATTTGCATTGAACCTGTGCCAGCAATATCACGGGCATAGGTCCACGTTGACTTGTTGCGGCAGCTGGGCCTTACAATGGAGGGAGGGAGTCAGCATGCACTGTATCCAAACCTCCTTTCTGGGCCTAATCCGCATTTACAGTTCAACACGGTCTTGTGCCAGCAATATTGCTAGCGCAGGTCCAAGTTGACCTATTGTAGCAGCTGGGGCTTACCCCAGGCTTATCCTGAGAAGACCTCCAGCACCAAAAAATTCCCCACAGGATGCAGCATAGTCTGAGCTAGCACCACTGCATTGCTGCATGGGAAATTGATGTTCCCTTACTCCGGGAGAAGTAGGGAGAAGTAGGGAGAAGGAGACCTCCGGCAGCTTTCCTGGCCCTACAGGATACAGCTGTGGCCATTTTGCCACTGCTGTACCTCTGAGCACTGTGGAAGCTTAGGATTGTGCTGTGAGGGACATTTAAATGTTTGTGTTATGTTCCAGAGATTCTGTGCTGAAACAAGCAAATTAGACTACCTTGATGTCTCTTACTGCCAGCAGCTGTCAAATCATGCATTAAAGAATTTGTCATTCAGTTGTAACAAACTTACATCTCTTAGTGTGGCTGGTTGTCCCAAGGTATGTATGAAACAGACCAGGTAAGTTTGTCCCAAGGTATGCATTATTGAATGTATCATATTCCTTTGCAGTTCAAATCAATGTCAGTTTTCTTTCCTGTGCTAAAGATTTTGTGATTGTTCAGTATTGAACTCAGTTATTCTGCCATAAGCTGATTCAGGATTTCTTTCAGTAGAAATGCTTCTGGGTCAAGGTTGCTGGACCCTGAGGCTGTGCTATGAGGGTTCAGGGGTTGGTCCACTCAAGTGGGCCTTCTCCTGGGTATGGGTCATCAGCTCGTTCCTGACCTGGCGATGCCTGACACTGCTTCTGAGTAAATCCACTTGAGGTGACACAGAGTGAAATCCTATCACACTCTAGGGCTGGCACAAGTCCCTTGTGCTGGCCCAGTGCAGTTGCAAACATGCCATAAGGAGTTGGCTGGGCTGGCATGAGGTGTGTTGGCCTGCAGAGGCCACATCCAGCCTTCACATTGCAGCAGAACTGTGAGTTTGCCCCAGCCAAGTTGGTGCAGGGAGGTAGGGGGGTGGAGGGAGGGCAAAGGGAAGGTGGATCAGGGCAGGGAAGGGCAGGCCGATGGTCAAACTGGGACCAGGAGGGGGGTGGGACTGGCTTCCAGCAGGCAGGCCGTAGCCTAACCCCCACCCTACCAAGTAAGCTGGGCTGCTTGGACCTGCGGCAGCTATTTCAGTGGTGCAGATCCGAGTAGCCATATTGGGGTGTCTGGGGCATTACTTGGGGTAAGGGGACATATGTCCCTTTATCCAAGTTAAGCCACACCTGCCTCTTTTTGTAGTAAAAAGTAGAGAGCACATAATTTCATAACAAGGAAATATTTCCAGCACTTAACACATAATTTGTGTGTTTTCTGATGGCTGTATTAATTTCACAAACCTCACTTTTGAAGTATCACTTTTTTACAAGCTGTCTAAAACTTTGCTTCTTTGGGCAAGCTGTAATGATTCTTTTGTTTTTCAGTTTCTATTTATTTTGCTTGATTTACAGATAACTGATGTAGGTATTCAGTTTGTGGCTGCAGTCTGCAATTATCTTCACTACTTAGATATCTCAGGCTGTGTATATATTACTGACAAAGCACTAAGATGCCTGTGGAAAAGTTGTACACAACTCCGAATTCTTAAGATGCTGTACTGCACAAGTATCACCAGGTATGATATTCTGCAAAGGCTCAACTTTTAAGATCACCATATAAGCTACCTAAAAAAATTATAGATCATAAAATAAAAGAACCCAAAATATATAAATCTCAGTAGTCAAATATTTCTAAAGATGAGCCTTGGGCAACCCAAACCTATATCACCCTCTGTGCCAGTCCAGCCACACCAACAGGGCACATGCTGCATCCTGCAGGGGAGTTCCAAGTAAAGGAACATTTGTTCCTTTGCCTAGGTGTAAATTCTTGCCTCCTGAATAGGTCTACTCAGATCTGTGCCAGCTACTTTGATGGCACAACTCCAAAGGAACTGGGGAGGTAGATTGTGGTAGGGAAGGAGAATAGGCTATCAGTGGTGCTACTGCTAACAACCCCTTTCTGGCCTTGATCTTCCCCCTCTCACGCATTCTCACTACTCCGCCCACCATCTGACTTACCTTGCTGGATCCAACAGCAGGCCTCCTGTGTTGCCATCGTTTCTTGCAGCGCTCCTAAAATAGTCACTAGTGGTACAAGGTGTGTATAACTTGAAACCATTTTATGACAGCAACTGATCAGGAGCTGCTCTCTGATGGTGAGGTACAGAGGTCGCTTTTGTAAAAGGTGTCGTTTTTTACCAAGTGGGGTCATTACTTTGAGATACAATATAATTATGAGGAAATTGGTATTTCTAAGTATGTTGAAAATGATATAATACCAATATCTTCATAATAAAACTGACAAAAGAAGCAAAGATTGCAAGGCCACCACTACAATGTTTCTGAGGCGGAGCATGGAATTGTAAAGCGTGTAATTCAAAATATAACTTCATCAAAGTTAACATGTCCTGGGATGCATCAGAGCCCAGTTGCCTTTTTCTCATATGAACCACAATAGGTAAAATATTAAGAAGATTAAGAAAATATTAAGAAAAGAAGGGAAAAAAACATTAAACAGGAACCAATGTTCAAGAAAGAAGCTAGATCCAATTCTCCTCATCAGGCCCTTTGGCAGGTGGGAAAATAATTAACCAGGGGTCAGGGAATAAAGAAACGATGACAGTATTCCAGAGGGACAGAGGGTAGACAGCCAACTATCATCCAAAGGCCAGACAAAATAGGTATGATTTGAGCTCTCGCCAAAAGGCCATGAGGGAGTGTGTAGTTCTTAATTCTGGAATTCCATATTTGTGGGGCCGTTACAAAGAAGGCTCGCCCCCCAAGCTGCCGTCCCTTTAACTTGGGTCAGAGGGGGAGCCCGTTTAGATGATCTAAGAGGGCGAACTGGTATGTATGGGAGAAGGCAGTCCTTTAGGTAAGCTGGGCCTAAGTCATGAAGGGCCTTAAAGACATCCCTGCTATTTGGTTGGAATGTTGGCACTGTTATCACTTCCAAGACTCTATCCATGTTCCCTTTCTTCTCCTTGAATAGGGAGTTGCTAATTTATAGCTCGTGAATGTAAGATGGACTAATTACTACTTTGTTATTTCTCTTTAATCTTCATACCCTAGCATTTAATCTGGCAGGCCTGCATACTCACACAGTTCAACAGCCATTGTCTTTTAACAGCATTCAAAGGGAGAGGGAAAGGGATACTAAGGAATTTTTTTTTGTAATAATCAAACAAATTAATTACAGGATAATAAAAATATATGCATCTTAAAAGTATCATTGAAGTCTTTCCTGACATTGTAATTGGTTGGCAAAAAAGCCTCTTAAACCATCAGATTTGAAAATAATTTTCAAAAGGAGTCTTAACAGATTCTCAAAATGGCATCTGTTTGTAATCTGCCCCTTGGCTCTGTGAGCTTCCCAATACCCATCGCTTTTCTTCTGAACTCAACCTTTTGGTTCCTTTTTTCCCCTTCAACTTCATTGATTACAACAAGGCACATTCACCAACCTTCTTCTTTCAGGGTTTTCTTTATTTATTTTTATCTTGAAGAATTTATATCCCGCCTTTCCCATGCCGAAGCAAATGCCCAAGGCAGCTTACATGAGTAGGCTAGTCTAAACCTCCATTTTTTCAACGGGTTTTTTATAAATCTATAGTATTCTTGTGATCCGCCAACCCTCAGTCCCATATGTCACCTTCACAGTGTGGTTCTCTCCTTTGGCTGCTGCCATCAAGCCTCAGCAGGCAATTGCAAGTCAAGCCTAGACAGGTCCTCAAGGTCATATTCTGTTCTTCTGCCGGCTGGTCAGCTCCACAGCGACTCTATTCTGTCACCACAGGTACTGCAAGCTTGTCACAGCCTGGCATCCGTCTCCCTTCCAAAAACAAACCACAGATTCTCCTGCTTAGCTTCAGGCAGTGCCAGCAGCTCAACCATCAGCCCACACCTCCTGCCCTCTTTATCCCTGAGAGGCAAGGAATGTGGTGACATTGCTTGAACTGCCTTGCCTCTAGGCCTCTTTTACCTTATTTTTTCTATGTGGACCTTCTTCCTGCAGCTTTCCAGCCTTACAACCACTTGCCCTGTTCTATGCTGAATATGCTGTTTTCTAGTGTCAAAAAGATCTTCCATTTCTTTATCAGAAGCTGTATCATATTCCAGAATTCTTATTGCTAAAGTAGTTGCTATGAACAGTTAGAATGTTTGTAACTATCCCATAACAATATAGCAAAATGGTTGAGAGTGACAAGCAGTAACCACAAATAGGTGCCACAAGATGTCACAAATAGGTGACAAGCAATAATAACAGCCCAGTCCTAAGCTCATGGGCTCCTGTAGGAACAGTGGTGCCGAAATGGCCATTGCTGCTTCCTGCTGTGGCAGCTGCCGGAATCTCCTTGGGAGAAGTGGATGTTTGTCCCTTACTCCAAGGAAAGCCACAGGTCCTGCAATGGGGCTACTCCACCCTCCACCAGCTATTTTGGGCTGCCTGGACTAAAGCAGGGCATAGATTCTGGCCGTGGAGGCCACTGCCAGTCCCACCCCTCATCTGGCCTGCTCCTCTCCTCCCCCTACCCAGTCCCACCTTCCCCACAGCCTGAAAAGCCATGCTGCCGGCCTGTGGTTATATTGTGGGTACAGGAAGCTGGACTAGAGGGGCACTCGCCCTGATGCAGCTGGGCTCTTCTTATGTTCTTATTGAGTTTAAGAATTTATTATCCCACCATTCCAGTTATTATTTTTTAGAATTGTACAGGTCAGATAACAATCTAAAATAATTATAGAAAACATTGCAAAAATTAAAGCCCAACCCCAGCACAACTCATCAAGATGTTTATTTAATTTTATTTAAAGGATTTCTGTATCACTTTTCTAAAAACCCAAAGCTGTATTGCCTCCATATGACTGGCATTTGCTTTAATAACATCTTGTATGTTTTTATTTCAGACAAGCAGTTTTAAAAATTTCACCAAGGCTCCAGAAATATGAATACAATAATGATGAACCTCCTTTGTGGTTTGGTTATGATAGCACTTATATACCCCCTCCAAAGAAAAATAAAAAATCTCGGGGCTCAATAGACATTACAGAAGAAAAAACCGGGAAACGCGGCAGGCCTTCCATTGTAGAATCTCTTGCACAAAAAAGTTCTGAAAGCATTAGGCCCTCTGTAATAAGCGCTATAAGTACTCTAACAAGTATGAGTTTGGATCACAGAGCCTCTGCACTAGGCTCACCTGCAGAAAATTAGAAATTCTTGCTGAGAATTCTTGTTTCCATCTAGAATATTTTAAAAGCTTAAATTTAAAAATGGTACATTTTCTTATAAAGGATGTTGTTTTTAGTTTGACAGCTACAGGTCTTGCTGCCAAACATTGTTACTTTCTTTCCTAATATAGTGAACGTTATGCCTTTAATATATTGTTCATATGTAAGTCAAAATATCTATTTTTGTCTACCAGCAGTGAACAGTATTTGTGTGTATCTCTTAATTATATGTATTTACCTGAAATATATATTTAAAAACATGAATTTAATGGCTTTATTATTGTGTAAACCTCTTAATGAAGTTTTGCCCTGTAAATTCAGAAATTTCCAGGTATTAGTCCAAAATAAGGTAATTATTAGAATCAACCAAAAAAAGTCTCAAAAGCAAGCTTTTAATTTATATAGGACTCTTCAGTAGGCCAGATGAAAAGCAAAAGATTGGGAAGGGGAGCATGTTTTAAGATCCACAGAAGTCTGTGGTTTCTCAAATCTAGAGATTAGAGGTGTTATTTCTTGCGAACTTGAATCAGCTCATGAAAGGTATGAGTTGGTTTCAGTGATGACACTGCTAACTCAGTCAAAGTCACAGTGCTAACACTCAACTTTACACTCTTTACACTCAACTTTAGTGAATGGCCCTGGTTCTGGTATTGTGTGAGAGGGGAAAGTGTTTCTATCTACTCTATCCCCCCTTCATAATTTTGTACATCTCGATCATGTCCCTTCTTAGGCACCTTCTTTCTAGACTATAACCTTTTCTCATAAGGGATCTCATCAGTGTTGCCCCAGTCCAGTAATTTTTTGGTTGCTTTCTTCTATACTTTTTCTAATTCCACTATGTCCTTTCTGAGATGTGGCAACCAGAACTGTATGCAATACTCCAAATGCAGCCTTACTATCACTTTGTACAATGGTAATACAATATTGGCTGTTTTATTCTCAATTACCATTTTAATTATCCCGAGCATGGAATTGGTCTTCACCACTGCTGCACATTGGGTCAACACTTTCATTGAGCTATCTACCAACACCCCAAGATCTCTCTCCTGGTCCATTACAGACAGCTCAAAAGAAGCCTATAAGTGAAATTTTGATTTATCTTTTTTGTCCCAATATGCATTATTTTAAACTTACATTGAGACACATCTGCTGTTATGCAGCTGTGCAGCAACTCTTATTGAAAGCCAGATGAAGGGGAACATAGGGCACAGCTGCCTACTGACAAGTAAACACCCATATGTGATTTAATTTCACTTTCCATAGGGCACATACATTTCCCTTGTCAGCTATCAGCTTGTCACTTGCACCACCCACCAAAAATAGGTCACGATCTACTGGTGTTCACAATTTGAGAACAGCTGGTTTTGAGTGATCCCAACATCACTTAAGAAAACAAAGCACATCAGCACTCAGCCAGCAGCAGTGCTACCCTCTGTATTTCTCACAGTGTAATCCCAACTCCAGCCGCAACCCGTGCAGGCTCAGAGTGTCGCAACATGCCATGAAACACATTTGTAATTACTCATAGGCCAGCAGCACCAACGTGAAGGTCTGTGGCAGCATGCGGTACTGTATCTAGGAGCAGTGCTGACTGGCATAGGTAAGGTTGCACCAGGTAGACCAGGAACATGGGAAGAGGATCAGGCCCAGCAGGGGGTAGGATCAACAGAGGCCTCCTTCGCAGTATCCTAACTCCCTTACTGGCCCAACTTCCTTTCAACTGGCCCACCTGGTGTTACACACGGCTTCTCAGATTTGCGCAGCTGTCACAGATCTGAGAAGCCCATAGGGCTGGCTGAAGCTTTATTCAGGGTAAGGAGAAATATATTCCCTTACCCTAAGGAGACCTCCAGCCGCCTCCTAACCTGTGCTGGTTAACCTGCACTCCTAACCTGCGCTGGTCACATCACAGGCCATGTGGCCTGACTGTGCCAGTGAATGCTAGGGTTGGGCTTTCATTCTCTTCCTTTAGTTGATATTTATTGTGACTTGGATTTGACTACTGGTATTTGCAAGTTGCATATATACCATAGAAGAAAGTGCTGAAGAGAGAGAGAGAGAGAGAGAGAGAGAGAGAGAGAGAGAGAGAGAGCGCATGCGTGTTTGTGCGTAGCTGCCAGACAGTTCTGCGTGTGCTCAAATAAAACCTGAAATTTCTCAAATGGATTTGTAAGATATGTGTGAGTAGGAGAGGGACAATGTGTTTCAGCTTGCATTAAAACAAAATATGTGACTGAGGAAATTTTACAAATGAACATCAATTTTTGATGCTCAAAACATCTCTGTTATGAACAAGGTGCACTAGTTGAAAACCTAGAAATGAAAGACATTTACATAGGCTAATAGGATACATATTTTTAATATACAGTATTTGCTCAAAGGAGCAGACTACTCAGAATAATCTAGAGCAAAATTAGATTATTGGATTATTTTCCATGATTTCTGACCCTGTAGTCATTTGAAGGGATGCACTTACAGCAGCCATTTCACAAACACTGGGTAAGACCATACACATTCACTCCAAAGTAATATCAACAATGTTACAACCATCTTTAATTGTGGTTCTTTGAATCACATAGTTGATGCTCTATCATGGAACCTTCAACTTCACAGACTGGAACCAAGTTTGACTTTTGAGATGAACTGTGCCATTTTGCGTTTCTGCTTTAATAAATTTTTCTTTTTCGTCTTTCTGGTTGAGATGGCCTGAAAAATAATACATATTCAGTTAATCGAAGGCTGCAGTCATGTACTTGCTTACCTGGGGGTAAGTCCCATTCAACACAATGGAACTCAGTTCTGCACAGGACTGTGCTGTTAAGTCACTTTCTTGCCAGGACCAGGTGTTGGATTCTCCCCCAGGGCCCCACCTTGCCAGAGCTCCTCCAGGGCGTCAAGGAGTCCCACAGCTCACTGGCAGGCATGCCCCTTGGTGGGGCAGCCAAGGAGACCCCAGCTGCACCCCACACCAAGGTCTTGCGGACCGATGCAATCTCCGGTGGTACAGAAGAGAGGCCTTCACTCTACTGGGCAAGGAGCTCCAGCAGCAAGGCTGACACCAGGAAGGCCCCACCCTTGGAGCCGATGTCGGGCACACAACCAGCACTAGTGGCATGCCCAGCTGCGCCCAGCAAGGCTTGCGCAGCAGGACTGCAGCCCCAGTCCAGGGAGGGATTGCTCATGAGGCAGGCAGGCTGGGGGAGTGGGGAATGAGCCACAGTTGGCAATGTAGCTCCAGCCCAGAGAGAGGTGGAGCCACTGCCCTTAAAAACCCCAGTGGCTTGTGACGAGAGTCAGTGGGGTTTAGGCTGCTGGCTAAGATACATGCTGGCAGGCCTCTTGCCTGCCAGCCCGCATGAGAGGAGCAGGATCCAGGCTGGGTCACACCTCTGCCCTCTTGCTGACCTACTGAGGCCCTACCCCGGATAAATCAGGGCCTCACCTTACTTGCCTCCAGGCTCGCCGGCCTTTGCAGCCCGAAGTTCTGTCATGGCGGCATCTGCCTCCCCTGGGCCCGGACACCAGGCAAAAGTCAAACAATGACAAATGGCACATGTGTCATTACCGCAATAGACTTCTTTAACCAAAAACAGCTGTGGAAGAGGATGAGGCCAAGTGACATGAGGTGGAGAGTGCCCAACTGTTTTTCTACCAGCCAGTTTTTCCCCTCCAAATGGCTTTTCCTCCAGATTCCCAAATGAGGGCATTCATCCATTTGGAACTGCACAGCAGGGTGGCAGCCAGGGGTAGGCTGATACAGGACTGAAAGAAGGCCAGCGGGGAAAGGATTAAGCATCTCCTCCCCGGCATTTCCTCCCAAACATGCTTTTAATTAGCCATAAAAATAGAGATCGTTGGAAGACACATATCTCTCAGTGACATGTCTCCCTGCAAATGTCTCAGTGCTGTTGCCGTACGACTTCTCACCACCCAACGCCCAGGCAAGAAATCAAAACAGGTCATAACTTCAAGCCAAAATTATTCATTGCATGATAAACCTACATGATAAAGTGTATGTTTTGTTATCCAGTGTGCTTGTGAATGCGACTTGCCCAAATACACTGGTTAACAAAACTTTTGTTAGAATCACAAGCCTCTCAGCCCCCTCATTTCCCTAAAAAGGGTTTTTTTTGCAGTGGCCCCCTAGGAACAGAAGCGTTCCCCTTCCTGCCCCACAAAAGCCTTGTAAAGAAGGCAGTAGAATGTCTTCGTTCCCAGAGGGTCCTCATGAAGAGGAAAGGAGGGTGGAAAACCATCGCCAAGGAGACCTATCAGGTAAGGAAGGGAGGAGCAGGGCTGGAGAGGGGCTTGCTTAACTGACACTTGGTGACGCAGCAAAGGTTGGGTGAAGATCTCAAGCTTTCTAATCAAACACAATTAGTTGTGAACAGCTGCTAGAAGCTCTCTCAGAAGTCATGCATCGAGCCAGTTGAGGAGCATCAAGGCACTCTGGTGGACAGCCATATGTACGGCTGCATAGAAACTTGCTCCTGCACATAGGTCTCCTCACACAGATCCTTGAGGTGCTTTGTTTTCAATTAAATGAAAGCATGCACATGTTGCACACGTTATGCATTATGCATCAGAGAGATTGCTAAAGAAGAGTAAAAATCAATGCATAGTGGGGAATATCATAGACGTACCAAAAATAATTTTACTCTTTTTAGCTTGCCCTCAGAGACCCATTTCAACTTCGATTGCAATTCAGCATTCACTTCCCATTTCTGCTCAAGATCTGAGTTCTCTGGAGATTTATGTAGCAGCACTACAATTTTAAAAAAAACACTTTTATCTTTAATGATACTAAAATTTTGTTCAGTTTTGTATTACTATGGCATGTTGAACAATTTTTTTGTTTTCCAAAGTCACTCTCGCAATAATGAATTAGTTAAAAAAAAAAAAAGAATACCACAAAAACTTGAGTATCCATTTCCGGAAATTAAAATGGACGGTCACACTAGATGGACTAGAGTCCACAGTTTTTTGTTCCTTTTTATTTCCAAAGTCTTCTTTGAAAATCTATTTTCAGCATCTGGATATAGAGCACAAGGGTGACACAAAGCAGAACTGTATCTAAGATGTTACCCAGTAGGACTCCAGGAAGGCTTTGTACAGCAAAGCTGGAGAAAACACTTTAGCGCCTTTGCACAAACTAAAATGATTTATGGTGGAAGCATTTATTTTAGGCATCTTTTCCTCCCTCAGGAATTTTCTGTTGCAATTAGTCATATGAGTGTGGACTGTTACTGGAGGCAGTAAATCTAGTATAGCACTCAGAAAAACTAGGGACAGTGCAAGGAAAATAACCTACTTTCAAACAGCAGCAATCACCCCCTATGGGTTAAAAGTCTACTCTGCCATTTTAGAAACAAAAAGGGACTCCTGACCACAATCCATTTATTTTAACCCTGGGTTGGCCATGATTTACTGAATCAATTTGGCGTCAGGTCAAATAAGAAATCCATTAAAAAAAAAAACTATTCAGGGATTGTTAAGCATGAGAGCCTTTGCAAGCAAAAAATTAAAAAATACTAACATTTAATTGAGAATTTTCCATTTTCAATAGAATAACATAATTGCACATTAGTCACAGGGGTCAATAGTACCCCAGAGTATAAAATTCAGACGCAATAAGAAATAGCCAATCACGGTCAGAAAACCAATTAGGCTTTACAATACAATTTGCAAGCAACTCTCCTACAGTGCAGTCTTTTGCATCACTACTCGAAAGTAAGTCTCACAGATTTCAATGAGACTTACTCCCAGATATTTGGAAAAGGTGAATGAATTAGAAAGTATTTCTCATTGCAAAAAAGCTATGATGAAAAAAGCGAACAGTTTTGCAGGCTGTGGAAGGAAGGTTCTATAAGAAATGGAAATAACAGGTTCTGGTCTAAGCAGCTATAGTCATAAAAAGCAACAGAAACAGTTTCTCCTGGCACCTTACATATATGGTGGTTTTGTTTTTTCCAATTTTAACTTTCATTCACATCAGGGTGGATTTTACTCCCAAAACCTGAAAGAAGGCAAACATCAATTTTTCATCAGATTTAGGAGGTGAGGCCCTAAAATGCTTTCCAAAACAAAGGCCCTGATAGTCCAGTAATACCTGAAGTATGGGGTTGCAAAGACTGGCATCAATGTTTGATGGACACTGAGAGGCCATTTTTCAGCCTGGCATTCAACTAACCTCTTTGTTTACACTTGAAAGTCTATTTCAACACAATGTCACATATTTAGGGCCTGGCTCTTGTAAACAAACAAACAGCAAATGAGAAACGCATAGCTTTTCAAAAGAGGCCTTTGAGGAATCCTGTTTCAATGGGAACAGTTTATTGCCTACCCTTGAGTTATTTATTTCTATACTACCATGAATTCCACAATATTTAAAAAACCCCAAGAAAACTGGCATGCTTTCCAGGGTAAATTCTAGAAATTTAACCAATGGGAGAAGACAATAGATTCTGATGAAGTCTTTGAGAAAAGTTGAGATTAATTTTGCTTCTTATTTTTCGTACATTAATAACTCCTTGACTGCTCCACCACCACCACCACAGGATGCAGAGCACATCCCATTAACATAGCAACATCAGCACTAGAAAGCTGGATAGGACTGGGCCCTGGGCCCAGCGATGGGATCTGTAAATGGAGAAGAGGAACGCTGGGCAGGACTTACATAGGACGTCCACGTGATTGGCTGCCTGTCCACAGCGTTCCACGACTGCCCTGGCCTCGGGGGGGGCTGCCCCCGGTTGGTGCGCCCCAGTGCTGCTCGCCCAGGCACCCGGCGCGCCCCCCCACCCATCTTCCGCGGCGAGCAGGAGCCCCCCCCCCGAGGCCAGGGCAGCCGCGGAACGCTGCAGACGGGCTGCCAATCATGTGTAAGTCCCGCCCAGCGTTCCACTTCTCAATTTGCAGATCCCATCGCTGCCTGGGCCGAACTTGAGCCGGCTACCTGAGAACCCAACTTCTGCTGGGACTGAACTCAGGTCACGGGGAGAGCTGTTGTCTGCAGTATGGGCACTCTGAGCCACAAGAAGCACAAGCCCTAAACTTAGGATGTGTTCGTTTACATCTTCTATTTTCTGGCCAAAGGGATGTAGTAGCCAGCTAACCCCCATTTCTAAAATTTGTATTCACAGGCTTTCAAACCAGTGTATAATCTTTAAAAATGAATACAACAAGATACATCGAAGTATTTTTTTTTAAAAAATTGGATTAATTCCAATGAGACAACAGAGAGCCAGAAAAAAGTCAACCAAATCCAGCTTTAATCTCTCTCTCTCAACCCCAAAGGCTTCCGACTAGTCTACGAGACTTATAAAGATAGGCAAGAGCTGGCCTGGGGGGAATTCCCTAGAACTGACTCTCAGTCAAGCATTTCCTGTCTCTCATATGACCTTCCCTTAGAAAATTGTGTTCTTGGGTTGTGATTTTATACAGTTGCACAAGAGTTCAATTAAATGCATAACTATTTAGAAATACAAGCACCAAATGCAAAAACCATGTCTACAATGTCTTGCTTTGAGCAGAATCTATACCACTCCTCAGCTACATAAACAAAGAATTATGTTGCAGATATGGATATAATGGTGCAAAACACAAGTGAACATTCTTGACTCAATGATAACAATTCCTACTGTTTGCCAAGGAAAGAGTTATATGATTCTCACAGTTAACAAAAGAAAATGAGCTATATTAGTATTTTGCAGCCACTCAGAATATCTAAAGCAATGTTTGATCCTAAACGTGAAATTACGCTGAGGGAGCAATCCTAAGATGCGCTGGAACAGGCAGACCAGCAGGCCGGCGCTTTATCCAGCGCAGCTTGGGACGCCACCGGGGCCTCCCCTATGGGTTCCTCGGATCTGCACCCGTGAAATCGCAGGAGCAGGTCCAAGGAAGCCATGTGGCCTGAATCAGGGCCACGCGGCCAAGATATGAGGTCTTGGATGAAGACCCCCGGCTCGCCCACCCCCCAGCCAGAAACGCCTCCCACCCACCCTCCCTCCTCCCAGAACCACCCTTGTGCCAGTTGAGTTAGGCTGGCACACGGGCGACTCTCTGCCAGCGCTCCCAGGCCGACGCTACTCTTAGTGTCGGCCCGAGCGCTCTAGCGCTGACGCAGGGGTGCCAGTCAGCGCTCCCACATCAGCATTAGTGATGTAGGATTGTGCCCTAAAACACTTCCAAATAGTATGTCTAGAACTATTTTATTGTGCTTGACTCTAGAAAACTAAGGGCTATAGAATGAAACCAAGTTTCAAAAATTTTTCTGTGTTCTCTCCATACAACAAAACAAAAAGAATATTGGAAGAGAACAAAACAGAGAGAATAGTGTTTCTTGAGTACTACATCAGTGGGGGATAATAAAAAGCAGAGGAGATTAAATGAGGCAAACCTAAACTAGGATTTAATTTATTCCTTCCCATCTTTCCAACAAAGAATGTTTTTACTCATATCTCTTGTGATTACTCCCCGGAGATATATTATTTTCGATTGTTTCCCAAGAACCAATTTGTAAACTGACTTGAAGCCTTAATAAAGGTTAGAGCCCAAATGAGGAGCCCTTTGTGACATGGAAATTTCAAGTCCAATCACACAAACTCAGTACTGACAACATTCATGACCAACATCACCCCTCATCACAGAGAGATGGGGCAGATGTAACTGCTAGGGAGGGCCTAGCCAACTGTCCAGCACCAACACAGCTGCAATGCAACCTCAAGATGGGAGAAAAACATTCCTTTACCGTGCGGAGGCCTCCGTAACTGCCCCACCACCACCACAGGATGCAGTGCACACCGCATTGGTTCTGCTGCATCAGTGCTGGGAAGCGGGATAGGGTGAGCCTCTTCACCACCACAACGAAAACTATGAGACACAATTGGGAAAATATTCAGTTCATACTGAAGAAGAGCTTCAAGTTTAGTCCAACAGAGCAGCCGTCTCCAAACTGGAGACCTCTGCATCGATTAAAAGCTTCTGCCATTCTGCCTGGGATGGGCGTGAAGACCCTGACCACAGCCCCCGGGGGTCTTTGCACTGAGCCACTTCCAGGGTCTGCCACCACAGCATGCCTCACGCATGGGGTTCACGCAGACATGGCTTGACGTGAAGACCCCTGGGGTCTGTGGGTGGGGTCTTCGCATTCCCCCAAGCGGAACAGCAGAAGCCGTTCACTCGGGGGAAGGATTCAGGGGGGACCGGATCCAGCCTGCTGGCTGGAGTTTGGAGCCTCCTAAAACAGAGGGAAGCAATACGCTTAATTATTCAGAAATGAGATATATTAGTGAAGGCAGAGCAGGGAAATCTCACCAGTAACTGTTACGCGGCCTTCTCTGGAGCCATCCTGGATTCCCTGCAGCTGGATCTCTGGACTCACATCTACCTTGCTTCCAGATAACTGCACATTCGCTTTAAGAGTAGGGGATACTTTGACTGTAATCGAACCTGTTATACACAAGGATGAAAAAGATTCATGGTTACGGAGAAGGCAGGAAACATGCAAAAGGCAGTCTGCTGCACCAGCAAGCCCCGACCCCACCCTGCCCCACCCCCAGAATCAAGATTAATGTGGGTCAATGCTTTTTTGCTCAGGCACTTCCAGACTTCATTCCATGCTCTTGGCTTTGGGCTGCCTGTTGTTCCAGGTGTGCACATTGACTAAAAATGCCCTAAGATCTGGTTCCTTCTGCTATCTTTCGTTCTTATGGAAAAGGGTTGCTCTCTCAAGAAGGAAGCCCTGGAATTCACTCTAACACATTAGGGTGGAGGGGAGCCTCCTTCCATTTTAGCTCATAACAGTTGGTGAAATCCCAGCTGCTTCAATGACTCACCCAGAGTTAACCTAAAAAATCAGACCAGACGTTGTGGCCTCTGTCGGAGCAGCAATACAGAATTGCTTTCCTTCTATGTGAGGTTCCCTACTTGGTTAGCAAGAGCTGCTGACTCCAGAATATTTGAAACAGTCGAAGAAATTCTTAACATGAGGATCCTAGGCTAAAAAAACCCAAAAATCGCAATGCAAAAAGGTTTCTTTTTTCTTACAATCTGCATGATCTCGTCAGTTGTTCTTCATCCCTCCTTCTCATTTTGTACTGTTTAAGTGTATCTGCGTTGCATTCATGCACAGGCAATTGAGCATGCACTCCCTCTTCAGAAGCCAGGCTCCTGGCTCCATCCCAATCACTCCAGCTGCAGGGTGAGCGAAGATAAGACCAATCAAGGAAGTTTTGTAAAAGCTCTGTCAATGAACTGAAGTTCTCTGCTCTTCTGTGGCGCCTCAGTTGTCTGAAGCATTCAGCAGACAACACACCATTCACCATTCTCTCAGGAAGACAAATTCACACTGCCCTTACAGCCATATAGAGTGGAGTTTCGCTACATGTGAACATAGACACATGTAATTGCCATATATGAGTTGCTCCATCTGACTTAGTATCATCTACTCCGGTGGTCTTCAACCTTTTCCATGCCACGACCCCCCGAAATAAAGAAATAAGAGACTGGGGACCACCACCAATTCCACCCTCCACCCAGTATGGCCACCTCTGCCCCATTTCCCATTATCTCTTGAGACTTCACAACAACCCTGTGAGGTAGCAGCCTGAGCAGGGTCGGCCTTAGGAACTATGGGGCAAGACAGCGGGAAGAGGCTGTGCAGTTTTGTACCAAGAACTCAGTTGTTATCAAACAGAACCATTATTGGATTGAATCCAATCCAATTGAAAGGTTTCTGCAACCCCCCAAATGAGGCTTCGCTACCCCATTGGTTTCCCAACCCACAGGTTGAAGAACACTGGTCTAGACTGACTGGGAGGGGTTTGCCAGGTTTTCAGGTGGAGGTTTTCCCAGCTGCACCTGGAGCTGCCTGGGATTGAACCTGGGACTTACCACCTCCTGCATGCAAAGCAGGCGCTTTACCACTGAGCTACAATCCCATCCCCAAGATTCAAACAAGTCATTCAACGGACTTAGAAGATGGAACCACTGTGGTCAATAAGCATAATGCTCATTAAATGGCCTAAGATGTCGGTTTCATGAAAAGCTTACAAGATTAGATAAAAATTATCTGAATGCAGAAATCATGTATAATTTCCTTGAAATATATTTCCACACCATTTCTAGACTGAAATCGAGAAGTTGTGTTTCCATGGCAGATTCTCACTTTACTAACCTTTCCGAGATTTCAGGTCCACTTCCCCTACTTGACTAATAATATAAACATCCATATCCCCTTGGTATGTAGAAGCTTTTAGGAATCCTTCAGCAGAATCTGAAACACAAAAGAATGAAAGTATTCAGACCTGTGTGGATTATGACCAATTAATTGGTATATATTTCCCCAAATAGCAAACATTTCAGAAGCTACTGGGGGGCAGGGCAGGGGAAGCATCTGATCGATCAGCGATCAATCAGCAGTTTCCAAATTGGAGACCACTGTGCATTAAAAAAAAGCCTTCCCCATCCTGAGTAGCACATGCAATTCCACTGCTCCATTGGTGCAGTCTTCTCCCAACTGGGCGTAGGGGCACTCTAGGCAGTCGAATCTATGGTGCAACATCCCAGCAGGCTTTGCATCAGGCCATAGATGTGACTGCCCAGAGCCTATGCCAGATCGGGTGAAGACTGCAGCCACAGAGCAGCAGAATGGTATGCACTGCTCATGGTTGGAGGGAGGGATTTGGGCAAACCTTGGATCCGGCCCATGGGCCAGGTTTTAGCAAGCCCTATGACAGTGACTCCTTAGACACATCTGCATTTGTCCAGAGATAGTAGCATAGCTGAGTTCTCTATATGCACAGTGATATATGCATTCTTCAGACATTTTCCATTTTTTCCTCTAAGAAAACAGGAAGAAGGTGCTGCCAAAAGCAAAAGGATATATGGATGTTACTAAAAGGAGCATATTCTTCAAAGGATGCAGCAATAACAGACATGAAAATATTCTCCAGTTGTCTCAGTATGGTATCTGGCTTCAAATACATTAGCTTGCCTCTCCCTGCCACCGCCAAAAGGGAAAACAGTGCCTTCAAAGATGGTTCAGAAGTTCATTTGTACAAACTCAAGGGAGCAAAACAAGTTCTCCAAGACAAGAGAAGTTCTCCAAGAGAAGTTCTCCAAGTTCTTTCTTGTCAAATGACAAGAAAAGCAAAACACACAAAGATAAACACAGATGAGCAACAGAAAATACACTAGAAATCCGCCATACTATGGCTGCACTGCTAGTAATTTCCCAACGTGAATTTATTTGATCCAAAGGATTTACTAATAAATGACAGGAAGAGTTACTTAAAAAAAAAAATTATACTCCGCCTTTCTCATAGTAAGGACAATCAAGGCAGATTATAGAATTTAAAACAACATTAAAAACAATTTAAAAATAATAAAAACAAGATAAATCCCAATGGATCACATAAAATAGTTAAAAATGACATTTAATTAAAACGACAGTCCATCATGTCAGCTATCAAACACCATCTTGAATAAAAAGGTCTTAACTGATTTGGCATTCAAGAGCATCAGCCTTGAGGATGCCAGGGGTCAGAGGGATGGAAGGAGGGATGGAAAGAGGGACAATCTATCTACATTTGACCCTTGTTCTCTCTCGTTCTCCTGAAATGGTTTGCCTTACCCCCACTACCATATCTTCCATGGCCTATTCCTATAGTAATGGTGGCCACCCTCCCCTCCCTTAGACTCCTTTGAAGTGTCAAACGCATACCTTTAAGCAGATCCCACCTCCAACAAGTACAAACCCTGAATACTAATACTCTCCAACACTTCTCCATCAACTCCCTCTTCCTACATTCCCATGCACACCCTTACTGTTTCTCACAGTTATATGATAATTGCGGTGTTACGTGTTTTTATCCAAATTTTTATTGCAAATTTTACGAACAGCACAACAAATAAGGATGAATGGCCCTACAAAGGCAAGCAATTACTGGTGCACACACCCCAACCCAAAATAACCTGCTCAAAAATTCCCAAGCTGCACTCTGGTTGCTGCTTGGAGTATCAAGAAACTGCTATTTACTACTTCTACATTCCATTAAAGTCGCCTCAGCATGCACTGTGAATTGTTAACATGCGTGTTCATGCAAGTTTAAGCAAGCTTCCTCCTGTTTCTGCCACTCTTCCTCCTGATCCCTTACTGAAAACTATTTGTAGATTCCTCAAAATTGTGTCAAAGATAAACAAAAGTGGTATTATTTTTGTGAAATTCATCTAAATTTGTGTCAAACTGTCAAACAAACAAAAGTGGTGTTTTTCACATTTTGACCTAAATTTTGTTTTCTGTAGTGTTTTCAGTAGAAATTTTCATTATTTAGCATTCTGTGTTGATCACCGACTAAACCCATCCCTTAGCATGGTCTTGCTGCCAGCCCACAGCTGTAAAATGATTTACAGATTTACAGTGCTTCTTACTAAGCTCTCTCAAGCTACGGATATCACAGACCAAAAACACAGTAGGCGAAGCTATCATATCCTGTGTTTGGTTAAAACACACACACACACCAATCTGAAGGGAAAATATTAGAAAGAGAACGTGCGGCTGCTAGCTCATGTTAGCTGGGAAACTGACATCTTTTGGCTTTCAAAAATAGCAAACTACCAATGATAAAGATAGCCACAAACATAGTTTCCTTCCTACTATTCCAAAAAGGATTTTGATCTATCTGTGAAAGAAAAAGGGAAATTGGAACATCATCACTCCAATTCATTAGTTGAAGAAAAGTTAGCTTTTGTCAGTATCTCTAGTAAACCCAGGTTGGTGAATGACCACAAATTAGTTAGATCACTGAAGATGATGACTACTAGACAACACCTCACTATAAATAATACCTCACTTGATCATTACAGGATTAATCAGCAAACTACTATGTCCTCCAAATCCTCAATCTAACAGGGCGTTTCCATCGGGAACTCAGCAAATTCTTAGGAAACCACGCTCTATTGGAAGCTTTCCATTAGGCTGCTAGTGACCACATTTCCAAAACTGGAATGTAAAGTAATGCAGTGCACTCCTATGCATGTCTACTCAGAAGTAGGTCCTATTGAATTTAATGGTACTTACTCCCAGGTATAGGATTGAGGCCTATAATTACCACCATCAATACTGTGGATATGCAGCTTCTTACAGGTGTTGCTGCAGAACTTAGGAAACAGAGGTAGGAAATAATGTGTTTCCTTTTCTTGTCAAAGGCCTGCTTTAGAAACTCCTTGCAAGCACAGACTCTCCAGTGTGTACATGAAACAGGAAGGATGTCTCCACCCCTCTCCAGCTAGGGACTGGAGGATGGGAAAGCGAGGATGAGAAACCACATGCCTGGCCATCATTCTCCCCATACAACACTTTGGGCAGTCCATATAGGGCTGAATGGAAACTATAATCCCAGCTGCCTGCTCTGCAAGGGAAAGACCAGCCTGATTCATGAGAGGACAAGAGTAGCAGCTGTTTTTATAAGGCTGTGCAGCTTCAGTTGCTCCTTGTGCACTTTGTTGGATCAGAGCCATTATATTAAATAGCAACAGTGGGTTTGTAGGTGCTAAAAGAGGGCACAGGCACCAACTAGCAAAGAAGGAGTTAACCCTGAAATCAACAGGGCTTCTGTTAAATCATGTCTCCCTATTCCGTAAGTTATATTCAACTGTTTGTATGGAGCATCTGATTATTGAAGGGGCTTTTACAAAGAAGAAAGATTCCCAACCCCAAAAGAACACAACAGATGGCTGTGATAAATGATGTGATGCTCCTGAGAGATTTCAGCAATCCTCATTTTGACTAGCACTTTATCTTGGCAGGAACAGTTCTGATAGTTTTGTTTCAGTTTATGAAAGACAGATTTCTGGGGCGAAAGGCAATTCTTGATGAGCCCATTTTTGTTCAGCTTTATGCTTACAACAGAGGAGGAAAACAACACATAAATATACAGATCACTTTGCTTTGGGGCTATTTATACCACAGCAGTTTTGAAACGTACATGAATCACTGAATGGCCCCTTAGGAGGCTGTGATCAGGAATGTAAGGGCTACTGCACTGAAAAGGGGAAAGCCAATATGCTAACATTCAAAAGGCAGCGTTAAGCCAGCTAATTCAATATGGACATGAATTAATGGTAGCTACTGATTGAGATGCATGGAAAGAGGAACCCCCTCTTCAGCCCTTAAATATTAAGGTTATGAGAGTTTCTGGTTTTCCCTGTTTCCCATTTGCGCTGGTCAGACACAGCAGGTGTAGCAGGGAATTGAACACCACTGAATTAAGAGAAGCGCAACTGTGCCAAATTAGTTTAGCATTATCAGAATCTCCCAGCATGATCTAGCAAACCTTTGGCGCAGGAGGGGAGGTTTTTCATGGGCTTTTTTTTTTTTTTAATTGCAACAGCTGTTCAACAGGTTTGGATGGAGTCAGAGTAGAGGGAAAATGCTGGCAGTTGGGCCCAAGAGTAGTCAAAGCCAGCACTGGAACTTGATGAATCACACTGCAAGAGGCGAAGGATACAGGTTCCAGGGCTTGGAAAGCTCTTCTGCTCTGAGTACACTCGCTTTTCGGAAAGGGCTGCAACTGCCAGGTCCATGTTTGCCATCAGACCTGCTCTTTAGATTTTGCTCATAGTACACACCACGGCACATTTGGGCCAAACTATTTTTTTTTAAATACAGGTGTGCCCCAGTGTCCACAGTATCAGGTATCCACAGATACCATGAAGACTGGGACATCTATTAAAAAGATTAAAAGGTGAAGGTTTCCCCACGGCCAAATGGTCTAGTCGTGACCGACTGTAAGGGGCGGTGCTCATCTCCGTTTCTAAGCCTGTAGAGCCGGCGTTTGTCTGAGGACAAGCTTCCGTGGTCATGTGGCTAGCTTGACTCTACACCGTAGCACACGGAACACCGTTACCTTTCCACCAAAGTGGTACCTATTTATCTACTGGTATTTTTTACGTGCTTTCGAACTGCTTGGTTGGCAGGAGCTGGGACAAGCAACGGGAGCTTACTCCATCACATGGTCTCGAACTTCTAACCTTCCGGTCAGAAAGCCCAACAGCAGCAGTTTAATCCGCAGTGCCACCAAGTCCCTGGTGATACCAGGATAGGGGGCCATTAAACAAATCTCTCTTTTTTTAACCTTGTTGCCGCAAAACGACTGATGTTCCCCTATCTTTAAAAAGGCATCCCCAGTATCTGAGGTTCAATACAATAAAACAAATCAGGGTGTAATATCTTCATTTTAGCAAAAGTTATGGGCAAAAAACCAAGACAACGAAAATACAACTGTGATGTCACTTCCTGTTGTGACATCACTTCTGAAGCATCATTTTGCCCTCTGCCACACTTTCATTAGCTGTGCCAGTGCCTCCAACAGCCCCTTCTCAAAGTAGGTGTTTCAGCCAACCTCATGATTGGGCCATCTTTGCTAGCACTTGTATACCAGAATTTTCCTTTTTTTGGTCAATCCCTGGACCACAGAACATTAGAATGGAGAGGGGCATTTGAGGTAACCTAGTCCAACCCCCTATTCAGTGCAGGCAATAAACCTCTGCTGTCTTTTGAATCTAGGAGAAGAAAGACTGAGGGGCTTGCTGATGGTAGTAGGAATTTGTGAAAATGAAAGGAATACTGTCTGGATTGCATCACCTGTATTTTGGAAAACATTTTATGAAATCTCAGTAAATTGGGAAACGGAAACAAGTACAAAACAACTCCAACAACACCGGTGAGGCACAGGCTGAAACTATCTACGAACGTTTTAGAACATTTGTTATCTCAGCAGCAGGTACAAAATCTTGATGATCAATTATCCTCCCCTGAATTTAGTTTTTCTACCATGGAAGTGCCACGAGGAAAACAGCCCTGTGAATGAAACTGTTTTGACCTTTACAACAGAATATTATCCTCACCCCCACAGGTAATCCAAAAATTGGGTTACCCAATCTGGCCAGCCCATAATTTTCACAACCAAAACTCTTCTGGAGTTGAAATAAATACAGTGAAATTTAATAAGCAAGCTTGGCTGAGGAAGAAATGTCAAAACATCAACTCTTATTCCACTGGCTGCTTTGAGTGACTGCTGCAAAATTGTACAGAATGGCCACTGGGCAGGATTTCCCTTGGCAAACTCCTGTGTTACTTCCTTTTTTAAATCCGTCTGTGCAGCAATGTGTCCATGCAAGACAGACCAGGATGATGTGCTCTTTATTTGAGCAGAATAATCTCTCTGCTAGCAGTCAACATAAACCTACAAATCAAAACAGCGTTCACTGGTTTTGAACCAGGATAGTGTTGCTGCTAGTCTCATCAATAACAGGCCACAAATATTTTTCCTGCTTCCCCAAGTGATCACGTCATGGTTGGTTAGAAGTATAATTACAGTTTATAAAGTTTGCCCCTATGCTGAATCTATGCTCTCTAACTATCTCCCTGTTTGAACTAACATAACTTTGCTATATGGCAATTCATAAGTAGTCAAACAGTACAATGGAGCTTGTAGACTTTTCATACAGTTCATACAAAACACTTCCTGTCCAAACATACTCAGCATCCCTTGTGTACATCCTCAAATGGACAAAGTGATGTGAACCATAACTATCCTGTCTACTCATAATTATTCTATAGTGCTGTTTGCAACAGGAAATAGATACCAATAAAGAATAATAAAAACGGCAAATAAACAGATACTTCTTCCAAAAAGTCATCACTATGTTTTCCCCTCTACTTAGTAAGCCATACTCCTGCTTTCACAATGCTTTTGAGTAGCAGATTGAACTGGACAAGCTGACTTTCACATCCCCCCATCCCCAACCAACTTTTGAGTAGGTTCAAAAGTCCTTCTCCCACAGGAAGAAGCTTCTTCCATCAGAGGAAAGTAAAGTTTGCATTCAGAGCCCAATCCTATGCATGGTTACTCAGGTGTGGATAGGATTGCAGCCTCAGCCTGTTGTCTTTTTACTTCTTAAAGTAGTGCTTCCAAGTATCTTATAGAATGTGTGTACAGTGCCTTTTTAAATACATGCACACACACATTTTTTAAAGAGCTAAACCAAACTGGTTGCAGGGATGGCAGATGTCATAAACCCTCAACCAATCAGCATAAGTGATGCCACTGCAGAAATGGTGGGTTTCGAGAAGGGACTTAAGGAACATACTGCTACCATCAGTGTCTCCCTCCAGTATCACATGTTTCATCATTGCAAATTATAAAACAGGCATTTGCTTCTTTACTAAAGAAGCATATTTTTGAAAATAAGGTAAAGCAGATTATGGAACGTTAACCTCCTAAAACCTGACTTGACAGCAGCAAGCTTACTTTCTAGTCAAACAGGTTTAGAGTAGGGAATCTAATTTCATGATAAGCCTCCTGAAAGCAGTGTGTGTTTTCTGTTTGTGCACAGGCACCTGCAATGCCTGTTAATTAGGTGCCCCAGACAATGGTTGCAGACACCAATGAGGAACAAGGCACAAGCCATAAAGAATACAGAAGTATTATAGATCAGTTTTGATAGTCTAGTTTGAATAGAAACTATCGCCTACTTGCGGTTAGAGAATCTGGATAGAATTATCATTGAGTGTCTTGTTACACTCAGTGAGACATCTGGAATGTACATTATGCAAGGTCATTTCTAGTTTTTTTTCCTCCAAGTGGCTGAATGTTTTGTCTTCCTGTTAACAGAACCCATATACATTCTCCTGTCTCTCACAAAGACAGCAACTTTTGGCAACTTTCTTTACAAGTATATAGGTTGCCGCAATGTGTAGGCGTTAGGCTTCAATGGCATCTCTTTTTGGGGGGTCACTACAACCAGAAATTTGAGAGCTACTTTAGGGCCTGATCCTAAGGCCCATATTGCCGGTGGTAGGTGTGTACCTTCAACTAAAAGTGTCGCGAACATGTCGTAAAGCACATTCGTGATACCGCACGAGCAAGCACTGCTCACGCAGGGTGGTGAGTTAATGCCCAGTCTCAATGCAAGCAGTAAGAACGGCTAGCATTCGAGCAGCATCAGCCACCAGCAATCCCCTTTGGGGTGTGGGGGGGCAGGGAGTGGGCAGAACGAGGCGGGGTGATGGGAGAAGCAGCCCCAGGAGGTGGGGTGAGACTGGTTGCAGCACTCGCAACTACATCCTGAACCCTGCGTCAGGCTCCAGTGCCCAACTGCTCCTGTCTCTGCCAGCAAAATAGTTGGCTAAGAGTGGAGTAGCCCCACTGCTGAATGTACCTTTCCCCCCAAGGAGACCTCAGCAGCTTCCGTGGCTCCTGCGGGAAGCAGCTGTAACCATTTTGGCACCGCTGCTCCTACGGGAGCCCAAGAGCTCAGAATGGCGCTCTTAATCAACTTATACTGTATCTCATTTTCCCATTAAAAATGGGAAGGGTCTGAATTACTGTTCCAAACACAACTTCTGACTGTGCAGTTCAAAAATTAATCGTCGTTACCTAGCAAAACATCACATTGAAAGAAATGGAACCAAACATTTAACTATCCAGTTTAGTGGCACTGATTTCAATGGTGGCACTGTAGGAATACCCAAAAGTGTCTCTACAGACTATATGGCATAGGACAGCAGACTGAGATGGTCATATTCAGAATGCTTATTATTATAGCTCTATCAACATGCATGGTGCTTTACAATAGAAGACATGACCTATTAATGTCCTGAGGCACTGTATTGCCAGAGGCAGTAGGGTTTTTTTTTAAAATGAGGAGGTACTGAACATGCCAATAGATGAAGGAAACTACATTTATTAGTCTGATTAAGATACAAGCAGGACTTGTAAGCAAGCAGACTAATACAGACAGCTTCTGCCACTTCTGCAACTGATAGCACCACCACAACAGGAGACAAGGGGTTTGTGTACGGCAGGCCTTTCAACAAGAGGCCTATACTGATGCTGTTTAATAATGGTACGCTCATTTGGTTGCTGGGACTGAAAGACAAAAATACAAACTCTCACAACTTACCTACTGTGATATTTCCTGCTTGACTCTGAAGACTTGTGTCACCTGCCCAAAAATTAGAAGACAAATATGCATTTTAGTGTGTGACAATGTTATTTCAGAGAGCATAATATGCTGGGACGAGTTAACAGCCTGTCAAATGGTCTTGATCCTTACTCTTCATCAGTTTGGAGCAGTGGTGTCATTCAAATGATTTAGGAACAGGAACTCACTTTTGAGTTCAAATTCAAATGTTGGGGGGAAGAAAAAAACCGGAAGCAGCCACGGAGCCCATTAGGATCCGGAACACCCGTTCTGGTCCGTTCCCCCTGAATGACATCACTGGTTTGGAGAGTCTTACTCGGAACACACTGACACAGACATAAATGCCATCTAAGGTCTACACTAGCTAATATTTACATTTTATATTTTTAAAAATGAACAGATTTTTTAAAAGCTGTAAAAAAAGCTTCATGAATAAAAACCAGTAAAACAAATCCAAAGGCACTCTGTGGGTAAAAAACAGTAATTGTATTACAAGTCTTATCTGGACTGCTTATCTGGACGATTTTAAAACCTGAAATACGGGAAGTCCCTTATAATAAGGGACACCTGGCAAGTCTACCCCGCTGCATCCAACACCTTTTTAGAGGTAGGCTACCTCTGAAATAAGGAGGTTGTACCACCCATCGTGGCCTGTAGACTGCCTATAGCCTGTAAGGGGCTCTGATCCAGGCTGACTCTCTAGCAGTGAGCAAAGGGTTAAAGACCCCCAATGGTCCCTATCAGGATTGCCTTTTCCTGCTTGGGACAGGAAAGCATCTGGATTTTGGATTTATCTGGATTTCAGAATAATTGCATGAATATAATAAGAACAGCCTTGCTGGATCAGGCCCAGGGCCCATCTAGTCCAGCTTCCTGTATTTCACAGTGCCCCACCAGACGCCTCAGGGAGCACACAAAACAAATCACCTTTTTATTTATCCTGAGCATGGGCCTTCTTGACCACTGCTGCATACTGGGTTGACATTTTGATCAAGCAGTCCACCAGCATCCCAAGATCTCACTCCTGAGCCATCACAGAAAACTCGGAACCCATTAGCCTACATCAGTGTTGTCATCCTACCAGTTCGCTGGGCGGGCTTTCGCCACTACGCAACGGGAGGCAGCGAGCACGCTGCCGATCACCGTGGAAACCCTCCCTGCAGCCGAGAAAACTCCGCCCAGCGAACCGGTAGGATGACAACACTGGCCTACATGTTAAGTTTTGATTTTTTTACCCCAATGTGCATCACTTGTCTATGTTAAAACGCATCTGCCATTTTGCTTCCCATTCTCCCAATTTGGAGAGATCCTTCTGGCGCTCTTCACAATCCCTTGTGGCCTTTATCACCTGGAAAAGTTTGCTGCCATCCATAAACCTGGCCACCTCACTACTTAGCTCTGTCTCCAGGTCATTTATGAGCAAGTTGAAAAGCACAGGTCCCCGGACAGATCCTTGGGGCACACTGCTTTTCACCTCCCGCTACTGTGAAAATTGACACCCATTGACACCCACTCTCTGCTTCCTAGTCTTCAACCAATTCTTAATTCATAAAAGGACCTATCCTCTTATTCCCTGACTGTGAAGTTTTCTCAGCAATCTCAATCAAACACCTTCTGAAAATATAGTGAGAAATACTTCCTCTGGTTCTTGTCACTGTTACCCATACAAGTGTCTGTGGTCTCTTTGACATTTTTCAACCATGTCTGTACATATCCACAACAATGGATTCTAAATACTCCCCCACCCTCAAATCTTCCCAGTTCTGACAAAGATGAAGTGTGCAGGGTTAGAGTGGGATTTAGACCCCAGTCTGTGTTCCTTCACTGTAGTCTACAACTGTCTGCCATAAAAACACTGCCGTTCTGCTACTGGCCTGGCAGGTCCTGGATAGGGAAAGAGCTAGGGCATCCTTATTTTGTCCTCCTTATGGTCCTTCTGAGATGAAATGGCCCTCCCTCACTTTCCGCTGTATAGAGCCACAGATCTGGGACAAGACAAAGCAACAAATATGAAACTATGGTCTGGGAGAAGGCAGCTCGGCAGATTTCTCCACTAAGCTCCAACGATGCTTCCAAACAATTACAAGGCTTAATTATGCCCATTACATTGGTGCAACATAAATTTATTCCACATAAAGGCTGAATCTTACAAAGTATTGAGCATCTGGTGAGATGGCTATGAAACATCAGTCCTCATTCTAACAAGTGTTTATTCTTTACCATGGCAAGCAATTAAGAACAAAGGGAATTGCAAAATGCTTTGGTTTGGTATGTGAATTGCTCATCTGCAATTCTCTTCAGAATCTTGTCTTACCAAATACTGAAGTAATGGATTTGTACCACTGAACTGACCAAATCATTGTGCTGCTTGAATGGTATGAAGTGTTGACTGACTGGCTCCTCTGGGACATAAAGGGATCCTTGGGAAGACAGAATTCTCACTGAACATGAATGCCTTGCCTGTAATCTACAGATGTCACTGCACAGTAGCTAGGCAGGAACTTCTTGCATATAACCTGGTGGTGGTGGGGAGATGAACTCTAATCCAAAATTATCAGTTCAAATACAATTCCTCCTCCTGCTTAAAAAAGGCTTTTTTGCAGCTATGCTTATGTAGAACCACAATAAGGAAATCTGTTTACCACATGTGTGGCCTTGATCACATGGACAGCCTCCAGAGGAGTGTTTCTCAATGTGTGCTCCTTGGAGCCCTGGGGCTCCCTGAGACCATTGTTAGAGTGGAAAGGACTCCGGAGACCAAAGCTTGAGAGCCACAGCTCTAGATCACCCTCACATATTATTTGCAGCCATCGGCACTTGGTATACCAACACTTATGAGCCTAGCAAGCAGATAGCAGACATTACAATTCCTGCATGGAGCACCATCTTCCAGAATTCAGTATGCTGTACAAAATATGCCCTAATCCCTAGTTCTGTTCTCACACTGACCCTCAAATCTAGACTATATCCCAGAGCTGGGAGCTCCTAGACAATCTCCAGATGGTCCTTTATAATGGCGTACATTCTATTCTTTGCTTATTTTCTTTTTTTCTGGTCAAAATTCACATTTTATATAAACGCTAAGATAACCGGAAATAAGATTCAGTACCACATTTGCATTATGACTTTTCTAAAGATATCCTTAAGAAGTGGTAAGCATTTTAAAATCAACCAAGTTCCCCCAAAGCAAATTAAATGAAGCGAGTTCAAATATGCTGCTTTGAAAGATGAGCTTCTCCAAGAATGGTGTGGTCACATAATTGCTCCATTGTTTAATGAGCCCTATCATTTTATGCTAACCAACCCTTAAATCTAGATGCTTTACCTAGCCAGTTTTTTGTTTATTCTTCATGAGAGAAATGGTGTCGACATCCAGCAAGTACCGAGTTTGGGCAATAGTAATGTATCACTCATGAAAGCAGTTTAAAACTTCTTTGTTTTCTATTCTCTGTAACCAATAATTAGAACCATTTCTCTGCATGCCTAAACTTTATCTATAGATAGGAAAATACCAGTCTGAGCTTCAGCATGAACTTGAAGCCAAATTGTTCTTTAAATTACAATGCAATAGAAGTGCTCTGAGGTTTCTTTTTGAGTTTCTGTTCCTTTGGGAAAATTATCAGAAGGGAAGAAGTCTTAAAGGGGACACAGCACCAAGATCATAGCTCAGCATTGTCTTGTTTTGGCTTTCCAAACAAGCCAGTTGGAGTTAGGCCGGCATAAACTAAGCCAGCAAAGTTTGGCCAGCACAAAGGCCACCGTAAAGTGTGTTTGGACTACTCTTGGAGTCAGGGAGGATGGCACATGTCTGTGTGCTGGCCTCTCTGACTCCGAGAGTGGTCCAAACATACTTTACAGTGGCCCTTGTGTTGGCCAAACGTTGCTGGCCTAACTGTGCCAGCCTAACTCAGTTTAGGATTGTGTCCCAAGAAAACCTGGGGTTCAATCCAGAATGGAGCCAAGCTTTGTTTCCCTCCGCCATGTATGGTGGGCCATGGATACATGCACAAGAATCTCATCAACCCACTAGAGACAACGATATGGCGGTTTGTGCCTCCCATATTCCTGTCCATCATTCTTCCCACAAAGGAATAGGAGCAGCAAATTTACATTCCTTGACTAAGGATATGGGAGCAGCAAGTCCTTATCATTCTCCTCAACAGACTGGAATGCCCACACATGCACGCACGCATGCACGCACGCACAGAGTGGGAAAGGGAGAAGAGGGAATGTATGATACATTCAAGGGCATATCTTACTTCTGTTATTTATGTATCTTAGAGTGCAATCCTAATGGAGTTAGGCCGGCACAGCTAGACCAGCAAAATTTGGCCAGCACAAGGGCCACTGTAAAGTGAGTTTGGACTACTCTCAGAGTCAGGGAGGATCCAAACATATGCTACAGTGTCCCTTGTGTCAGCCAAACTTTGCTGGCCTAACTGTGCCAGCCTAACTGCTGGTTAGGATTGCGCCCCTAGCACCAGAAGGAAGATACACTCTCAGAGTGTAATCCTATACTGTGCTGGATTAGCAAGCCCAGTGGGCCTGAGCCAAATCCAGCGCAGTATTGGGGGGGCTGGAGCCTTCCGGAGGGTAGGCTCCAGCCTCCCTGATGCACTACTTGCTGTCGCAGATTCAAGGAGGCCGCGCAGCCTGAATCAGGGCCATGCGGCCTCCTGGATGGTCTTAGGATTAGGCCTAATGGCCGAATCCTGGGCCCGCCTCGCCTCCCTCCTGGGTCGACACGCCTGCCAGCGCTGTCAATGTATCAAATTAGTACAGCAATTTTTTTTAATGGAAAATTAATCCTAGGTAGAAAGAGTAAAAAGAAGGTGAGCAGGTCTTTCCAGTCATTCCTCCATCAAGTCAGTTGGTGTATACCAATAGCTACAAAGCCTTTTGGATTAAACAGAGTTTGGATCTTTTACTAGGACTGCTTAAATTTATAGAAAGAACATTGGTTAAAAATAGTAGTGTTCTAGTAACATTTAATTAATAGCTTTCTGAAAATAAGCATGAAGTAATGCACAAATTATCCTGTTTAAACTGGATACAACTCTGTTTGCATTTTATCAGTGCCCTGACAGAAAAATACAGAGTGTTTTTACAGAGGGGAGTGTACACGTATTGAAGGGTTTGTGCATGTCTTTTGTGTGCTTTACGTTTAACATAAAACATTCAGAACAGGCCTTTATAACCACATGATGGTTCACACTGAGAATCTATCCATTAGAAACCTTGAACTAGAGACTGCAATTTGCTTCAGGGCACAATCCTAACCAACTTTCCAGCACTCACAGAGCTGTGCCAGTGGAGTATGTGCTGCATCCTGCAGTGGAGTAGCAGTCACAGAGGCTTCCTCAAGGTTAAGGGAATGCTTATTCCCTTACCTTGAAGCTGCATTGCCCTTACTCCATTGCTGGAAAGTTGGTTAGGATTGCGCCCTCAGTATACTACATCGGTACTAAATATAGCCTGTACCTTCATAATTTTTTAAAAATAAAATCATATTTATTTATTTTAGCCTGTGTGTGCCCAGTCAGTCTGACTCTATTCTAAAAGCTGGGATGGAAGCCAAGAGTTTAGGTCAGCATTCAGTTCATTTTGAAAGAAAGAGTGCTGTCTTGTTTATATGTCTGCCGCACGCATGCACACACACACATATGCGCATGTACATACACACGAGGCAGGTAAAGACCTGATGGAAAATAATAGCTTGTTGTCCAGTCTTGTTGCCCTAATACTGAACTTCTTAGGGGTAGTGGTTGTGGTGTCAGGATAGGTAGTTTCCATAGCTGGTACAAAGTTCTGCTCTGAGTCACCACGGAAGACTCAAGCACATGGCAAGTGTGCACACTGGGAGGCGAAATGAATTATGACTAGAGGGCTGCACACCCACGTTTGGACCACCAATATAATTCATGCACAAGGCACTCCCATTAATCATCCTTCCAAGATCAGATGAAAACCACTGGACCAAAACACAGGACATTTGCCCAAGAATGGTAGAGAAACTGGCAATGAGTTGGCTAGAGTGCATCTTGCCAGCCCAAACGTCAAAGAAACATTTCTAACACAAAGTGGTATCACTGCAAAGTCATCGCTATGCCAAGAATAATTATCCCTGCTGATTTCCACACAGATTTAGACTCCATTTATATCTTTCCACACCAACATTTCCTAGCCTCCAGGAAGGACTTGGAGACCATCTCATCACTTGGATCCACATGGTTCCTCAGCTGGTTGTTACTAATGGAGTCACACTGGAGCAGCTCTCACACATTGCTGCAGTAACACATGAATTGGCCATTGATTCACTGTCATGTCCCTGGGGCAGGCCCAGGCCTGGGGTGGCAGGCTCAAGGGGTCCAAAAGGGTTCGTACCACACCGGGTGCACCGGTACCTGTCGACAAGAGGACACAGGGAGCCCCAGGAAGGTCGAGTCGGTTCAAGCAGGTAACATCAGCCTCAGCCCAGTCACAGGGAAAGGGGGTTGCTTCACCCTTGGTCCTTTACCCTGGGAGTAAGAGGCTGTTGTTCCACAACCTCCTGCTCTGGCTTCTCATATACGACTGCCCCCATCACCGGCTGCTTGCTACTTTTATGGCCAGGTCCCGCCCCTGAGACTCCACCCCTTCCTCTCCTCTTGAAACAGGCCTAGCTGCCAAGAAGGGCACAGGGGGTTGCAGGATCACTCCCGGCCCTACTCACCGTCCCCAAGATTTTGGCCTGGCTCGCCCTGGCGGTCCTCCTCCTGCTTTCCCTAAGGGCCTTGCTTGGGCCCGGGTGGGAGGCTGGAGGCTGCTGTCATTCTCCGTCCATGGAGGTGACCCTCGGGTTCAGGAAAAGCCAGGGTCTGGGGGGACCCCGAACATTCACGAAGAAGTTATGTCACCGGAATTTCTTTCTGCTGCTGAGTTTTCCACTAACTGTTGTTTTAGACCCGAAGGAAAATCATAGGGCTTTCCTCTTGCGACACCAGCTCCATCATTTGAAGATCGTATTTTAAAATGGGACTACATAGTAGTACATCTTAAAAAATACAACCAAATGAAAGAGAAATTTTATGTGCCTCATGTTTGACAACCTCAGCTTCTAATAAAAGCTGCCAATATAACAGTTTATAGTTGCAGTACAGTTTATTCTGATATTGCACTTGTAATTGGCAAACCAGGACATTAGTCTAATAACTGTGGTTTCTGATAGGAACACAGCTGCTCAATTTCAATGCACATACAAGCCAGTTACCAAGAGTATAGTGACAATCCACATAACTGGAGGTCTTCCATTTGACACCCTGACAATATTGCTATACATTTAATGTACTTAATTAAAGTAAAGAGGGCAGTCATGGAGGCTTCCTCAGGGTAAGGGAATGTTGGCTCCCTTATGTCAAGGCTACTTTGTGACTCCACTGGTGCTGGAAAATTGGATAGGATTGGGCTGATTCAGCAGTTACCCTGTTGAAGTGCACTTATCTTCTAGCCCACTTCAGGATATAAAAACAAAAAGAGATCAGGATTCTTGCAAAAAAAGTCAGTAAAAGTTATTTTTAAAATCTAATCTGACATGTCTTCTTGTTAAGAAATATTATGCTATATTTAGCTTTATAAACACAGGTAGGCAGCCTGCTATGCACACAAAATAATGTTATTTCCTTAAAAAGGCATTTACTAAAACAAAAGCAGCTCTAATTATAGACCAAAAGCCTTTTACTATCTTACCATGAACATTCCCCAGGAGAATATCACCAGCTTCTGAAGACAGAAATGAAGATTCGGCATACAGATATTTTGTTTTCAACAATCCATCTTTCGTAGAAATTTTAATGGATGACCCTTGTAACTTTTCTATGTTTACACTCTGAAATGGAAAAAAACCCATTAAACATTATTGTATTCTAGTCAGGCAATAAAACAGCATCAGATCATTTTCCTTGGACATCAAACAACTGTTTTCAGATATCACACACACACACACACACACACACACAGAGCAATCCAAACCCCGGGTGGGAATAGGCAGGCTGACATGTCTGCCCTTTATCCAGCCATTTACAGTGCGTTTGCGACGTTCAAAAGCTAGCACAAGGGACCTGTACCGATTTTAGCGCAAGATGGATTGTACTCACACAGGTACTCTGAAAATTCTAGTTCATAGTTGATTAAAAGGAAGTATCTGCATGCTCATCTACAGTAGATACAGAAAGTATAACTTGTAAAAGGTTGGAAATGCTAGCATACAAACAGAAAAACCAGAATATGCACCAGTTATGCACCAGAAACCAGGTGCTTTGACCTGCCAAATGACGATTCATGGAGTTTCAGAACAAATTAATGTTAAGATTTCCCAATATTGGAAACAAACACCCAGCTTTGTTGCAGTGGGTGACAAGAACTACAGAACAGCATTGCCAATAGGCAGAAGCCAGATCAAAGGCCTGTGGGCCAGATGCGGGCCCCAGAATCAATTTATCCAGCCCTAGTTATAATTGGACTTTCTCATATCTTGAAATTATGAACAAGATTTACACATTTTCTGTTCTGCAATTTGCAGCTAATGAGTTTCTGTGTGAGAACAAAGTGCTTATTTCTGGCCATCATCTGCTCAGTGATGTCATTTCCTGCTTAATGATGCCACTTGTAGCCATCTGCAGACACCATGAATGCTATTTGGCCCACCGCATGAAATCAGTTTGATGCCCCTGAGCTAGATGACGTGTGGAACCATACAACAGGTAGCAAATGGGCTTTAAAATGGAGGAAGGAAAGGCCAAACTAGTAACAATACCAAAAAGTTAAATAACAACAAGATGAGCTGATGTAGAGATTCCCTTCTGTAGATGCTAAAAATGCAAAGTGTCAATTTTTTAGAGTTCATTGTGATAACATGTTGTTTGAATTCCTACAGCTTCCAATGGTCCTAGACTGTCAGTACTTCACAGCAAGCATAGCTACAAAGCCACCAAACCATACTATGCCAAAGCTTAAAATAAGATTCTAGGGCTGTAGCTGCCTATGAAAAGTAAGGGTTGATTTTTTTTTAATGCTTTAAAAAAAACCCTCCAATTTTCAAGGTAAAACCTGTCATGAAACTATTATTTATTTTTCACATTTTCATACTGCCCTTCCTCCAAGGAGCTCAGGGTGGTATACATAGTTCCTCCCTTCCTTTTGTATGCCCAACCCTGTGAGGCAGACAAGGCTGAGCGATAGTGACTGGCCCAAGGTCATCTAGAAAGGTCATCTAGAGCGGGGATTTGAACCTGGATCTTCCAGGTCTAAGCCCAACTCCCGAACTACTACACTACCTTGGCTCTCTATTGCAGATTCTGTTGCACTGTGTTGAGACTGAACTTGGAAGTTGGCTCATAGAAATATGATTGGCTACTAAGCCCAGTTATGAATTGTGGACCTTTCTTTATAAAGACACTAACAATCAAGCATCTTGGTGCCCCTAGCAGAGCGTTCAATTAGAACTGGAACTTCAAAGTGCAGTTACTGGTTGCCAACCAGCTTCAGCCTGATTGGCTGCCAGAGCTATTCATCAAGGCTCCTGGGTAATGCGGGTGCAACTTGCAGCAGAACTCCAGGCTGCTCCTGCAGCAGAAATGTTGATTAAGGTCTCCAGGCTGGTGTCTGTCTGCCTCAGTTAAACCCCGACCAGTCTGATGTCTTTCTTGGGGGTGGTGCAAGGGTAATAGGCTACTTTAGAATGCCAGATGCAGGGGAGTGGCGGCGAGATACAAGTATCTGGTTGTCTTGTGTGCTCCCTCAGGCATCTGGTGGACCTCTGTGAGATACAGGAAGCTGGACTAGATGGGCCCTTGGCCTGATCCAGCAGGGCACTTCTTATGACTCTTGGTCCCTGCCTGTCATCCTGACTGGCTTGAACTGCTTCCGCATTTGATTGCCTGTTCCAAAGAAAGAGAACTATATCCAAGAAACTGCCTGGCAGACTTGCCTGGATTGCTTGGGACAAGCCAAGACCAAACATAATTGTGCAAGGACTTTTGGAGGCACTCAGGGACTGCATGTGGGCTTGCTTTGGCAAATGACTCTAGGGCTGTCCGCCTACCCTCAGAATTTGCATTATGCTTACTTGTCATGGCAGATGGGAATGGAATAGGATCGTCTACAACAGGGATCTCCAAACTTTTCAGCACAAGGGCTGCATTATGTATTTTACACATTTTTGCAGGCCAAAAAATATATATAATTAGAATACTTTGTCATTATACATAATGTACAACGAAATTTGTAAGCATTCCAGAACACAGACCCACACACACCGTATACACTCAACCCACCCACACAAATCTAGAATAAATATCTAAGATCTCCAAACAACAACGTCGTTCACTCAGGGACGCAACAAGCAGCAAGATAGACAGTGAATCCCAACACCATAGGAAATGCCTTATTAACTTGTTCCTGGCAATTTCCTGAGTTCGTCATTTAACATAATTACAGCCTTGGGATAAAAGCTGTTCATAAATCGTGCGGTACGTGTCCTAATAACTCTATACCGTTTCCCAGAAGGCAACAATTCAAATAGGCTGTAGGCTGGATGGGACAAATCTTTAAGGATACGATGTGACTTCTGCAGACAACGGAATATAAAAATGTCATCTAGGGCTGGAAGATGTATCCCAATGATGGTCTGAGCCATCTTTATGATTCTCTGCAATGCCCTTTTGTTCATTGCAGAGCTGCTCCCATACCACAGCAAAATGCCATATGTCAGGACACTCTCAATGGTACTACGATAATAAGACACAAGCAGATGTTGTGGCAGGTTTATCTTCCTGAGCATCCTCAGGAAGTATAACCGCTTTTGTGCTTTCCTTACTAACATTATTATTATTATTTATTGAATTTCTACCCCGCCTTTCTGCCCGACGGCACTCAAGGCGGCATTACAAAATCAAAGTTAAAAACAGAATAAAATACATCATAATTAAAAACAATAATTAAAAACAATATAAAAATACAATATAAAAGTGGTGTATTTTAATACTTTTAACAGTATTAAAAGCACAACTATAATCCACAAACAACAGCCGAGCATATGTTCCCTGTTGTTCCAGATGGTGCAGTACAATATGCAAAACAGTAGAAATAGCATCATCAGTTGACCTATCACTCCTATATGCATATTGACAGGAGTCCAGAGTAGATGGAAGGCCAGCCTTCCTCTCAATCTCTGAGCTATTTTCAGCAACCGAGAGGCCCATGGAGGTGGCAGCAGATCTCCCCAACCCTTCTGGACCCCCCCCCCAGGTAGGGCACATGCCCTCAATGCCTGTGGTGCCGCAATCATTGTGGCTGTGGCACCGCTGGATCCTCCCCCCCGACCCCCAACCCTGCAAGCACTTACTGCGGCTTCAAAGTCCGATTAGGACTTTGAAGACTGCTGCTCTAACCAATACAAAGAAATAAGTTGCAGTGGGCTGGATAAAATCTTGCAGCAGGCCAGATGTGGCCCCTGAGCCATAGTTTGGAAACCCCTGGTCTATGGAAACCCCCTAATCATGGCAGCAAATCCCTTTGCACGGCTGGGAAGTTTGCATTTCCCTGAAGTTTGCATTCTCCTCAGAAGGCTGCAAGGAAAAGGAGACCAACAGAATGAAATAATTCAGCTGCCTGATTATCAGCTCAAATGGTGGCCGAAAACAGATGTGGGTGGAATCTACTGATAAATTCTTCTTCCCCTCCTCCTCCTCCTCCTCCTCCTAAGAAGGGAGGTATAGAAAAGCACAGCCGGCAAGTGGGACAACAGCCAGGATCATAAAAGTCAGAAAAATGTTTTATCAAAACGACCAGTTTCTACAACCACCGAAAAGTATTTCAACAGCTACTTAGATGTCTTACAAAATGTTACTGTGTTCCACCAGGTCCACTCTTGATTTACACTGAGATAAGACATGCGGTATGCTTTTAATTTTCCAGCTCAGTCTCTTTTCTCTTGTACAACCCACTCTGCCCAACTGATTTATAGGTTTGCATTAGCTGGGCTTAAAATCTGCTCTGGCACTTCAGTTCTATTCATCATCTCCGTATGAAAATGGAAGAGATGCTTGATACTGCCAAACGGCTGCCACTTTCTCAGAAACAAATTTCTGAAAGCGCGAATTGTCATGCAAATATAACACCACCAGATGCTCATCAGAATAACACACCTCTCTGCAGAACATAACTATTCTTTCTGTCTGCCATTGTTAGGCAAGACTCTGGCACCCCACTAGCCCTTTCACTCTGCATGCATTCACTGATACAAAACAGCTGAGTTCAGACCATGACATTGAAAAATGATGTCATTATTGCATATGTACAGGATGGCCAAAATATCTTTGGACAGTTTGATAGTTTCTTACTTGGTCCTATACATAACCAGGAGGTACAATGCGATGGGGTTGGGAAGAAGTATAATGCATTCTCTAACGGCTCATTAGGTTGGTCTCTCTGTGTGGGGAGAAACAATCTCAGGGCACAATTCTAACCTGGAGTTAGGCTGGCAGTTAGGCCAGCAAAATTTGGCTGGCACCAGGGCCACCACGAAACATGTTTGGACCACTCTTGGAGTCAGGGAGGATGACGGACATCTGTGTGCTGGCCTCTCTTACTCTGAGAGGTCCAAACATACTTTACGGTGTCTCTTGTGCCAGCCAAACTTTGCTGGCCTAACTGTTAACTTGCTCAAAGAGATGTTAACTTGCTCATTTGAGAGAGACCAGTCTCTCTCTCTCTCTCTCTCTCTCTCTCTCTCTCTCTCTCTCTCTCTCTCCCTCCCTCCCTCCCTCCCTCTCCCTCCCTCCCTCCCTCCCTCTCCCTCTCTCTCCCTCTCCCTCTCTCTCCCTCTCCCTCTCCGTGCCCTAGTGACTGAAGTCTAGAGTGTCCAATTTCAGCAGCAGGGGAATTATAATGCAGAGCTATAAACCTCTGACAGGCTTGGTTTACATTGGAAACGCTGACAGAGCCTTAATTACATAATGATGACTGTAGCTGATGGAACAAAATTGTCATAAAAGCCCACATGGCAGATACAGCGCAGGCTGATTGCTAACAGGAATTGCTCTTTGAGAACGCAGGCTGAACCTCTCATTCCAACAAAGTTGGCTGCCCTGCTATTGTGTTTGGAAGATGTGTTAAATGTGGAGCCCAATGCCTAATTCAGCAGCTGTAAAGCCACAGCAATTCCATTGATTTCAATCAAATTGGGGTGACTTTACACATGTGTAGCACTGAACATTAATCACTGAAGAATCCTGGCAGGATACATTACTACATTATGTTAGATGTTCCAATTGTTTGCATGCATTTTCACTGCTTCAAAAAACTTCCAAAGGAATCCCTACCACAGAAATCAGAGCTGTATACCAAGGCTTGGGACTAGAAGTTCTATGCTACATGCCACAAAGGGCAGCCACATGTCACGCAGCAAGTCCTTTCTTCCTACTACTCTTGTAATGTTCAGGCATGCTCACCTATGTCATGATGCCATCACTTTATGGGTTTCTTCACACACATCCCACTGGTTACCATGGCAGCTGTGGGGCAACAATGGCTGCTCTAGGTGCTTCGCAACCCAACTGAAATTGGCTTGCAACCCATTGGTGGGTCCTGACCCACAGTTTGGGAACTACTGACTTAGATGTTGCAGTATTTGGAAGCACAAGCAGTGGAAACTTGCTCCTTGCTCCATTACTTGCACCCCCTTGTTCCACTGTCTGTGGTATCTAACATTTCATTTCTGTAGGATACCATTATCTTGGGTCTGTATTGTCCGGGCACAAGTTTCAACAACGATCAATCAGGAAAACCCTAAACATACAGCAGAAGTAGAAAGTGGGGACAGAAGGAGGACTAGCTCTAAATAGCCAAACCTGATGGGAGGTTTGTTCTGAAGATCTGATGAAGCCTGAGGTAGGCCTCAGGTTGAATGCATTGGCCTATACAATAGTGAGAGAACTATGTCATAGGCTACTCTTCTGACTGGACAAAGAGGCATTTTTTTCCCAATTGGTACTCTTATTTTTCATGAGAGTGACTGTCGCTTTCACCCCAGCACAGTGTCTTTTCTAATGGTTGTTTGTTAGTGTTCCTTCTGCATCTTTTTTAGATTATGAATCCTTTTGGGACAGGGAGCCATTTCATTATTTGAATTTGTCTGCTTTCTGAACTTTTTTGTTGAAAAGCGGTATATATTATTATTCTTAGGACACAATCCTAACCTGTTGTTAGGCCGGCACAGTTAGGCCAGCAAAGTTTGGCTGGCACAAGGGACACTGTAAAGTATGTTTGGCCCACTCTCAGAGTCAGGGAGGATGGCGCACGCCTGTGTGCTGGATTAAAAGGATTGCCCCTTTTAATATTTACTCAGAAGTCAGCCCCCACTGAGTTTGATCACACTTACACTTTTGTAAGCAAGCTGAAGATTGCAACTTTTGATTGACCTTAAATAATTCCCATCTCTCTGGACCAATCATTCCTGCCAGCAACATACAAAGCACAGTTGTTGAATTGTTCTCTTTTTTCAGATTTTGAATAAATGGGAAAGTATTCAGCTGTCCATTTGTGGGATATTTATCATACAATATGTATCAAGGTCATACAACAGATTTCGACAAGGAACTTTCCATCTTCACACTACCCCAAGAGAAAGCTAACAAGGAAAAGACACCATCTCCTGGAAAATACCCAGTACTTCAACATTAACCAGCAAAATAGAAATTCACATTGTAATACCATTCAAACAGCTGGTCTCTTTTTCCATCAAATACATGAATTAGATGCATCATTTTATGGTCAGATATGTCAACCTTCCTTGAAGTAATTGGAATCAAAAACTGACTGTATGTATGCAATCTTACGTTTAGTTTGGTTTAAACCCAAGACCCAGTGTTCTTAGAGCTGCTTGCCTAAGGTAGGCATTAACTCCGAATTTAAGAAGGTAAAAACCTGATTCACCACAGCAGTATATATGAAGCTGAAAGTAATTAGGTCTCTTTAAAAGAAAATCATGTTCAGTTATGCTGTAGTGGAACTGATGTGCCTAATTTTAGTGGAAAGTAAGAGAAGTATGAAGAGCTTAACTTCAATTGCTGGAATTACAACCATTGCTCAAAGAACTATTTTGTTCTTATGACATGCTAGATAGAAGAATGTTCAGGTGGACCGCTGTATCTGCGGATCTGGTATCCGCGGTTTCAATTATCCATGGATCTGCCCCCCTCCACATGCCCACTAATGTCCTTTAAAGGCTTACTGGCAGGTGTTTCTTGCTTTGAACAGGCCACTTAATCATTCAAGCTTATAGTATAAGAGAACAGGCTGCCGGCAGCCTGAATAACTGATGAACATAGACCTAACGCAAAACAGGAAGCAGGTAACATCCACCTCATGTTTAGCATTAGATCTATTTTCGCGAGCCATTCAGACAGCTAGCAGCCTGTTCTCTTCTCCCTATAAGCTTGAATGCTTAAGTGGCCTGTTTAAATGCTTATAGAACCCTGTTTAACTCAAGAAACACTTACCGGTAAGGCTTTAAAGAACATTAATGGGTCCATGGGGGCTGCTATTGATCCAGGTGTCCCTGTATCCACAGCTCCATAGTATGGACTCCCTGCAGATATGGGGGCATGCCTGTATCTTTACATTCTTTCACTGTAACACAATTACACGCACTGCAAATTTCAATACATAGGTTTTCACCTCTTTCTTGACAGAGTCTCCATGCATTATGATGAAATGAATAGAACTACAACAGCTGGTTTTTTTCTCAGCCCTGGGGGATGGGGATGAGACAGGTGCGCCCTGCAGCAGGCTGGAAGACAGCCTCTGTCAGGAAAGTGGTGGCAAAGTGAGAAATAAAACAACTATTCTCATGTATGAGATAAACTACAACGTTATTTTTGCAGTATGGCTAAATGTATCTTATAGTCCCGACATGATTCTAGGCTGTAAGTTTAAGAAAATATTTGCTTACACTTTCCTGTGACACAGAAATATCAACGTTCCCCTGAAGGGTTCCCAGACAGATTACGTTCCCTCCTTTAGCTTGAACATCCGTTTTCAGACTCTGGAACACAATATTATACATATCAAGAGAGTTTACTTTCATGTACTTCATGATATCGTTCTCAGTTATGGGTCCTAACTTTGGATTCCCATTTCAGTCATCTCTCAGCCTCAGGGAAATGACAAAACAATTAACATCTGCATGACAGAGAGGAAGCCAGCAGAACTCCAGAAGGAGTTCCCACTACTATACCAGCATGCCAGGAAAAGTGCCACCTGCTGCCTTTCTGCTTGTTATGCAGCAGTAAAGGCACAGGAGCCCTGTATAAAAAGGATATACTTGAGAGGGTGGGACTGTCTTTGTCGATACATATCATAGACATCAATACATAGATATCAATACAACGAGTAATAAGAAATAAGCTGGACCAATTAGGGTGGCTCTGTGGGGAATTTGAAACTAATAGTTTTAGTCAAGAGATGCTTGAGGCCTCAAAGTATGTGGAAGATCCTGCAGAAAGGTTAAGGGGTCACTGCAGGTTGAAAAAATTACAGGAAAGGGCTTTATATAAATCATCTAGCTCAGTATTGTTAATACAGACTGGCAATGGCTCTCCAGTTGCCTGTTTCCAGTTGTCAGGCTGGCTGCCTGTCTCTTCGTCAATCCTACTTGGAGCAAGTGCAGGGAATTGCACCTTCAAGACACATGCTCTAGCACAGAGCTACAACCAGTGATGTCATTCAGGGGGAACGGACCAGAACGGGCGTTCCGGATCCTAACGGGCTCCGTGGCTGGTTCCGGGTTCCGGACAAGTGCCAATCAAAAGTGAGTTCCTGTTCCTAAATCATTTGAATGACACCACTGGCTACAACCTTTCCTAGTTGTCATGTTAAATTTAATATTTCCACACATTTAACAGTACAGGCATGCCCCAGTATCTGCTGGGGTTCTGTTCCGGTCCCGACCATGGGGTGGATAGATAGTAAGGTAAAGGTAAAAAAAGAGATTTGTTTAATGTTCCCCTATCTTTTTAATAGGTATCCCAGTATCCATGGTATCTGTGGATAACTGAAACAATGGATATCCAATCAGTGGATACCGGGGCACACCTGTAATAATGTTCTCATCACATCAAAAATAGTTGCCTGTTACACTGACAAGAGACATTTTTCAACCAGCAACATAAGCAGAATGTCCTAGCAGTGCAATCCTATCTTTGACATGAGCTGGTGCAGCCATACCCGCACTAACTCAGGGCACAATCCTAAACTGAGTTAGGCCAGCATAACATAAGCCAGGTAAGTTTGGTCAGCATAAAGTATGTTTAGAGCACTCTCGGAGTCAGAGAGGCCAGCACATAAATGTGAGCCATCCTCCCTGACTCTGAGAGTAGTCCAAAAACACTTTATTGTGGCCCTTGTGCTGGCCAAACTTTGCTGGCTTAGCTTATGCCAGCCTCACTCGATTTAGGATTGCGCTCACACAAATGTGCCATAAGGCACACTTGTGCCTACGTGAGAGCCAGCTAGGCCAACGTGGAGGCCTGCACCAGCTCAACAGCACTGGATCCCGATCCTGCGCTGGCTGACACAGGTAACTGGCACTGGGAGGCACAGGGGCTGGAAGAGGGTAGCAGGAAAATGTGTTGAAGGCAAGGGAGCATTTTGGGAGGACAGGACAGGGAGAGGATTTGGCCCAGGAAAGGGACGGGGTTGGAAGAGGCCTCCTCCACCATATACCAACCCCCATTACCAGGCTGGGCAGCTCAAAACAGGCTTCCCAGATTTCCGCCAGTTAAATATCTGGTGCAGATCCAAGAAGCCCCAAAGGGGTGGCTGGGACTTTCCTCAGGATAAGAAGAAAAAAGATCCCCTTATCTCCAGCCTGCTCCTAAGCTGCTTTAGGTACAGCACAGGCTATGCAGCCTGACTGAGTTAGCTTAGCTTACGAGTGGGCTGCTCACTGCTTGCATTCTAAAACATGCATACTACTTGCACACTACAAATCAATGTTGTATAGTCATTAGCTACCATGGATGCAAGAACACATACACAATCATAAAGACCATTTATGGTACTGACCTTGCTTAAAATAAGTCAAAAGAAGACAAAGAAAGGCAGTGAGACTGAGAGAATATCTCTATACGAGTACCTTTAGTGATTGCAAGGTGCTATTTCCCATCTCTGTTTCTATTTTGCATCTATCGCAATCCATTTTCTCAACCTTCACACAGCCATTCCCAGATGTCTTGATATCCAAGTCTAAAATTATTTTTCAAGACCATGAAGATAAATTGAAACATATGCCATTTAGAACAATCTAAAGTGTGATCAAATGATGTATCTTGTTAGTTAAATAACAAATGACAAAAGAAACACCATTCTAGTTTCAAAGCATATCCTTAAGTTAACTGGGAACACTACACACCAGCTGTGAAGAACAGATTCAAAGTAACTGAATGAAGGTCTCCCCAGTCTAAATCCATGTTAAAGCTACTAGGGCTGCAATCCTAAATGCACTTACTTGGGAGTAAGCCCCAAAGAAGAAAATGTTGCATATTTCTGATTAAACATGCTTAAGATTTGCGCTATTCATCTCATGTACCACAAGAGCCATATACTCTCAAGAAATGAAGAATACTCATGCTTTGGCCCAGTGGCATAGCTAGGGCATTGGCTACCTGGAGTCAAAGAAGATTTTGTGCCCCCCACCTCCACAACAAAATCTAATCTAATCAAATAAAACGTTTTCTGGCTAAGTGGCCATAACTTTTGAGAGAATACAGATATCCCAACACGGTTTGTTCATTGTATTCAGTAAAATTACTTTTCCATTGATATATAACATGATGGAATTTGTTATACATAAAAAGATTTTCACAATTGGCCACTAGTGTCCAGCTCAGCTTGCTGCCTGGTGCAATTGCCCCCCCTGCACCCCTTTAGCTACACCACTGGTTTATATATGCCAATCTATAACCACGTGGCCAATATACACCACAGTTTGGGTCCAGGTTATCTTAACGACTGCCTTCACCCATTCATTCCGGCCTGCATTCTTAGGTCATCTGAAGTGGTGCTCCTTCAAGTGCCACCTTTATCCCAGGATAGCAGCACGGGGGACAAACCTTCTCTGTAGTGGCGCCAAAACTAGGGAATTCCCTTCCAGGGGAACTAAGAAACTCCCCCTCCTTCATGGCCTTTTGGAAAGGGCTCAAACCATTTCTGTTCCATCTTGCATTTGTGTGATGTGTCATTGTCTGTCATTAGCTGAGTCAGCTAGTCTGTTAAGCTTCAGGAAGTGTTTCTAATTTTACCTAAGTTTCATACTGAACTATAGTTATAAGTAAGAACTCGTTCACTCAGACTTGGCAACAAACGTCTTTGAGCTTCAGAGTGGATACTTTCTCTACTGTTAATATCACTAGCTCAGTAGAATGGATCTAGATTATTTAACCAATCAACAAGGTCTACAAAAGTGAGGAAGTAACAACTGGTTTGCTCAATGGTTAGCGAGAGACCAACCAAAAGGAAAATTCAAGCCCGGAATCTGTCATCCTAATTGCACATCAGGTCAAGAGCAATTCACTAGATCCTGCCATGTTACCTCATCCACACATTACATACTTTGAACCAGTTACTGCACATACCAAATTTTACAGGGGTCTTCACATCCACAGAGGCCGTACTGTCCATGTCATCTGAGAAGATGGCCATCTCCTTTAGCACTTCATCATAATTCACGTGCAAATTTTCCAGGTTTGCACCATGAGGGGGGTCGGTGTTCATTCCGCTCACTGTAACAAATACCCTGTCAGCATCCGGGTACTTGTGTGGATCCAGCGGGCACACAGTGACATGGCACGGGAGCCGCACCTTCAGCTGGCCAAAGGGGCTGACAATCAGAGTCCACTCTTTGAGAGGTTTGCTACCTCTCTCCTTGCAGTCTTCAGGCTCGGCTGGACCCCTGCTGAAACAACAGGGCCTGGTCACGAACAAGCTCATCTGAGGGCAGCGGCCAGCCCACAGTGTCCGCCCAGCAACGGCGCCAGCCCTCAGCAACCCACGCCACTCCCACACTGCCATCTTTGCAGCCAAGTGCCACCATCTTGGCAAAAGGGCTAGCATCCTGGCCAACCTTGCCTACTACACCACCTTCTGTAGCCTTCTATGAAAAGGAACTGGGGGTTCTGTGCCAGGGGACCCCAAAAGGAGTGCAAAGGGCCTCCAGGTTCAATCATGGGATCACCTTCCCCAACGAGTCGTTAAGGGGAGGGAGCGGGTGTCACACTGTGAACGGACTCGCCTGCCTCCTTACAAACCCATCCTCCAGATTTCCAAAAGGAGGAAAACTGCACAAGGCGGTCACAGAACCACTGAGTAGAACAAGCAGCGACAGACACCTTCAGCCGTAACGCCCCCCCCCGCCAATGCCCGTCTCGCCGCACAGATAGTTGGGAACTGTAGTTTTCTGTCTTTACAGAAAGCAACGGAGACGTTCGAACCACAAGTCCCGGGAGGCTGAGCGGCGTGTGCGTCTGGTCTCAGCCAAGAAGGTTAGCCAACGAACTGTCGCGTAAGGTGGATGCATGGGTGGATGTTTTGCAGATGTGGAGGCGGGCATGGAATCTTGCGTTGCCCAATGGGAAGAGTGGATTTTCGAGAAAAAAAAAAAGGTGACTCGGTCGCCAGGGGAACGCAGGACGCGCGAGGGATTGCTGGTTTTTCCGCCTCTTGAGCCTTCCAGGCAGCAACGAGGGGTCCCCGGAGGGACGCAGAGAGGAGTTGGTAAGGCGGGGAAGATGAACTGTATGGAGATAGAAATAGGCGCGTGAAGCAAGCTGCAGTTTGCAGCAGAGAGTCACGGCTCTCTCTCTCTCTCTCTCTCTCTCTCTCTCTCTCTCTCACACACACACACACACACACAGGAGAAGCAGCAGCAACAGCCGGGCGCCCTTGCGTCGTTCTTGCTAGAAACCCCTTCCCCATTTAATCTTAGGAAAACTAGTTATGCTGATCACGAATTAATCTTGCAAGAAGAACTCATCCTATGACTTGTATTGGAGCTGGTGCCACTTGCCCGAGGGCAATTCCTATCATTAAAATGCTGGTTTCCATCTCATTTAATTGCTGTGAGCCCGCCTGCGAGAGCCGCGTTTTTGGCTGGGGGAAATAAAATAAAATAAAATAAATAAATAAATATTTTTTTATTTAAAAAATAAAACGCAACAGCGCTCAGAAATAAAAATGTGAAAGCATCCCGTGACTCCTTAAAGCAGCAGTTCCCAACAAGTGGGTCACAGTGGGTCACAACCCAATTTTTGGTGGTTTGCAAAACTGACAGGGTAGATTAAGCTATGTGCATTAGGGGTTAAACAGCCAGCTAATTGGGTGGGGGGAGTCTGAGAGAAGCACTGCTAGCCAATCTTCCTTATAGCCACAGAGGCTTGAGCAGCTGATAAAGTGAAACTTTTTTTTAGGTGGGCCCCAAAGCTTCTATTGAACTTATATTTGGGAACTTATCCTACTTTTTTTAACAGTGCAATCCTATGCACCGAATTCACATAAATACTTCACTGGAATGTGGCTCATAGGATTGCACTGTTGAAAAAGTAGGATGTGCGGCAGAGTTGCCCTCGGGCAAGTGGCACCTTCCCCAAGTTATAGGATGACTTCTTCTTGCAAGATGAATTTGTGACCTGCATAACTAGTCTTAAGATTAAGTCTTGCACATTTGGGACTAGTATGCACAAATTTTTCTGAGCTTGATGTATCCAAAATCTGTATAAGAGAAAAGAAATATTGATAGCAGAATCTATAGTTTGCATTAATTTTTTTTTTAAGAAAAACATGTGCCTTCCATATGCTTCCAAATGCTTCCAAAATAAGATGTGATGTATTTTATTACCTAGTGTGAAAGAATCTACAGGCATGTCCCGGTATCTGCTGGGGTTCTGCTCCAGACCCACCAGTGGATACCTGAAACCGTGGATTTCAGGACTTTTTAAAGATAGAGGAACATCAGTTGTTTTGCTACAACGAGGTAAAAAGAGAGAGATTTGTTTAATGTTCCCTTATCTTTTTAATAGGTGTCTCAGTATCTGAAACTGAAACCATGGATACCAAATCAGTAGATACCGGGGCACGTCTGTACTTCAAAAATAGAAACATGCATTATTCCTCCATTCCATAAACAGGTTACAGTTCCTGACTGGTAATTGTGTCCAGTCTTCTCTGCAATCTAGATTTTGACCGCCAGATGGCAGTAACTACATAAACATTTGAATGCCATTGCAGAGGGGCTTGCTTTGTATATAAAACAGGTGTATTTAACTTTAGTGATTTGCCACTGATGTAGAAATATTATTTATATTCTGCTGCTCAACAAAAACTGTTTATATACCAAGAGAAATAACAAGATGTATCCCAGAGAGCTCCCTATCTTACAAAAAGAAAAACACATGCTTGTGTTTCTGATGTTGCAAAAAACATGCAGAAACTAGGTGCTTTCTGCTTTATTAGTACAGTACATCTTCATGCCAAGGAATCACCCCTTTCCTGTAGCCTTTGCATCAAGCTACAGAAAACTATTTTGAAGCCACAATCTTTGCAAAAGTCTGAACCACAGGAATCTGTATCATTCATTTTTCTCACTCCCCCAGCCTTTTTTCTTTCCCCCAGGCAATGGGGGTGCTAATCTCTTCTACCAAATAACTCCTCTTAACCAGCACCGCAGCAGCTCAAAGGGGCTCATGCTATGCAATTGAGTAGCCTGGATTTGAGCAACTGTTGTGTTGGTCAGGAAGTCCCTAACGGGGCATGGGGCTGATGTTGGATTTCTTCTAAAACTGTGAAAAAATAGACTGAAATAATAAACACTCACACACTACCAGTGGCGCTGATCAGTATGTGTGGACTGCACCAGGTAATGCACTGGGAGTGGGGGTTATACTACTACTGGCCAAAATTATGAAAATCTTGTTTTTAATCATTTGATGCATAATTTTCTGCAGAATGCAATAAAACAAACCACATTGAAATATCTATTCTGTCAACAGGTCTAGCCAAATATCCAGAAATGGAAAACACAACTGCATTATGTAACAAAAAGTGATTTTTTAAAACTCAAAACTGACCATTGAGACTGAGTGTCCTGAGAACCAATGAGGTGGTGTTATGAGACAACAGGGAACCAATAAGCTGTTATCCATTTGAGCTCTTATTTCCACGTATTTCCATTTATCTTTTATACATTTCCATTTATATTCAATCCATGTATCAGAGCTAACATGAGAACATTTAGTTGATGACACATAAGTGTCATCAAGTTAGCCACTGGTTTTTTGTTTTGGTTACTGATTTGTTGGGAGACTGGTACGGTAATACTTTAAAATAATTAAACGGGGGTTACACTAACGGTAGAGATGCCATTGCATTTAGATTGTGTGTATGATCCTGTAACTTATTCTGAATGGTCTGGTATGGGGGCAGGTCCATCGTGGGGGTTATGCAATGAGTGCTTGCACCAGGTCATACAAACCCTCGTAACGCTTCTGCATACCACAAATACACTAGCAAACAACTAGGAATCAGCATGATTGTTTCACTCAGGATGCAACCCTAACCAACTTTCCAGCACCAGAGTAAGGGCAATGCAGCTCCAAAGTGAGGGAACAAACATTCCCTAACCTTGAGAAGGCCTCGCTGACTTCTGCTCCACTGCAGGATGCATCACATGCCCCATTGGCACAGCTATGTCAGTGCTGGAAAGTTGGTTAGGATTTGGGCCTAAATGTGTCATCAGTTTGACTGCACCAGGACAAACAAGGAGGGAGAGAGAGAGAGAGAGAGAGAGAGAGAATGTTGGGGTTGGTGGTGGGGACCAAGATGACCAGCCTGCTTCTGCTCAGTAGGGTGTGATGTGCTACAGGTGTCGCAAAGCAAGGGTGCCAAGACCAGGTGATTCTCCCAGTTGAAAGTGGGGTTTAAAGGCAACCTTAGGATTGTGCCATCAGAGACCTGTTTCTGACTTGTGCCTAAACAAAGCACATCGTTATTTAATGTACCACCCAGAGCCTGGAATCTTGCATTCTTTTGCTTTCCATCCAAGCGGGACGGTGTATTAAATATTTATAGAAACTCGAGATACTTTTACTCTCATTGACAACCATTTCAGAAAAGACCCGCTGAAGAGAGTTTTATGAGGCTTTTTGAAAGTCATACTATACCCAGCTTGAACATGTACAGTGTTGAGGGTGGCGACGTGTCATGAGTGCTTATTGTTTGTCATTTGGGGACATGTTATGCTCCACTTACATTATTCTGAAGTTCAGTTTCTACACACAGCTTGACAACTTACAGGGATCTGTAAGGTTCAGTGGACACCACTTTTATTTTACAGTTCACTGTACAGATCTAGACTATTTATACTGTTCCAAGCCTGCAATGCAGGCAGGACTTGTATCCTCCAGACAGGACTGGAGCTGTGATCCGGTTGCTTCTAGAGCAGTGGTTCTCAAACTTTTTAGCGCCAGGACCCACTTTTTGGAATGTCTGTCCAGGACCCACCAGGTCGTGGCTGGAAGTGCCATCATTGTGATGCCAGAGCCTGCTGCTTTCCTGAGAATGCAGCAATAATTTAGGCTATTTCTCAGTTGTTTTCCAATAGCAAAGTGAGGGAGGAAGGAAGGAAGATGCCTATTTATAACCCTGACACAAGCAAAATAGCCATATAGCCCTCCCTCATTCCCGTGTCCCATCGTCCCATATTTTCAATGATGGCCATGCTAGGTATTTCATGATCCACCTGAAATTGGCTCGTGACCTACTGGATCAGTATTCACCTGTACACAGCATGTACCTTGTGGATTTTCTCCCCTGTCTAGTAAGCCATCAAAGCAGCAGCAGCAATGCAAGAGAGACGGGTGCACACCTGACTATGTTGCCAAGGTTACAGGCCCTCCTACTTTTATTCAGACATGCCACCAGCACTCTGCTTGTGGTACCCAGGCCACTGGATGGTCTGCTATGAGTTTAAAAGATGCATGCAATTTTTTTTTTTGAAAGCTGGTCAAAATATACACTTGCTTTGCATATGTAGTGTATGCGTTTGTGGTAAGCCTATGTCTTGGCCAGAGACCTTAGAAGCTATCAAAATCTCAGCAGAAGTGCAATTGAAATAAATACTTAGTAAGTATAAATAATGCTATGTGGACAAAAATGTTCTGTTTTCATTACCATACTTACATGTTTATGTAGTGCACAAACACTATGCTGTTTGCTGTTGATTGCATAATGTTTTGGTGTCTGTAGGAGGTAGCACAGTTTTGTTTTGTGTTTTGTTGAATTTCTAAGGAAATGCAGCTGCTGAAATCTCTCTGTACTGCAGAATGTCCTTGAAGAAATTCCAAACAGTACTAGAGGCCAGTTTGTACTTGTAGTCTTCAAAGATGTTGTTGACCCTTAAGACTATAGTGTCTGTTTCAAAAGGATAAAAGCTCAGATGTAGCTACCATGCCTCCTTGATTTGGGTTTGAAAGGGTTTGGTATGCTCTTCAAATAAGCCATGAGTTATATTTGGGAACATTTGTTCGCTGGCTGCACTGCAGTTGCATGTCGGGGCTGCGTTGCAGCTGCATCAGCACCAGAAAGTTGGATAGGATTGGACCCTTAATGGAATTAAAAGAGAGTTTGCACTGAAAGCCAGAACTGAAGGGTCCTGCGTATCTCAGGTCCAAACAGGTTTCTGAGGAAAGATCAGTGCTATTGCTACACGTTGTGACTGACACTTCAAGTGAAGCCAGCTAGCTGCAGGGATACTGTTGAACGTTATGGATGAGGATGTAGGTTAATTTTCTGTTGCATTTGTGATTTAGCTACGGTCATTTTGATATTACACATAACTATTGTTTAGACTTCAGTGACAAGCTGGCCAGAGAGAACCCAGTTTTTTCCCTATTAAGATGTAAACTGCTGCGCAGTAAGCAAGACACTTTCAGTTGCTCACTTGTTAAAAAAAAAATTCCATATTTCAGCCGTGCCTGACCACCTCTTCCTTTTCTCTTCTTTCTGTTTTGATACATATCAACTTAGAGCCCAATCCTGAACCCACTGCCTCCCGCAGTGGTACCAAAATGGTGACTACTGCATCCTGTGGGATCCTCAGGAGAAAGGAGCATTAAATAAGCACATCCCCTTCCACTGGGGAAAGATCCATTGCCCATACTGAGGCTCCTTGGCTCACCAGTGTGAGCCAAGGAGTGTATTTTACACCAAGGAGTGTATTTTGCTGCCGATGTATTGAGTTGCCCCATGTCGGGCTGCCCAGGCCCAGGCTGGGGATAAGATTTGGTGGTAGAAGCCACCACCGTCCCACCCCCTCATGGACAGCTCCTCCCCCTGCCCCACCTTCTCCCGCCCCAAACAGGGTTACCGGCGGAGGGCGGCCACTCACATTGGGGCCTGACATTGAATGAGTGCCGCCACAATATGACCATAGAAGTGTTGTGGATATGCTTCACGAAGTGCTCGCGACATTTTTGCCAGTGGTACACATGTATCGCCAGCAATAAGGGCCTTCTGGACTGAACCCTGCCTCTTGCCCCTCATCCCTGATCCATTTTGATATTCCTTGTCAGTGTCTAATAGGAGGGACCGTTTTCTCCCACACGTTTAGCTGCTTTCTTAGGCCATCAGGGGGCGACTCTCCTTCAACTGCTGCCTTTATCCCAAGCTAGAGGGATGGCAGCACGAGGAAGAGCCTTCTCTGTCGTGGCACCACAACTATGGAATTCACTGCCAGGGGAACTAAGTTCTATCCCCTCCCTCATGGCTTTTGGAAAGGGCTCGAAACGTGTCTTTTTCATCTTGTATTTGGGTGATGTGTGATTGTCTGCTCCCTGTGCCTCTGTAGCAGTGCTTTGGCTCAAATAGTCTGTCCGTCCCCGTCCCCCCCAAAAAAACCTTGGTTGCATTGCCCTTATTGTGTTTTTGTATTTATTGTTTTAAGTATTGTATATTTTATTCTGAAATTGTAAGGCAGCTGTAAATCTTTTAAATAAATAATACATAAATCATGTACATATTTTGCATAAGGCATCAGACACTGGATATAATATATACGCATTTTCCTACAATTCCTGCAGAATTTTAGCGAAGGAGAATGGGCGATGCTGAAAAAGAAAACAGTTCTGTTTACAGTGAGGGAGAAGAAGAAGAAGATGATGATGATGAAGAAGAAGAGGAGGAGGAGGAGGAGGAGGAAGAGGAAGTAGAGGAAGAGGATTTTGATGAGCCTGTTTATGCCGTGGCTCCCACAGTTAATATCCTAGATGGAGGTTCCATTGACGTGACTACGAGCCCTGCATTTCAATCACTTGATGAGGTAGAGTACTCCCTGTATGCTTTTGGTCAGTGGAGTGGATATTGCTGGGGTGGGTGGCCCAGCCTGGGGCAGGGGGTGGAGTGCGGATCAGGCTGGATCCTAGCCCCTAGCCCCAGGCCGTGTGTGTACCTGATCCAGGCACTCAGATTTGCACCAGTGATTTTGCTGGCCCAGATCCAAGCAGCCTCATAAACCTCCCCCTGCCCTGCGGTGAGCTCCCACTGCTGCCTACTCTGTGTAGGGTGACGCACAGGCCTGCCAGCCAGCCTGCCTGCTCCAACGCAGGTTAGGATTGGGCTGTCGAGCACACAACAAGCTAAAATACTGAAGCAGCAGCAAGACCATACGAATCTGCAAGAAAAGATCCAGGCCAAATGAAGACAGCCAGGGATATAGCACCCTTACTAAACCCTAAAAGTAAACGTAAATAAGAGTGTTATTAGGCCTCTCTGAAAACTCTCTACTGAGGAGGCAGATTTTAAACTTTCCGGTAATTAATTCCATTCAAGTGGTGCCACAACCGAGGTTGCAATCCTATACACACTTTCCTGGGAGTAAGCACTATGGAACTCAGTGGAACTTCTGAGTAGACATGTATAGGATTGGGCTATGAGAAGGTCCCATTCCTTGCCACTGTGCCCTTAACGTCTACCAGTGGTGGAGCTCTTAACAGGACCATCTTTTATGACCTAAGCGAAATGGGCCACATTATATGGGAGTAAGCGGACCCTCAGATACTGTGGTCTTAAAGTGTCAGCACCTTGAAATGAGCCTGAAAACAAATGAGCAGCCAGGAGTTGGAGATCGTGTTTTCTCCTGGGTTTTGGACCTTGCCCTTGCACCCCACCCCCAGGAAACTGCAAGCTGCCCTTCTCGCCCATCCCATTAAAACCTCTCTTGTTATTAGATAGGTGTGATTGGCGGAACCTGCTGGTGTTGGCACAGAAGCTGCCAGTCCAGAAGAGCCATCAGCACTTGCCTGCAATCCTCACTGCACAGTACACTACTAATTCGCCCCCGCGTTACCTTCCCATCATGAAAATTATCTTTTATTTATTACAACTAGAACAAGATATAGGAAATTATTTTGTCCAAGAGTATGCAAATTGCAGTGCAGCAGTGGAGAAAATTCTGCGTTGTTAATCTGAGCAGCTGCCCTGCTGTGTTACACTTTTTGTGATACTGGAGTGTTTGGATTCCTTTTTCCATTATCTCATCCCCACAACTATTTAAGGGAAATTCCTAACAGGCTCCCCATCAAAGTTTTGTATTCTAAACAGCCCTAAACCAACCCCAAAATAGAATGGCCAAGGATATATATATTAGTATAAGAACTGTACGATTTTTCACATCTGACATGGTTGGCATTTACACTGGTCTCTTCAAAGGAAAAGCTGTGGATAGAACCGTAGGAATGGCAGGTGGGCGGGAGTGGAAAGTAGTAGTAAAATGAACTTTTTGCTCTGCAGAGGCACCGTAACTTGCCATTCTTGGGGAGTTCTGGTTCCTAGCCAAGCTCTTGGCTGCTCCTTTCCTCCGTTATGAGAGTAATCTCTGAGGGATGGCCAGCACCGTAAGAAAAACATGCCCATCTCAAGTATTTAGATTTGGAGTGTTCCTTTTGTACCTGGTGGTTGGGGAACCAAATATTTCTGTCAGATGACAGTGTTTTAATATCTCATAAAACTGTTCGCAGTGTCTTCAATTTGTAGAAAAGAATTTTGGGCGTGCGGAATAGAGAAAAAAAAATCTTTGAAAAGACCAGCAAGCTCTAAACGTTTAGGCCTGTTAAAACCAGGCTTGTACAGAACCTTTGCATGTGTTTCCCTGACCCTTTCCTAGCTGTTGCTGACTGCAAAAGCAGTTGCTGGCTCCAACTAACTCTCAGTGTGGCAGGGAAAAGAGGAAGAGAAAGCTTCTGACCCTTGCATGCTACAGCAAGCCCTTGGTATAGGGAAGTTGTGCAGCTCTTGGGGTTTCTGTTTTAGACAATGGATTGCAACCACAATTCAGCACAAATGTAAGCATGCTTAAAGTCCTTCATTTTACTGTGATTTAAGAACATGGTCCTATATTGCTGCTGAAATAGGTAGTTGTGGGACAGCGTGTGGTGTTGTCCACTTCTTAGGAATTCCTACAAGTCATCTTTGCTTCGTACCACCGTTCTCACATTGAGCAAGCAACATCATGAAAGTCTGGTGAGGCAGCAACTATTCATCCTCACGCTTTGGAGCAAACATGCGAGTGCTGAATAGCTTGATAATAGCTATGGTCCATGCCCCCTCTCCAGTTCTGCTGTCAGATCTATGCACATTGGACTCTGTGCATATAATTGTCCAATTAATAAAAATGAGCAGGTGTGTTTCTGCTTCCCTAGAAACAGTGTAGCCCTAGATGTGGTCATAATTATTCTATTTTTGTCTTACCTTTCAATTTTTAAAAAAGATAATTTCTTTATGTAAATAGAATTTACAATAAGAAACAATATTACGCAGTTAAGCCAGAACCAATTACTTTCTGCTTCTAACAGCGTTCACAGCTTGACTAGAATCTGCTAGGATTATAAACCAGTTATTAGTAGTTGGTTAATTCCATATTATAGTCCGCTGCGGTAATGCCAAAAAGAGGCCTAAATCGCAAACAATAAGGCCAGAAGGTTTCTCAACTGTTTTTGACAGTATGAGGTGTGCGTATTGGCAGGAAAGAAAATCCCCTACAGTCAGAGTACCAGAACTGGGTCATTTCCAAGATGGCAGCCTCAAAATGGGCAAAAAACACGCAAAAGTGCCCGTCCCAAGCCCAAAAAACGTCCAACCGCAGTTCTGGCAGCTGTTTTTCTCAGAGGGGGGTCCCTTGA
>JAJKFI010000010.1:9209306-9511638 GCA_029204185.1 Lerista edwardsae
TCAAGGGACCCCCCTCTGAGAAAAACAGCTGCCAGAACTGCGGTTGGACGTTTTTTGGGCTTGGGACGGGCACTTTTGCGTGTTTTTTGCCCATTTTGAGGCTGCCATCTTGGAAATGACCCAGTTCTGGTACTCTGACTGTAGGGGATTTTCTTTCCTGCCAATACGCACACCTCATACTGTCAAAAACAGTTGAGAAACCTTCTGGCCTTATTGTTTGCGATTGAAATGCTATCCGTAGCGGACTAATTAGGCCACGGCATTGGTGAGGGATGCTAAGATGGAGGGAACCTTTTGTGTTGCTAATGATTTTGTTTGGTCCGAGTCAGAAACCTCAGCACAGAATGTGGCTTGTTTACAGGTTCAAAATTTGCTGACCAAAGCAAGGCACGGTTGGTCATGGAATTTTCCAGAAGAAGCTAAAGGTGAGGTTTCCCTTTAACCCAGCCAACCTGGGGAAAGAGAAATTGCTCTGAAATGCCAAAGTTTGGCCTCTTCTTTACGGCTTTTAAGGAATCTGTGACCTCTTGCTATCAGCCCAATTCACAATGCCATGAGTCTAGCCAAGGTCATGGTCTCTTGGCATGCACCCAGCACCACATCTACATGCAAATAAGTATGTCAAATGCTGTGCCTGGGAACACAATAGGCATTCTGGAATTCTGAGAAAGGTAGTTTTGGATGCTGTGATTTTCCTAACCACTATAAAGCTGTCAACAGTGTAGTCATAAATGTAAAATATGTAGTTGCGTTCCATTTTTCCAAACAATGTTTGTACATATGACTAAGTACAGGTTGTTCGATATGAACAAATCAGTTTTCAAAGGAAGTGGTAACAAAGGTTTATAGAACTGTATGCGAAGATGCTCAGGACACAATCCTAAACTGGAGTTAGGCCAGCACAGTTAGTCCAGCAAAGTTTGACTGGCACAAGGGCCACCGTAAAGCATGTTTGGACCACTCTTGGAGTCAGGCAGGATGGCACACGTCTGTGTGCTGGCCTCTCTGACTCCAGGAGTAGTCCAAACATACTTTATGATGTCCCTGGTGCCAGACAAACTTTGCTGGCCTAACTCCAGGTTAGGATTGTGCTCGCAGGGCACAATCCTAGTGCATCCTTGGGCCAACATGGTTTGCATGTTGCCCAGGGTTTGCATCTGCCCAGGGTTGTAACAGATGTGCCGTAAGGCTGGGTTGGTGCAGCCGTGGAGGTCAGTTGAGGGCAGCCCCGTGGGCAGGCTGGCCAACCCAGGGAGGGAGGGTGGAGTCTCTGGTGATTTTGCTGGCGCAGATCCGAGCAGCCCCATTCGGCTTACCTTATCCTGTATCACCACAAAATTTCTGCTGCTAACGTAATCAGAAATTATGCACGGAAAGAGGGATGTTCTTTTCCCTCTCTCAAAACACCAGAACCAGGGGACATCCATTAAAACAGGGTTGGGAAAGTTAAAACAGATAAAAGGAAATACTTTTTTACCCAGCAGGTAATTAATCTGTGGAACTCTTTGCCACAGGAGGTGGTGATGGCATCTGGCCTAGATGCCTTTAAAAGGGGATTGGACAGTTTTCTGGAAGAAAAGTCCATCATGGGCTATAGGCCATGATGGGTTGTGCAACCTCCTTACATTAGTAGTAGGCTACTTCAGAGTACCGGGTGCAAGGGAGTGGCAACAGGATGCAAGCATCTTGTTGTCTCGTGCCTCCCTGGGGCACCTGGTGGGCCACTGTGAGATACAGGAAGCTGGACTAAATGGGCCTTTGGCCTGATCCAGCAGGGCTCTTCTTATGTTCTTAAATTATTGGCAATATTTTAATCATTTCACAACATCTGGGATATTTATGGCTTTGCCTCTACTGTACTACTTTTCTGAACTATGCCTAGATTCATGCTGGCAGATGTACTTTTTTGTTAAGGGCAACTCCCACAATACTTAATCCTGGATATCTGCTAGCAATAATAACCATAGGCATCCACAGTGATAGTCATATTATCACCACTGTATTCATTTCCTGGGTGACCTGTTTGACAGGATAGAAAGTACTTGCTTAATTGCTGCTAAGATCCCAGTGGGTGGAGGTGAAGGCAACATCTGTCTTTCCTTTTTATGCCAGTGAGTTATAAGGCTTTTATGTTGTTCCAAAAGGCTTTCAAGCATATGAGATTTAGAATGTGCCATTGTGTGTGGATAAGTCAATGCCTGTAAGTGTTTTTGAAACGGTCACTGAGTGAATATTTTCCTAGCTGGGGTTGAAAGTACAGAAGTTACATGCCCTTGACATGCATGGTGAATTCCACCAGGGCAAAAGAGGAAAATGGACTACAGCGCATGTAGGTAGGACAAGAAAAAGATTGTTTCAGAGTTTGACTAAGGTCCCAATCCTATTGATTTTTCCAGCGCTGATGAAGGCATGCCAATGGAGTCTGCACTGCATCTTGCATGGGGGGGTAGTCATAGAAGCCTCCTCAAGATAAGGAAATGTTTGTTCCCTTCCTTTGGAGCTACATTGACACTGCATCAGTGCTGGAAAATTGAATAGAATTGGGCACTAAATGTATCAAGAATGTAGTACATTATCTTCCTTCCTTCCTGCATGCCTACTCAGAAGTAAGTCAGTCAGAAGTAAGTCTCATTGCATTTAATAGGCTTTATTCCCAGGGAAGTGTGTATAGGATAATCTTTTATTTTTTTTAAAAAACCTTCTCTCTCTCTCTCTCTCTCTCTCTCTCTCTCTCTCTCTCTCTCTGTGTGTGTGTGTGTGTGTGTGTGTGTGTGTGTGTAACTAGACTATCTGTTGTCATTATTGTGAGGGTGAAGTTAGTAATAACTTCTCAGCATACTTTTCATCTTGTTTTTATTTACAACAGCAAGTTCAGTGTTGGTTAGTTTGGAGGAGCTTTGAGAGCCAGGGTTGTAAATCTGATTCCCCTTGCCAAAATCTAATGCTCAAGCCATTGGTCACAAATATGCTTTTGCCCATAAGGAAGCTTGCCTCTGGTTCATTATTCCCAGTTCGGAAAGTCTGAAAAGGTTTGTGGAGTTGCATTATTGGTCTCCTCTGTGAAATGCCAGTGGCCGTTCTTCTCTCATGTAGACACAGTTTGGTGTTCTAATGTTCTAACCCTATCAGGGCTGGCTGGCAGCAGAGCGTGCATTCTGCTGCCAGATGTTGCTGACTCAGAGCGCAGTCCCAACTTGGGCAGGAGCTGGCAGGTCAGCTAACCAAGTTAGGAGGCAGCCCCAGCTTAGTGGGCAGCTTACCTGCAGGCTCCGAGTACAACTGGGATGACGCAAGTGCTTATGTCAGCCCAATACACCTGGGGGGGGGATGGCAGCTCGGGAGTGGGCCTTCCCTGTAGCAGCTCCACAAATATGGAATTCCCTTCCGGAAGAATTAAGAGCTACACACTCTCATATGGCCTTTCGGAGAGGGCTCAAATCATACCTATCTCATCTGGCCTTTGGATGATGGTTGGCTGTCCCTCTGATGTCCCTCTGGAATTCTGCCATAGTTTACTCCCCTGGTCAAGTGTGAGTGAGTGAGTGAGTGAGTGAGTGAGTGCGTGAGAGAGAGAGAGAGAGAGAGAGAGAGAGTGTGTGTGTGTCTGTGTTCTTTTTCTCCCACCTTCCAAAGGGCCTGATGAAGAGAATTGGGCCTTGCTTCATTATTGAACTCTCACTGAGTTCCTGTTAAATGTTTTTTGTTTTACTTATTATGGTTACATTGTAATTTGTTGTTCTCTGTAAGCCGCCTTGGACATTTGCTTCAGCATGGGAAAGGCAGAGTATAAATTCTTTAAATAAAATAAACAAACACGTCTCCGGCTGGTACAGGCGTGCTTTTCGGCACTTTTGCAACAACTGTGGGCCAACGCAAGGCCCATATATCGGTCCAATGGGCACCTTGGATTGCACCCACAGTGTCATAAAGTGTTTTCCAGTAGCATACTGAATAGCACCCAGTTGGGATGCCAGCAGGAAGGCCACAGCCTTCCTGCACACATTGTCAGTTCTTCTGCCACCTGCTGAAGTAGGTAAGTCAGCAGGAGGGGTGAGAGGGGTGGGGGAGGGTGGAAAGGGTGGGGAGGTTGTGGGAGGGGTGGATCCAGCAGCAATGGCTCATGCCGGATCCCATCCTCCTTTCCTGCCCCCTTTCTCTACTGCTACTAAAATTGCTAGTGCAGGTCTTAAGAGACTGTAGTGTGGAGCTATGATCCGCTCCTGCCTCCCGCTGAATACTGCACTCCTGGTTTTGGCGCAAGCTGCGGGGTGCAGGGAGGAGGATAGGTTTGGGCTGTAAATTCATTAAATCCGAAGAAACCAGGGAGGAATTGTTTAAGTTTCCTTAAGTGCTCCATTCTGTCCTTCATGTGTTATATTGCTTTGTTTAACTAAAGCAGCTTCAAAGCACCATGAGAATTAAAAATTGGAGTCCGTGAACAAATATTACAGTGCTTCTCAGGATTAAAGAAACGATTGTGAATGCCCCTTGGATTTACACCAACCATGTGCCAATAACGCAACATTAAATCAACTTCAAACCTGTTCTACATGTATTTCTTTTATTAGAACATAGTAATGTAATGACATTTTTACAACCAAAACTACAGTAGAAAAGCACTAAGAAGGGGAGTATTGCTCACAAGCATATTAATCATCCATTAAAGCCCATCAAATAGATTTTGAAAGATGTGCCAAACACGTGGACCAATAAAAAGCACATTTTACAGGAGGAAGTACATACAACATGATAATCATTTTTTGGCATGTGGAACAAAAGGACAGTAATATCCCTGGGCTGGCCAGCACCAGCATATGATTATGCTCTCACATCCCCCCCCCCCCGCATCATCGCATCATGTCTCACACACACTCCAGAAGTGCTCTGATGTGGAGCCACATGGAAGCATGGCAGGGCCCCTCAATACTTCTCTCGCCGCTCTGAACACTGGCACAAGCACTGCGCACCTCTCCAGTGGGAAGCCCAACAACCCCCCGAATCACCATGGGGGGGGGCACCCCAGCCTGTCTATGCCATTGTAAAAGCATATTACAAGAAAACAAAAGCAGAACAGAAATTGCATGTAATTAAGCAGCAAGCAAATCATGAATGAAACATTTGCTGCCAAAACGTGGGTGAATAATGTTTGTAATTGATGTCCACATTATAAAATGTAGGTGCCTAATGAAGGGGCTTAGGGAGGGTGTTCCATTATCTATATGTTAAAACAGAACAGCCCTTGTCCCTTAAAGCCATTCATCTCACCCTGACTATGGAGCCTCTAGAGCAGGATTTCAACTTAAGAATATTCATGTACTGGCAGCTCCATATGGGAGAAAATGGTCCTTTAGGTACCCTGGTCCTATATGGGACTTTAAACTAAAAACAAGCACTATTGTGCCATGAAACAAGCCGGTAGCTGGTGCAGATCTTTAAGCTTTGTGCATCCTACAAATGCAGTAGTAAAAAAAATCAAAATTACAGTTGCTCCTTGTCTTCCATTGGTGTCAATGAGATTTGTTGAACATATTTTAGTGCATTTCTTATTAACTGTTAAGTCAGTGGTTTCCAAACCTTTTCAACTGGCAGCTCCCTTGACCTACTGAGCCATTGGCCACAGTTCCCCATTAGGGCTACAATCCTATATATTGTATATCGTGTCTGGTTTTTCACAAGGATTCCACATCTCTACTGACTGGTTTCTGTGGCTCACAGTTTGGATACCACTGTGCTAAGTCATTATATTCAGTTATGCATCATCTTAAAGATTTTCTCATCTAGACAACTCACAATCGTCAGCAATATTGAAGCATGAATATAAAACCTCTCAACATTAGAATACCTCCCACTTTTAAAAAAGTGTAAATGACTATAAAATGAAAATAAACCACATAGCATATTAAAACATAATGTCATATATTAGAACCCTTTTACTAATACATATATACATATTTATCAATAAATGTTTGGTCATTGGTAACAATATGCAATGAAAATCCTAAAATGATTTGCACATTTGAAGAAACTGATGTACATTAGTTTTTAATTTTATGTTCTTTGAGTGTAATAATGTCGATCTACCTGTAGTTGGATAGTTGTCTTGATAAAAAAAAAAATTTTGTACAATAAAGGTGCAAGTAAGTGTGTGGGATGTGGTGGCACTGCAGGTTACTCACTGCTGCTGGGCTTTCTGACTGGAAGGTTGGGAGTTCAAGACTGTGCAATGGAGCGAGCTCCCGTTGCTTGTCCCAGCTCCTGCCAACCTAGCAGTTTTAAAGCACCTAAAAATGGAAGTAGATAAATATGGACCACTTTGGTGGGAAGGTAACGGCGTTCTGTGCACTACGGCGTAGAGTCATGCCGGCCACATGACCACGGAAGCTTGTCCTCGGACAAACACCAGCTCTACAGGCTTAGAAATGGAGGTGAGCACCGCCCCCTACAGTTGGTCACAACTAGACCATTAGGTCGTGGGGAAACCTTTACCTTTTTAAGTATTTACAAATAATACTGTCAAACTATACGTATATACTTTTCCTATAATTTCATTGTATTGTTGGCAACTTTGAAGACAAGTACATAGATGTATATATGCACACATACATATATTGTCTTTTATCTTTTTAAATTCCTCTTGGGGAAAAACTAAACTAAACTTCACCTTGGTTAGAATTGCCCAAAGGAAATTTCAGGTATGCCAGAATTCTCTTTGGGGAAAATGGCTGATGTCACCGCTTTTGTTGGTATTCCAGAAGAAGGGACTTGATTATTTCTGGCACAGTGAATAAAGTGTGCTGCAGAGTTGAGAGGCATCAGAGGCTGTGATTGTTAGGCTCCATGTTGGGAGGAGCACTCCGACAAAGTTTAGGAACTTGCAGTCTAGATACAGAAGCCATGAATCTGAGAGAGCACTCAGGTTCTTTACCTTCATGGTACTCCATGATCAGTCCACATTTCTTACCTTTTCTCTCTTCAATGAGTGTGGCTCATTGGCTTTTGATAGCTTTCTGGACTTTGATGAGGCAGCAATTAAATTGTGGGACAGGGAAGCTCTCTTGTTTCCTGTTCAGCTCTATAAACCTCATTATGGTATCAGTATTGATAATGACACTGCGATGGTGGAATGATTTTGAATTCAACTTGGCAAAAAAAAACTTAAGCTCAAATGCTGCCTTATAGATCAGGCTGGTATATTTGCTATTAAAAATGTTCAATAGCATATTTAGAATTCAACAGGGAAAATGCATCACTATGCTTTTAAAAGAATTACCATATCCATTCAAGAAACAAAAATGGCAGAGTTATTTTAATTCAAAATTGCACTTGGATACCAGAAGAAGTGCTAATATTAGGGAATGATTTCTTTTTTACTCTAGTCCAATATAAACATATTTTTAAACATACTAATTCACGGCAGAAAGACTTTGGGTCTTATCATCATTTTAACCTTCTTAAACGGTTGTCTATAACCATTTGGAATATCTTCAGAAATCCCAGGCCAGGTGCCCCAGAAAATCCCATTGCGAACACCTTTGTATTTTTTGTGATAGTATTTGCCATTCAGGTTGGCAGCCAAACATGCATCAAACCACCACCCGGAGCTGTAGTATGCGCCACAGTTTCCTGTTGGATACCTGTCGTTGTCCCTGTCCGGAGTGGTGAAGAATCTTTGGTCATGGTTGTAGAATTTATTGAAGTGCAGCGCATCCCCAGCCGTGCCACTATAGCTGCTCACACTTAAGCGATATTTGAGGAGCTCATTCGCCACGTAGAAGTGGTCGTATTTTGCATATTCTCTGACTCCATTGAAATCTTCAAGTTCAATTCTCAGCTGCATATCTTTGCTTTTGCTCAGTAGGTGAATTTTGTCATTCCCCAGCCAGAATTCTCTGCTGAGGTTTCCAAACCCATTCTTGTATTCATTCCACGTTCTGTTGAAGTTAGTGCTGCCATCCAGACGCATCTGGATCACTGTCCAGCCGCCTCCCATGGATTCCATGTCACAGTAAGCACCGAAGCTGTCATTTCTTACATCAGGAGTAATTCTGTAGATTCCGTTGCGTCTCTCACCAATTGCAAAATAATCAGCACAGTCACCATGCAGAAGCTGTATAACTGGACAGAAGGGGAAGGGAGGCGTCAGTGTTACATACGTTGTTGATTCACACTTTTGCCTTGCCTAGAATCAACAACATGGTACAAGCAAAGCAACCTGAATTCATAATGGCATTTGTATTTTTGTGTTATCATGCTTCATAGCACCAATAAGATAGATGTTTGATGTCTTGTTTTTATGTGTATTGTATGAGTGTAAAGAGGAGGGGTCCAACTAGCTAAGGGCGCAATACAATCCTAACCAACTTTCCAGCAGTGACATTGCTATGCCAATGGGGGGAGTCATGGAGGCCTCCTCAAGGTAAGGGAATGTTTGCTACATTGCCTTATCCTGGTGCTTGTGCCTTAAGCCCCTCAGTGCTGATGCATCTGAACAAATTGGGGGCATGATGCATTCTGCCGTGAGGAGCAGTGATGGAGCAGCAATGAAATGAAACATTCATTTCCTTGCTTTGTGGTAAGCCTTCCTCAGTGTGTTTCCTTGGATCCACACCAGGTTGAGTCCACAAGGTACATTGGGGCAGCATTTGTGGGGGCAGCGCAGGGGTGGCAGAAGCCCCACGACCACTACTGACACCGGGAGCAATCCTAACCAGCACAAGGACCACCATAAAGCATGTTTGGACCACTCTCGGAGTCAGGGAGGGTGGTGTCCCTTGTGCTAGCCAAACCTTGCTGGCTTAGCTTATGCCGGCGTAACTCAGTTTAGGATTGTGCTCCCGGTCTCTTTATCAAAGGGTCGACCAATAAGTGGTCTCCAAACAAAGAAACCTCATTGCTGGTTCTTTCAAATAAATCTTGTACTGACTGTGCTATGTATACCTTTAGTAATTTTTTTTTCATAAAATTATTTATTAGGGGAATTCATGAAATTATTTATGAGGGTAATGCCTAATAAATGTTGTAATGTGACTCACCCCCATGAGTTGGTAGTGGCTCGTTGCTTTGCACAGGGGACGACTCTACTTTTTTTACAATTTATTAGTACTCTGTGAGCGCTCTGGATTATTTCTTCGAATATCCACATTGGATTCCTAAATGAGGTGCCTCGATTGCATGCTGCCAGAATAGAGCCGTCTGCAAGGTCTTTTCATTATTTTTGTTGTCAACTTGTCATAGAATTTCCCCTTGACAGTTGTTAGCCTTTGCATTCAACTTTAATTGGTTTACATATAAGAAAGTAGGAACATGTTATTTTCAACAAGATAGCCATGACCTTGTTATTGTTGCCTATTGTTTTTGTAGAAATAGAGAACATGCATATTTTCTCTAGTTGTTACAAATTATTAGAGACAGCTGACATTATGACAGAATGGTGTAGCGTAAGAAAGTGACATGGTTTCCTGTTAAAGTGATATTACATAATATCTGGGTTTTGAAGTGGAAATGAATTTGGACAGTATGTGAGGCAGGAACGTACATTTTATTTCTCTCAGCAGCTAATTTTGTACAAAAAATTCTTTCTGCCAGGTGTTTCCTGAAGATTATAAGCCCATGTTATCTCCTTAGCTAGCAGTAATTTATATTTTATAGAGTAAGGAAATGAATTGTACTTGCATTATATTGTCAGGAAGAGAATAGCTCAGTGGTAGAATACCTGCCTTGCAGGCAGAAGGCCCTGGGTTCAATTCTTCGCATCTCCAAGAAGGACAGGAAAGGCCCCAGGCTGACATTCTGGAGAACTACTGCCAAGTCATTGTGGACAATGCTAAACTTGATGGATAAATGACCTTTTGCTTATACAGGTGGGGCCTTTTTATCTGCTTATACAGGTGGGGCTTTTTTACCTCCATGGATTAAAAAATCTGCAGATAATTAAATCCACTGATTTTGCCCCCGCCCCAAATTCTCTGACCCTGATAGGAACACAGCTCCAGTTGTGTCTGGAGGGCTTTCTGAGCCAGGCCGAAGCTGCGTACATTTGCATGCCGCCTTGGCGGGGCTCAGAATGGGGGTTCCCTCCACCCTCCAGACCTGACTAGAGCAGTACTCCGGTCGGATCTGGAGCACCTTCTGAGGCCTGCCAAGGCTGCACGTGGCCTCAGCGGGCCTCAGAATGGCTGTTTCAGCCAAAAAACTCAGCAATTTCCGATTTTCGGGCATACCATAAGTTATGTTTTTAATTCCTTATAAGGCATTATAAGTCTTGGAGAAGCCCAAGAGGGGCTTGTAAGTCATTAAAAACACAACTTCCAGTTTGACCCCCAACTTGGATAATTGCTTTTTGGGGGACCGAAACAGCCATTCCGAAGCTGCCAAGGCTGTGCGCGGGCTTGGTGGACCTCAGAAGTGCCTCTGGAAGCTTTAGGTTGAGCCGAGTTTGGCGTCACGCAGCTCCAGGGGATCTGTATTGAGCCAAATCCACAATATTCCCTTACCCCACAGATACTTCCAGCCGGCTTGATGGCCCTGCACGATATAGTGGCTGCCATTTCAGCCAGCAACCATCATAGGATTGAGCAGCCAATTTCTTTTCTCGGGCAGATAAACTAAAATTATGAGCCTGAAGTGGAAACAAGAAGTTTTGTTTGTATTGCTAATGGTAGAAGGCCTGATCTTAAGAACTGTGTATTATCTGAATTATAATGGTGGAGTCCTTTCAACGCTACTCATGAGCCTGGTTCACCTAGGTTAAAGTAGACTGCTGGGAGGAATGTGGATTATCCACTTGGGGAGAATGTTATGTATATATCTGTCCTTTCCCCAATAGTTAATGTTGCACTGTGACTTGGATCACCCTCATCCCTCTAGATGAGGTAGAGGCTGTAGTGGCTCTATCTCAAAACATTCTTGGCATAGCAAGCAGCATCTATTTTGGCAATTCTGTATCACTCGGAAGGTATTTACATGACATGAACCAACTAATAAATTAATAGAATAGTATCTATCACTTAGGTATCACTTGGGAATTCTTTGTATATAAGAACAGATTCATCCATTAATATAATGCCAGGCTAACTTTTTGGAAGGCAAGGTTATTTCAGCGCCAGCGTAAATCTCTTCTGAGGAATTCATATAATACACAAACACTTGCATGGAGGAAGGAGCTGCCTGAAGCGCTAACCCCCTTGGAATCAAGTATTCCAAATGGAATCTCATTTGGGTACTAAAGATCTAGACAGCGAGCTGGGAGTAATGATATTACTTAGCATTTGTACAGTGTCCAAAGCACTTCACATACATTATCTTGGTGTCATTATAACAACCCTGTAAGCTAAGTAGGTATTCCCATTTTGCCGCTGGGGAGCTGATGCAAAAAGAGAGTGCCTTCCCTAAGGCCACCTAGTGAGCAAACGTGAGTGTCTTTTAATACAATGAACTCCAGCACACTACATCTATGTAAGCACATTCATATGAAATGCTCCTTTAGGAATGAAATTTTTATTTCCAGGCTTACTTGCGCTAATGGTGGAGGGGCATGCCAATATTTTGTTATAGTTGCGGGTTTTCTTTAGAATAGAACCCCACATTTGCTCATCTTCAGTGCTCTAAGAATAAACATTTCTGGTTCTGAATAATTTGTTTCTTAGATGAACAGGCCGATTTCCCCATATTGCAATAATCAGAAAAGTATTTGGGAGTTGGTTGCTGATTGTGATCGATTTGGAATGAATAATTCTGTAGTTACTTTTTGAAAACGTTTATTGCCAGATGTAAACTAACATCTCTGGAAAAATCCATCAGCTTTATACTTAATTTTTGTTACATGGCAAGATAAACTTGTTCTAACTACAATCCTTAAAAGTACAAGGTTTGAGAAAATAATGAGCCAAAGTAATCTTTCATTCTACTTTGTTTATGCATGCTGCCTTGCCAAGATTCCACTCTCAGACTATCACGTGCCTTCCATTTGGGATGTATTAATGTTGCTTAGGTTCACACGTACGCAGCTGTAAAACATAACTGTTTGTGTCATCTGTCTGAAAATCTATACCACCCTCTGCCTTCCAAAATGTAAATGGTACGACAAGTTATTCATTAGCATGTTTCTAGAATATTTCAAGGAAAGTTTTTTTCCTAGTTTCTGTTTATGTGGCTGTGATCTTCAAATCATACTGACATAAAACAGAGACAGTTAATGGTCCTGTAGAGGGGTAAGTGATTTGGAAAAATGTTAAGCACACAGTGACAAATTGTTAATGCAACGTAGTTCAGATATGCAACTACAATGTAAATGGTTTGTGGTATTCAGCCAAAAATACTATCGCTTATAACTGTATCACTCTCATCCTTTTTCCTTTTTCCTTTCTTTTTGAACGAAATAATAAGTGTAATGGGTATCATTATGAATAGCTGAAGCATAGACCGCACAGACAGACAGACAGACAGACAGACACACACACACACACACACACACACACACACACACACTCGTCATCAGTATAAACCTCACTATATCCCTGTGCCTTGACGTTCTGCCTTTTATGTACTTTGGTAGGGGCAATTCCTAAAAGATAATGACTCCAATTCAGCACTAGCGGGGGTCAATCAGTTGTGTGTAACAAACTGTAAACTTAGACAGGGATGTTCTTCTCCATGTGCGCTGAAAGATGCATCCAACCAACCCAGTGGAGCCCAGAAAGATATTGCAGTGTAGATGGGGATGTGCCTACCCACCAGCCCAAAGGCTGCTGTTACACATCTTCCTTACTGCATCAGGTCAAAAGGATTTCTCTCATTCATGATGACACAAGTGAAAATTTAAAATACTGTACTAAGTTTAAATTTAAGTTCCTCCACGGAGCACAAAAAAATTTGTGACTCTATAAATCTGCCCATTTTTATGTGTTCCTACAAATGTCTATAAAAATAGTCTCTATTTTTATATACATCCAAAAGGACCCAAAAGGAGCACCCAAAATCCTTTTGTATTGATTAAAAAATTTGATTGTAAAAGCTGGGTTGGGCTAGCTTCATCCAACCCGTTCACCTCCCTCTCAAGTGAGTTAGTAAAGTCATTGTAGTCAATTACATTGTGGTTCACTACAAACTTCCTTATCTACTGATTTTCCCATCTCCAAAGAGTCCCTTGTTCCCAAGTATATAGATAAATTGACTCCTAGCATAGTGTGTGTGTGTGTGTGTGTGTGTGTGTGTGTGTGTGTGTGTGTGTAAATGGCAAAAAACTTGTTTGTTCTGTATTCAAACTGTTACACTTAACATAGGTAAAGGTAAAGGTTTCCCCACGACCGAATGGTCTAGTTGTGACCGACTGTAGGAGCCAGTGCTCATCTCCGTTTCAAAGCCTGTAGAGCTGGCAGTTTTGTCCGAGGACAAGCTTCCCTGGTCATGTGGCCGGCATGACCCTACGCCGTAGCGCACGGAATGCCGTTCCCTTCCCACTGAAGTGGTCCCTATTTATCTACTTGCATTTAGGTGCTTTTGAACTGCTAGGTTGGCAGGAGCTGGGACAAGCAACGGGAGCTCACTCCGTCATGTAGTCTTGAACCCCCAACCTTCCAGTTGGAAAGCCCAGCAACAGCAGATTAACCCGCTGCATCACCACGTCCCCATACACTTAACATAGTGCCATTCTAATACTTTCAGTAAATGCCTTGCTTGTAAAATGTACAAAGCTGCCTTACCTGCATTTGATTGTACTGCTGGACACTTTGAAGAGCATCTGTCATCCAGATTGTTCACCGCAAACGTCAGGTTGGCTACTTTGCGGTCAATGTAGCTCTCCACATTGTTCATGTTTATGAGGCTGAGATGCTCCAGCTGACCCTGTAAAGAATGAATCTGGTTCTTTGCATTCTTCAGGCTGGCTGACAGCCGAGAAACCTTGGATTGCAGTTCTTGTACTCTGTTATCTTGGGCTTTGCCAGTGTCTGTCAGAACACCTGTGTCAGATGGCAGGAATTCATTGCCATCTTGGTTGTCGTCCGACTGCAGCCTGCAGTCTTGGCAGGACTTCTTCAGCTTGTTGACAACCTCCTTCAGGTTCTGCACTTCTTTGAGGGCCTTCTCAACGAGTCGAAACTGTTTGGGTAGCTGGATGGTCATTGGGGGCAGGTTGATCTGATAAGGGCATTCGTCTCCTTCATCGCATCTTCCACTGGTTTTGACTTTTATAGGACAAGCATTGGCGGCTTTTTCTTCTTTGCCTCCCTCTGTGCTGTCATCTGTCACGGCAGAGCCACTTGTAAGAAGCAGCAGAGCTGACTCGAGCAAAACCAAGCAAAAAAACTTCATTGTTTCTGAGCAGCCAGCCAGGTCTCTGAGGAAGCATGCAGCAGTTCAGCAACTTTAATAAAGGGCAGCGAGCTGCTGCTGCTGCTGCTGCCGCTGCCGCCGCCTGTGAGTAATCAGACTGACTCCCTGCACGGTTCCTAGAAAAGGGTGGGAGTGATGTTGCATCACAACAAGCTGCTGTGCTATTCATAGCAGCATGAAGTAGGTAGCTCCGGGGAAATGTACTCAATATGGATGTTCTAAGGAAATGTTAAATGATTGCCAAACAATATTTTCAGCACCAGTTATAGCTATACATATGCCCAGTGATAAAGACTTTTAAAAAATAAATCTGAGTTTCCTGAAACATGCATTTAAATTTAAAAATGGAAACAGAACAGTCTAATGCTTAATGTTTTAGCACCGTCACATTAATGTGCAAGTAGAAACTAGGATAGTGGTTGAAACTGTGTCCAATGGAACTCTGCGGCTGAAGGCTTGTCAGAAGTTCTTAAAAAGATGATAAGTAATGGCAGGGAAGCACAACTTGTCCCCTGCTGTTATTTAATGCCATTTGTAAGCACAAGTGCGTGTTTGATGTGTTCTAGTATGCACCCTCGGTTTATCAGAGAACAGGCAAACTCAGAAAGTGTAGCAAACACCTTGCATTCATTGAACATACACTGTAGAACCAGCCACGTCCGGAAGGTCTTTGTGGCCCTTCAGACATGGTGTTGGCACCCATGTTGCATCAAATTCGCCGGTGCCAAACTCGTGGGTGAGAATGGCCCACTGGGCAGGCTCTCATTATCTGCAGGAGTTCCATTCCAGGAACCCCCGTGGATTACAATAATTGTGGATGTTGAAATATGTGGTTTTCAGGCCACCCCCACCCTCCCAAGCTGACCGGAGGTGGCTCTGGTCAGGCCCGGACACTCTTCTGAGTCCCGTAGAGTCTGCAGGTATCCACTCGCAGCCAATGCAGGTGTCAGAATGAACTTTACAAGTAAAGAAAGTCACTTCTGGTTTTGCTGAAAAACCGGAAATGATGTTTACATGCCTTTAAAAGGCGTTCTGAGGGAGAGTTTCCCCACTTACCTAAAACCAGAAGTGACATTTTTTCATCTGTAAAGCTCATTCTGAAACCCACAGAGGCTGTGGGTGGACGTGCGTGGCCTCTGTGGGGCTCAGAACGTCTCTGGAAGTGATGAGCACGCAGCTCCCCTTGCCTCCAGGAAGTCCAGGTTAGCCCGCCCTGCAGGATTGGCGGGACCGACCTTGCTGGTCCAGCACAGTTTAAGATTGTGCTCTGAGTGTGGTAAGCTCAATATTCCAAACTACTTTCAGGAATTGGCTCCTCTTAATCATATACGATGTAGATGATTATTGTAGTGCAGTTTGAAACAGGCAGCTACTCTGGGACTCATACGTCAGTGCTGTAACATACACAGTCAGTGAAACCAAAATTCTGAAGAAGTGTATTAGCCCTATGCAAAATGTCAAAAATGCATCACCTTGTTCAAGGTTCAATAACTACTTCTCACCTAATCTCTACTGCTGGAGTCCTGCCCTCTCAGTGGGACCGTCTTATCCTAACACTTTCTCAGTCACAACTTTAACTAGGGGCGGTCACCTGTTCTTCTCAGGTTGTAATGACTCAGGGCCCAAGATGCAAATGTAAGGGATCTATAACCTTGAAGACTGACCTACTTAAGAATTTATTGTAAGAAAGGGAACTACATATGAAAGGTGAGAAGCAAAGGTTCAGCTAACCCTGGCCCCAGAAGGTTAGGTTGATCTCTGGCACCTCTTTTACTCAGAAGTAAATGGTATTGATTTTGACTGAACCCACTGTCAAGGAATACCTTCAGGATTGCTGCTGAAGAACCACACACAATTTATAATGTTAAAATTTCATAACATTATTGAACCATTCTGTCTACTTGTAAAACTGTAACAATTGATCTATTCGTCTCAGGAGTAAATTATCCCTCCTACATTTATTTTCAGCAACTTACTATTTTAGACCAACTACTTTTTCTCAAAATGGTGGTTGTTCTAGAATCTTATTATAGCATGCCCTAATCACAAAGGGAAATAATCTCTTGATTTTTGACAATGGAAAAGTTATAGGCTTCTTAGTGAATACCCAGAAGTGGGAGTTGTCTACTGAGTTCTTCTTGTTGTCCTTAGTTAAGGATCGCCTTCCTTTAGCATTCTTGTCCTTGGATGTGCTTGACTTTAGGAAGGGTGGGAGCAGTTCTCCATCTTGGGTCCCTAGATTTATTGCCCGTTCAGTCATAAAGTGCAAAAGTTAAGTTATTGGCTTGGAACAGTACAGAAGGAATTGCAGTGAATTGTCTCCTTATGGGCTGGGCTTTTATGATAGTTAGGATTCCTCTGTAAGAAAATATTCCTGGAGATATTTGTTTAGTTAACTAAATTCTTGCTGGTTTTAAATGAATTATCATTTCTGCAAAACCATCTAAAATGTATGGATGAGCAGCAATAAAATAATGAACAAAGTAAGGGGGATCCTGTGATTGGTAAAAAATTGAGGATAGTCTGATCTCCTGATATCTGGCCCATATTGAGAATGACTTCTTTTTTTATTTTAAAGTTTTATTCATATCCACATCTACAGTTTAGGGTTAGGAAAGAAAATTACATAGGTAAAGAGTACATAGGGTAGTACATTAGGAATCCGTCGGTTAACAGCAAATTTGTTTTCTAAACTACACATCTGGTTATCATATCTTTAAAATATATATATATATATTTCATTTTTCTAATCATTTAGACTTTAAACTAACCAATTCTTTTTATCTTCATATTACTACTATCCGTCTAGCCAAACATATATTTTCCATTTATTTTTAACTCTATCTACTTCACTATTTCTAACTCTTTTGGTTAATATACCCATCTCAACTATTTCGTATATTTTCTGTATTAACATTTCTGCTGAAAGTATGTCTACATTTTTCCACATCTGTGCATAAATAAGCCTTGCTGCAGTGTTCACATGTATCATAATATGTTTTTCTTCTTTACTATAACTATTTGGTATAATATTTAAGAGAAACAATTCCGGTTCCAATGGGATATCATATCTCAACATCTCTTGTAACAATGTACACACTTTCTCCCAATATCGTTTTGCCTTCTTACAGGTCCACCACATATGATAGAAAGTCCCTATCGATCCTTGACATTTCCAACAACTATTATTTGTCCAGGGTACACCTTAGCTAGGTGTATATATCCGGCGATATATGCCACCTATAAAACATCCTATAAATATTTTATTTAAATGATACTGCTTTAGTCAATTTAATATTTATCTTCCAAATTTGTTCCCAACTATCCATTGGTATATTACGTCCTACATTTCTTGCCCACTGAATCATCATATCCTTAACTAATTCATCTTCCATGTTCATATCTAATAAAAATCTATACATTTTCTTAATATATTTACCTTTATCCACTAAAAACAATTCATCAAAATCTGTATATTGTACATAAAATCCCACTTTCTTATCTTCACTCTATCTAGATCTTATCTGTACTTCAGAGTACCAGCCTAGCTTAATTCCTTTTTCTAACAACTCCTTTTTCGGGTATATTTCAATTCTCTCATTCAAACGTTCGTTATATGTTCTATTTTGGCTCTCAGCCAACCGATCTACTTTAGATGCAATTTCCAAAGGCTTCACCCAAATTAGAATCTTTGTATATGATTTCTCAGTCATAAAACTGTTGCTGAATTAGTAAAAGCATTGCATTTTTGGTGCAATAGAGGTTTTGCAGTTCATGCATCATATTGGTCATATCAACAGAGAAGTAAGTTGGCCCTTTTAAAGTTTTCACTATTGATTTTCTACCAGTAAGGCCTTTAAGCCTGTCCTTAGTAATGTGTTCCACACTTTCTTAAACATAACATTCTCACTCTTCAACAGTCCCAGTTTTGCCGTCAGCCAATTTTTTTTCAGAGCCCTGTTCTAAGGAAAGCTCCACCTTGAAGAAGTTGCCATATTTTTTCTTTCTTCTGTGCTATGCTTTTTGACCCAACCCTATTCAATGTTCCAGCGCTGATGCAACTGTAATGCAGCCCTGAAATGTTCCCTCCCTGGAGGAGGCCTCTGTGGCTGTCTCTCTTCCATTGCAGGATGCAGCTGGTGCCCGGTTGGCCTGTCTGCATCAGTGCTGGAAGGCTGGGTAGGATTGGGCCCTTTGGGAGTTCACGAGGCCAAAGTCCTGGCTTCAAAATGCAAATGCTGTTTTCAGTTTACTCCCACAGTTCATTAGGATCAGGAAAAATGAAGGCAAGGAGAAGGTGGGAGACAGAGAATGCGAGACAGACAAGGCTCGGGTTACCAGGAATTGTTAAAGGGTATAAAAAGCCAGTAGGGGCCTTCACTAAAGCTTTAGGGATGGAGAATGGGAGGCAGAGAAGTGTGGCCATTACATATTGCTTTGTCACAGTGCCCTTCAGCTATAGAATGTCATGCAAAATAGTACACAGATGAATATTATATGTATTTTTCTTCATGTGTATTTCTTTATTATTGTTTTAAAAATGTATTATATATCCCACCATTCGTTTGGACTCAGGACAATTTGGAAAATGCAGACCAGCATTAAAGTACTTGGCAGCAAAAACGCAAAAAGAGAAGAAAACTGAAAAACATACTAGGTTGCAGTTATAATGATATCTAATAATGTAGCAACAGCCTGCTATGCAAAAGACAGCTGAACACTCTTCATGGCCTGACTGACCGCACTGCCCGACTGACCAGCAATGGCTGGGACTTGGAGCAGAACCATGAAGTGAGTTAGCTTAGCTGGGACTTCTGTTTTTATTTCTTGTTGCCTTACAGGCTTCTTCTTCTATAGAGGCAAGGGCTACTATAGAAAACAACTTCACATGAGTACAGTCCATAGCATCTAAGAAGGTGACTTACAGTATAGTATGATTTCCCTCCTTTTGTCATCTGAAGCCATCCGCTTGCATGCATTTTAAATTTCTGCTTGTAGCACATTTGAGTCTGGATTGTGTTGGCCTCGCCCTGTCAGCCACCATCATGCCCCTGAGTAGCTCACCCATAGCCCTACCCAGATTGGAGAATCCTTACTTTCATCTGTTAAATATTGGAGGAAGTAAACATGAAAGCATGCAGAAAAGATGATGGGATTTGGAATGGTTTCTTAAATTTTAAATAGCGTGAGGCGCACATAACCTTCTTAGGATAAAATCCACATAAAGAACACTTAGAATAGAGCAGTGGTTCTCAAACTTTTTAGACCAGGGCCCACTTTTTAGAATGGCACTTGTGTCAGGACTCACCGGAAGTGAGGTCATTAACCTGGAAGTGATGTCATAGCCAGAAGTGCCATCATCAAGAAGGAAGTGCCATCAGTGTGGCGTAATCAAATGATGCTGCTGGAATGCAAACTGGCATTCTTGGACTCCAACAGTTGCACAACCATGAAACATCTCTGACAGAAAGCAAGACGGGGACAAAATATGATGTAAAAGCACTGAACTAAATTTTTAAAAACCCTCACTTGAAAGTTCAAACTGTTAACACCCACAAAAGGAATATAGCAAGAGTACGTTCTGCAGTTTCCAAGATGGCTGCTTCCAGCTTTCCACAACCCAACTGTCGTCATGTCACGATCCCACAGTTTGAATAACACTGGAATAGAATTTAGGAATAAAGCTTAACACCTACTTTAAACCAATCTATAATGGCTTCGCCTGCACCTGTCATCTAATTACCTCATTGTGGTAATGTGGTACTCATGTGGTACTCAAGTAATTGTGGTACTCATGGGTAATATGTGGTAATGGATGCTTTTGCGCTTACCATTCCCTGTCCTTGTCAAAAAAAAAAACAAACACCCAGCCACAACAGTGAAGCTTGGACAACCACTGAAGTGGGGATGTCTGTGTATGCTCATCAGCAACATATACAGAAGGTTTTCGTGCAAAGAGCGCTCTCTCTTCAAAGATGAGTTTTCATCATTTCACATCAGTTCTATACAATTACCGTCCTACTTATCAGAGATGTGCAAAAATCAACGGAGGAAGTCTTTGGTGGCAACCCTGTATCTGCTGCAGTTCAGTGGCGTGAATACAAAAACAGAGCTTTGTAAAGGAATGTGTTTTTTTGGCTCAGCGTTTTCTAAGATGAAAATGCAGTGGGTCAAATTTGCTGTAAGGTCACAGCGTTGCTGGTAAGCTGGCATGGATTCTGGAGAATGCCTGGTGACTGATGTCCCTGGTGTGTTGTGTTGCAATGCATGTTGTTCAAGATGTTCATATTGCAGAACTTTCCATTACTGCCTAAAAGTCACATTCTTTCTTTCCTGCGCCAGTATGAATTGATGATCATTGTAAGGATTCCATATAATAGTGATTTGCATTGCTTTGCGGTGCCTCCTGGCACCAGTTATCTGGGAGTTACCTTTGGTCTTGTGAATAGAGGGGAGGGGAGTCAGCTTTTCTGATGGTAGCCACTGAGGTGGGAAGGCCAGAGATCCCAAAGTGTCAACTAAGACATGCCAGGATGCCCACGTGCCCAGAAGACTGTAGGCAGGGGTAAGAGTTGGTGGAATTTTTTAAAAAAAATGGGTTATCAAATTATAAATTAAATGCTTGAGAGTCCGGCTGTCCCCTTCCCTGGCACTGCCTGCCTAACCAGCTGAACCATGAAGGGGCAATGCAATCCTAAGTAAGGTTGACATAGTAAGGCCGACATAGCAGGGCCATATCCTAAGCCCAGCAGGAGGTAGCAGCAGCTCAGCGCAGGACAAGGAGAGGTTTTCCCCTTGCACCTGGGTAAGCCCCAGCCAGCCCTATGGGGCTGCTTGCATCTGCACCTGCTATTTTGCAGGAACAGGTGAAGGTGCACAGCAGTTGCCACCCTGGCTGGGGACCGGGTTTAGGATATGGCACTACGCCCGTTGTACGTTGCCACCCCCGTCACTGCCCACTGTGCCGCCACGTTACTCCCAGACATGCTTCTGGCACACCCTTGGTGAGGTCCTGCGCCGACCAAGCACTGCCAACACTAGACTGGTGCAAGGCTGGTGCTGCTGACGGGCGCAGTGGCACCCGTGCACCAATCCTGCTGCTTGCGCCAGTCCAATGCTGGACTAGCTGGTGCAGATGCGCTTGATGGCACATTTGTGACAGCGCTGGACTAGCAAGAGCATAGTGCTGGTGCAACACACGTATAGGATTGGGCTCTGAGCTAGCTTAGCTGGGACTTTGTTTTTATTTCTTACTAGCTTTTTGTTACCCGGCGTTGCCCGGGTAACAAAATGATCTTCCAGAGTTTGAGTTTTGCACCCCTTCTCACCCCCCATGCTGATGGGGGCCGAACCTGGACTTCAACCGCATCAGGAGCATCGCCGCTCACCTCAGTGGCCCCGGAAACTACGGTTCCGACGCTGATTTTGGCCGTTTTTGACCGTTTTCACATGGGGCCCCCTGTGTACCCCACCCCTGGGTGCACTGGGGGGCCCTGACCCCCGCAGTGTTTGTCGCCAGGCCGCAAGGCACATGCATGCCGAGTCTGGCACCAATCTCCCCAGGCATTCCAGCATGGCATGGCAGACATCTTGTTTCGCACCCCTTCTCACCCCCATGTTGGGGGGGCTGAACCCGAACTCCCACAGTGTCGGGAGCATCGCCACTCGCCTCGGCGACCCTGGAAATTACGGATCTGACGCTGATTTTCTCCGTTTTCGACCATTCTCACACGGGGGCCACCACGCACTCGCACCCCGGGGGCTCTAGGGGGGCCTGACCCCTGCAGTGCTTGTCACCAGGCCGCAAGGCACGCACATGGCGAGTCTGCCTCCAATAGCTCCAGGCATCGCAGTGGGGCATGGCGGACATCTTGTTTCGCACCCCTTCTCACCCCCTACGCCGAGGGGGGGGCCCAAACCTGGACTCCAACCGTGTCGGGAGCATCACCATTTGTCTCAGCGACCCGAGAAACTTCATGTGTAACCCCCTGCACACCCCCACTCCCGGGGGCAATGGGGGGGCCTGACCCCTGCAGTGTTTGTCACCAGGCCACAAGGCACGTGCGTGCTGAGTTTGGCTCCAATCGCTCCAGGCGTCACAGCGGGGCATGGCGAACATCTTGTTTCGCACCCCTCCCACCCCCCACGCTGAGGGGGGCTGAACCTGGACTCCCATGGCATCGGGAGCGTCGCCACTCAACTCGGCGACCCCGGAAACTACAGATTCAATGTCGATTATGGCTGTTTTCAACCGATTTATGCAGGGCCCCGTGCATACCCCCACCCCGGGATCGCTGGGGGGGGGGCTGACCCCCGCAGTGTTTGTCGCCAGGCCGCAAGGCACGCGCGTGCCAGGTTTCGTGCGCATCGCTCCAGGCGTTCCAGTAGGGCATGGCGGACATTTCGTTTTGCACCCCTTCTTGCCCCTCACGCCGAGAGGGGCTGAACCCGGACTTCAACAGCATCGGGAACGTCGCTGCTCGTCCTGGCGACCCTGGAAACTACGGATTCGATGCCGATTTCGGCCATTTTTGGCCGTCTTCATGCGGGGACCCCCGCGTATCCCACCCCCGGGGGCGCTAGGGGGCCCCGCCCCCCGCAGTGTTTGTGGCCAGGCCGCTAGGCTTCCACATGCCGGGTTTGGTGCCAATCGGTCCAGGTGTCACAGCGGGGCATGGCGGATGTCTTGTCTCGCACCCCTTCTCGCCCCCACGTCGAGGGGGGCTGAACCCGGACTCCGACAGCGTCGTGGGCATCGCTGTTCATCTCTGCGACCCTGGAAACTGTGGATTTGAGGCCGATCTCGGCCGTTTTTGACCGTCTTCACGCGGGGACCCCCACGTACCCCCACCCCCGGGGGCGCTAGGGGCCCCCAAACCCCGCAGTGCTTGTGGCCAGGCCGCTAGGCTTCCGCATGCCAAGTTTGGTGCCAATCGGTCCAGGCGTTCCAGTAGGGCATGGCGGACGTTGTGTTTCTCACCCCTTCTCACCCCCCACATCGAGGGGGCGCTGAACCCGGACTCCGACGGCGTCGGGAGCGTTGCCGCTCATCTCGGCGACCCCGGAAACTGTGGATTTGACGCCGATTTTGGCCGTTTTTGGCCGTTGTCACACGGGAACCCCTGCACACCCCCACCCCCAGGGGCGCTAGGGGGCCCCGCCCCCCGCAGTGTTTGTGGCCAGGCCGCTAGGCTTCCGCATGCCAAGTCTGGCGTCAATCGGTCCAGGCGTTCCAGCAGGGCATGGCGGACGTTGTGTTTCGCACCCCTTCTGGCCCCCCACGTCGAGGGGGGGCCAAACCCAGACTCCCACAGCATCGGGAGCAGCACCGCTGATCTCGGCGACCCCGGAAACTGTGGATTTGACGCCGTTTTTGACCGTTTTCACGTGGGGACCCCGCGTACCCCCACCCCTGGGGGCGCTAGGGGGGCCCGACCCCTGCAGTGTTTGTGGCCAGGCCGCTAGGCGTCCACATGCCGAGTTTGGTGCCAATCGGTCCAGGCGTTCCAGCAGGGCATGGCGGACGTTTTCTTTCGCACCCCTTCTTGCCCCCCCACATCGAGGGGGGTCTGATCCCGGACTCCAACGGCATCGGGAGCGGCACCGCTCATCTCGGCGACCCCGGAAACTGTGGATTTGACACCGATATTGGCCGTTTTTGACCATTTTCACACGGGGACCCCCGCGTACCCCCACCCCCGGGGGCGCTAGGGGGCCCCGACCCCCGCAGTGTTTGTGGCCAGGCCTCTAGGTGTCCGCATGCCAAGTTTGGCGCCAATCGGTGCAGGCGTTCCAGCGGGGCATGCGGATGTTTTGTTTTGCACCCCTTCTTGCCTCCCACGTCGAGGGGGGGCCGAACCCGGACTTCAATGGCGTCGGAAGCGTCGCCACTCATCTCGGTGACCCCGGAAACTGTGTATTCGACGCCGATTTTGGCCGTTTTTGACCGTTTTCACGCAGGGACCCCCTCGTACCCCCACCCCCGGGGGCGCTAGGGGGGCCCGACCCCCGCAGTGTTTGTCGCCCGGCCGCAAGGTGTATGCGTGCCGAGTTTCGTGCCGATTGCTCCAGGCGTTGCGGAGCCTATGCGAGACATACATACACACACACACACACACACACACACACACAGGCTCTTCTTTAAATATATAGATAGCATCCGTTTGTTAAGTTTGCCAGCAATACCGCAAACATGCCTCATTTGGTGTTAACTTTTTGGTCCTTTGGGAAGATTTGCGTGAATGACTCTGGTCTACTATTGTTGAAGGAATGTTCTCTCCTGGTTGTTTGTGCTTGTGAAACATCTGTTGGTTGGTTGTGCTTGTGAAACATCCGTTCGCGCGCGCGCGTGTGTGTGTGTGTGTGTGTGTGTGTGTGTGCATCTATGCATTACTTTTATTTCTTTATGGCATGGTCTAATTGATTAAGAAACATTATCTTTAGAAGAGATTTTTAAAGTGATTTTTTGTTTTAATCATTGGCAATTACATTCTGTTCCCTCAAAGTACTCAGCTGGCCCAAGCGAAGAATGTATTGTATTAAGTGATTTATAATAAGATGTTAGTGATTTTCAACCCAGTCCTAAACATGCAACTTGGAAATAAGTTCTATAAAAACAGATTATTGCAGGTTTGCATCATCACCATGAAAGTGTACTGGAATTCAAATTTCAGAATGTCATGCTTCAAAACAGCAGTTCAGGAAGCATATTAAAACATTCCCTTGTGTGTGTAAGGATTGCTTATATAGTGAAGAATCTCCAATTAAATTGTAGGTGGCCTCTCTTTATCCATGGATTCTGGAAAAGCAGATTTGATTCACTGCAGATCCTGACCAGGAGCACCAACCTTTACCTCCCGAAAGTGACAAAGAGCCTTCTGGTTGTAGCCAGGAGATAGTCTGAGGCCCAGGAAGGCTGTGTGCCACCTCTCTGGGCCTCAGAAGGTCCCTGGATGGCCTTAGAAATGCACTTCTGTTTTTTACAAAAACCGGAAGTGAGTTTCTAAAGCCTTCCAGGAGTTTTCTGAAGCCTTCTGAGGCCCAGGGAAGCTGTGTGTAGCCTCCCCAGGCGTCAGACCAACTTCTGGGCGTGGATTCAATTAGCATTCACTTGTTCCAAGAATGGATTTATCTCAAAATTATAAAAAATAATAATAATAATTTGCAGTTCCTTTGTACTGCAAATTGTGAACTAAGCCACCTCACCCTTGTAATCTTCTCATCCAGAGAATTATCAAGTGCAACATAATAACTGTAAAAGGCTGCAAATGTTCTCACAAAGCATGAACATCCAAGTAATATACTAGTGTTATTGTTGTTGTTTCCCATTTTGTAGTTGTTTTATTCTGGCTTGATTCCTGGAACCAGGGTAGCTGAGTTGAAGGCAAAGTATACACTTCTTCATGAAACGCTAGTAAGGTAGGCTTATTTCTGGGCCTTTGTTTATGTTGTCATTGTGAATGTAAGGAAATAACCTGCTGGTTAGCACCAGTAGTCCCATCATTCTGATTTCCGTATTATTCATCACCTGCTCTGGGAAGTACACAAACCCAGAACATGTTGGCAAGAGTCCTCTCTTGCTATTGCTTTTCAGCAACTGGCATTCAGTGGCAGATCTCTTTTTAATGTCACCTAAGTTAGCAGCCAGCATCCCTTGTTGTGACCAATGGCCCTTTCTGGAAAATGGAAAGATTGGGTTTTTGTGTGTGGTGGTTGTGCCATCTGGCCTGCCTGTTCCCATGCAGGTAATGATTGCACCCTGAGAGTAGTACACAGGGGAAAAAGCAAACAGCAAACACATGACATACATTTCTAAAGCTATCATGGTCTGTACAGTTATCTTTAAAATCAACATTAAATCATCTGGGTTTTGAGACTACAGTCCATTAAAATGTCACCGACCTGATGTTTCACCCGTTTTGGGACAGGGATTGGTGGGAGGGGCGGAGGTGGGAGGTGGCCATAGGGCCACAACCTAAGCCCGTCAGCGAGGCCGCGCAGCCCTGATTCAGGCCGCGCGGTCTCCTCGGATCTGCGCCCGCTCATTAGCAGAGGAGCTAAAGAGGAGCTGCGCCCGAGGAGCACATGGGGGGGGCTGGAGCCTCCCCTACGGTAAGGGAGCGCACACTAATCCAGCACTGTACAGGATTGCGCCCTAAATGTTCATAGAAAGCAGCAAGCATGTGGCTGGGGAGTGACTTCTTTTTCGGTCCTGTATGAAAGGAGCAAATCTCCTAAAGGGATAGATAATTACTTAGTCCTTTTCCTTTTCTTGGCCAAAATGTTAACCAAAAGTTTATCAGGTCAGGAAACTGGTGTTTTATAGTTTATGGGGTTTGTTTTTTGCTCTGTAAAATTCTATATTACTTGGATGGTACTAAAAAAATTTAATGTCATATGTTAAAATTTTTGTTCTGGTTGCTTTGTATATATACATACAAAAAGTATGTGTTGGAATATGCATATCTGCAAAGCTTTTGTTTTACTTTAGTTTGCAGGAATCGGAGATTCAATTATTACAGGATGCCAAACGTTACACTGCAATTATAGAAGAGCAGGAACAGAAGCTAGAACAAGCAGAACAGTTCCCAGAGGAATCCACCTCGGAGTTGTCCAAACTGAGACAGCAGTACCTGAGATATCATAATGAATATAATGCCATTCAAGAAAGAGAATATGAGATACAGTACAAGTTGAACAGGTAGGTAATATTTCTGGCATTTTCTATTTGACAATTTTTTGGAAGTATATCATTCAGACAGCCAGAAGCCTGGTACCTAAATATTGATAGGGGTGAGTGGAAGACAACAGAAGGAGAACCATAATGTGATGGCTTGCGTGGATCCAGTTGGGTGTTGAATGGGAACCCCTGGAACTAAAGCTGAGGGTGCAATCCTAACCTGGAGTTAGGCTGGCACAGTTAGGCCAGCCATGTTTGCCTAGCACAAGGGCCACCACAAAGTGAGTTTAGACCAGTCTCTGAGTCAGATTGGCCAGCACACAGACATGCATCATTTTCCCTGACTGCAAGAGTGGTCCAAATGCGTTTTATGGTGGCTCTAGTGCTAGCCAAACTGTCCTGGCCTAACTGTGCCAGCCTAACTCCAGGTTAGGATTGTCCTCTGAGTGTTGTACAGACTAGTTTGAGCCCTTGAGGTTTCAGCTGTGTGGTGGGAACCAGAAGGTTTCAGACTCTATGGCGGAAGAGCTGATTTTAAGATTCAGACCTGCTCTATTTGTTATACCCTTGACCCTCCAGGCCCTCACCTTGGGTTCTGCTTTATAGTCACACTAATATTTGATGAAGTGCCAGGAGCCTGTTATAAAAACAGTGTGGTAGCTATAGAGTAGTAAATCTAGAATTTAGACACTTCAGTAGTATTAAACCATTTCATAGCTTTTGAATTATAGTCTTTTTTCCAAGTTTCACACTAAGATGGTTTTAATGTTACTGTTTTCATTATTTATTAATTATTGTTTTATCTGATCTTATTGTTTATAATTTTAACTTTGTGAGCCACCGTGGCAGAAAGGCGGGGTAGAAATCCAATAAATGATAATAAATAAGACGAATAAGAATACCTGCTTTCAGATCATTGATACAATCACCTGGACTACTTGTTAAATTTTCTTCTATGCACATTCTTTTTTCTCTAGTTTGTTAGAAGACAAGAATCTTCTTGAAAAAGAGTATCGTAGAATCCCCAAAGCTAGTGTGAGTATGATGTACATGTTAAGAACATAAGAAGAGCCCTGCTGGATCAGGGCAAAAGCCCATCTAGTTCAGCTTCCTGTATCTCACAGTGGCCCACCAAGTGCCTCAGGGAACACACGAGGCACACACGATGCCTGCATCCTGTTGCCACTCCCTCACACCTGGCATTCTGAAGTAGCCTATTACTAACATAAGGAGGTTGCACCACCCATCATAACTTATAGCCCATGATGGAGTTTTCCTCCAGAAATCTGTCCAATTAAAGGCACCTAGGCCAGATGCCATCACCAACTCCTGCGGCAAGGAGTTCCACAACTTAATTACCCGCTGGGTAAAGGAGTATTTCCTTTTATCTATTCTAACTCTCCCAACACTCAACACTACATTGGGTGAAGGTGGCTACAGCAGATCTCCCAATTTTTCAGTACAAGGGCCACATCGTATACTTTATGCATTTTCATGGGCAAAAAAAATTCGAAGTTTTATAAATGAATGAAGTTTAAATGAATGGTTCAGGTTCAAGATCTCTTATTGGCATATATAACACACACAAAACAAGAACAGTGATAACAATAATCTAGGCTTATTCATAGAACTATGTATCATTGAAAGGTAATTTAATGCAGAATGCAACAAAACAGAGCACATTGAAATATCTGTATTCTATCAAAGGTTACAGCCAATTAATTACAAAAAGAAAGCACAGCTGCCTTATGGAACAAAAAATGACAGCGCAGTCCTACCTTGCCCCTTGTGTCAATGCTACATCATAGTGTCAATGCAAAGGGCGGAGCGCTGAAGCGTGGGCGCCGATCGCCACCCCTGAGTCAGCGCTCAAGCTGTCAGACTGACGCTACGAATAACATCGGCTTGAGAGCACCGACAGCAAGCCTCTCCTGCGTCAGCCAAAGGTTGCTCGCGAAGGGGAGGCTCCATGCCAAAGCGGCATGGGGATTGGGCGAGGGAGGGAGAGGGCGGGCTTGGGAGGCAGCGATACAGCCGCTTCCTAAGCCTGTTCAAGAGGCCGTGTGGCCCTGATTCAGTCCATGTGGTCTCCTCGGATCTGTACCCGCTATTTAGGGGAGGCTGGAATGAACATTCACTTGCCACGGGGATGCTCCAGCCTCCCCTACCCAGCATCTGGCATGGCGCTGGCCGGCCAGCCTTGCCATTCCGGCGCTGGGTAGGATTGCGCCCTGAATTTCCTTAACTCAAAACTGACCAATGAGACTGATTGTTCCAAGAGCCAATGAGGTGTTATTATGATACAGCATGGAACCAATAAGGTAGTAATATGAGTCAGTTCTCATTTCCATGTATCATAATGCAATTACCTACTATATACGGTGCTATTGTGTTTAGCAGAGGAAGAATAACAGCCCCTCTTCATCCCCGCACATCTTTTCTAGTGGCTGTTTGCTGGTGTTCTTCTGCACCCTTTTAGATGGTTTGCAAGGGGAGGAGCATGTGTGAAATGAGACGGATCTGAGGGCTGGAGGACCAAAAACAGGGAGCTCTTCATGTTTCATCTCTATTGGGAACAGAGCAGTACTTTGCTATAAAAAAAAAATGACTGCCTGTTCAGCCTTCTAACATTGTGCTCCCAACCAAGCAGCCCCATCTTTCACATGCTTTGTTCCATTCGAAGTTCTATGCATTTAACAGAGCCCCTCACTGGGGGGGGGGCTGCAGGGGCTGGGTGGGGGTGCTTGTAGAACTCATCTCTAACCAATGCAGGGCACACTTTTTATTCACTTATGGTGCAATCCTAACCTGGAGTTAGGCCCAGGAATGTCGCAAATGCACTGTAAAATGCATTTGGACCACTCTCAGAGTCAGGGGGGCAGTTTGCCAGCCTCCCTGACTTAAGACCGGTGCAAAATGTTTTACAGTGCATTTGTGACACTCCTGGGTGGCACAAGGGACTTGTGCTGGCCTACTTTCAAGTTAAGATTGCACCCTTATTTAACTTGATTTGATTTTGTCAGAGTGGCTACAAAATCTTCTTTGCTCCCAGGCAGCAGATGCCTTAGAGCGCAATCCTACCTTATGCTGGCCTAATAAGGCTGACATAGCAGGGCCATATCCCAAGGCCCATTAGGAGGTGGCAGCAGCAACGTGCAGGACAAGGAGAGGTTTTCCCCTTGCACCCGCGTAAGCTCCAGTGACCCCTATGGGCCTGCCTGGATCTGCACCTGCAAAGTATCAGGTGCAGAGGAACGTGCATGGGAGCAGCCTGAATTGGGGCTGCTGTGGCTGGAAACCAGCGTTAGGATATGGCACTACTGCCGTCCTGCGTCACAACCATGTCATAACCGCCGTCTCCACCCACTGCGCCATCCAGTTAAGCCCCAGAACGCCTCTGGAACACCCTCGCACAGGCCCTGCGCCGACCGAGCAACGCCAGTGCTTGACTGGCGCACAGCTGGCGCTGCTGATGGTCGCGCCAGCGCCCAAGTGCTGGCACTGCCACTTGCGCCGGCTGAGCACCATAGCACTGACACAGACGCACTTTACGGCACATTCACAACAGTGTTCGGCCGGCGCAAAAGCGCAGCACCAGTGCTAAGGGGGATATAGGATTGTGCTGCCCATTGTGCAACTGAACCTGAATGTAAAGCAGTTACTCCACCACTGAGCTACGACTTTTTCCATTCTTCCCTCACCTCGGTTCCTCTAATTCTATCTTATCTATTTCATTCCTCCTTTGTTGTTCCTTGTCTCTGAGGAGATGATTGACCCCAAACAAAATAAACAAATGTAATACACAGAACAAATGTAATACCACATTCACAAGATTTGGTAAGGGTATTCTAGGAATGTAACTGGGCAGTAGTGTTAAAGGTCAACAAACATGCATGCAGCTCATGGGCCTGTGTGTCAGTGCAATCCAATGCGGCCTGCCACATCGACGCTACATCATAGCGTCAACATAACGTTGTGAGTGCCGACATGGGGGCGCTTAAGCAATGGGACCGGCACTGCAGGCAGCACTGGTCCCGTTGCGCCCGCGCCGAGCCTCCCTTGCATCAGACGAAGTCAGCTGGTGCAATAGAGGCGCAGAGTCCGTCCAGACATGGGATTGGGGGAAGGAGGTTTCGGGCAGGACGTGGGTGGACTTGGGCTGATTCGGGCCACGTGGTCTCCTCGGATCTGTGCCTGCTGCTGAGGAGGCGCACATTTGAGTAGTGCATTGGGGAGGCTGGAGCCTCCCCAACGGTAAGGGCGCAAACATGGCCTTGCTGTTGGGAGGCTCCAGCCTGTCCTATACTGCGCTTGAATTTGGCATAGGGCTGTCAGCCTTGCCAATCCAGCGCAGTATAGGATTGCACTCTGTATGTGTGTGTGCGAGAGAGAGAGAGAGAGAGAGAGAGAGAGAGAGAGGCTTTCAGTCCGCATCACCAATGACCAGGTTCCTACCCCGGGGTAAGAGCGCAAACATGCCCTTGCTCCGTGGAGGCTTCAGCCTGCTCCCAGGCTGTGCTGGATACAGTGTGGGAACGCCAGCCTGCCTGTTCCAGTGCCTCTTAGGATTGCACCCTCAGTGAATGCAGTCACTGAGCTTTGTTGCGTTTTTTTTTTTTTTTTTTTAGGATGCAGAACGGAGAATTAAGGCCCTGAAGGAAAGCTGTGAAGAGCTCCGTAAAGAAACAACTCACAGGAGGCAAGAAATTAAAGTCCTGAAAGAAGATCTGTCATCAAGGCAAAAGCATCTGACTAAGGATCAGAAAGAACTTGAAGAGCTACTTAAAACGCAAGAAGAGCTGAAAGTAAAACAAGGCTAAGTGCACAATTGCGTGTAATCCTGTGCCTGTTTGTGTGCATCTACTTAAGGGGCTACTTTCCATGGTGCTTACATGTTAATATGATGTAGAAAAGAGGCTAGAAAAAGTTTTAAGAAGAGCAGCAGTTTTCTGTTTGAGGGAAACAAACTTGGATTCTATTCTTTTTTTTCCCCATTACCCTTATGCAAGGTTAATGTTAGTAAGTTTAAAAACAGTGCACAGAATTTATATCCATGTAAGCCAATATTTATATTTTTATCATTAGGATGATCTAGTCCGTCTTCAAGCCATTCCTATACAAATCGGAAAGGAAATGGAGAAAATAAACCGCAAAAAACAGTATGTTTTCTTTTCATATGTTTTGTTTGCCCAATATTATGCGGATTCATAACAGTCCTGTGCACAATGCCAGCTTTCCTTGAATTTAAGAGCACAGTCCTAACCTGAAGTTAGGCTTTCACACTTAGTCCAGCAAGTTTGGCTGGCACAATGGACACCATAGAATATATTTGGACCACTCTCGGAGCCAGAGAGGCCAGCACACAGATGTGCGCCTTCCTCCCTGACTCTGAGGGCGCAATCCTAAGCAGCGCTGGACTGGTGAGGCTGATGGGCCAGCGCCATATCCAGCGCTGCTTAGGACGGGCTGGAGCCTCCCCTGTGTGCTCCTTGGATTTGCACCTGCTAAAGAACAGCCGTACGGCCACCTTCCAAGCCCGCCCAAGTCCCACCTCCCACCTCCCACCAATCCCCGTTCCAATACTCAGCAGAGAATCTCTTGCGCCAACCGTCTTCAGTCGGCACAAGGGAGTCTCTCCGTCGGCACTCTGAAGCTTCAGCGCTTTAGCGCCAATGCGGGGGTGCTGCTCGGCACCTGCACGCCGGAGCTCCGCCCCTTGCTTCAACACGATGACGTTGCATCGACGCAAGGGGCACCCTAGAATTGCACTGTGAGAGTGGTCCAAATGTGCTTTACGGTGTCCCTTGTGTCAGCCATACTTTGCAGGCCTAACTGTGCTGGCCTAACTCCAGGTTAGGATTGTGCGCTAAGGCTTCTAAAAATGATCTTCTGGAATATTTCTTACTGCCCCCCTGGAATGATCAGCCCACAAATGAGTTGCCCCTTGGAAGCTGCATGGAACTGTATGCCAGGAAGCCCTCATGGAGTGGAAAATGCATATCGTGCCCTTAATTGCTTGTTCTTGATGTCATGGTTTTGAAATAGTCATTTGAGAATCATTTGAAAATCATTTAAGATTTTCATTGGATTTTTACTGAAATAGAAAAGGTGATGCCATTGCACAGGAGGTGAACAAAGAAAAAGGGATCCATGTTTTCTGATACCAAAATCTTTTTTTGTTCAGAGAAACAGAAAAGAAGAAGATAGCCATGCAAGAAGAAACCCAAGAAATAATAGATACCCTTAAAAAATTTGAGGATAAATATAATGAGGCAACAGAAGAGAAGGAAGATGTGATGAAAGAGTTAGATGGGAAAAAGGCTTTGCTTGAAAGCAAAGAACGAGAATTCATCAATTTTACAAAGATGCATGAAATAAACAAAGAGAATGAAGGGAGCGCCATAGCAGAAAGGTTAGTTTTGCAATCATAGGCCATATTTATGTATTTAAAGGTGCAATCCTAACCTGGAGTTAGACCATCACAGTCAGGCCAGCAAAGTTTGGCCAGCACAAGGGATACCATAAAGCACATTTGGACCATTCTTGGAGTCAGGGAGGATGACACACATCTGTGTGCGGGTCTCTCTGACTCCGAAAGTGGTCCAAACATACTTTACGGTGTCTCTTGTGCCAGTCAAACTTTGCTGGCTTAACTGTGCTGGCCAAAGTCCAGGTTAGGATCTCACGCTTAGTAAGGCAATTGAGAGCGCAATCCAACCCAGCGCTGGATTGGCAAGGTCAGCAAGTCCAACACATACGCTCCCTTACTGTTGGGGATGCTCCAGCCTCCCCTATGCGTTACTCAGATCTGCGCCTGCTAAACAGCCGCATGGCCTCCTGGATAGCCCTAGGATTAGGCTGTATGGCCGAAACTGGAGTCCACCCTTGTCCCGCCCTCCCTTGCCCACAATCTCCCTTCCGCAGCCAATCCCCTGCGCAGCCCGACACAGAGCCTCCCTCGCACTGTCCAGCTTCTGCAAGAGAGGCTCAGCGCGGGTGCCACAGGACTGCCTGCAGCACCTGTCCTGTTGCTGTAATGCCGACACAGGGTTGCCAATTGGCGCCCCTGCATCGGTGCTACTCATGACACGTTGATGCTACCATGTAGCGTCGACGCTAAGGGCGCGCTAGGATTGTGCTGTGAAATATTTGCATCTACCAGTTGACTCACTGATTTTCTTTTTTTCCAAAACACTTACATAGGGGCAGTATAGAAATTGGTTTCCGTAACTGTGTTGTGATGAAACAAAAGCTACATGATGTTTTGAGTCGCATGCAAAGGGAGAGAGAACGTGACCTCAGAAATTTTAAAAAGATGGAGATGCAGCTGAAAATCGCTCAGGAGGGCTTAGAGCACGTTAAATCACACCATGACAGGATCCTTCTAGAGGTCTGTATCACTAACGTTCACTAATTGTATTGTTTCTGGTCAAGGTGGAGTCCTCAGAATTTCCAGGGAGAGCACAGAAAAATTATTGTCTAAAATCCCAGAAAGCACATAACCAGCACAACTAAACTAGGGCTGCAGTCCTCTACCCTGTTTCCTGGGAGTAAGCCCCATTGAATATAGTGGGGCTTACTTCTAAGCAGACATGCATAGGATTGCATTGCAGGCAGACAAAGGATCTGACTCAGTAGAAGGCAGCTTTTTATGTCTCTGATTGCCTTGCCTGGGATACCTAATAAAGGATGTTATAGTCAGCAAATATTGTTTTATTAAGAGGTATGCCAAAGAATGGGTGGGATTGAGCAGTCATTTTTTTCAGTGCATTCAGATTCATTGCTCCTTTTCTGTCCTCAGCCAGGGCTAGAGGTCATATCTGATCTAAGGCTAAGGGCTGATTATTTTCCGGTGTGATGGAATTGCTAAAGAGGATGTAAACTCATTGGAGAGAAGAACTGAAAGCAGCAACACGTGCATGTGTCCTATGGCAATGTCTAGAATATTATTATTATCTGACAATCTGGTAGCAAAAACCTGGTCAGAATTTATAACTATATTTTGGATCTAGGCAGATGTTTGCTTAATCACACAGTTTGATTGGTTGAGTGCTTTGTAAATAGCAAATAGGAGGTTACAGAAATGGTGAAATCATAGCAGGTGGAATGGAGCTTTCTTTGTTCACCCCCACTGTGGTTTCGAGTCCAGTTGGGCTTCCCTATGAACCATTTTTAAAAGGGAAAAAAACTGCCTTTGTCTCTGTCATAGTAAACATGACAATTTAAGTCAGGGTCGTCCCAACCATAGTGCTCGTTTTGGAATATTCAGCATTTGTCTAAAATTATGCAAAAATGCTTATTTCCCCAAACGATGCTGTAGTTTCCCAGTGCTGCTCCACTGCACAAACTCATGTGAGAAGTGCAGTATTGACGGAATCGTGGACCTAACAGAAGTACTTCTTCCCTGTATGATAACCCTGAAACCAGTTATTTCACTTCCTCAGAGTGTCAGATGCAGAATTTTCTTGTGCAACTGCTTACAGTGCAGTTGTGACTTTAACAAAAAAACAAAAAACCCATGCATAAGCTATCCAAGCTTCTTGTCAAGCCTTCACAACTAGGGGAGTTTATTGTACATGTAAGTGCTGTTTGGGCTCTATGACCTTCCTTTCACTGAAGTAAATTAATGGCGCCTAAAATACTTTGTTGGGAAATCTACCCTTTTGTAAATATTTCTCTGAATTGCAAAATGATGGGCAGTCACAAGACAAAAATGTTGTGTTAAGCCCAATTCCTTAAGTGATGGGATGTATCACAAGTCCTGTTGTTGGCAGTATGAGCAAATCCCGGATGCCAAGCTGGTGCGACAGCAGGAACTGGCATTAATCTGGAATAGTAGCTCCATAACAGCTGCAAGCTGGGAGAAGTATCCCATACTGATGCACAGGACAGAAATGGTAGTGTCGGGGCACAATGTTGGCTTGTGCCAACAGTCATGTGATACCAATGGCAAAGGCATACAGCCACTTCCAGGCTAGCTATGCCAGCACATAAGCTACATATATCATGATATGTCAGGGATCTGCCTGTGGGGAGTTATATATATAACTTCCGACGGAAGTTATACAACTGCTGCAGAATATATGATTTGCAGCACTAATACCAAAACAACTGTTATATTTTACATTAGTTTTTCAGGTTTTGCCCTTAAGCAAAATTCAGAAGCTTTGTTCTAGCCAAGGGCAAGGGCAACGTTCCCCTGCCTATGGGCCAGAGGCCACATCTGTGAGTGGATAGAGGGCCTCTACTGAGGATCGTTCCATGCTCCTCGGCCACAAGGATGGTACTGTGGCTTGGCGAGACCAGAATTGGTTGCTGAACTTGCTATCTGAGACTGCACAATCCTGAGACTGTGGAAACTTTTCCTGCGCCACCCTGCTTCCACAGTTGCAAGTGTGGGGCTGGTGATAATAATGCTGTTCCTTTTGGGGCTACGGGCGGGATGATGTTGGGTGGCAGGCCAGATACGGTCCATGGGCCATAGGTTACCAACCCCTTTTCTAAATATTTGGATTCTGTGTCTACATTCTGACTCTTCTTTCTTTTTTAATGCAAATTTAAAGAATATTTTTTGCTACCTTAAAACACCAGCTTCCTTCCTTTGCATATCTGAACAGTGTCTGGCTTTCTTTCTATAGATAGATGCTGTTCCTAAAGATGATGGGTCACTGATAGAAAGGCGAAGGGAACTGCAGAGGGAAGTTGAAATAGCAAAGAGAAATCTGTCCCAGGAGGTAAGTGATTGCTGTTCTTGACCACATGCTTTTTCTTGCTAATTTTCATTCTCAGTATAAACATGATCTTCAACATACATGTTATGATTAGTATTTCTCTCCCAAAAATGCCAATAAATAGCATTTTGTTTCTCAAAAAGATACTGAGAAACAAAAAGAGTTGCACCCAAAGGTTCCTTTCTTCTGGATAATAGGAATCTTTGAACCAAAACCTTTGAGCTCATAAGACAAAAAAATAAAATATCCTTGTTACTGACAGTACTTTTTAAAATGTAAGTAACGTGCACACACGAGGAGAATAATCATGTTCACGGACCCACTGTGTTGACCATTGGCACGTCTGTGCACTTGGTAGCAAAAGGAAAGGCAGCAAAAGGATGACTGAGGCCAGAGCAAAAGGGGCACCAAAGTGGAGGGGAAAGTACTCAAGAACCAAAACAAGGGATTTGAACTGGGACGTGTTATACTAACACACTTAAGAATTCTCTTAAGAATCAATGGCAGTGTAAGAAACAAGAAGGTACAGTTTACCATATGTTGTACAAAAGCAAAAAAATATTGGGCTCAGATTCACCAGCAGATGCAGTGAGGTAAGGTAAGCTTATGAATGAAAGCAGAAGCCTTCTTGCTGGGTATAATTGAGGATCAGGTACTAAAAGATTTTGAAACCTTGCTTTTGTATGTGACAACCGCAGCAAGGATGTTGTATGCACAGTATTGGAAGGTTCAAGAGGTACCTTCAGTTGAAGACTGGTGGATAAAAATTTTGGACTTAATGCAAATGGACAAACCTACGACTTTACTTAAAGAGAAGTCAGTAAAGTCATTTATGGACAACTGGAAACCACTCATTGACTTCCTACATAAGAAGGGGAATTTCAGAGCAACAAATTACGGACTTGATGAATAGGTGGATGATTTAAACATAAAATGTTATGCTGGGGATTAAAGTAAGTGATAAGGAGATTTTTTAAAAAGTATTAAAAGAAGAGAATAAGAGGTTGGCTAAGAGACACAATTTTTAACAGGAGCAGTTATTGATATATTGTAAAGGTCATAAGTATTGGGCAGTGCAATCGTACCTCCCGTGCAGCGCTGGCACAATGGACTTGAGCCAGCGCTGCGTGCTTAGCACTGACACCAATTGGGTGCCCTGCGTCGGGGCTAAGACCACAGGGCTGGCGCTGTGGTGCCCACGCAGCGCCTCCCTTGCGTCGGCCAAAGCCAGCCAGTGCAAGGGAGGTGCCATGACAGTGTGCCCCGGGGATTGGTGGGAAGAGGGCAGAATGTGGGCGGGATGAGGGCGGGACATGGCAGGCCTCAGATTCAGCTGCTCTTTAGCGGGCACAGATCCAAGGAGCACGTAGGGAAGGTTTTTTAGAAGGAACAGAGCAGAGATGGACACAACATCAGGGGAGAAGGGACATAGGCAGATAGGCTGAGCTTCCCAGAGGAATCTGGGAAAAGGAAGGAAAGATTTTGGGATGCAAGGAAGGAACATAAAAAGAGCCCTGCTGGATCAGGCCAAAGGCCCATCTAGTACAGCTTCTGCATCCCACAGTGGCCCACCAGAAGTGTATGGAAGCAATCAAGAGAACAAGATAGCCATATCTTGTTGCCACTCCCTTGCACCTGATATTCTGAGGTAGTTTACTTCTAAAACTAGAAGGTTGCACATGCCCATCACAACTTCTAACCTGTGATTATCTTTAGAAATCTGTCCAATCCCTTTTTTAGGCCAGACACCATCTCCACATCTTGTGGCAAGGAGTTCTGTAGACTAATTACATGCTGGGTAAATAAATATTTTCTTTTTGCTGCTCTCTCAGCACTCATGTTTAGTGGATGTCCCCCAAAAGCGAGGGAAGGAAAAGGGGAGAAAATCAGTAGGGGGCAACTCAACAGGGAGGAAAGAAACAGGATAAAGGAAGTGGGCAGCACAATCCTAAATTGCGCTGGATTGGTGAGGCTGGTGGGCCTGCGCCAAATCCAACACACCTTAGGTCGTCCCCTTGCCCCAGGGGAGGCTCCGGCCGCCCCTTGGGGCTTCTCAGATCTGCACCTGCTGTATAGGACTACGCGGCCTCCCAGCGGGGCCTTGGATGCGGCCTCACAGCTGCATCCCAGCCCCACCCCCTCCCCAGGCCAGCCTGCCTGCCAGCCCACCCATTCCCTGCCCACCCCACCCAGTTCCGCCTCCTCCCCACCCTCCCTCCTCCCAGAACTGCCCCTGCGCCATCCGAGTTCGGCTCTCCACGGGTGTTCCCAGATCGGCGCTATGTGGAGGGCGGGATTGCGCCCTCAGACTGTGGCAAAAAGGTCCAGCATGGAGGCACTCTCTGTAGTTAAGTCTGAACTGAGGGGTACAGGAAAGGATGGATCTAAGAACAGGCCATGAAAGCCCTTCACGCACTAGCAGGGCAGCTAACCTCTTGCGTTGAATGTATGTGATGTCCCTTTGGCCTGTTCTAGCTCTTCTCATGTCCTTTCTTGTTTTCCTTTATTTTTATTTTTTTTGCTCTCGTGGTAGCGGCGTTGTCAGTGCCACTGCCAATTGCTTCCAAGGGGCTGCAGTTTGCCACCAAAGGGCCCTTCTGCCGCCAAGCACAGCACAGAGCTCCACTCAGCGTGGGCTCAAACGCCCTCGTGCCACCCTGGGACGTGGCACCTGGGTCAGTCTGCCCTGGTTGCCCCACCCAGTGCTGCCACTGCCCATGGTTCTTCACACACTACTGTTGTTCCCCATGGTTGCCTTCCCCCACTGCTGCCGGGCTACATGATGTCTTCCACCTTTGTTTACCAAATCGTTTGCTTCTCCTTCTTTAAGCTCCTCAGCAAGTTTTTCCTGAACAACCTCTGTCTCACTTTTCCCATGCCTGGGGCTCACCCTCCTTTTGAAAACCCCAGGGCAAAGGGATATTCTGTTCAAGCCCTACTGCTCTGTGCTCATTGACTAGATGATAAAGCATGGTAAAAATTAAAGAAGGTTAAAGGTTTCCCCATGACCGAATGGTCTAGTCATGACCGACTGTAGGGGGCGGTGCTCATCTCCGTTTCAAAGCCTGTAGAACCGGCGTTTTTGTCCGAGGACAAGCTTCCGTGGTCATGTGGCTGGCATGACTCTACGCCGTAGTGTACGGAACACCGTTACCTTCCCACTGAAGTGGTCCCTATTTATCTACTTGCATTTAGGTGCTTTTGAACTGCTAGGTTGGCAGGAGCTGGGACAAGCAACAGGAGTTCACTCCGTCACGCAGTCTTGAACTCCCAACCTTGCGGTAGAAAGCCCATGGTAAAAATAGGAGCACTTAAATTTAGGATGAAGGCCTCCTTGGATCTCCAGATTTATGGAAGAGATGTGCTTAATGCAGTGCTGTGTTCTACCTGCCTTGACATGACAGTGCAAATCTTGCCCCATCCCCATGGAATACTTTGTGGCTTCTGCTGGTTTCAATCTAGAAAACATCAACAGATGTCGAGGCACGGATGCTGGAGCAGTGCATTGCTGAAGAAGACCAGCTTTTTAAGGCTTTGGAACAATACAGAGATGATGTCACCAACTTCATTCGTATGACTCAGCTCAAGGCTGATGAAAGGGAACAAAAATCAAAGGATTTTTTAAAAGCTCAGGTGAGAAGAAGCCAACAGATGATTGGGTTAGTTCATTAGATCTCTATGCTTACCTGGACTGAGTAGGTGTCTGTAGATTTCAGACTTAAATTATTGTCCTGTGTGCTTTAATCATTGGACAAATGACTCTAACCCAGTCTCAGATATAAATCACTGGCAACTCTACGTTTATCTGTGATATAACTATTACTTTTCCCTCCTGTGCCCACATCCCCTGGGAAGTCACAAGATTTAGGACTGCACTGTGAAGCTGGGTAAGTTGCTTTGTCATTCACAGCCTGTTTCCAGCAAGAAGATGTTTGTTTTATTTATTGAACTAATTATATCCCACCTTTCTCTCTAGAACAGTGCTAACTGCCCTGCAAAAAGCCGAGTTCCTGCAGTTTGCAGGCTTGTGTAAATATAGGGAGATAAATGTTTGAGCATCTTTTTTCTGGTGTGTTTTTTACAGAAGTCTGTCAGTGACAGGTAGGGCAGTAACACTACCAGGAGGCAGAGCACCAAAGAGCCTCGTGGATAGTCAGGGAAACGACACGCCACTGCAACGCTTGCAGTGGCGCATTGTTTCCCCAGTTTTCAGAGGTGCGAAGTGTCCAAAAACCACATGGCTTTCCGGTGCCCCCCCTCCAATAGCAGGGGAAATTAGGCACCACTGCAAGGCACCTCATTTCGCCCACCATCGGAGGGGCGGAGCACTGGTAGCCACGTGGCTTTCCTGTGATCTGCATCCCAAATAGTCATGGAAATGAGGCACTGCAGTGACATGTCATTCCCCTGATTATCGGGGATGTGGCACACTGTAGAGCCACATCACTTCCTGGTGCTCCACATCCCCAATAGGGGAAATGAGATGCTGCTACAACTTGCACCCACCTGGGAAGCTGCTGTGTTTTCGGCTCACATTGCCAAAACTGGCTAGAGAGGTGGCTATGCGGGCACATTTTCGCCCTACATGGCCGCTTCTCATTCTCAGTGGCAGGGGGTGGCATCTGCACCCCCCCCAAGGCTAGCGCCTTGGGGCATTTCCTCCCCTTGCCCCCATCAGGTATGCCACTGGTCTGCATAGGTTTGGGTCATTAACTTTCTCTCCATTATTTTAGAATTCTACAATCTGTGGTTATGACAAAGCATATCATTTTGGGAGATAGTTTCATAAACTGTGAGCGCTAGACAGGTGCTATATGTGTCATTTTGGGGGCTGGGACTACACACCTGTCAGTTGGAGCTGTGTGCATGGTTCCTGCAGCAAGGAGGACACAGTGTCAGGCAGATGGTCAGCACTGTTCACTTTGACAGTAACGTTCCCATATTTCAAGGTGGGAGTAGAGGGATCAGAATCTCCAAATATCAGAAGTTGACACATGCCTGCCTCTGTGCACCCCATTGCTGTGGACTTCTCTCCAGCATTTCCAATCAATACTTTTGCTTCTTTATTCTTATTTCCTGTCCTTTGCTTAGCAGTAAAAAAGGTAAAGGTTTCCCCACGACCAAATGGTCTAGTCGTGACCGACTGTAGGGGGCGGTGCTCATCTCCGTTTGTAAACCTGTAGAGCCGGCGTTTTGTCCAAGGACAAGCTTCCATGGTCATGTGGCTGGCATGACTCTACGCCGTAGTGCACGGAACGCCATTACCTTCCCACCAAAGTGGTCCCTATTTATCTACTTGCATTTAGGTGCTTTCTAACTGCTAGGTTGGCAGTTGCTGGGACAAGCAATGGGAGCTCACTCTGTCACGCAGTCTTGAACTCCCAACCTTCCGGTCGGAAAGCCTAGCAGCGGCGGTTTAACCCGCTGCGCCACCAAAATGCGTACAAAATGCCAAAGGGAAAGATGACTTGCCTAGTGAGTAATCCTATACATGCAGACAAGCATGCAGTTCTGGTTTTGTTCCTGAACTCATTCATCCAGCATTTCTGTATTTGAACCGTTGTTTCACTGTTTTGGAAAATGGGCATGTTTATAATAATCTTCGTGCAACTGTACCTTAGAAATACCTTAGAACCAAACATTCACTACTGTTTCTTGCAGGTACGACTGAATAGCATTGTTAGAGAAATAAAAACGAAGGACTTTGAAATAAGGGAATATAAGAAGAAGCAAAAAGCAATTCAGAGACAGTAAGGAAATTATACATTTGTCTAAAGTAAATTTTTTTTTGGGGGGGGGGGTAGATTGTATTCCAGAAAAGCAGTCTGCAATTATGGGTGCAATCCTAAACTGGAATTAGGCCAGCATAAATTAAGCCAGCAAAGTTTGGCCAGCATAAGGGACACTGTAAAGTATGTTTGGGCCACTCTTGGAGTCAGAGAGGCCAGCACACAGACGTGAGCCATCCTCCCTGACTCCCAGAGTAGTCCAAAAATGCTTTATGGTGGCTCTTGTGCTGTCCAAACTTTGCTGGCTTAGCTTATGCCGGCCTAACTCCAGTTTAGGATTGTGCTCTATGTTACATACATTAATGATTAGGTTCATTTGGTGATTAGCTTCTTGTATGGCAATAGATGATGGATGCAGTGGCGTTTCTACAGGGATGGCAAAGCTCTAAGTTTTGCAAGAAGCCTTACCTTGCAGTGGAGATTACTCCTCTCCTGCACCGTTTTAGCCAATCTTGGAGTTGCTTACTGGCTACAGCAGCAAGGGAGAGGAGGGTTTTACACGACAGGGTAAGGCTTCTTGCAAAACTTAGAGCTTTGCCATCCCTGTAGAAACGCCTCTGGATGGATGCATATAATTTATTTTCCCTAAAACATCTTTGGTTTTCAGAATGAAAGAATACGCTAAAATGTATGACATTGTACGCCATGAGAGAAACAAACTGGTCAATTTGGTTCATGCCGCCCGCCAAAAAACAGCTGAAATGAAAGACAGGGTTAAAATGCTGGATAATGATATGGAAATCTTAAGGAATAATGCTGTCATTAAAGACAGGTGAGTATCTGGATAATTCTAAAGAACAATCTTCCTTGACTTGTGTAACTAAGAGAGATAGAATGCATGTGTTGGCCCATTGTATTCTTTTTTTAACAGCATGGGGGCATGTGAAATGGGGTGAAATTGCAGCAGAGGGGGTAGGGACTTTAGCACTTTGCTATTGCTGCAGTTCCGCTCCTAATCCCCTCCCCTGACACTATTTGCAGTAGAAAAAAAGCCTCAATTGGCTTGCAGCTGGAAGTTTTTTCTGCTGTCAATAGAGTGCTGGAGGACTTGGGTTTGTAACCATGGCGGGGGCAAAGTATTAAACTCCCCTACCCCCCACTGCAGTTTCACCCTTTCTCATTTGACCCTAAACCGGGGGAACAATTGCCAACACACATCATACTAATGTGTAGTTAGTCAATCATTCTCATTATGTGGCATATGATCAATGGTGTCATGCAGGGGGTACGCGAGTACCGGTTTCTAGGATTACAGCTGGCCCCGCCCATTTGCCCGCCCACTCGTCGACTCTGCCCTCTGCAACGTTTGAATTTCCTGCATGTTTGAGTTGCCTGCATGTTCTCAGAGCCAGGCAGGCAGGCAGGCAGCGAACGGAGCCTTTCCTTTCCTTGCCACTGAAAAATGAGTTGCTCTGGGGTTTTAACATGATGCCAGGCCTCCTTAACATGTTCTGGGGGTGCTGTGGAATACTGTTGCAACTGTTGGGTCAGTTTAAAATCATCTGAGGCCTCAAAAAAGGCTTTTTTCATGTCACTTCCTGCCACGACATCACTTCTGGCTTATGACGTCACTTCCGGTGGGCGGGTCCCGACACGTGCCAATCAAAAGTGAGTACCTGTTATTAAATCATTTAGATGACACCACTGCATATGATATCTCTTTATACAGGCATACCCTGGTATCTGCTGGGGTTCCCTTCTGAATCCCCCATGGATACTGCATCAGTGGATACTGGGGCACACCTGTATTTGCTACTTTATTGCATTTTAATACAGTTTCACCTTCATCCCATTAAAAAGATATCTCTGTATAAACAGGCTTATGCATGCGTGTCACTGTCTAGATTGAAAATGGTATGTCTGCATCCAAGTGCACATCCAGATCAGACTGCAGTCTAACAAATTCCAGTGTGCCCTCAGTATGGCTGCATGCTTAGCGTGCTGGCCGTATTCCTAGGAGACCTAGGTTCAGAATTCACTCAGCCACCAAATGTCTTGGGTAATATTGGGTGAGTTCCTATCTTCAGCCTAATTTATCTTACAGGGTCATCGTCAGAATACAAGGGGAGGGTGGAACAAAGCATGCTTCTGTGGTGGAGACAGCTGCATGCTGCAGTGAGAAGCCACTTCCAGGAGCAGCGAGATTGCCCAGTGCTTCGTAGCATCCTTAGCAATGGGCACAGGGGAGAGCTGGGGCCAGGACTCATCAGCCTCTTAGAGGAGTGCTGGAGACTGAGTGGAGTCAAGGCAGGTGGGGCAGGTATAAGAGCAGGGAGGGAGAGGACATGGAGGTTGGTGGAAGGGAGTGTGGAGAGCCGGAGGCGGGAAGGAGACTTATGGAGACATGAGAGAAGGCAGAAGCAGGGAGCAGTAATGGAGTGAGTGAGAGGAGGATGAAGGGATTGGGGACTTCTTCAGCAGGGCCGTGGAAAGGAAGGAGCAGGGAAGGCCGTGCAGGGTAAGCTCAGGCAGGCTCAGTGTGAGCTCAGATCTCTGTGAAACACAAGCACTAGCGAGGACCAGGAGCACACCTGGAAAGTAGTGGGAGCAGCAAAATGCCCGTAAAGAGCACATCTTGCAGCAAGATACTTGTGAGTACAGGACTTTATTACACAGTCTATACAAACATCTGATTCTGATCCCTATGACACTGGCCTCCCCCATGGGTGGAGGCGGGGGCACTAAGGAGATGACGACTACCCTGAATTTTTGGACCAAGAATGGGATAAAAATGCACTAAATAGATAATAATGTGAATGTCCCTCCCCATCTTGATTACTCCAGATCTCCTCGCCCTGCTCCAGGCAAGTTGCCACTTGCACATCTGCATCTCAGATTTTAGCAGAAGCCTGGAAAGTGGATGAGAAAAGACCCTCGCTCTCCCCCTCCCCCTCCTCCTGTGAAATCTGTTATAAAACTGGTTGCTAAGAATGCATGTGTGCTCATATACCTTCAATTGCTATGGGCTGCCAGGAACAGAAAAAAAGAGCTGTATAGGATAGAGCATGTCGTTCCCAGGCAAATCAGAAGTGACAGGAACTCTTGGATAAACTAATTTGCAGGGGAGAGAAAACAAGCGTCTCGCGCACTTCAGAGGAACACAGCAAAAGGGGGCTGGTGGTATCTCAAGTATGTTATTACAGCCCAGCTCAGCTGGTAACTGTGTCTACCTCAGTACATGATCAAAGGGAAGATGGCTGGCTCAGAGATTGAAATCGGGACATGTGAAATACCCACTGACAATCATATCTTGAATTCATGAGATGCTCAGGTGTAGTGGAAATACACTAGTAGCACGTTCTAAAAGTGAACCTTTAGAATAGGTTTACATCTGAAACAAATTGTGGCCTAACTTCTAAAATCACATTAAAAAGGCAGCTTACCAGATGAGACCATTGTGAAAGATGTTGCTCAAAGTTTCTCGGTTTGTAAGAAAATAGATGGGCAATGAACCCCTTTTACCTATAATGGGCAGAATTATTCTTTAATGTAATGTAAAAATATAATGTAACGTAGTGTAAAAGTTCAGGATGTAGAATTTATGAAGTGCAGTTGGAAATGTTTAATAATTGGGAGATTGAGGGGCAGCCCAGTCCTAAGTAAATTCCCATGTGGCAGTGCAGTGGTGCCAGTGCAGACTACGCTGGATCCCGCAGGGGAATGTCGACTGTTGGCACTCTCACCGGGGCAAGTGGATATTTGTCCCCTTCCCTGAGGGTAAGCCCCAGCAGCTGCTATGGGTCAGTTTGCGCCAACTATATTGCTGGTGCAAGTTAAAATACCTCCGTACAGGCAGATCAGCCCAGGGAAGGGAACAGGATACACTGCACTGTAGTCCCACTGATCCCACCCACGCCCCCGGGCCCAATCCACCACCACCCCTGTTGCCGGGCCATGTTAACTTAAAAAAGAAAAGAAAAGAAATTGTGACTGAAATTAGTAAATAATTTCAAGAACCTGTAACTTTTGTAATATTTTGTAATATATAAAATAAAAATAATAGTATGAAAAAAGAACGCAATGAGGTATTTCAAATGAACCTTCCCCCCCCCCCTTTGGCAGATAGCAACAGGTTGAGCACATGTGGAATAGGACTGCAACTGTAGTGGGAAAGTAGGGGTTAAAAGCCCTCCCCCACTGTGCTCCTAATCCATGGGGATGCAATTCAGTGTTGTTCCACATTTAAAAAGTAAACACACTTGGAAAGCCCACGCGTAGAGTATTTTCCTTATTTTTCAGAAAACTGCAAAAATACCTGCTGAAGCAATCCAATAACCTCGCCATCAAAGACAGCATCCACAACGACGTCTGCAAAGTTCTTCAGGCACTCCAGGAGATGAAAGAAAAGCGAGAGCAGCAGCTGATGGATGTGGAGAGACTCACCAACATGCTGGCTCGTGTGGAGGAAGAAATGGTGCAGCTGCGCAAGCAGTATGAAAGGGCCGTTCAGCGCCGAAACGAGAGGTAGGAGGTGGGATGAGCTGCAAGGCCTGGTTGGTTCAGGGGTACTAACAGCAGGCTCAGATCGTTGAGCACCTGTCACCTTATAAGTGAAACAGGAACACCCTCCAACACGATAGTGGTTTCTGCATACATGGGGTGAGGGTATTGAATATATGTTTCCCTGGAGAAGGTTCCAGGATGATACTTTTTTACTCAGCGGGTGATTAATCTGTGCAACTCCTTGCCATAGGAGATGGTGATGGCATCTGGCCTAGGTGCCTTTGAAAGGGGATTGGACAGATTTCTGGAGGAAAAGTCCATCGTGAGCTATAGGCCATGACGGGTTGTGCAACCTCCATGTTAGAAGTAGGCTACTTCAGAATGCCAGCTGCAGGGGAGTGGCAACAAGATGCAGGCATCTTGTTGTCTTGTGTGCTCCCTGAGGCACCTGGTGGTATTTTTTCGTTTTGTAATAAGTTTGTATTATGGTCCATTTATGTGTACAGAGACATCAGGAAAATAGTCCAGAAGTTCATTGCTGGTGACACTTGACATGGGCAGGAAGGGTTGACTTGGGCTGCACTGCCTAAGAGTTGTAGGCATTTGAGATACTGTCCACAGCTTAGGTTACATGGATATATAGGCATAAGAAATGGGTAATGGGGGTCTTCCTACGTGTGCAGAAGTAGATACATTTGTTAATTAGAAACAAAATTAAAAGGACAAATCCCCAAACCACAAAACAAAATGTAATAAAAACACAGTCTGATATGACAGCAGAACCCTGGGAAAGAGAGTTGGCCTACTATACTGGAAACAACTGAGGTTGGGAGGAGAGACACATCATTTTGTTTCAGGTTTAAATGGCAGTCACCACACTGCGGTGAGAAACATCTTCATGTCTCAGTCCTCTTCCCATACCTCATTTGCCACCTTAGATTGTGATTTTATTTTGCTTCCAAGGATACATTTTTGACATGTTGTCTATATTGCCCAAACTATTACAATTATTATGGATCTCATTAACAGGAAGGCCAAGACCAGATGTTCAGAAAAACCATTTGAAATTAGCATAATTCTTACCCTTCTTACAATGACCAATACAATATAGAATCATTACTCCGCACATATCGTGTGTCCTCAGGATGACGTAATCCAGATTAGTTGATTGCCATGATCTTGAGTCATCTTAAAGTGAAATACTTGGGTTTTATTATTATGGCCTACATGGTCATGCTCCTATAATAATTTATTGAACACTGTCCTTTACAAACTGTCTTCAGATCTTTACTTTGGGGTTTATTTTCAGTGGAGTTTTGCTCATAGAGCGCGAAGAAGAAGTTTGCATTTTCTATGAAAAAATAAATATTCAGGAGATGATGAGTCGAAATGGTGATATAGAGATTAATGTGATGGATGAAAAGATCCGTTTTCTCAAGATGAAGCTAACTGAGAAAAAGAGGCAGATTGAGTTATCGCTGAAGACATTACCCTTGAAAAGAGGCCTTGACGCTGATTTAGTGGTCCTTCAAATTCAGGTAGGTGCAATTCAAAATATGTTTTCCCCCCAGTAGGATCCTTGTTTTTAGTGTGGTAAACAAATGTAGATGTGTCAAAGTCATTGCGTGCATTCTGTATTTGGCACAGAGTTAATAGGCTGTCTAATTTACGTTAAAAGTAGGTGCATGCTCTACCAATTACCTTGGTATTTTAAAACAATGACTTAGGATACCGATATAGCATATCAAGGTATAGAATTGGCCCTAAGATTTGCCACACCCAAAAGGATAGTGCAGAATTGGGCTCCTTAGTAATAGATTGAAGACATGAGTCATCGGCAGAGAAGTCTGCATTTCTGCTAAATAGGTAAATGGGCCCCTAATACTGTTGCGCATGCACTTTATTTCACAACAAAGATACAGTGTTGTAGAATTCTGTTGCATTATGTTGACAGCCTCAAAGCACTCAAAATTGACTATAGAGTCAAAATTGACTATATCCTATATGCCACTCTACCCCCAAATATATCTCCACAGCCCCGGTGAACCCATTAATGTTGTTGAAAGGCTTACTGGTGCAAAGTGTTTCCTGCTTTGCCGATTTGCTATAAGTATTCAAGCTTATAACGATTCGCAGGCAGGTTGCAACCTGAGTGCTTGAAGAAACTAGATAAACAGGAAGCAAAATTTAACTGCTTCCTGACAGTGTTGATCTAGTTTTTTTCAAACTTTCAGGCTGCCAGCAGCATGCCAGTGAATCATTATAATGCGAGTTGCTTGAATGCTTATAGCAACCTGTGAAAGCAAGAAACCCTTTGTCCCCATAAGCCTTTTAACAGTGTTAATGGGCACATGAGGCCTTCGGGATCTACAGATAACTGAATCTGCAGATATCAGATCCGCAGATATGGGAGCCCACCTGTATAATATAAATCCCAACACTGTATACAGTAAAGTCATAGTATTAGAAGTAAATCCCATTTGCATCAGTGGAGCTTTCATGTTGTTGCTTTGTTACAGGTAGTAGCCTGCAAGTTTCCTTTAAAAAAGGAAGAACACCATATTTACATGCTGTATACTTATCATAGCTAAAATCCCTTATTAGTCACAGATTGTTATTAGCCTAAGGCTAGGGATTCACACTGCATGATGGATTTTACATGAATCCCTGCCCACCCAGTGAAGTATGGATCATGTTAGATGAATTCCCTCCAGATGTGAATCTAGATGCATATGTAAATATGTGTTGGAACCCAAAGAGGTGTTCATCATGCACTTGAGGTTCTTGTAGTAAGTCACAATAAACACTGTAGGATTCCTTACAAAGGACATTTTTTCCTGAAAAAGTTTATTTACCTTTGACCTTATCTGCAAACAGTAAAATTTTCCATATAGTTTCTGTTCTTTCCTATGCAGAATTCTAACATCTGACATATTAAGGCTTCTGGTATTTCCATACTAAAGAAACTGAATTGGAGCTCTGTAGTATACCGCTAATGTTTCTGGGAATTTATGTATGAAGTACAAAGTTAAGAAACTCCTCAGATGGCCTTAGGAATGCATAAACAATTTGAATAATCAGAAGTCCAAATCAGAAAATACATGTTTTTTGTTTAAATATGGGTACTGTGAAATGAGATTAGATAGATGAAGCAGTACAGGGAAAATTGTATTCATCAGTTTGGCTGTAGTGAATGCTTGCAAATGTATTTAAAAAACTTTGAATTGTGAGTGGGGAAGGTTCTGTCATGGAATATTGTTTTGAGGCAGCTGCTGTGAGAGATACAGGAAGGAGAACAACTTCAAATTGCAGGAAGTTTTGTGAAGTAAGTTGGCTGATGGGCTAAGTAAACAGGAAGGCCACAAAGAATTTTGCCCACAACCTAGGATGTACGCTGTTGGTGAGAAGGCTATAGAGCAGTGTTATTCAAACTGTGGGTCAAGACCTGATGTCAGATGGGTTGCGGAAAGCTGGGAGCAGCCATCTTGAAAACTGCAGATCTTACTCTTGTTATATTTATTTTATGAGTGTTGACAGTGTGAATTTTCAAGTGAGGTTTTTTAAATTTTTAGTTCAGTGCTTTTACATATTTTGTCCTAATTTTGCTTTCTGTCAAAAATGTTTTATGATTGTGCATTTGCTTCAGTCCAAGAATACCAGTTAGGAGTGTCATTTGATAACGTCACACTGACAGCACTTTATGCTTGATCATGGCACTTCCGGCTATGACATAACTTCCAGGTTAATGACATCACTTCTGGTGGGTCCTAACACAAGTGCCATTCTGAAAAGTGGGTCCCGATCTAAAATGTTTGAGGACCACTGCATGTGAGAGGCTGAATGTGATGTAGGGAACTATCTTCTACCAAATCAACCTATTGGTTCATCTTGTCTGGTTCCCACTGATCGGTACTAGTTATCCAGGGTTTCAGACTGGAGTTTTTCCTAGCCTTTCCTGAGAATGCCAAGAATTGAACCTTGACCTTTTTTCATTTAAAACCATCTGCTCATCCACCCAGTTATGACCTCATCTCCAAACTAAATCTTTGGTTGCAATTTCTGGATATATTTGTGTACTGTAGAAGGATGATGAAGTGAGCTTGTTAAATTTAATATACACCAAAAATGCAGCAGATTCTGACAGTGAAAAACATCCTCAGGTTAGATGGCTTGATAAAGCCATTGCATTGACAAATATGTTGTGGTTTTCCTGGGTTGCATGAAGTGAGCAAAGTTCTTTCAACTCTCATAAAGTATAAAGGGAGGGCAGGAGCCTTTTTCTAACCCTTTTTATTAAATGTGACAACATCACAGTCTAATACAGAACAGTGAGCAGTATATTCAATAAGAGAATAAATAATGGTTTATATAAAGGATAAGCTATGGCTGGCTGATTTCTTTCTGCTCGCCACTTGTTCCCACCCAACTGATTTTGAAGAAGCTACTGGACAGCTAGAGAGAAGAGATGGCAGGAGGGTGGCAATGGCCAAGCATAAGGTCTAGCCCCCCCCCCCCATAAGTTTTTATCTCTTCTGACTCAACTGCTTCACCTGGCCTCATAGGAAGGCTGTCCCTGTGTGCAGAGCTGCCTGGAGAGTGAGAATTCTCCCAGAAGTATAGACAGACTTATCTGCATTCAGCCCAAGACTAGTGGAATGGGAGTCCCCTACCTAGAATTAACATATTACTGCTATCATGGGCAAAGCCAGGCAGACAAGAGGATTTTTATTGGCTAAGAAATTCTGAGTGCTGCATGACTCCCTTCAAAACCAAGGAGAGGCTCCTGGTAGACTGTGTCAAGGGCTACATAGTCTATACCAGTAGTTCCCAGCCTTTGCATACTGGGACGCACTTTTTAAAATGACACTCTATTGCAGTGATTGTCAAGCTTTTTCATCTCATTGCACACTGGCAAGGCACTGAAATGGTCAAGGCTACACCATCAATGTTTTCACCATTGACAAGGCAAGCTGTGTATCCAGTATTCCAGTGCTCACATCCCCCAGTGGCCCTGCTAATAAATGATCCTTTCCCAAATTCCCTTGGCATACCTGAAGAAAACTTGTGGCGCACCGATGTGCCACGGCACAGTGGTTAACAATGGCTGTTCTATTGGGACACACCTAGCTTTACAAGACTAATATAAAAGGAAGTTTCACTTTAGCAGCTGCTCATGCTTCTCTTTTTATTCTTTTTACTATGGTTTGTGCGGGGGCGGGGGAGAACCACATTCTGGAGCATTTCTGGAGCTCTACATTCATCTGATCAGGACCATTCTGGTGGCCTTGAGTTCTCCTTTACCTGGCCTTCAATAAGAGCCAATGCATGGTTGCATATTCATGAGTAAACATGAATTCATTGCGTCCATAGGACTTGATACATTTTTCCTTGTCAGCTTGGCAGGGGGACTTCCTTCTCAAGTGGTTTTTTTTTTTTTTTTGGTGGGCCATGTTCATTGGAGTGGGACCATTCTGGTGGTGTTGCATTCCTCTTGGCCTACCTAAGCTGGACTGAGGCACAGCCACCTACTCATGAGTAAATGTGTCAGTGTGGCTCAGATTCAATTTACATAGGAAATTTGGAGCTTTCTAGCAGGAAAGGCAGAACCTCCTGTATATAGCAGAGCAGTTCCAAGCGAGTGGACACGAGCAGCGAGTGCTCTCCTGCGACGAAGTGCCTCGTCCGCGACCAAGTGCCAGGTAAAAGCGCGTTACGCATCTGTGCGAGGAAGGGGATCCTTGGAAAGATAAGGTAAGTGTTCATCTCACTTGTAAATCTTCTCTAAGTTTAGGTTTAAGGTTGAGTGTAGTTTAAGGAAAGGTTAAATTTAAAGGTTAAATTGAGTAAAGTTCAGCTGAAAGGAGCTGTTTCTGTAGAGAATTACAGCTCACGCCTACACAGGTCTACTCTGAGCAAGACCAGAGTCTACTTGTGAGTAAACAAATAGGGAAGAGTAGAAACTGAAACTGAAATAAGACAGAGGTGAAGACTCACCACAGGAGGGGTTAGCAGGCTTAGAGTTTGGAACACTTTGGTGTTTAGTCCTAGTGTTTAAACTAAACACTAAACTAAGCTAGATTAAACCACTCAACTAATTTTAAACTACTTACACTAAATTAAACTAAAGTTTTAGTATTTTAAACTATTTGGGGTCTAAAATACAGTGTGCCACAAAGGTCAGGCATATATTACTAGGACATATAGTAATTCTAAGTAGGGTGGGAACTAAGGTACTCAGGGAGTGACTCTTTCAGAGGGTAATTTAGAGGGTAATTTAACCCTTTCAGAGGGTAATTGAGCTACTGTAGGAGGTTGATTGGATTACCTTCTGAGGGCAATTGTGTTATCTGGTTGCCTAGACAGCAATCAACCTCTATTGTCCAGGTGAGGCTACCCCCTTTTCAGACAGGCAGAAAGGAAGGGCTTCTAGCAGAGAAGGAGGAGGAGCTTTCTAGCAGGAGAGGCAGAACCTCCTGTATATAGCAGAGCAGTTCCAAGCGAGTGGACACGAGCAGCGAGTGCTCTCCTGCGACGAAGTGCCTCGTCCGCGACCAAGTGCCAGGTAAAAGCGCGTTACGCATCTGTGCGAGTGAAGCAGCAGGGCGAGGAAGCCAGGGCCCCAGACCCTGCCCTTTCTCTGAGAAGCAGGGCAGTTCATCCCTGAATAAATACAGAGATGGAGCCAGACAGCCAGCAGTTGGGTGGGGGCTATCCAGTGTTTTGTACAGAGTGCCACATGTATGACTATATGCCTCTGGGGCATATGTCGTGGGTGTGTCCTCGGTGCAAGGAGCTCCAGGCACTCAGGGAACGTGTCTGCTCCCTAGAGGCCTTGGTTGCCAACCTGGAGAAGCATAGACAGGTAGTGAGGGTTCATGGTGAGACTTCCGGGGACTTGCAGGCTTCGTCCCATGCTCAGCCAGGCAGCTCCTCAGCTGCTGGGGAAAGGAGTCTCAGGGCTGGAGGACGTCAGCTTGGAACAGAGGGAATCGATCCCCCAGCGGGGGGCCCTTCTTCCGGTGATGAGCCCGCATCCAGTCGCACTAAGGATGCTCCTCGGCGGGAGGGGGGTCGTGGTCTCCTTGTTGTGGGCGATTCTATAGTTAGGAATATAGAGAGAGGGGTCTGTGACGGATGTGAGGACCGCACGGTGACTTGCCTGCCTGGTGCGAAGGTTGCGGACATCACGTCTCGTCTAGATAGGCTGGTAGGGAGTGCTGGGGAGGAGGTAGCGGTCGTGGTGCATGTTGGCACCAACGATGTGAGGAAATGTAGCCGGGAGGTCCTGGAAGCCAAATTTAGGTTGCTAGGCAGGACGCTGAAGGCCAGGACCCCCAAGGTGGCGTTCTCAGAAGTGCTACCAGTTCCACGTGCAGGGCCAGCTAGGCAGGCGGAGCTCAGGAGTCTCAATGCGTGGATGAGACGGTGGTGTCGGGAGGAAGGGTTTAGATTCGTTAGGCACTGGGGAACATTCTGGGACAAGCCAGGCCTGTACAAGAGGGATGGGCTTCACTTGAACCAAAATGGAACCAGGCTGCTGGCGCTTAATATTAAAAAGGTGGCAGAGCAGCTTTTAAACTGATCCCTGGGGGAAAGCCGACAGGAGCCGAGTGGCGTCCGGTTCGGAACTCCTCATCCCTACGGGAAGAGGAGGGTGGAGGAGTACCAAAGAGCAATGGAGGAGTAGGAATTAGAACGTCAAACCTGAGTGTAAGTGATAGTTTGTCCAGTACAAAGAGAGGAGGGGGAAAGGGATCGAAAAACAGTCCCTCGTTAGAGAACCCCATATATAGGTGTTATTATGCGAATGCCCGAAGTGTCCGAGCAAAGATGGGGGAACTGGAATGTTTGGTGGCTAGGGAAAACGTTGATATAGTAGGTATAACGGAAACCTGGTGGAATGCAGAGAATCAGTGGGATACTGCAATTCCAGGCTATAAACTCTATAGGAGGGACAGGGAAGGGCGTGTTGGCGGAGGGGTGGCCATCTATATCAAAGAAGGGATACAATCCAGCAGAGTAGAAACTGAAGGTGGGCCGGACTCCTCCGTGGAGTCACTGTGGGTTAAACTACCAGGCCGTAAGAGCAATGTAATAGTGGGGGTGTGCTATCGTCCTCCCGACCAAAAACTTGAAGGTGACCTTGAAATGAGGGAACAAATCAGGGCAGTGACCAAGAGAGACAGGATTGTAATCATGGGGGACTTCAATTATCCTCATATTGACTGGGTCAACTGCTGCTCTGGTCAAGAAAGAGAGACCGGATTCCTTGATGTGTTGAATGACTGTGCCTTAGAGCAGCTAGTCATGGAGCCGACCAGAGGACAGGCGACTCTGGATTTAATATTGTGTGGCACTCGGGACTTAGTGAGGGATGTATGTGTTACTGAGCCATTGGGGAACAGTGACCATGCTGCGATTGGTTTTGCCATGCATGTCCAGGAAAGAGTGCAGAGCAAATCTGACACAAGAACCCTGGACTTTCGAAGGGCAGATTTCCCTCAGATGAGGAGGCTAGTTAGGAAGAAATTGAAAGGGAAGGTAAAAAGAGTCCAATCCCTCCAGGCTGCGTGGAGGCTGTTTAAAGTGACAGTAGTAGACGCCCAGCGGGAGTGTATACCACAAAGAAAGAAGGGTTCAACAAGGTCCAGGAGGGTACCTGCATGGCTGACAAACGAAGTTAGAGAAGCTGTAAAGAGCAAGGAAGCTTCTTTCCGTCAATGGAAGTCTTGCCCCAGTGAGGAGAATAAAAAGGAACATAAACTCTGGCAAAAGACAAGTAAGAAGGTGATACGGGAGGCCAAGAAAGCGTTTGAGGAACGCATGGCTAGCAACATAAAGGGGAATAATAAAAGCTTCTTCAAATATGTTAGAAGCAGGAAACCTGCCAGAGAGGCGGTTGGCCCGCTGGATGGTGAGGGAGGGAAAGATGAGATAAAAGGGGACTTGGAGATTGCAGAGAAATTAAATGAATTCTTTGCGTCCGTCTTCACAGCAGAAGAACTTGGGCAGATACCACAGCCCGAACAGCCCTTCCTAACTAAGGAATTAAAGCAGATAATGGTGAATAAGGAAGATGTTTTAGATCAAATTGATAAACTACATATAAATAAGTCACCAGGCCCAGATGGTATACATCCAAGAGTTATTAAGGAACTAAAGAACGAAGTTGCTGACCTCTTAACTAGAGTATGCAACTTGTCCCTTCAAACGGCCACGGTGCCAGAGGATTGGAGGATAGCCAATGTCACGCCAATCTTTAAAAAAGGGAGAAGGGGGGACCCTGGAAACTACAGGCCGGTCAGCCTAACGTCTGTTCCGGGTAAGATGGTGGAAAGCCTTATCAAAGATAAAATCCTAAAACACATAGAGGAACAAGTACTGCTAAAAGAAAGTCAGCATGGCTTCTGTAAGGGTAAGTCTTGCCTCACAAACCTTTTGGAATTCTTTGAAAAGGTCAACAGGCACGTGGATGTGGGTGAACCTGTGGATATCATATACCTGGATTTTCAGAAGGCGTTTGACACGGTCCCCCACCAAAGGCTGCTGAAGAAACTTCACAGTCAGGGAATAAGAGGGCAGGTCCTCTTATGGATCCAGAATTGGTTGAGGGCCAGGAAACAGAGAGTGGGGGTCAATGGGCAATTTTCAGAATGGAGAGAGGTGAAAAGTGGAGTGCCCCAGGGATCTGTCTTGGGGCCCGTGCTTTTCAACTTATTCATAAATGACTTAGAGACAGGGATAAGCAGCGAGGTGGCCAAGTTTGCAGATGACACAAAACTTTTCCGGGTGGTGAAAACCAGAGAGGATTGTGAAGAGCTCCAGAAGGATCTCTCCCAGTTGGGGGAATGGGCAGCCAAATGGCAGATGCGTTTCAACGTAAACAAATGTAAAGTGATGCACATTGGGGCCAAAAACCAAAACTTCACCTATAGGCTAATGGGTTCTGAGCTGTCTGTGACAGCTCAGGAGAGAGATCTTGGGGTGCTGGTGGACAATTCCATGAAGGTATCGACCCAGTGTGCGGCAGCAATTAAGAAAGCCAATTCCATGCTCGGGGTAATTAAAAAAGGGGTTGAGAATAAAACAGCCAATATTATCATGCCATTGTACAAAGCAATGGTAAGGCCGCACCTGGAATATTGTGTCCAGTTCTGGTCGCCGCATCTCAAAAAGGACATAGTGGAGTTGGAAAAGGTGCAGAAGAGAGCGACAAAAATGATTACGGGGCTGGGGCACCTCCCTTATGAAGAAAGACTGCAGCGTTTGGGGCTCTCCAGTCTAGAAAAAAGGCGCCTGAGGGGGGACATGATTGAGACATACAAAATTATGCATGGAAGGGATAGAGTTGATAGAGGGATGTTCTTTTCCCTCTCTCACAACACCAGAACCAGGGGGCATCCGCTAAAACTGAGGGTTGGGAGAGTTAAAACAGATAAAAGGAAGTACTTTTTTACCCAGCGGGTAGTTAATCTGTGGAACTCCTTGCCACAGGAGGTGGTGATGGCATCTGGTCTTGATGTCTTTAAGAGAGGATTAGACCGATTTCTGGAGGAAAGATCCATTGTGGGCTATAGGCAATGATGGATTGTGCAACCTCCTTACAAAGGTGGTGGGCTACAGGTACCGGGTGTAAGGGAGTGGCAACAGGATGCAAGCATCTTGTTGTCTCCTGCCTCCCTGGGGCACCTGGGGTGGGCCGCTGTGAGATTCAGGAAGCTGGACTAGATGGGCCCTTGGCCTGATCCAGCATGGCTCTTCTTATGTTCTTATGTTCTTATAGGGCTCAATACATTTTTCTCATCAGCTATCAGTTCGTTTCACAACACGACCCACAGTTTGGGAAACACTGTTCTATACAGCGCCAAGCTGCACATATGAACTCTTGGGGCACCTGGTGGGCCGCTGTCAGATACAAGAAGCTGGACTAGATGGGCCTTTGGCCAGATCCAGCAGGGCTCTTCTTATGTTAACTTGTGCTGGAGCCCGAACCACATCCTGTTTTTTGTGAGGTATGTGGTTCTGCTGTTAAGTCTTAATTTTGCAGCACCCTGCGCCCATTCTTCTATTGTGGCTGTTATCAGCAGAAACATTTTTCCATTTCCTGAAACAGCACAAACCAACTCAAGTTTTCAACCAAAGTGTCACCATCATATCCTTTTTTCCCCCTCACAGAAAACCCCTTAAAAGTATTGCTATTCTTTTAAACTTTGCTCACTTTCCACGATGCATGTTCTGAGAACAGGAAGGACTGGATGGTGCAATTTCCAAGAAAAAATACCACAGAGTATGACGCGGTTGCCGATTGTCCATTCTAGATAGTGTCATTAGTAAAGAGCTCTTTCTGGCTGCTGTCCCTGATTTCACAGTCCTTCTAAAACGTGCAACATAACTTTCGCTGCTTGTCATCTCCACTTTGGATTGTATACGTCATAACGGCTGATTTTCCCTGAAAGGTCTTTCCCATAGATTTCTCCAAGTGCCAGACTGGAGGACTTGGGTTTGAGTTCTATTGGCTGTAAGAATAGAATGAGAAAATTATATGTACTGTAGTTATGGGGAGAGGAAAGGTTGCCAATTTTGCTAGCAGGGCATTTATCACCTTGTGCATTATCACTCTTGTTTGGCAGTACTCACAATGCAAGGATAAAATTAAGAGTCTGGAGAAATTGTTTACGGACCCTAACAAAGAACACAGAACAAGAAATTTGCAAGGGAAGGACCCCTCTCAACAAGAACTCTTCCTAAAAATAGAAGAGGTAATACTACAAGAGTATTTGGTTATTAACACTAACTGAACTAGATGATACAGATGCTGCTGCTGAAAATGTCAACTGTGTGTTCACTCTCAAGGAAACCTATCTTGTTTCCTAACAATCATGTGCAATGTGCAGTGCCCTATCCCTCCAATCAGTGATGTGGATCACAGACAGGAAAAGCAGCAACATGGCAGAGTGACTTCACTTAAGTACAACTTATGAAGGCTGTTTCCAGCATTTCTTTCATAACATTTAGACCCTCCTTGTCATTGCAGTCAATCACTGCTACTTCTTACATTCTGCAAACACTGTCAATGGGCTTTCAACACTGTGGAGCTGAAATTGCCTTCCTGTGTAAAGCCTTGCAGATGCCAGGAAGAGGCAGAATCGCTTACATTAGGCAACCACAGAAACATAATGCCAAGGTACATATAGTACCTGGGTTCATTAAAATCAATAAAAGAACAAAGGGAAATGGGGTGATCTTGAGTTAGGGCTGTCAACTGCTTAAAATGTCATTAATATTTATATAAATATTATATAAATCATGTTTAGTCTAGTCGTGACCGACTGTAGGGGGCGGTGCTCCTCTCCATTTCTAAGCTGAAGAGCCGACGTTTGTCCGAGGACAAGTTTCCGTGGTCATGTGGCCGGCTTAACTATATGCCAAGGCGCATATAGTTAAGCTTCCCACCAAAGTGATACCTATTAATCTACTTGCATTTTTGCATGCTTTCGAACTGCTAGGTTGGCAGGAACTGCCAACCTTGCTGTCAGCAAGCTCAGCAGCAGCAGTTTAAACTGCAGCACCACATCCCATTATATACAGTTTAACAAAAAGCAGTTTACATTGTTCCCTGTCCCAAAGTGCATATTGTCCTAAAAAGAGGCAGCAAAAAGGCACTAGCAACACCCACTAGAAAATATGTCATGCTGAGAAACAATTTCCCCCTGCTAAATATTAAGATGACATCACTTTAAAGGTGCCTCTTTGCCCAGTTAGCTTGGGTTGATGTAATGGCTTACTTTAATATTAATCAGATTAATTTCATTTGTAGAGTACTGCAGGTTTCTATATATAATCTTCTACAACCCCTCAATAATTAGCAGGTTTTGCTCATCATCTTGACAGTTCTGTGAAATCTGTATCTTCCCCTCCCCCCCCCCAGTTCTGATGCGACTGGCATATATTCCTGTCAATTCCAGTGAGGAATTCTTCCTGGAGAGGAAATAAAAAATCAGACTTGATACTAATTTGCATGACCTAATTTGCATGTGATCCTTTATTTTAAAACATAGCACTGACCCTGGCTGGAATTTCAAGCAACGTATTTGGGGGTGAAAGAGCTGATTTTAATTCACACAATTCAAACCCACCTAGCTTTCCTGATCCACTGATGTCTGCCAAATGCAGTTCCAATTTTGTTTTGCATTCTAAAAAACCCCCACAAAACCCTTTTATAAATCTTTTGCTTTTTACAAGCAGGTTCCCACAGGTTACACATATTAACGCTGCATATGTATAAATGTACTCTATAGCTAGAAATAATACTGGCAAAGAAGGAAGAAAAATTGCTTGAAAAGGACTTTATTTATGAGCAAGTTTCCCGACTGACAGAGAAAATCAGCACCAAAGTAGAAACTGGCAAGGCTGACACATTAGTATTGGCAAAAAAGGTAAGATTTCAATTTGTATCCCTCACACATCACTTCCAGCCATCATGCAATTTGTATAATACAATCCCAAACCAGCATAAACAAGATTGCTCCGGTGTATCGCATGCTGGTTCTGGAATTACAGGCGTAAATCTGAAGCACCTCAGAAGAAATATCCAACTGTTAATGCCTCTTATTCATACTGCCCTATTTTTAGTGGGATGCACATTTGAACAGTTTCATTCAGATCTACGTCCCCAACCTTAAATGTCTTTTATATAGAAGCAAGAGTTGGATGGGAGCGCTGGTAGCCAGATAGCAGTTCCTATTAGGGTAAATATGGTGCAAGGTATTTTTTACTTGAGAGGATTACACCTCTGCAGATTGTCAAGGGTTAAATTCAGAAGCAGTGCAAGCCAAATGCTCCCCTGAGCCAGCACAAGTCCCTTCCTTTGGCTCCCGAGTGTCACAAATGTGCAGTAAAGCATGTATGCTTTAAAATTTAAAATTTTAATTATTTTTAATTAATAATAATTAAAAACAATTATAATTGTTTTTAATTATTGTTTTTAATTGTACATTGTGATTTTATTCTATTTGATTGTTGTAAGCCACCTTGGGTGCCTTGGGGCAGAAATTAAATATAATGTTTATAAATTAAATAAACAACAACAGTAATAATAAATAATATGCAGCTACTCAGGAGCAGGCTAGCAGCACTGGACCTGGAGGAGGTAATTTTGCACTGGCCTGGCCAGGCTGGTACAGGGGGTGGGAGAGGGCAGAATGGAGATAGAAGCACTTGAGGGCGAGCCAGGAGGCGGATCAGAGCTGGGAGGGGGCTGGGCAGCAGAGGCCGGTCCTAGCCCTGTGCCAGCCCAACCAGTGTTACACAGGCCACTTGGATTTGCACCCACAAGTGCAGATCCAAGTATCCCCATAGGGGTGGCTGGTGTGCGTCATGGGGTAAGGGGGCAAAAATCATCTTACTCCAGGCCGCACCTAGCACTGAATACAGCGCAGGCAACATGGGCTGCCTGTTCTAGCACAAGTTAGGATTGCGTCCTAAATCTTTAATATTTCTCAAATCAGTAGGCAGAAAGAATTCTATAGAAGCCCTTTTTTGCAGAACTTTTCAAACATGGAATAGAAAACACATTTTGCACCGTTGATCTATGTAATGTGCAACACCCTGGAAGTTAAAAGGATGGTGCCTTGAGAGCGCTCTGCTTATTCCAGAGATAAAAGTGGGATAAGAATCAAATAAATAATATTGAAGGGAAGCCAACAGGATTTGTTTTGTTTTTTTCCCTTTTATGGGAGGCCAAAGGAGAGGGGAGAAAAACTATTATCACTTTGCTAATGCTGTTCATTCCAGATGAACAGACTCCAAGAAAAAATAAAAATGACAACCCAGAAGATGATGGCTCTTATTGCTGAGTTATCTATGAATCAAGCAAATGCCATTAAGCTGCAACAAGAAATGAGGGACAAAGAGCATTTCCTAATGTGCATTACTGCCCGACTAGAGAAAGGGCTCCAGCTTCCAAAGGAGGTTGAGACGGAGTGGTTAAAGACCCTGCGTGATGAAAAAATTCATAAAGCTGCAGTTGCAACCAAAGCAAAAGTAAGTTCAACTGGGCTACAGCGGTTGACAAGATCATTTGTGTTTTCTCCAATGTAGATTTAAGCAGAAGGTAAGTTTGGTGCATCAAAACTTGGTTACATGCCAAGTTACTTGAGCCAAGTTACTTGAGCCCAAGTCTTCCCTCCCCTCCCACCATTTACTGACCACAGGAATGGGCAGCACCTTCCAGTCAATAAATGAGGGCAAAAAAATCAGCAGTGACCGGCCAACCCAAGGTGGGGGCTCAGGATGCATCTCCCTCCAGCCAGGCTCTCTGATGCGCATCGGCCCTTGCCCAGAACTGTCCCTGCACCACTCAGATGAGCAACTCCAGACAGCTGTATTGAAGTAACCCCCCCCCCCCAAGTCTTAGACCACCTGATCCCTCACATCACAACTAGCTTGTTTCTTGTTGGGATAATGCTGTGACTCAACCGATTCGTGCTGCAACCATTGTGGACAATGTGCTCTAATTAGAGGTACTCTGAGCACTAAGTTTAACCAATTACAAATTCTGTTTTTACAGCGTATAGAAGAAGAAGACCAATTCGCCTTGCCAAGTAGCGTATACACCACCGCCGAGCAGCGGCCCAATGCCTACATTCCAGATGATGAAAGTGTTCTCCCTCTGCCAAAGCCCTATGGGGCACTGGCTCCTTTCAAACCAGGCGAGCCTAGTGCAAATATGAGGCATATAAGAAAACCACTCATCAAGCCCATTGAAATCTGAATGATTAGACTTGGGAGTGGTTAATAATGCACAATTCAGAGTCCTATCTCCATTTCACCAATGGCAGCAGCGGAACTCCTCCTGGCTCTTAATGCATTCTGATGGCAACTTGATAGCATAGAACAACAGTGCTGTTGCCATCCAACCCAGCCTCATTTCACACAATCCCTAATGCAATTAATGGCTTTGGATAGTAGTGATTGGCAACCCCAATCCCTTAAGCAGCTGGGGAAAAAAGGATCTATCCATATTTTAAATGTTTATTAAATGTGTCAGCAAAAACTTTATTGTATCAATTTTAAAGTGCAGCTAGATGTTAATCAGAACCATACTTTTATGTATATTTAGTATCCAAATAAGTACATTAATGTGATAAGAGATTATTGTACAATCATTTTGTAATGTATTACCCATATTTAACACAACAATTTATTATACATCTCTGTGGCTTCTCATTGTATACATATGTATGGTGCTTTGTTTCACTGCACAACTAAAATGAACACTGAAATAAACTGAGATGGTTATTTAAATTAATGATTGTGCTCTTTTCCTGTTAGGTATATAATATAAGTCACAGCCTGGTAAGTGATATCTGTATTCCAGAACAAGGCTGTTGTGCTACAGAGAAATAGCAGAGGCTCTGGAACACAGATATGTTAAACAGAACTCGGTAAAAACCTGAATTTCACAAATATATTAGGTTTGCTTTAACACAGAGTTCCCAATTTCTAAAGATGGTGATACACAGAGTGCTGTGAAAGAACATCTTTTGGCCTCAGTTTTCTATTTGGTATGACAGTCAAGTGTAAAAAAGCACAGTACAAGACTGCAGCCTATTGACTTAAGCTCCTCCCACCTTTTGTTTACTACAAGTCAAAACACTTGCATAATAGTTGTTTTAGCTGCTGATGGAATTACATCAGTCTGATGCTATGTCAGCATGTAGGAAACTGACCGTTTTCCCAGCTGGAAACCAGAGTATAGCTTTTCTATTTCTGTTAGATCACAGCTAAGAAAACAAATGAGAAAGTCTAGTGCTGTGTAAAATCTGGTTTTAAAAAATGAAGGCAGGTATACAGCAGCTTTTGGAAAATAACATCTGTTCAAAATGACACTGGATTAAAAAAATTCACATTTAATTTAAGCACTTGAGTCCTATTGGTTTCAGTGAAAGACAAGCATACACCTACCTCCCATTTGAAAATCCTTAACTTGGAGCACAGCACTGTGCTCACTGGAAGTTAATTAGGTAGAATGTTTCTGGCCAAGCCGCTGAAATAAATATGCCCAACAGAAACTTAATTCCCTTGCAGTACTTACACAAAATTGCAACACATATAAAGACAACACTAGAATATGCTCAAGTAGTCACAAGAAGCAGAGGATATCACTATCCAGTTCAAATTTGTTCCTATTACTGTATTTACAAAGAGGGACTTTTATCATCCACACTTTTTCTATACATTTTTAATAAATTCCTCCTCTATACATCATTGTACAACAGTGGCCAGTTTCTTTTAGCTCCATTTTGTAGTTATTCTCTTCCCATTCCACACTTTCAGGTCTTTCATGCAAGATTCTGATTTCAAACACATATGTCAGCAAACTAATTGATCATGTTTTGGTGCTTCTAGCTCCCCAACATTGCCAGTTCTTGGCATTCAGTAACTTCAGCAACGTATCGCATTCAGAACAATACAAGTTACTATACTGAACTCTAAGCAACAATCACACTGTATGTGTCCTGAAAACCGAGATCACCACAATTTTACAACTGTTTTTTATATACTCAAAGGCTTGGACGTTACAGAAGCAGATTTCTGTTTTCTTATTAAAGATTCAAGAGCATTGTAGTGTTTTTCAGTGCTACCTCTTCAACAAGTCTTGCATTCACATTATTGCATTCCACAGAAGTCATCCAACCTGGGAAAAGTGTAAGGAGAACATTAAATATTAGTATCAACGTTATGATTTCAAATATTAACGTGCCTTAAAGTTGCCAAGCCTCAGGTTGTGGTGTTCATTTTTTGGTGATATTGTCATTGACAAAACACATTAATGTTTTGTTTCTGTAGCCATAATTCACAGCTATAAAGATCTGTTCTAATTAGCCTTTAAATTAGGTGATAGACTGCACTGATGCCGCCCCAAGATAAGGGAACAACTGATGCCACCACGGATAGGATTGGGTCCTAGGCATATCGGAGAGTTGTACTCCAATGCCATTTACTGAAGATCATATAAAAAAGGACAAGATCTGCCTTTCAGTTCAACTATACAGAGAGGGGGGGGGGAAATGCACTGAACAGTCTAATTTGACTAAAAACACAGTAGGTGTCAATAAGCCACCACTTCAATCAATCAACCAACAGTATTTACATACCACTTTTCAACACAAAGTTCACAAAGCGGTTTACAGGCAAATAATAATGGCTCCCTATCCCAAAAGGGCTCACGATCTTGAAAAATGCAGAACACTACCAGCCACAACCACTAGAAAAGACACTGCACAGGGGTGAATAGGGACAATTACTCTTCCCCTACTAAATATAAGAGGAACACCACTCAAAAAAGTGTCTTTGGCCCAGTTAGTAGGGCAAGGAAACTGTCACTTCCCCATTAAGCAGCATGTCATGCTATCAGTGTGCAGAAGCTCCAATTGAGTGACAGCGCAATCCTACACTGCATGTAGCGTCATAGGCTTACAACTACGAGTAGCATCAGCTTGAGAGCGCTGATATGGAGCCTTCCTCGCACCAACTGAAGCTGGTTGGTGCGAGGGAGGCTCCATCCCACACTGAGACGGGGATTGGTGGGCGGAGGGAGGTTGTGGGCGGGCTTCAGGGGCGGCCGATTCGGGCTGCGCGGTCTCCTCAGATCTGCGCCTGCTATTTAGTTCCCCCAGCAATGTGCCATTAATGTGTAAACCAATGTGATTTTTATAATTTGATTTGTTGCTAGACAGTGGGAAAGCAGCTTCTCAATGGCTACCATACCTCATCATCTGAAATGTGTGAACAACCCACAAGAGTCCTCTGTTCTAATTACAATAGTGAGTAGTCCTCAATGGAGAGGTTCTTAGAAACGGAAGTTTAACAGGTAACCAAAACAAGAGAGGAAGGAGGATAGTTACCTTGATGTTCCATCTCTGCCAGCACACTGACCAAATAGTTAAGTGGAAGAAACTCAGTTTGGGTCGACAGTCTGTCCACTGCTAGTAATCTGTGCTGTGAAGGAAAATGCATTTTAGACTTATGACTAGGCTTTAAAGTACTATATTATGAACTACAACAAAATCTCTCTATATCTAAGCCTCAGTATATAAATCCTCTCATTCACTGTGTGCAAGTTCCCTCCTCCCACTATGCCATTGTAACTATACTATTTATCCATACTATTTACCCTATACTATTTATCCATGGTTTTGAAATGAATGCTCCAAGCCTATTCAAGCAAATACAAGTTTGAATACCCCCAAGTGGCTAAGCAGAGCAACATCTACAATTTGACCACATCTTGTGATGAATCCCCCAGTCAACGTCTTACCTTTTTATGCCTCAGTTTCTCAAACAAGCATTTAACATAGTTCCTTGCAATAGTGTTGGTGCCAACAGGGTGATTACACAGCTGAGAAACCTTGCGACCAATTACCTATATGACAAAATATAATTGTTGGCTATTTTCTAAAAATGTGCTTGTAGCCACCACCAGTACTCATAGTTCATAAAGCTGTTTACATAGCAAAACAAATCAATAAATGGTTCCCTGCCTACGAAGGCAGTGATTCCCAAACTGTGTGCTATAGTGCTCCAAGGTGCCGAAGCCAGAGCCAGTGGTAAGGTGATAGCGAGGGCAAGAAGCCCCATACGACTGGGCTGCCAGTTAATACAGGCAGAGAGCAAAATGTTGGTTCAGGCTCGAAATTAAAATGCAAATGAAGGACCGGTCCAGGCTGCACTTACTATTGCCTGCTGCAGCCAGAGGAGAGAACCACACCGTGAAGGCTACATCTGGGCCTGAGGATTCAGTGAATCATGAAATACTGTATATTTGTAAAAAAACCCGTTGAAAAATGGTGGTTTAGACTAGTGTGCCCATGTAAGCCAGCTTAAATTCTTCAAATAAATAAAAATAAACATTATGAGCCTAAGCCTTAAAATGACTTCAGCTTAAACACCGAAGCTCTTGAAGAAATGCCATTCAGTTGACTCCCAAACATAAAATGTAGCATGACAAGGCCAGCTTTGTCTTTCACTGCAGACTAATAAAGAACCCTTTTCTGTAGCAAAGTTCAAATGATGTTTCCTGAAATAGACACAGAAACCTACAGAAAGGCATGTAAGACACAGAAGCAAGTTGGGCTGGGGTAGAGAAACTGTTTCCCAAATGATATATGTCTATATTTTTTGCATTGCTTTTAACTAGCATAATGTGCTAAATAACCATTTGATGTATGTTGCTCTTCATTGATCCTGATGACAATTCCTAAGGATGCTTTGTTCAGTCCTTTAAGAAATGACCGTACACCAGTAGATAAATGATGTCATGTTCCAGAGGAGCTATGAGAACAGAGCCTCATTGACCATTTAGCAGACAGCCATTCCACCTGAGGCATTAAAGCAGTGGTTCTCAAACCTTTTAGCACTGGGACCCACTTTTTAGAATGACAATCTGTCTCGGACCCACCAAAAGGGATGTCATGGGTGGAAGTGCTGTCATTGTGATGCCAGAGCCTGCTGCTTTCCTGAGAATGCAGCAATAAGTTGGGTGATTTCTTTAATTTGCCAATAACAAAGTGAATCAGAAAGGGGGAAAAAAAAAGCTTATTTACTACCCTGACACAAGCAAAACAACCATACAGGTCTTCTATGCCCCTTTCCAGCCACCCATCTTCCCAATATGACTGCTCTAGGTGCTTCGCAACCCACCTGAAATTGGCTCGTGGCCCACCGTTTGGGAAGTACTGCGTTAAAGGGTAATGTTTGTGAATATACAAATGTGTTTGATATTATTTGTACAAATCACTTGTAAACTCAGCTTTTTAAAAAATAAATCAACCGAGAATGTAAAATAGATACAAATAAAATAAATAATGAGCATTTCTACACTATTTCTCTGGAGCACTATCCTGTATTCCAGTGGATTTGAGTTTGGAATGGGGGTACTTGGTGAGTTTTTTTGGGGTCTGTGTGAATCCTCTTTTTACACTCTTGTATATTTTATGATCCACGGGGTTGGCTATTTTAAATTTTAATTGTTTTAATTTTGTTTTAACTATTGTTTTTAACTATTATACACAATGATTTTATTGTATTTTAATTTGTTGTAAGCCGCCTTGGGTGCCTTTGGGCAGAAAGGCGGGGTATAAACTTAATAAATAATAATAATAATTAGATTGGGACCATTCTGGTGGTGTTCAATGATGGTGGGACTTCATATCTTCATATTTACTGGGTCAACTCATGCTCTGGTCAAGAAAGAGAGATCAGATTCCTTGACAAGCTAAATGACTGTGTCTTAGAGCAGCTAGTCATGGTGCCCACCAGAGGAGAGGTAACTCTGGTTTTAATATTGTGGTTAGGGTTGTAAATGTCACCAAGCCGTTGGGGAACAGTAACCTTGCAGCGATTTGTTTTGCCATGCATGTCAGGGGAAGAGTACTAAGCAAATCAGCTAGTTAGAAAGAAATTGAAAGGCAAGTGAAAAGAGTCCATTCCCTCCAGAGGCTGTTTAAAACAACATAAGCAAAATGGGGTTTCCTACCATTCTGCTGCCACAACAGCATTGTGATACATCCTGGGGCAAGGCTGGGAGGAGAAAGGAACTTCCACTTGACCAAAAGTGGGTCTAAGGTCTAAAAATAGGTGTACAGCCTTGAAAATGGCACTGTTTGGCCACAAAAAGATAGGAAACCCGATTTGGGGGCTTTTGTGTGTGTGTAAAGCCATTGTTGTTATGCAGCTGACAGGTTCATGTTTGTTTTTCCATTATACTCCATTCAAAGTGGGTGGAGAAGCAGCATTTGGAATTGTCAGAACGATTTGGTTCAGTAGATACAGCCACCTCCCATGAGTCACGCAGTGAGCAGAAGAGAACCAAAAAATGCTCTGCAGATGGAGTTAAATCCAAAAGGCAGCCTGAGTTACTAAAAATGTAGAATCTGAGCCAAGAGCTTCCCTAGCCTTTGGAGTGGAAAGAGAAGCACAGGCAAGTTCAGTTTCATTTTTTTCCCAATTAAAGAAGGTGAAGTGCTTTATTTGTGGGAGAAACTCCAACTCCCCAGGAAACAAAAGATAAGGAGCTTTGAAGGGAACCAATTCCCAGGAGCCAAATCAGCAAAGACCATCTTCTCCTAAATCGTATGAGTAAACATCCCAGCATGCTCGTTAAGCACTGCAAAACTTATTTTTTGAATCCTCTCTCGGAACTCCAGATTAGAGAAAGATAAGCAGCCCAGGGGAACGGCTCCAAGCAGACCTCACAGATTTCCTACATGGCTCCTCAGGCATTGCATGTCGACTGAGTAGTTCAGGCCAATGGTAAGCACTTAGTAGGAAGGAAGGAAGCCTCACTGAGCTCAGTGGTGCCTACTTCTGGGTAAGTGTACTTAGGATTGTTCCACTGATGTAACCTGAAATGTGCATGAAAAGGCACAGTACATTCAGCACTAACTTGAAGTATGGCTTCACTGTTTAGGACAACAACTCATATGCCTAATATTGCCCCATCTCCATTTTTTCATAAGCTTCACTTCCAACCAACCAACAGGTACTTATATAACGCTTTTCAACACAAAGTTCACAAAGCAGTTTACAGGCAAAGAGTAATAATAATAAAGTTAAATGGCTCCCTGTCCCAAAAGGCTCACAATCTAAAAAAAAAAAAAAAAGGCAGATCACCAGCAACAGCCACTAGAAAGACTGCGCAGGGGTGACGAGGGACAATTACTCTCCCCTGCTAAACATAAGAGGAACATCACTTGAAAAAGTGCCTCTTGCCCAGTTACCAGGGGTTAAACTGGGCAAGAGGCAGGGGTATAACTTCCAGAAGCTATATGGGCTTTTTAGAGAACAGAAACATTGATTGACCTTATCTGCAGCAATACATGATGCAACTTTACAACAAGCAGATCCAAAACTGAATAAAATCATAATTTTACCTCAGGAAGCCTTGTGAGGATACTTAGTTTTAGCTTTTCATTTTTTTCAGTGTTGTCCAGCTCTGAAAATAAATAGAGAAAAGGGAAATGGACTACACAAAACACACTTCAAACTTCATTCATTGTCATCATACCCCTGAAGATGGAATTAGCATTCCAAAGTCGTAACTTGGAAAAAATATTATGAGATCTGATTTCCTTAAGAATGAGTCCCACACATACTAGATTCTGTGTCCAGGGCCAGGCCTACTAAGACACATGCCAGGGGACCACAACCCCCAAGAGGCCCTTCAGACTGCCATCAGGGATGAACCAAAAATCTTGAGTCACCACATGACTCTGCTATTTTCAGCCTTTTTCATTTCATGACACATTGAGAAGACACTAAAATTGTCAAGGCACACCATCAGTTTTTTGACAGGGAACATCTCACTGCCAGTGGTAGTGGAGGCTCATGTCCCCCAATGTCTTTTCTAATAAATTATCCTCCTGCAAACTCACATCGCACACCTGTAAAACATTCACAGGACACCAACGTGCCGTGGCACACTGGTTGGAAATCACTGCCACAGATGTTCAGGTTTACCAGAGATACAATCTTATTCAAAACTGCAGCCACTAACAAGTTGTCTGCTTGTGCAAGCTCCATCTTACCTTTCAAAAATTTCAAAGCACAGGTCTCTGTTAGGTATAGCACCCCTTGGTCAATGTAATGCAGGAGTGTGTACACAGGGAGACATTGCACTCCCAACTCCATATGTAAGGTGTGGAATCCTGCAATGAGAGGAATCTGATGGTATGAAAAGAACTTCAATTGTCCTCTATGAACAACTTTAATGACAACAGTCAATGGCTGACTGCAAGAATCAAGCCCAACAAGTTACCACTATCAGGATGGATAGTTACTGTACAGCAGTTCAGAGTTCTGTCTGTACAACATATTCAGGAAGTGTGTTTACATATTAATAGGAAGTGTTGAAGAGAACATCAGGTTACCGCAATCACGCTCCCCAAAATGGCACTTGCGAACTTAGGTAATCCACTTTCTTCCCCCATATGTGACAGCAGCCAGCTACAAAACACTGATACCTACATTTCGGCGTGGTGATCTTAAAGAATATTAAAATCTTAAAGAATATTAAAAACTGTTCTTGAACAGAATTACAAACATACATTGTGAAGCAGTAGAAAAATTACTCCATGGATATAACTGTGCTCAAGTCCTTGCCTAGGGGCAACCAGAGATAAACCAGTGTTTCCAATCACCCCAGAAGCAAGATTTTAAAAAAGCGCAAGGGATTTACGTTTTAGAGGTATAGGATTTGGTCAAGTATTTGATGGAAAACATTCTAAAAGTAATAGTATTTGACTCATGGGAAAAAAATTACTTAAGGAAGACTATGGAATCCTGATCAACTGATCTTTCTTTGGTGAGTCAGGACAAACATCTGTCTGGGACATTAGGCTTGGTCAACTGTGCAACTATATGACTATGTACACTAGAGGATTGTTTCAGTCCTACAATCAAGAATACCTCTACAGGTTAAGAGGGTGCACATATTGTCTTAACGATGGTTATGATATGATGAATGAGTTGTGAGGTCATGAGCAAACTCCTCTTGCCTGCCTTAAGTACCGCTAAACACTACATCAATGCATTCACTTTGATTATATATTCTCAGGAAAGCAGCAAGCTCTGATGTCATAATGACGGCACTTCCAGCCATGACATCACTTCTGGTAGGCCCTGGACAAATTGTCATTCTAAAAAGTGGATCCCGGTGCTAAAACGTTTGAGGACCACCACCTTAGAGTCTTTAAATGGGGGAAAAACAATCTTTCAAATCAAGTAAGTAGCAGCCGAGTACAATTCTCAATCTCTTAGAGATAACATGTGTTTCTTCACAATTAAAACTCTCCTTTAAAAAAAAAAAGTCCTCCAATATTATGTAGGCATGTTGTCTGGAGTGGGAAAACAGAGTTTTACAAAAAGACTAAGAAATTTCAGCATATGTTTTCAGTACATATTTTCATCATGGTCACAGACTATGTCTTACAGATAAGGCATTGGCACATTCATCTTTTACCACACATCACCAAAAACAGCAATCAAAAATAAAGGCATTCAGAAATGAACATTTCCTATCAAACAAAGGTGAGCTTATTCCCCAGGATGTGGTTACACAACCACTCTTTGTGGTCTCCCAACTGATGAGATGATTAGCCAAGTTCTCCAGAAAGAACATGCATAATTGGATTAAAAACCAAGCCAAATCCACTGGGTCCGTTTATAAACCCCTTGCCGCTTTGGCAAATTATGCAGCAACATGAGATCGAGTGTTGGTGTTAAGAACATTTCTCCATAGTTTCTTCTCAGAGATCAATCTGCTATTAATTGTGCAGCCAACATCACAAGCACATCTTGTTTTCATGGACGACCCCCTCTTAAATCCTCTTTTTAATCACATTGTCACTTGACCAGAATAAGATTAATGTGGAGTCTGGTGACTCAAGAAGTCAAAACAGGCTTTTATGAGAGAACAACAAAAGTTGTTTTGGGGGTTAAGGCTTCAATACAGCTTGATACAGTATCTTGTCACTATAAGCAACGAGAGACGGACAAATGCCTACATGGATCTGAAAGGAATGAAAAAGTTACAGACAAATTTTGTAACTGAACCAATGTTGATTTAGCTTCCCCAAATTACTGCCAAGAAGGTTCAGCTCCAGAAATGGATATTATGTGAAGGCACCATGTTGAGCCACAGTCCTAGGACTTACCCAGAGGCAGAGGTAAACACATCCCATTTGCAGCCTTTAGAATATGACACATGATATTAAACATGGCATTCTCATTGGTGCTTCCTCGCTGTCCGCTGTATGGAGTGCAAGAAGAGTATACTAGTGAGTAAACAAACCTATTTCTTTAAACTTCCCTCATAAAGCTAATTTTGGCATCTTAAATATGCTGCCTAAACACACATCTTGGATTTCCAACATGTAGTTGGAATATCTGAGGCGAAATATCTGGAGTGACCCATTTGTCTGCCACTCAGTTAAAAGTTGAATGTTGCGTTAAGAGTTGTAAAGAGATTACATTTTGCAAATGATATATATGTTGCGGTAGCAACTGGAAACCACAACTGGAACATCTTTCCTCAACACTTGTTTGCTGTTAATTAGTGGTGGTGCTACTGTGAGGAACACACAGGATCAGAGAACCTCTGACCACGATCTCTACAGGATAGATATGCATAATCAGTTGAGGTGGATGTAAACAGCTAGTGCCCTTGTCTTACTTTCTCAGAATGTATCGCTGTTGGTCCCCTTGCTTCAAAATTTGCGTATGCCGCAGTCCAACTGAGACTACTTATACCAAGGGGGAATGTCAACCTTCAGGACTAAGGGGATTGTGGATTAAAGGAAAAATAATTGCTTACAATGAAAAGACCCAGGAATCAAGACCACATTTCTTCCAAACATTCTCCATTATCTGGAACATTAAATCCAGCTAGAAAAATAAAGAATAAAAAGTTCATTTGAATTCTTTTGTGGATGGTATTCAGATTTTCTAGTTATCTTCAACAGTGTGTCACATAAACACTAACCACTAATTAAGGAGATTTACAGTGTAATTCTAGGGATATCTAATCAGAAGTAAGCTCCACTGCTCAATGGGACTTACTCCCAGGTAAGGGTGCATCTTGTACTAGGAAGATTAAAATTATTATAAGAAGAAAAAATTATGGATACAATCCTCTCTCACACAATGTTTCCACTTAGGTTTTTCTATGAAACGTTCCCATAAGATTGTGCTTAAAGTAATTTTGTTTTTGGAAAAATAAAAACATACTTTTTATTGAAGCACCAAGTAACACAGATTGCAGAGTTCTACAAACATATACTAACACCCCAAGGAATGTCTTTTCTAAAGAAACTAGTATTGTTTAAGCTTTAAAACAAACTAACCAATTTTGATACATAATCCACAGCTATCTGCTCCACCTTCTTTTTTCCAACATACTGTAGGTGTCTACCAAGATGATCTTTCAACTTCACCACCATCTGTAAAACAACGAGAGCTGAAATATCAATAGAGAGGACAAAGCTCTGAATAGTTGCATCTACATAAACCAAGTAATTTCATATTCTAAACCACCCATCCTTCAAGGAACTCAGGGTGGTGTACATAGTTTCCCCCCTCCTTTTGTCCTCACAACCACGCTGTGACGTAGGTGAGGCTGAGAAATAGTGACTGGCCCAAGGTCACTCAGGAAGCATCATGGCAAAGCAGGGATTTGAACCTGGATCTTCTAGGTCTAAATCCAACTCCTGATTCACTTCACCAGCAGTTCCCAAAGTCCTACTCAGACTCAGTAAGTAGCTGCGGTAAGTTAGCTTACTCAGTAAGTAGCTGCGGGGGCCGGGAGCGGGGCTGGGGGTGACCCAAAGGTGTTGTAGCTATTGCATCCTGCAGGCAGCAGGGGTTTCTTGCACCTTACTTGGGCGGTCACACTGGCCTTGGTGGTCACACAGGCCCCTCTGCAGGCCTCCCCAATTGTTCATTTGGAGTTCAGAGCGCACTTCCAGTTTTTACACAAAACCAGAAGTATGGTCTGATCCCCAAACACAGCAATTTTATGCATCAGGGAGGCCCACCAAAGGGGCTGTGGGCCTTCCGGACCCTCCACAAGGTCAGTGCAATAGCCCCCTGGTAAGGGGAAAAGCCCCTGGGTGCCTGTGGTTCCACAATCACTGTGGCACCATCAGGACATCCACCACTGAGCTACTCCTCTTAAGAGAGAATGGCCCAGTTTTGGTTTCCTATGGTGGATTGCAACCCACATCATTGGGAATAGCTGTACCACACCATCATGGGTCTATGCTTCTATCAAAAGAATAGAATTAACATTAAGCATTACAAGTGATTGCCAAAGGTAAGAATGAGTTTGGTTACAAGAAAATACATAATCTGCCAAACAAAGTTATTAACAATGTGCTGGAATAACTATGACCCACTTCAATAAATATGACCCACTTCACACACTGCACCATGGAAAAACCCTAAAAACCAATATGCTCTATTAAACAAGCTACAGTGGTTTTTACTCTAGTGATATCATTAGTGTTCATTTTCAGAAGCAGAGGCAACCCTTACAAACATGGTAGAAAGAAGCAAAACAAAGTAAGTAGGATCAATCAATCGATCGATCGTATTTATATACCGCTTTTCAACACAAGGTTCACAAAGCCGTTTACAGGCAAATAGTAATCATGTAAGTAAGTTAAATGGTTCCCTGTCCCAAAAGGGCTCACAATCATGTTGATATGAGCACAACTTGGTTGAAAAGTGTCCTTCAGATCCAACACCTGAAAACATAGTGGTGTGTGAATGCTTATTTATAACTTTAAGATGGTAGGTTTTTTCCCCATTTTGTTTTGTATAATGTATCATCTTGGGCCTCTAAGCACATGTTCCTCCAGTTTGTAACTGTTGTGTACTCCAGTGACCTCGGATCATCATGAACAAAAAAATTTCAGTCCAGTCTCTTTGATCAGGTCCCACCAAATAAAGGGTCTCTTAGGAAAAAGCTGCCAAGTGAGAGATGACTTAGTGGTATTTTCTCAGCCACAGATGTTCAGATCATATCTGGATATTAACAGCTGCTTACCCACAAGGTAGGGATTGTTTACCTGTATAAATGTGCAGAGTGGTTTTGCCGACGGAAAGAAACAGTGTCATGAATTTGAACTACTCTGATCGCATTACATTTTCTGAGAACACCAGTCAAATGTCTCACTTCTGTATTGCCAGTACATACCAATCCTGTTAGAAATTGTTGCTGATAATCTTCATCCTGAAATAGGGGAACTAGACTTTCTTCTGAAATTAAACAAGACAAATGGAGAAAGGGTATTCAGAGTCTATGTTATGCACCATTGTTGGAAGACTGGCTGGAAAAAGGCCCAAGTTCAGGATGTGATAAGATCCTGAAGATCTTTGATAAGACCAAATATTGAATGTGTTTAAGACGACTAGGAATGCCACAGGAGGGATAAGAATTCTAGATTTCAAACTATGTCTACCCTGACCCTTTTCTGATGAGAGGACTGGGCAGGAAACGCACACCACCACATTTCAAAAGATCCCACGACATAAAACATACAGATGTGCCCCGGTATCCACTGATTTGGTATCCACGATTTCAGTTATCCATGGATACAGGGATCCCTATTAAGAAGATGGGGGAACACTGAACAAATCTCAGGTATCCACGCTGGGGTCTGGAACGGAACCCCAGTGGATACCGGGGTATGTCTGTACTGAATCACAACACAAACTATGGCCCTGACTTCAAAAAAGGAACAAAGTGTGTCAAGAATGTGTTTTCTAAAGCTGATGTGTTAAAATGGGTAGTGAATGTGTGTGTTTCTTCAGTGTTCCCACTTGCAGCAAAAGTTGAACAGTCTTCTGTTTTCCCCTATTCACATCTAGCTTCCTCAAACTGTAGCATCCAAAAAGCATCCCTCTCCTCCTCCAGAACACAAAGTGCAGGTAAGTCGCATCCACTCTGTGGGCGAATCGGACACATTCAAAGGATCATCTCTCTCTGGACTTCTCTCCAATTAAAACAGTAAAATGATACCTACAGCTGCAATTGAGGTGCTTTTCTAGAAAACCTGGAAAAGCCGAAAGTCCTAACAAACCACATACATGAACAGGCCTATAGCATCCAAGAAAACCTTCCCAACCACCACAAGTCCTTTAGAGCCAGTTGGTCCAGAGAATTTATGGAACCAATACAAAGTGCTTTCTGTTCTAAACTTGGCATTCATAACATCACAGCAGCACAAATGATTGCACTTAACTAGGATGGCATCCATTGGAGTGTTCAGTCAGATCCATTACATCTGACTGAACACTCTTTGCTTAGTGAAGCACAATGATACATCACAGCCCATGTTTCATGCCACCGAGTTGAACTAGAAGTAACCTACAGCTAGTTTTGAGACAGGGTGTCAAAAATAAAAAATATCAAAAGCACTTTCCAAGCAGACACACTGAGCCAAACTAGACAGAATGCTGATCACGTCATGTGGGTCTGCAGGATTGGTTTGTCTTTGTTAAACAGCAAGTGGAGGAACTGGGAGAACGGCAGGGAGAAAAGTGCCTCACGCTTTCCCTCTGCCGTTATCCCAGTCAGGGTCTACACAACTGTTTTTGTCTTGAAACTTTGTCATTGGTGCCAATGACAACTTACTCCCTAAGTTTCACTTTACCGCTGCTCAAGCCTCTGTGGCTATAATGGGGATTGGGCCGAGGTGTTCCCCAGAAGTAGCTGGTTGTTTAATCCTTGATGCACAGAACCTCATCTACCCTGTCAGTTTCACAAACCACCAAAAATTGGGTTGTGGCAGACCCACAGTTTGAAAAGCACTAGGTAGATTGGGGGAGGTGTGCAGCGGCGTCATGCAGCCGGAACGCTGCGCCCCCGTGGGGAAGACAGCGAAACAGACCGGTATGCAACGGGCGGGCTGCCACTCACCCGTTCCTCCCGTCCAGCGTTCCGGCTGCATGACGCCGCTGGAGGTGTGTGATTCACATGGGATCATGGCAGAGGGAAAAGGATAGATACTGCCATTGTCCCAATTTTGATTTCCTCCCGATTCACAATTTAAAGAAGGAAAAACAGACATAGCTGTGGCCACCCCCATCACGAGCCTGAAGCTGCCCATTCACCATTATGCTAAGCAGCCTGAAAAGATTTTATCAGGACCGCAGCAACTTAAAATATTTGATATTTTTATTATATAATCACATCTCAGTTTAAGCACAACATTGTTTCTTTGTAAATGTCACCTTTTTCTTTTGTTCTGAATCATATCATGCCGATTACAAAAGAGATCCAAGTAAAATTTATTCATTTGAATTTCATTCATAAAACAATTTTTTGGCCCACAAGAATCTCAAAAATGTACGACATGGCCCTCCTACTGATAAGTGTGGAAACCCCTGTGTTAAGCTAAAAGCAGTATGTGTGAAACGCTCCCGTTACCTCTCTTCCATGTGTTCAAGTTGTCAATCACCCTATTGACAAATGATATTAAATAGTACATTAAAAAGAAGAAAAGGAGGGGGAAAAGACAGCCTATACAACACTCATTCATTATCGTTACAAAGACAATAGACCAAGATAATTTAATCCAGCAGGAGGAAATGTAATGTGTCTTATTTATGCAGCTTGTGTTCATCAGTATGGCTGGATTTCAAGGAAAAAACATGGCATGCAAATAAGGGAGGTAGGAGTTTCTCAAAGACAAATGGAGTAGGACCCACAGCTTCCCAGAACCAGAGCCCCTTGGTATAACATATGCTTTACACGTGTAGTGTCTCCGGTTCAATCTGCCTGAACTGGGGCACCTGTCTGGGCACAGCTGTTGGAAAGCTGCTGTTACTGCTGATTGGGCTGGAACCTTTAGTTGTCCTACAACAACTGACTACAATTGTACATAAAACGATGACCTGGCATGGGAGGCCAAAAATTTATATTATTAATATAATTATTATAGACAACAGTGGATAGAAGTATGTTTTTCCACCTCTCACAACACTACAACTCAAGGTAATCCACTGGAACTGAAGAACAGAACAAGAGACTCTCTCTGTTAGTTATCCTCATGGTCAATAATGAAAGCAGTGTCTCCACTTCTATCAAAATACATTGAAGGGTAGGGTGCAGCAAACTGCCATTTTAATCAAGCAGGCAAAAGTTCGGTCAACTGGACATTCTTAGTTTTCATTTTTTTAAAAGGTCCAACACACTGTTCACGAGTTCCAAAACTTGTGCTAAGTATATAAGATGTTAGAGCAATGCACAGCAAGAACATGTGTGCATTACAACCAAGCCAGGGATCATTCATCACAAACTGCCTCTTTTGGAAGCATCGGCAAAGTGGTTCTTCAGCTCACATATGCAGCTGGCTACTAGACTCCAGGAGATTCACAACGCCAAGACTAAGTTCCGAAGAATACTGGACAGCTAGAAGTTCTTCCTTGGCCATTATCTCCACATTTGTGAACTCTCAAAGCATTTAAGGATTCCGAGATTTCACAAACAGTTTTTACATATCGCTTTTCAACAGAAAGTTCACAAGCAGAAAAAAAAGGTTAAATGGCTCCCTGTCCCAAAAGGGCTCACAATCTTAAACAATGCAGACCACCACCAGCAACAGCCATTAGAAAAGACACTTCTGGGGTGAAGAGGGCCAATTACTCATCATCCCATGCTAAATGTAAAGAGGCACACCACTCGAAAAAGTGCCTCTTGCCCAGTTAGCAGGGATTAACACATAGAAAACAGATAGTTTTGTAGTCTCATTTCCTCAAAACTAAAACAAATCCACATTAGAAGTCAACCTACTTTTCTGCATTTTCATATATATTTTTCATATACACCGTCATTCTTCTCTCTTCTATTCTCTAAACAAAGTATAAATGTGAGAACATTATGAAATACAGTCTTTATTCAATCACAATACACAAAGAATTACAATTACATTTTTTTTTTAAAAAAAATCTATATAATATTGTAACACAGTTTCAGATACTCCTGGTTTAGTGCTCTGGCACACAATTAAAAACTCAGCAAACATCTCAGGGAAGGAACAGATACTCTTCTTCCAAGAACATCTTTATATTGATAATGGGAAGCCAACAATTCAGAATACACAGCAAGAAATGGACGGTGGATGCCAACACCATCCACATAAAAGCCACCTTATCCAATGGCTCCTGGAGTTATGGACGGCTGCATTGGTGCTTTTGTGCAGGTGCAGAACATTCTGTGTTTTCATGCAGGCACAATCCTGCTGGGACAAGCAAGAGCTAGATGTTCTGAGCTCAGTATGCTCAAGCTTATGCACAGACCTCCAGAATTTCCCCGGAAGGTAGACAGGGGACCTATGGCCCAATCCTACTGGCCACTTGCAATAGTGGAATGAACCACCCCTGCAAAGCAGCAGCAGCCTGGGGACCCAGGCTGGCCGCAGACCCCAGACTTTGATGCTCCTGATGAGTTGGCAGCAGGGGCATGTTGTGAGCGGGAGGGGGGGAAGGGAAGGGAAAGTCAGGGAGAAGTTTCAGGATCAGGAGAGGGCAACGGGCAGATCTCAGTGGCAATAACTTGTGCCAGGATCCTGGTTTTATGAAAACAAGCATAGGAAAAACCCACAGGAAAATGCCACTGTCAGAAATGCACACAAGAAAAATTGCACACACAGAAAAGTTCTAGTATTCACAATATTATAATGGCATATATCTTCACTTTTATGTGAGAATTACTATGTGTCATTTTCAGCGTGGGGATTCTCTGTGTGCAATTTTCTTGTGGAATTTTGGTACGCAGGATCCTATCCAGTGGCGGCGTCATGCTACCGGTACGCTGGGCGGGAGGAACGGGTGAGCGGCAGCCCGCCCGTTGCGTTACGCTCCGTTTCGCCATCTTCCCCGCCCCCGCGGGGAAGAATGGGAACAACTTCTTCCTTCCATAGAGACTTATTTGTGTCTGCCATTTGCAAGTTTTATACCAAAAACAGTATTGCAGGGCTTCCAATACTGTTTCTGCAGTTTTCCCGAAGAGATGGTCCAATGCATTGACATTCCACACAGCTTTGTTCTTACTACATCTCTGGGATCTCTAGCAATGCTTTCCCTTAAATGTCTGCCAATGGCTGAAACCAACTCGACAGTAGGACTGGGCTACACCATTTGTACAGCAGTAGGGCTGAGCTACAGCAGATGAGGTTTGCTTACCTCATCTGAAAGCAGTTTATCCCATTCCTGTCTAAGAACTTTGCTGCTGAAGTGCAAATTTGGCTCCGCATACTTCACACGTTCCAGGTTCAAACTGAGCTTTTCCCAGAAGCCTTTACAATTCTGCACCTCAAATTATCAAGACAGAAGATATGTGAGTTCTCTTTTTGTTCGTACGCAAGTTATTTCCAGGTAAGACAAACACTGTGCAAAGAAATGTATGAGAAATGCCCGGTTTTGTATTTTCACAAGTTTTTTAAATCCCATTTTATCTCAATAAAGGAACAACACACACACACACTTCAATTTATACAACAATAGGACAACAAAAGATAAACAAAACAGCATCACAGAATAGCAGACAAACTTTATGGACAGCCCAATCCTAAACTTCCACAGTGCCTAGCAGTATGGCACCAAAATGGTGGCTGCTATAACCTGTTGGGCCAGGGAAACTGCCCAAGGTCTCCTTGGGGTAAGAGAACAGTGGTTCCTTTACCCCCTGTTGAGCCCAGGTGGCACCTAAGGGTCTACTCAGATCTGCGCCTGCTATTTAGTGGGCGCAGAACCATGTTCAGGAGGGGGTTCAGGCAGTAGCGGGATCTGCAAATGAAGAAGTGGAACACTGGGCGGGACTTAGGCGGGACTACCGTTTGATTGGCAGCCCGTCCGCTCCGTTCCGACACACACACCCCGCTCGCTGCGCGGGCTGCCCTGGCCTCGGAAGGGGCGCCTGCTCACCCAGGGGGCGAGGCCAGGGCAACCCGCATGGCGAGCGTCGGAATGGAGCGGGGGGGCTGCCAATCAAACCGTAGTCCCGCCTAAGTCCTGCCCAGCGTTCCATTTCTTCATTTGCAGATCCCACTACTGGGTTCAGGATACGGTGATATCCTCTGCTGCATCCCCACCCCCTGTCCCAGGTCCCATTCCTCCCACCCCCCCAATTCCATACCCTCCCCACTTTCCCTTCACCCTGAAAAGACTCTCCATCCACCAGCAGTGAAACTTTCTGCTTGGCACTCCCAACATGTCTTCACCATGTTGGCACAGCGCTAACCATGTTGGTACAGCACCATGTTGGCACAGAGGCACAGCACTAACTGGTGTTGCCACTCTACTGGCAGGAAAGTGCCTTACGGCGCTTTTATGACACCCAGTGCTGGCAATGCAAGCATACCGCTGGTGATGGGCACCACAGGATTGGATCCTAAAGCAGAAACTAGTTTAACCCAAAAACTTTCCAGAAGAGTCGCACTGTAGCTTGATGCTTGAATGAATACAACACTGGAGTCTATCCTGAGAAAGCATTCCATAAAATTGGAACCACTACTGAATAAGTCCTGTTTCTAGCACACCACTCCAGGACTTAATTTGGCAGAGGTTTCCTACTTTAATTGTTAAATCATTATGCTGAATACATATGAATTTTGCAAGAAAGATAAATGAACCACAGATCCAGATTCCTGTTTTTCTGCTAATAAATCTTCCTTTCAAAATTCATGAACATTTGCAATCTGGTATAACAACATCTTTCAAGTCTTCTGTTGAGATAAATATACCTTAAGTGTTGGAGTAATAGCTAATTTAAATGCTCAGTTCATTTTATTCATCATCCAGTTTTAGAAGGTTAAGCTTTACCTACAGGCTCAATTTACTCAAACAGAAAGAGAATAGTACTGACCTCTACTGGCAACCTTACAGAAAAACAATTTGCAATTACCAAATTTCACCTGCCACTTTTTGATAAGCAAAACCACAGATTAGGGTAAAGTGAGACAAGATTCAAGGTAAAATCTCTCAATATCTTTTCAAAGCTTAAAAGCAGCCAATTTGGGGTGGGGTGGGGTGGAGAAGAGACTGTATTGGAGCTGCAGTTCTTGGGCTAGGGGGTTCTTTTTCTTACATCTTTTCCTAGATGAAAATTTGGCCCCAGATGCTGCTACCAGCATAATTTTGGGCAGGGAAGAGAGGACAATCCACCTCACTGGAGTCCATAGAGAAGCATCACCACTACCACCACAGTTTTGAGTGAGCCAGCTGTCAAAACCCACATGCTCGGGAGAGTGCAGACGGCAGCAGCACTTCTCTAAGGACTCTGGTACGGTGGTTCTGCCTAACCTCACCCCCACACTGCACATCCTTGGTTCAAAGGGAATGTACCATACAGTACACTAAAGCCTCCTTTACAGAATCACTTGCAGAGGCTGGGGAAGCTGTTCACTCTTATCCGCAGTTTCAAGTGACCGCAGAAGGAGAGGAACATCTCCCGTGGATATGGGAGCAAGCCTGTATTTTGGGAGGCAAGTATTTTTAAAACAACTGTTAAAGCAATTACAAAAATTGGTTCTCCATCTTTGGCCCTATCCCCAGATAGCAAAATCATTTTTATAAGCAATAATTACAAACATGCAGCCCACTTATGTCAGAAACAACATTTCTTAGGTTAAACTTACCATTAAAACAGGCAAGGAGATAATGTGAGCTCTGCATATTATTCCAGGGACAAGCTAGAAATAGGGAAGAGTACAGATGTGATATCTTAGTACAGGGAAGGAATACGTAAGCTTTTTATTTGACAATGGGCCACTTTCATTGATGTTTCCTATGTATACCAAGACATCACATTACAGAATTGGGGGGGGGGGGCAAGGTTGGCTTGTGAGTTTATTGTTCAAATGTAAACACTAAAATGACTTGACACTTATTTAATAATGGAAAGACTTTCAGTTCTCAATACCTCCCAATGTCTTACCTCATTCCAGCACTGCAGTGATGAGTATGGTAAAAGTTTATCTAGACTCGTGTCTCCTGAACACATTTTCCAATATAAAGATGCTAAGTGCAGAGAAAGAGAGAGGGGAGATACATAATGAAGGCTTGCAAACACATGGGCAGCGCAACTCTAAGGCCCTGTTGGGCCGATGCATGTCTGCTGCGTCAGTCCAGGATTGTTGCAAATGTGCCGTAAGGCATGTTCGCACTAGCGCAGGCGGCACGGGACCAACGCAGTATTGGGCCAGGCGTGCCAAAGATGATGGCCGGTAAGCCGCCCTTGCGCTGGTCAAATTTGACCTGCTCAGGGGCTTTTCTGGGTGGGGGGGAGAAGCAGAATGGGTAGAGGGAGGGTGCTCCCACAGGCAGGGCGGCCCGAGGGGGGGGGGAGCAGGTATTCGGCAGTTATCCCAGTGCAGGCCCAAAGAGGCCCATTGGCCCAGCTGGGGCTTACCCTGGGGCTAGAGGATATTTTCCCCTTGCCGGTGGCGAGTTCCAGCGCAATCCTAACTTGCAGTGCCTGCCGGCCCCTACGCAAGTTAGGATTATGCCCTGAGTCAAATATATTATGTACTCTTTTATGTAACTATTTCATATCTGTTTATCTATGCGGGAAGTAGTACTCCCTTAGCAGTAGATCAATACATTTTTACCGATTAAAGGTAAGAAAATACCAGTAACCAAAGAATATCTCAAATAAAAGCAAAAAACAAAACTACATTCCCATGAGTACGTGGTCCAAACCACCATGCCCTCCTTACTTCCAGTCCATCACACAGTCCTAGATATAGACATAAGGTAAAGGTAAAGGTTTCCCCACGACCGAATGGTCTAGTCGTGACCGACTGTAGGGGGCGGTGCTCATCTCCGTTTCAAAGCCTGTAGAGCCGGCGTTTTGTCCAAGGACAAGTTTCCGTGGTCATGTGGCCAGCATGACTATACGCCGTAGCGCATGGAACGCCGTTCCCTTCCCACCGAAGTGGTCCCTATTTATCTACTTGCATTTAGGTGCTAGGTTGGCAGGAGCTGGGACAAGCAATGGGAGCTCACTCTGTCGCGCAGTCTTGAACTCCCAACTTTCCGGTCGGAAAGCCCAGCAGCAGCAGTTAACCCGCTGCACCACCACGTCCCTTAGATACAGACATACCTACCAATAATAAATTCCTGTATGGGGTCAAACATAACACAAGTAGACATATTCTCAGAAATCCAGTGGATAATCTATTAAAAGATAGAAAACAGAGCAGTCAGTATAGTTCAAGTTGTGAAGATTTATTGTAAAAGTACCGAACTATCAAGAGCTGCAGAATTCAGGAGCTGAAATCCCAGCAATTTGCCTTCTCAGATCAGTACTGATCTTATGCCGCCCCATTGGTGAAGCACAGGAACTGCAGACAGCTTTTCCCTCCTACGATCTCAACTGCTCCGTTTTCTGGTCTTCTTTCCTTCAACAAATCTAGATAGTCTACTGCAGTTTAGTTCCTTGCACAAGCTTAGTTTCTCAAAACCAACAACTGGCACATGAGTAGAATACCTTAGGACAACATTATAGAACTTTGGAACTTCTTACCCTTCCACCCAGAATTATGGTATGTGCATCAGCAGACAGCCTGACAAACTGACAGCCCAACCCTATCCCAAACTGGGGTGTCGAGGGCAGGGCTTTACAAAAGAGCCTTCCACTGTGGTAAAATGGCTGCCAACAGAGCACATCAAGCTCTGTCAGCAGCCATTTTGGAAGCAATGCTGCAAGAGGCAGACCTAGCTCTGCCTGCCAGAGAAAGCAAGATGGTGGTGGGAGCAGGGGATGGGCAAGAAGGGGGAGGGAGGGGCAGGGAAGCTGCAGGAAGGGGTGAATCCAGTGGTGTTGGTGTGCACCTGATCCTAACCCCTCTTTTCACTTCCCAACTTTCTCCTCTTTGGACTTGCGCCAAGTCTACAGGAGCAGGAGCATTATGGAGAAGTAAGGGGAAATAATTCCACTTTCCCTTCCAAAGCCTCCAAATCAGCCCTACTGCACTGAATATAGCACATTCCTTTTTGGAGCAACTGCACCAGTGGGGAAGGGGAGGGAGGGAGAAGACGAGATCGGGCTTTAAGAAGCTCTCTCTGAAATTTCTAGGAAAAACAGGAAGAGGTAACACAATACTTCTAGAATGCACAGTGGCTTTCAGACAGAACACTCTCCTTAGAGTCCTTAATGTTGCGATATCACCTGCTAGAAGAGTACAGCTGGACCTCTGTATTCATAGGGGATCTGTTCTTCCCCCCCCCCCCCGCCCTGTGGATACCAAAACCTGCAGACAATGAAATCTGCGGGTTGGTAAAATATTACCTCCAAATGCCATCAGCGATGTTCTCCAGTTGTGTCTGTTATGTTCTCCAGTTGTGTTTCCGAGAACCGCAGATGTCATGTGCGGACTCTGTGAGCTTTAGAAACACCCCCAGAGATGCCAAAAGAGTACTTCCGGTTTTTATCAAAACTAGAAGTGCCCTTTGGGTGCATTTCTGAGGCCAACAGAGGTTGTGCACAGCACTCCACTGTGGGTTCGGAACCATAGTTACCATGCAGATACGGAGTCTGGACCTGTACTTGTTTAACAGTAAAGGGAAAATGTGTTGACATGTATACGTGGGATTAATTAGTTGCATAGAAAGTCCTTTTCCTACCTGGGCTTCCAAATCCGCTGTACTGCCAACGTACAGAAGGACACAGTGCAGTGCTGCCAGCCGGTCACGGTCCAGCTTACTGTCCCACAGAAATTGCAACAAGGCTTGCTTGTCTACATCAAGGGCAAACAGTCTTCCAGTGCCACCATCCAAAACTGTAGACTTGAAAGGGGAAAGGGCAGGGCTCTCATGCAATCCATTAATTTTTGCATCCTCACCTAAAGGGTTTGGGGAAAGTAATATCATATGCTCAGTTTACCGTGCATCGATATATAAAAATACCCACCAACTCAAAGAAATTGCAGTGACTCTCACCCAGCCCTTGTTTTAGCAAAATACTTCGGATTTTGGTGGAAAACAGGGTGTAAAAACAAAATCCAAAACACAAAATCCACGAAAAAAGACAAGAATTGAAATACATGACCATTAAGCAAATCTATATTCCTCCCCTGCTGCAGATCCTCCTTCTTCCTGTAACTATGCACTACTAAAAGTGGCCCGTTTCACCCATATCACAGTCTCACATGCTTGTTGGAGAGTGCATGGGCAAAGAGGAGGGAAGAGGTTTGTTTCGAATCTGCACCTCCCAAATGCCTGGGAAGTCCTGGGAAAATCAAGCTCTTTTCTTTCTCATCCACCTCCGAACTGGAGGGGGGAAGGGAAATGGAGAGTTTGCTTTGGCTGCTATGCTTGCATGAAGCATCTTGGAAATGCAATTGCCAAATGGAAGACTTTGCACTCTTCTTTGCAGCTTGAAGTTACAGAGGAGAACTAGGAATGCTTTGAGTTAAAAGTTGGGTTATCCTTTCCCATGCACTGAATTTTGCAAGTGCAGCGTAAGGTCAGGGACAATTCCACACTCTTTTGGGGAACGGCCTTGCAATCAAATTTTGCACTGACTTGGCAGAACTTGTTAAGCTTTCTTGAAACAAATGAGTGCTCTTAAGCAGTTTCCAGTTATTATAATGTCACTTGTACACAAACAGGTCCTGGCTAATTGTGCTCTTAAAGACTGTATCTCTGCTTGCTCATCTGAGGAAATGACTGGCTATAAAAACACCTTTGAAAACTGGCCTGAAACTGCATCATTTGATAGCTATAAACAGGGAGTTATGAAGGAATTTTCATTTTATGCTGGTTGGATCAATTATTATGGTCTTTCATTTTTTTTCAATCGTTTTTCATATGTTGCATTATTGGTGCAGCTGCTGGAAAACGAATAATTAAGCTTCCCACATTGTACCTGTCAGAAAGAAGTTGTAGCACATCAGGTCAGGATGGCGAGTGTTGAGAAGATGCAGAAAGTGTCCAGGCAAGTAGACAGCCACATAGTAATCTTTTTTAAGCAATAAAATAGAAAAAAAACAGGTTTGTAAGTTTTGAGCACTTGATTAACTTTAGTGCTTAAGTTTCAAGTTTCAAAGCCTAATTTCAAAGCTAGGATGTTCAAAGCCTGAGTTATGCTATCTGAAATATTATATGCTTGAATAATCTGATTAAGGGAGCAATCCAATTGGTAAGTCATTGGTAAGATGCATGTCATTTGCATTAGCCCAGGGCTGTCAGAAATGTGCTATAAGGCAAGGGGTGCTGAGCCAGTGTGGGGACTCGCACTGACCCAGCCAAGTCACAGAGCCGGCCATGTGAGTGGCTTCCGCAGTGGCTGAACTCGGCCAGCATGGGGGCCTGAGGAAGGCAGGGGGAAAGTGGGAGGGGGCAGAAAAGGGCAGGAGAAGGGAGGGTGTTGGTGTCAGGATCCCGCCCTTGCAGGCCCAATCTGGGTGTTCGGATTTGTGCCAATGATTTGTGCCAGCGAGCAACCCGTTATGTCTGCCTGGGACTTACCCTGGGTTAAGGAGACAAATGTCCCCTTGCCCCAACCTAACTCGAGTGACCTCCTACACTGCTCTGGATACAGCACAGGCCTGCACAGTATAAGTTTGGGCTGCCCAGCTAGAATACTTGCATTCTAACATGCCAAGTGGAACCAACTTCATGACTCCTGGCCCAGTTTCCTTTGCTAGGAAAATGCAGTGTGTTGAGGAGACACGAACACAATAATAAGATTGCAGGGAATTCCATAGGAAATAAACTTAGACATCCCAAGAAGCACGCTGTGGTCTCATGACTACAGACAACTTAAGCTACTGTTCCGCCAAAGGAGATGAAGGTCACCCTGGAGAAAGTTGCTTATTTAGCAATCAAATACCTTGGAAAACATGGGAAGCTCATGTGACACAAAAAAGAAAAATATGTACATTTCTATTGTGAAACACAGAACGACTCTTCTGGTGGGTTGGTTCAAAACTGACTCTTATCTAGGAAAGAAACTGAAGAGAAGGAGAGGCTTCCATTATCAACTTACCAAGGTTTAAAAAAGTCAGATCCTTTACTCCCAAGGAATCCATTCTTTTCAAGGCAACAGTATATGTTTTACTATAACCTGAAAAGTGTTAAGAGATAGGCGTTTCTATTTGCCACAAGCATAGTAACAAATTTAAGCAAATTATTGAAAATATGCATAGTGCTTAGTCTGCTCTCAGTTGTACCACTGCTGTGCACAGGGGTGTACATGTGGATATGAAAAAATAAAATAATTGAAGGAACTCAGTATACGGGGTCTTCATTCTGCTTCAACAACATGAACTGGCAAAATATTGAGTGGCATCCAGATGCTACTCTCATAGATAGAAGGAGGCATCAAAATGGTCAGACAATATTTTCAGCTGGGCTTTTAGAATATGAAAAATCTCCAGAAAATGCAAATATATTCCATAGGGATCATTAATTAACTTATCCTGAATCAATCTAGATCAGTGGTTCCCAAACTATGGCTCGGAACCCATTGGTAGGTCACAAGCCAGTTTCAGGTGGGTCTCAAAGCACCTACAACAGCCATACTGAAAATAAGGGAAGATGGGATGCTAGAAAGGGAGAGGGCCATGTGGTTATTTTGCTTGTGTCAAGGCTGTAAATAGGCCTTTTTCTTTCTGATTCACTTTGCTATTGGAAAATGGCTGAGAAATAACCCCACTTATTGCTGTATTCTCAGGAAAGCAACAGGCTCTGGAGACACAATGACAGTACTTCTGGCCATGACATCACTGCCAGTGGGTCCTAGACAGATTGTCATTCTAAAAAGTGGGTCCCGGTCCTAAAACATTTGAAAGCCACTACTCTAGAGGCTTCTTATATTGAAAGGGGAAAGTTAATTAAATGAGTAATAGAGCAATCCTATGGATGTCTACCTACAAGTAAATTTCCCTGAGACTTACTTCAAGGTAAGGACTGGAGACTTTAATCACTCAAACCAGTTTTTCTCTCCCATTCAATTAACTATTATTTATTTATTTTATTTAAAGAATTTATACCCCGCCTTTCCCATGCCGAAGCAAACACCCAAGGCGGCTTACAAACAAAATACAATGTAACCATAATAAGTAAAAACACATTAACATAACAACATTGAACATTAACGGGAACACAGAGAGTGTACAAGAATGAAAACTAGACCCAATTCTCCATAACAGGTCAATTTGGAGGGTAAGGGGGAAAAAATCAATTGGCAGGGGAAGTGTCAATTGGCAGGGGAGTGAACAACTAAGACAATATACCAGAAGGACAGAGGGTAAACAGCCAACAATCATCCAAAGGTCTGACAAAATAGGTATGATTTGAGCCCTCTCCGAAAGGCCACGAGGGAGTGTACAGTTCTTAATTCTTCTGGGAGGGAATTCCATATTTGTGCAGCCGTTACAGATAAGGCTCGTCCCCAATCTGCCATCCCTTTAACTTGGGACAGAGGGGGCACTTGAAAGAGAGCCCCTTTAGATGACCTAAGTGGGTGAACTGGTATGTATGGGAGAAGGCGGTCCTTTAGGCTAAGCTTAACTAACTAAGAACAGTCCAACTTATAATATGAAAACATGGCAGTTTATTCATTAACAACCTGGATTCATTTAAATATTCATTAAAATCGTGAACACAGCAGGCACTGAATGAAGGTCCCAAAGGCCGTAAAAGGAAGGGCTCCATTTGAAATGGACTTCAGTAGGATAATTAAATATATCCCAAGGAGGCAAATATTAAAGCCATTAACAATACCTTCATGTAGGAAAGACACAGAGTACGTCACTTCTCCAGGACTAACAGGAGCCTGGCTATAACATATGCATAAACTCCCTATGAAGAAAGAAAAAAAAAAGATCAATTTGAAAGGATTTATGGTACAAGAAGCTGCATGGAAGCACTTTTATATTTGCAAAACAGCGCAATCCTATGCATGTTTTCCTAGAAGTATGTCCCATTATATTCAATGAGACATACTTGCAGGAAACTGCATAAAATTGCAGTCTCAGTTAAGCTGCAATCCTGTGCACACTTGCCTGGGAATAAACCCTGCTGAATACAGCAGGTCATACTGCTGACATAAATATGACTAAATATGTATGGGACTGGCTGTAAAGCTCAGGGAGGAAGGCCATTTTCTCCACTATTCCTAACTGTAGGACCAATCTATAATTCTATAGAAGTTTAATTAAGCACATAAATGATGTATTTTCCTTTAAGGTAAAGGTTTCCCTACGACCAAATGGTCCAGTTCTGACCGACTGTAAGGGGCGGTGCTCATCTCTGTTTCTAAGCCGAAGAGCCGGCGTTTTGTCCAAGGACAAGCTTCCATGGTCATGTGGCCAGCATGACTATACACCGTAGCGCATGGAATGCCATTACTTTCCCACCAAAGTGGTACCTATTAATCTACTTGCATTTACACATGCTTTTGAACTGCTAAGTTGGCAGGAGCTGGGACAAGCAATGGGAACTCACTCCGTCATGCAGTCTCGAACTGCCAACCTTCCGGTCAACAAGCTCAGCTCAGCAGTTTAACCCGCAGCGCCACCACATCCCTTTTACAGGGTTTTAAAACAAAACCACAGAGTGGTTCCATCAGCACATGAACACCTCCTCCCTTGCGGGGGGGGTGGTGGCTTTGAAAGGTTTTTCTCCACCTCAGGAATATTTGAGGTATAAAAACTGGTTACAAAAAGAGCATATTGCCAACACAAAATAGAGTTTCTATCCAAAAGAGCTAGCAACCATTTTAAACTACTAACTTCAACCCAGCCCTTTCTTCTGCATTTTCCAGCCTCAGTTACAAAAAGCAGTGTAACCATAAGCCTATGCATGTTTACTCAGAAGGAAGCCCTAGTGAGGTCAATGAGACTTACTCCCTGGTAAACATGTATAGGATTGCAGCCTCAAACTGTTCCATTACCACCCTCAGCCCCTAGTTTCAGCTGCCTCTCTAGTTCTAACTTTAGAATGTCAAGGGAGAAGATATTGTTGTACAACTCTGTAAACAGTACACATTCTTTAAAATAATTCTTAATGGCAAGAAGAGGCATTTTACATACAGTAGTTTGCCTTTTAGAGGTGAAGTTAATGATGTTCTTAATATACTTTAGCACTCATGAGGTTGAAAGCTACTTAGGGATGTAGGAATTTCCTCTCCTGGGATGATGCCAGCAAACTTTTGCCTGCTTCAAGAAGCAATAAGAAAGGACCTCCTAGGCAGCACACTGTCCTCCTATTTGAAAGTACCAAACTTCCAAATCTAATCTTTTTTTTCTTAAGCAGTGAACTATGCATTTTTTGGTATGCTCCATTGGCATAGCTTTCTAGAGGAAAGATGCTTTTCGGGAGGCATGAGACACTTCATAATAACCATATTAAAGTCACTGACAGCTTTATTTAACTGGAAACTGCATAAGACATTTCTTCTGTGTTTTTCCACTGCTTCCTCCCAGCCCCACTTTTAAGTACTGGTAGTTCAAACAACAGAACATATTTTAGAGCCTGTGTTCACAAAATTTGTTGGAATCTTCTCATGTAGAGAAACTGAAAGCCACGTCATGACAAGAAATTCGCTCTACTTTTAGGCACCAAATCAGGTTTGCTGAAGATACTTCATGTGTGCATCACTGATCTACAAAAAAACAGATGTACACTCCTGAGCATTCATATACCTGCGCTGGGTCACTGTGGCTGAATTTAAGCACAATTTCAATCTGTGTGCTCGTCACGAATTACATACGAAGCATGAATTTGGAAATCTGAACCCAAGTATGATAAATATCTAAGAAGGGAAGTGTCACGGTCACAAATAAATCCACAGAGAAACCTAGCTATAAAGAGTGAACCAGAGTGAAGCCATTTTTACTCTGAGAGGGAAACATGCAGAGATAGTTAGAAAATGGAGCCAAAAAGTCTGTAGAAAGAGATTAAGGAACATCCCAAGAGCCATTAGGCGCTGATTACTGTAATTGCTGACATTCTGAGGTAACAAAAAGGCTTAAGTACCTAGGCTGAGTACCTGGCAAAGTCTCAGGAACTGAGCATTGTTTGACAAATTGCTGAGGGCATTCACTCCTATAGCCTGTCTAGCAGGAATGTAAATTGTTTTAGCTATGCAAAGTTGAGAGGGAAAAAACTGCCCAGCAACAGATTCAAGCTGAACAAACTGAGTGTGATTGGTCAAAGATTTTGATGGACAGCAGTGTATTCAAAATTATTATAAAAATGTGGGCAAACGATACATCCAGTGCTAGCTGGGAGGGGGAAGCTATGCCGGGTTGATGAATGCAACCAACAACCTCAAGACAAAGACATCTGAAGAAGCAAGGATTTACCCCTTGTGAGCTGCTGTTTCTAAGTTTGAGAAACTGAACACTGCTTAAAGGACTGTGCTGTGTAGTGAGGGAAAAGTAAGCTCAGGAGCTTAGCTTTCTATTGCTTTTGTGCTTGGAACTTGTAATATCACCACTGTTTTTTTCTTTCTTTTATCTTTAATAAACTTTTATTTGTATTTGGAAACCTGTGGATTAATGCTGAATCATAACTACTCAATAAAACGGACCTAAGGGTAAAAGTGCTTCCACTGTAAAGCTGCTGACCTACTGTAAGCGCAGGGGTGTAAAAACAGCTAAAGGTGCAGAGAGCACACTAGTCTTTTTCCCCTTAAACAAAAATCCTCAGTGTTCTGGCCAGTTTGTGACCAGCTGGGCCAGCATGTGGGGTAGATCTACGCTTGCCTCTCGGGAGAAGAGGACGGTAGACCTGGACAGGAAGTTCACTCAGGGATGGCATTTTAAAAAAGAGAAAGAATTAAGCAGAATACAAACATTCCTGGTAAACTGGGTTTGTAACAAAATGGAACAGAAGGCAGCTCCTCACATACATATTACCTGTTTCACAAGTAAAGACCTTTAGATTCAAAGGTTTAGGTACTATCTCTTGATCTTGATAACAGTCGTATTCCAGATTCACAAGTCTAGAAACAGAAACCAGAGTTATTTATCTACTCAAAGCAGCCACATGTTTAAAGTCACAAAAAGGACCCATGCACAAGACAAGTTAAACTTTAGTTGACTGAAACAATACATTTGTATAAAGACTAGGAAGCTGAGAAGAGGCTGATAAACTCAGGCTGCAATCCTATGAGCACTTACTTAGAAGTCCAGGTAAAATCAGTGGGACTTACTCCCAAGCAAATATGCAGAATATTGTGCTTTCAAACTTTCAAACAAGTAGTATGTTTTTGCTCTATCTGGGATAACAAGAGAAGATGTGACTGGAGCAGTTTGGAAACGAGAATGAGTTTAGGAATGACCTTGGGAAAGAAATGGATTCTCTGCAAACAGACCCCAGAAAATGTTTAAAACCACAGGAAATTCTAGAAAAGGTAATATATGAAAGAGGATTTCTTTGAGCCGGAGACATTTTTCTTCATACCCCTCAGCAGGTCCTATCTAGTTTTCTAGACCAATGGTCCTAAACTTTTCAGCATGCTAATCTATATGTCATAAGGGCATGGCTCATCATGGCCAGATCTGAGTGACCCTGGTGTGGTCGCAGCTGGAGAATCGGCTGAAGCTGAGCAACAGCTCCCCTAGCCACAGCCACCACCTGGGAATCCAGGAGCAGCTGCGGATCCAGGAAAACCTCCAAGCTGAAGACCTGCTCCTTCAGAGGGAGTGCAGCCCTGTTCAAGCAGAACTATAGTCCAATACCTGAGCTGAACTTCAGGAACTGATTTGGAGATTTATAAGCAGCAGCACATATTGTTTGTCTGGTTTTTGACATCTTGAGGCAAAAATAGGTCACTCACTCACTCACACACACACACACACACACCCCAACAACTCACGTTAATGTTTCAGCATCCAGGGAGATATCCAAAGATGCCTCAAGCTGTTGAAAGACAAAGAAGCAGAATATAGCTGTGTGTTATCATTAAACTACAACAGAGGGGTTCAGGGAGTCATTTTACTTCGGACTCCCGAAGAGGCAGAGATAATCATCAAATTGCTTATAAATAATTATTGAAAAGCTATAGGTTAATGAAATAATTAAACAGAACATCCCGAGAACAGAATGCCAAAAGCAGGTCGCGATCACGTTCTGAAGCATTTCTGAGATGCAGGGAAGCTGAGGTCCGCAGGCTCTCCACACCCTCCGGAGAGCCAGCAAGACCCCCAGTAAGTCTGGAAGAAAGCCCCTTTTCTCCAGTGCCAGCATGATTGTGGGACGCTGGCACTGCTGTAAACATTGCCCCACCTCTTAAGGAGCAAGGACTGAGCTTCCCAGGCTGGGGCATCACGACACCCCAGTTTGAGAATCTTTGGATTAGGCTGTAAGGCTGCAATCCAGTACACACTTTGTTGGGAGCAAGTTCCACTGAATACAATGGAGATTGCTTCTAATTAGACATACACAGGAGTGTGCTTTAAGTGGGACAAATGCATGTAACCGCAGGCTTTGTTTAGGGTCTAAAGGTGCATGTAATGTTGTGCAAAACTCAGCTATAAGTCTGTGTCATATGTCATACTTTTGACTTTATATTTTGAACAGATAAAGCTTAACAGGAACACTTACCATTAATTTAAAGTTTTTATCAGAATAAAACTGGAAACAATTTAATGTGTCCCCTGATTCCTAAACAAAGAGAAATAATAACATCCTGTTAGACTGGTCCCACCCCCACCGAAAGTTGCCACTGGTCCCTCCCCCCTGCTCAGCCTCTCCCTCCGCTCAGGAACGCCCTCTCACCCTACATGGAATCGGCACAGTGCTGAGGACCAGCAAACTCACAACCTGCCAATCCCACGTTGCCAATTCCGGGCATTCTGTGTACTGCATCAGCGAAAGCAGTAAGCTCTTACCAGCCACACTGAGTGTGCCTTATGGCAGGTTTGCGATACCAGCATGGCAGTACAGTTATACCACCTATACCGGAGGACTCAGGATTGAGCTCCAAGTCCCCATTTCATAGGAATAAACCTTTTGGGGGTTTCAGTTTCAACACTGCTTCCCATCACCTTTTTGCACAGACGTCTTTAAATCAACTGTCAATAATAGCTAAGAGGGACTCTTGCAAATTCAGAGTTGCCATGTATTTTAAGTGCTTCAGAAATCATGATTTCCAGTTCTTTCTGTATTTTGCAACAGAATTTCAAATGGGTTTTTTGTTTGCACAAGATTTAACAGCTTGCATCAGCAAAAAAAACCCCAAAAAAACACACCAGAGCCCAATTAGTTTCTCCCCCCCCCCCATACGCATTTTGCATAAATATGAAATAGGGCTCTAAATCAGTGGCCCACATTATTTTAAGGCACATGCCAACCTGTAAAGCTGGGCACACCAATCCTATAGATCTACAATAATGACAATGATGAAAGCAATGGTTGCAATTCTGGAATTGGAATAATCCCTTGTTCCAGAAAAAGCCCTTTTCCAGACTTCAGAACACGATCAAATCAACATTTCAAGCTCATCTCCAGACTCCATTTTTAATACAGAAATTTTGAATATGCAACTCACTTACCCCTAAGCACACAAAAAGTATTTCTCTCATCACCTAACAGTCATATCTTTTCTTTACTCGTTTCAGAAAGATGACTAGGGATTCCAGGACAGATGGCACTGTCTAATTTTGATGTACCTGATGTATGTACAAACTTTGATGTATTAATTTTGATTTGGAGCGCAATCCTATCCTGGAGTTAGGCCAGCAAAGTTTGGCCAGCACAAGGAACACCGTAAAGCGTGTTTGGACCACTCTCAATCAGGGAGGATGGCTCACATCTGTGCGCTGGCATCGCTGACTACAAGAGTGGTCCAAACACGCTGTATGGTGTCCCTTGTGCTGGCCAAACTTTGCTGGCCTAACTCCAGGTTAGGACTGTGCCCTTGGTGTCATACTTGTGTCTCCTTGTTATCAAAAATATAAATTTACATATACTACCCAGTGGTGTCATCTACTCACCAGTAGACGGTTCGCTGGGCGGGAGTAGGGAGTGATTGACAGTCCGATTCACTTCCGGTTTCTTCGCGCCCCCCGCGCGGCTTTCCCTCGCCTCGGAGGGGGCGCCTGCTCGCCCAGGCACCCGGCGCGCCCCCCACCCATCCTCCAAGGCGAGCAGGCGCCCCCTCCGAGGCGAGGGAAAGCCGCGCGGGGGGCGCGAAGAAACCGGAAGTGAATCGACGGACTGTCAATCACTCCCTACTCCCGCCCAGCGAACCGTCTACTGGGGAGTAGATGACACCACTGATACTACATGGTGGTGCCATCAATGTACATGGAACGTTACAGGGAGTTCCTTGCCCCAAAGAGATATGCAGCCTATGAAGTGACACAAGGGAGACTGCAGATGGCAGGAAGGAGATGGAGGCAGGCATAAACAAACAAGTGCAGTTTTTTCAGTTTCACATACTTAAGCTTAGCTACAGTTGGGAACAGGAAATGAGGATTGCTGTTATTTTAAGCTCAACATTCCCACTATATAAATAGCATAGGGAAGGCAACATGATCACAGGAGCAGAAAAGTCAACATTTTCAACCTTTGGGACAATGTAGAATAGCCTTTGTTCCAGCATGTCCCACTGGGCCCAAATGAGATCATCAACAATTCTCTCTCTTTGGAGCCGGCTTGAATTTTCAATCACCTAAAAGGGAAAGGAAAATGAATATGAAAGGGTGATGGACTTGTACACTATCATGCATCTAGGAACCAGTTCACAGAATACCTGCTCCAGAACCTCAACACTGTCAAGAGGAACTCTCAGGCTCATGTGACTAGTCTCCTCCCCAACCATCCAACAAGTAGTTTCACAGGATAGGCTTTTTGAGAAGGGAGTATGCCAGAACTCTGCTCTCCTTCAAAATGTATTGCCAGCAAGTTCTACTGCCAACCTGTCCACATGCCTCCTGGCAACTGTGCATGACCAACCAGAACTCAGGGGAGTTGGATATGGCCCTCTAAGTTGCAGACAGGCAGCCCAATCCTATGCTTTCTAGCACACAGGGTTCCAACAGTGCCAAAATGACTGCCACTGAATCCTATGGGCACCAGGAAGCTTCAGAGGTCTCCTTGGGGTAAGGGTAGACTTGGGGTAAGAGGAAATGGGTTGCCTTAGCTCTGTACCCACTATTGAGGAGACCTGTGCTAAACTACCCAGCCAAGGAGGGAGCACAGGGTATCGTGGCAGAGGCTGCTGCCCTCCCCTCTCCCCATCCAGTTCCACCCCCCTCCCCACTCCAAAAGGCTTCACTATTGAGAGGCAGCAAAACTTACCACCGGATGTTCTCCAATTAAGTCATCCTGGTGCTGGTGCTCAGAGTCGACCGACACTGTCCCAGCACCAGTGTTCCCTCCTCCCCAAGTGCCGCAAAAATATTTTACAGGACATTTGCCACACACAGAACTGGAGGTACACACATACCACGGGAGATAATGGGCTCAGGATTAGGTCCCTAATCCAGGATTAGGTTGTATTTTAGCAGTTCACACTATTTTAAAGGAAGTTAATGAAATGCAGAAGCCAATAAAAACAGCTTATAGAAAGCAGCCATTAACAAAAAGAATGTTTCTCAAAAATATGCCTTGGTTCCCTTCCACCCCCTCCACCAAATGTCATAGAAACAATATCAATGAAAAGTAAGTTTCAATTCCTTACCACTTTGTGTCCTTCTTTAACAACTTTGATGTCAAATTTTTCAACATCTTCAAAATTCAAACACAATACAATTTAATGGTTTTTTAAAAAAATACGATAGTATACAATACGCACATTCAATCAGCCATTCATGGCTTGTTTGGCTTCTAGTTGGCTGGCACATCAGTTCCACATATTTGCTTTCAGGACTGTTATGACACCAGCACTGTACCCACCTCATATTGAGTTTTGGGAAAACATGCAGGTATAGATGCAGCGCCCATTCTAAATATCTGTGTGCTGGTACTGCAAGTCTTGGAGTAAAATATTCAGGATCTCTATACAAGTGACGGTATAGTTAACGCAAATGAAAATTGTTCGATAAAACACTAGGATAGCCCACCTCCTTAGGTGCTTAAAAGATTATAAACCTAGACAGTCAGAACTTTTCAATTTTATTATTGTGCAACGTTTTGAGGCCTATTTGTAGTCATTCTATTATCAAATTATAGAAGGAATTGGCTCTGTCCTAGAAGCCTTCATTTTCTCCCTACTATCAACATTTACAGCCATATATCCCAAATTGCTTTTAAAGCCCAGGAGTGCAACACTTGTTATATTATTTGTGCAACTCCTGCACGTAGCCTAGGACTTGCAACTCTCCTACTCCCATTTAATTTGGGGTATACACAATGATTTACAGTCTGTCACACATGTACAATTGTGCAAAATGTTTGTTTCATGTACAAAATTAACGTTTCATGTAAGGCTCAAGGTTACATGAAAATATTAAGAATACAGTATACTTTTCAATCAAAGAAGTTCACAAGGTGGATTGCAAAATTTTGCAACAGTTATTAGACCAGAACATGATTGCGTCCCTGATAAACCTAAAATGTCATACTATCACACACTAGCACAATCTCCCTTTGTGCAGATCGATTCCTTTCCTCATGTCACAACAGCCTCCCTGTTAGATTAGTCCCAGGCCCAATATTTTTTTTTCAATACTCAGCACTGTCTTTCCTATATATACAGTATACATTTTATACATGCATCACAACCTGGAACATGCATCACAACCTGGACCGTATCTATTATGAGGACAAGCTCCTCTCTTTGTTTGTCCTCTCTTTGAAATGTGTTGTCAAAAACTAACAAAAAATCCTTTGTTTAAAAAAAATGGACAGAACAAAAAAAAGGTAAACAAAATTAGGGCTAATTGAGGGATATCCTTACCAAACAAAGATACTGAATAGCCACAATCCATCAACAAGAAACCAGACTTCCTGACAAAAATAGTGGTTCTTACTTGTGGCCATATGCCTTTGGCACATTTCATCCATATAATTCGAATGCTCTTTCAAACAGCAATTAAGGTTCCAGAAAGAATAGGCCAGATCACCATGAACTCTCACAACCATTTAATCACACCAAAGCTGGCTGTGTATAAACAAACACCCATGAACACTGATGTTCCAAGCTTTTAATCTTTACTTTCCTAAAGGAGAACTTAGAAGCGGCACCCCTCCCCACCAAAGGGGATATATATATAATAACCCAGACAGCACTATTAAAAAATGCCATCAAACTACAATACAACATGCAAATCAAAGATTACATATAAACAAATGCTTTTAAAAAATGCTTACATTTATCTTCTGAAACGAGTAAGAGAGAACTTTCTCGAAGAGTATTTGTTTCTGCAACTGGATATAGAAACTGTAAAAGGAAATTGTTCAAAGATAACAGGCAAACTAAAGCTTTGTATTGATATATAATCTAGCCCAGTATTCTTCACCCTTGGGATCGGGAGCCCAGTTGTGGGGTTGCGGCAACTTACAGGAATGAAAAAGGTTGACAACCACTGGACTAGAGCGCCACCAGGTCAAGGGGGAGGCATCTGATGAACCCATATAGGTACCAGAAGAGGGTGTTCAAGTCCTGCTCTGGTTCTTGGGAATTGTGCTAAAATAACTTTCACTAGTGCTAGGCTTCATAGAAACTTATTTTGCTCTCTCTAATTAGAATGGTTACAATAAACAGTGCAGAGACCGTATTATGGGGGCAGGGAGTGAGCAGATAGGGTCCTGGGAGGTGGGATTGACAGTGGAGCCCCCAGTCTCATACTTTATTTATATATTGGGGTCACGGCATGAAAAAGGTTGATGAACCACTGATCTAGCCAATATCGCTTCACATCAGAATCATCATCATCACTGTACGAACATAAACATTTCAGAAGCAATAATATTGTATACAAGAAAGCACATTGGCACAAACACCACAAAACTCTAATAACTATACTTACACAGCTAACTAATTTTTCTGTGCGAAAAGAAGTTAAGATAAATGGGATCACTTACTTGCACTCTGACAAAGCTATCCACAGCCTTCAAAACTTTCACATTATTAACTGGACAAATTTCAATTAGCAAAGTCAGAGATTTGGACACTGAAATAAAGGTGCAATTACGACAAAATTAGTCTGGGGGGCATGACTGAATCATCAATCCACATAAAAATGCATCTTGCAGTCCAATCATACCCGTCCAGGAACAGCAGGTGCTAAATGCCCGCCACTGTATCCTGTGCTGGATACAAGCAAGCTGAAGGTCTCCTTGGGGGAACATTTGTCCCCTTACCCCAAATAAATCCCCAGCCTGATCAATGGGGCTTCTTGAGTCTCCACCTGCTGTACAGTCTGCAGGTGCAGACTTGGCAGGCTGTATCAAGCTTCCCAGCCCGGGAAGGGGTATTGGATTCAGGGGAGGAAGCCTCCACTGGATCACTCCCCCATTCTGCCCTCTCTCCACCCCAGAACACCTTGCCCAACCCAATACCACTTGGTGATTATCTTTTCAGTCCCCGTGGCCAGGAATTGAGCAGCAGCAGCGACGGGGAGGCACAGGCCTCCCCACCAGAGCTGCTTCCTCTCCAGGTGGCACAAACATGCCTTACAGAACGTTTGCAACACCCACTGCTGGGGCTGCAGTGCCAGCAATAAGGAAGCACAGGATTGGGCTGCTGAACTTCAGTCCTGAACACACTTGGGAATGGGAATAAGTCGCTTTGCATCAAAGTGGTTTGCTTCCGTGCAGACATGCATAGAATTGAACTGTGTGGGTTTAAATACCTGGTTGAAATAGGAGATTTACTCTTTCTTCCTTTGTTGACTGAAGAAAACTGACCGCTAATTTAAAAAAAAAGTGCATATTTACATTTTAAGCATTAAGTAGTGAATACTACAAATTTCACTTGGGTGGAGGAAATTATTCAGATTTTACAATACCACTATACAAGTACTAGGTACAGTGGGCATCTCAGCATCCACCAATTCCACAGATGCCTTCTTGTGCCTCAGAAGACTTCTAAGATGTAACCATCACCCACTTTGAGTTCATGTTCATGGCTTCCAGTTCGTGTCCAGGAAATGTTCTGAGGCACAGGTAAGTCCGCAGCATACTCCACTGGCATCCCCGCACCTCAGAACACATCCTGGACACAACCCAAAGTCATGGACGTGAACCAGAAGCTGATTCCAGCCACATACTGGAGGTCTTCAAAGGAGCTTGGGAGGCCCATGGAATGGCACTCCAGGTTAGGTTACTGTGGCGCTGTGACCCTGCCCAACTGGGAATTCAACATCCATGGAATTTGTTATCCATGGGGACTTCTGGAACTATATTCCCATGAGTAGCGCTGTGCTTTTTTGGTGTAGTGATATTCTTTCCTAAATGTCTTGATCAAAATAGCAAATCGCAGTGGTATGTGTTTTTATTCTACATTCTCATTCCAAGTTCTCATTTTTATTAATTTTAAATGATTTAAAAGTGTACTAGTTAGATTATACAGGTGATATAGTGTCAGTAGATACAGCCACAGTATTATTTCTAATTGGAAAAATAGTCTATTTTCATTTTTTATTCAGATATTTTAAACACCAAAAGGCAGTGTTTAATTGCCAGAAAGCTGTTCTCAACAAACAAACAAAAAAACCACCACTACCCATGAATAATGAGGGCCCACTATAATACAGAGATTTAAGAAGGTGGTCAATTCATGTTTTCAAATGAACCATATTGGTGTGAATTATTTGTAGTGACAGGATAAGTAATGCAAGACATCAAGATCCAAAGAGGCTTGACAATTATACAACAGAAATTTAACGTGGAAAATGGGAGGCCTTACCCAGCAGCGTCTTTTCATGGTTAACTGAACAGCTGATCACATGCAGATCTTTTTCAAAAGTATATAGATGCTATTGAAAAGTATAGAGAAAATAGATAACATGAATATATTTCTTTCAGCACTTAAAAAATAATGTGGATACTCTATGAGCAAATATTTTCAAGTAAAACCAGGGTTGCAACACTACAGTTTAGTCCTTTTCCTCCCTAGTTTGAATATGTCAGAACTTTAATTTCCATAAGGAATACTTATGCAAGAGTAAGGAATGCTCTCCCTACCCACTCTCAACTTGTTCATTCACTCCTTAAACTTCCGCTCCTTGTTCATTCACACAAACACAATCTCTTCAAAACAATCTCCTTGTTCATTCACACAAACACAATCTCTGTACAAACCTCTTTCTGTACAATAGGAGTACAGTAAACAAATTTGCCTACTGCGTTGGACTACGGTCCAAATCCTATGCCGGGGCAGTGCTAGAAGCCAGCAAACTGCTTGCAAGCACCGTATAAGGCACATCGTAGCAAGCACTTGCTATAAGGCACATCGCAGCCAGCAGCTGAGCCTCAGCATTTGGGGAGTGTTGAGTGGTATTATCACAGGCCAGTAGTGAGGCTTCCAAGACCAGGGGAAAGGCAGGAGGGGTGGAACTGGGCCAAAGGAAGATGGCCCAAGGAGAGGATTGGGCCTGGGAGGGGACAGGGGCAGCAGTAGAACCTGCTGCCGAATCCTATGTCCACTCCTGCACCTGAAAGTTCAACAAGGGCCTCCTCAGATCTTTGCCTGCTAAATAATGGTCGCAGATCTGAGGAAACCCATTGTGGCCAGCAGAACACAACAGGGAGAAAGGGAACAAATGTTCCCTTACCCCAAGGAGAGACCCTGGCAGTTATCCCGGCTTCGCAGGATAGAGGCGGCCATTTTGGTGCTGCTGTATGCCTATGGCAGCACAAGGGCATAAGACTGGGCTGCCCTTTATACCGCCACAGATTTCCTCTTGCTGTTATTCTGGAGTTCCTAAACGAGTACTTTATACTGATTGCACTCTGCATTCTTTAATCTCAGCTCATCCTATCTCGTATGTGAATCAGTGTATCCAAACGCAGTAATGGGTTTCAGTAATGCCTGAAACTGGACAAGACTGATATGAGTTCTCGTGCTACACCAAAGCAAGGGAAGGCGAGTTTGCCTACTGGAAATAGACTTGCATCCTCTTTAAGGGTGCTGGCTTGTAGTATGAATGAGTACTTGTAGCCTCAACTTTGCTTATGGATGTCAAGGTGACAGCATTGCCCAGGAAAACCTTTTTCAGTTACATCTGGTTTGCCAATTGAGCCTGTTGGGTAACAGAATCTCACCAAGTTAGCTAAAATCAATCTGGAAGACCAGTTCCCAGGAAGGTCCACTCTGTTGGTGCTTGGGTAGAGGTTCCCCACCCCACTGTAGCATGGGAAACTCAAAACCTCACCCAACCCTAGAAAAACTGGTTGTCTGTTCTGTTTTTTAGTGTGATAAAAGACCCACCAGATATTTGGAGAGGTCGGCATTGCTATTTTATAAGGGGAAATGACTTTATACATGCAGAAATAGCTTGACGAGAAGACTTATTTCTATTATGGATTTTATGTTTGCATGTTGTCTCAATAAATATTAGTTGCAGAGATGGTCAGGATATACATTTTTGTTCTCTACTAGATGTACATGATGAATTATGTTTACCTCATTTTTCTGGCTATTGAGATCATATAGTCCAATACAGGTGTGTCTTCCAATACTCTGCAAGGAAAACGACTTGTTTCGATATTTAGCTCTTTCAACATTAGCCATTATATCATCATGAAATACCAAATTTGAACAGCCCCAATGGCTGTCGGTTTAGAAGCAAAACTGGATCACTCAAAAAAAAATACAGTGGTTTCTACGTTCTATGGAGACCTATGTATGCAAACTATAGTTGTTTAAAATGGTGCCTGTTTTAAGATTGGAAAAATGTGTATAGGACTACCAGAGTGCGCAAAGTGTATCACATTATTACCTTGATGGAATTCTCAAAACATTTCTGTAATGCAAGTATTAACACCCTCATATTACAGCTGGAAACTTGAGACTCAGCTAAAGTGACTCTGCTATAGACTCAGCTATTGGAAGATGGCTGAGAAGTAACCCAACTTATTGTTGCATTAATAGGAAAGCAGCAGGCTCTGGTGTCACAATGACCGCACTTCTGGCCATGACATCACTTTCGGTGGGTCCCGAACAGATGGTCATTCTAAAAAGTGGGTCCCAGTGCTAAAATGTTTGAGAACTACTGATGTATAGGATTGAATCGTTTGCACATTATACTATACCAACACTGAAATAATCAGACTTACCTTCCAAGTATAAATAATTTTTCCATTTCTTTCAATATTTACTGTGCGCAGCGTTTCTAAATTCTTCTCCAAAGTGTCTGAAATAATACACAGGCAATGGTCTTAGGTGGATAATAAACACAAGTATAACAAATTTAAACATATGACACTTTTTAGTGAAATATTATGTGACTAATAAATGTAAGAGATATTCAAGAGACTGCAAGAACATTATCATAGTGACCATGATTAGTAATAAGATTCAGGATAATCTGCATTTTTTAACTATTGTTCAGTAGTTTTGTTAGGAGGGTAGTTCAGCCCAGCATGAATGGGACAACTGTTTTGAATACCAGACATAGTAAGATACATCAGAAAGTCATGTGAATATTGTTAAAATTCAGGGCATGAAAAGTTCTCTTTTATAAATGAGGTTTATACGGATGGCTTTTGTCTCTTCCCTGTAATTGGAACAGCTTCCACAAAATCACTGTAAGCAGAGGAAAAAAGAGACGTAGGGCTAATGTCAAAGTGTGGCATGGAAGAGAAAAGGGTCCTTCCAAATATAGGCATGCCCCAGTATCCGCTGGGGTTCCATTCTAGTCCCCACTGTGGACACCTGAAACCATAGATACTGGGGACGGCTTTTAAAAGATAGGGGAGATCAGTGGTTTTGCTGCAAAAAGGTAAAAAAAACGCAGATTTGTTTAATGTTCCCCTATCTTTTTAATATCCATGTCCATGGTATCCGTGGAGAATTGAAACCATGGATGTTAAATAAGTGGATACTAGGGCACGCCTGTCACAACTTCTGAAACTGGTCCTTTACCACCCAGTTATCTCGTAAGTACAGTCGTCCCCCCATCCACAAATCTAGTATCCGTGGATCTGGCCCCCATGCACCCATTAACATTTTTAAAAGGCTTACTAGGAAGTGTTTCATGCTTTAAACAGGTCACTATAATGGAAGCCTTCGTGCTTCCAGCATGACAAAAGCCAGTAGCTTGAATGCCTGACAAAACTAGACCCAACGTTAAACAGGAAGCAGTTAACTTCCTCTTCCTTGATTATCCACCCTGCCATGCAGTATACCTGTCTAATCATGACAGAGTCCACACCAACAGAGGGTCCAGTGTGACCAAGAGATGGAAGAGGCAAGGAGCCTGCATGCACTCTCTGCAAAGAAATGTTTTGACTCCTCCAAGCTGCCTTTCAAGCAAGGGCACTGATACCACAGAAGAAGTGGAGATGATCCCTATTGTGTAATTCTGTGGCCTTAACAGCATCACGACTGTGTAGGGAGGAGGAAGTAGGAAAAAGGCGGCCTTAACTCTTGCCAAGCAGACACCACCACAGCAGGAGCATGTGCTACTCACAGTGATGGAAGTTTAACACAACAAGCATTGTGAAAATCCAAGATGCTTTGGTTTTGGAGAGGTGCTTTGGCCAAGCCCCATAATCTTCAGTGGGACCCCCTCAGTCTCACATCCATCAATCTGCTCTCCCATGGCATGCTTTCTGCTCTACCTAGCCTTACTTCATCTGCCTCCACCTTGCAAAAACTGAGTACATTCTGTTACCAAGCCATGCTCTGTCGCTTCTCTTCTTTCCAACTGGCCTAAAAGGAAAAGAAGCAGCAGTGGACACTGACCGACCATTGCTGGTCAGGAAAAGAAATAGGGAAATCATAGGCAACTCACTCTCATGCTCACAGCCAATGTGATTGCCCTCATCGTGACATGGTGGGTACAGGATGAGCTGCTTGTCACCACTGTGGGTGCACACAAGCCATTTTTTTGCTGCCAGCCATGCAGCACTGTTCTGCCATGCACACTGCTTGGTGAAAGGAGAGCAGGAGCAACACAACAGTAGCAATTCCCAAGTACAGGTGTGCACTGGTATCCACAGTTTCAGTTATCCACTGATACCACGGATACTGGGACTCCTATTAAAAAGATGACTCCTATTAAAAAAATAAAAAGATTTTTTACCTTGTTGCAGCAAAACCACTGATGTTCCCCTATCTTCAAAAAGGCACCCCCAGTATCCATGGTGGGGTCCTGAACAGAACCCCAGTGGATACCTGGGCATGCCTGTAGACCATATAGAGGGAAAGAGGAGGTCATATATGAAACTTTGAAAGTTTGGGCTAGAGGGGGTCTCTGCTCTTAAGTTGAAGGCAACTGTTTCAAGTGGCCTCTTATACATAACAGGGGGAAGAACAACTGACCAAGCAAGTCTTGGTCAAGCAAGTTCACCCCAGCAAGTCTCTTTTCAATGGCTGTTTGCTGGTTTCTCTCTTCTATCTTGTGAGCACCTGCAGGATAGGGACCCACTGTTTCATTTATATAAGTTGTAAAAACCACTTTGTAAACTTTTTTGTGAAAAGTAACATTGATACTAATCAAGTTATTCCAAAGCTAGGACCACATTTCACTATGCAAAAAGTCTACTATATTTATTTATTTAACCTCATCCCTTGGATTAACTGTGGCATTGTAAAATGCCGCAATAATCTGTGATCTTAATAACTCTTCTAAATTCCATTAGTATTTGCTTGTTACATGCCTGGACTGTAAAGGCAAGTAATATTCTCTAAATACTCCAACCGCATTTTTTTGACAAGTGAAAAACACACACACACACACAGCTGGTATACATGATAATTAGTAGGAAACAAGATCTATACAAGGATTTCCTGTTCTCTCATTGTCACTTCTAATGCTCCGAGTCTTGATGTGAATCACTGGCATTATTACTCCAAGAGTAAACTTAGTTCACATTTCAAGGAAGTCTAAATAAAAAATAAACTCACTGCAAACACTATTCAGAGCTTTCAAGTTGGTGTTTCATATTATATTCTGATCTAGACATGCAAATATTCACAAGAGACCCGCCATTCCTAGCAGTACCACAAATAATAGGCAGCCGAGGCTGCATTTCTTACTTGTTGCACAACTCTTGAGCACAATTCAGCCATAAGTATTTAGAGGTCCCTTTGATTTCTAATGAGATAAGAATGTGCTAAGCAAAGTAAATTCTGGCCCTTCAAATTTACAGCCAAATAATCAGACCTTGCATTTTACATGCTGAACACAATCATAGTTGCCATGTAGGTCTTTGTACTCTCCAATTGTTTTCTTTATTTGCATTAAGCTACCTGACAGTACAAAAAAAAACCCAGTGATTTTGATTGTTTCATTTACAAAAAACCAAAATCACAACTCCAAATATAATATTACTCTGTCTTGAAGCTGATAAACTACAGTTCTTTGCAGAAGTTCTTTGCAGAACTTAACGTGAATACTTGCAACTCAAGTTGTGAATACTTTCACAACTACAGAAGCTGTACATAAATAATGTGCGAAGATCCACGAAAGCGCAGACTGGTATTTCCTGCTCGTTATATGCTTTGGCACCAATTCACATATACTGCAAGCACCACCTGACTCAAGGGCCGAACAGATAAAATGCAACAGGCAGAAAGTGTGTGCTCTTTTCGCGCACTCACAGTTCCCTCTTCAATCAAATGCTCGGCGTGTGCGTGTTTACTCGGAAGTAAGCCCCATTGAATGGAGCGGTAGTTACTCTCCAGTCAGCGTGCGCAGCGGGACCGCAGCCTCATCCACCGTACAACTGAAGCACTAAAAACAAGACACACTCTTGCTGCGTTTTCTTCTTCCACGATTTGCACTCCAGGCAGTTCAACAAACAACAAGGCGCACCTTCCCTGTCACGAGCCTGAGCCAACAGGGCGAGGAAAGCGCGCACGTGTTGCTTTCTTTCAACAGAACGCGACTAGCCCTCCCCAGCGCTCGAGCCTCCCAGCGCACCTGCCGGAGCCTGCCCTGCAAGCCAGGGCGCCACATCCCTCCGAGGATCGAATTGGGCGCTCAGTTGGAGCAGCATCGCCCCCTTCGCTGGGGTGGAGCCAGCAATGCCGCACTTGGCGCAGGCCCTCCAGGAAAGTGCAATCCCCTGCGGCTAAGGCGCTCCTCTGGCCGTCGAGACAATCGCGACCAAGGCGCCTCTCGCCATTCCCACCCGGGCAGATGCTTTCGCTTCTCCGCCAGACTCAGGCGCCTCCGGCAGTCGGAATAATCCAACCCGGGCGGAGAGACTGTTGCTTATTGGACGCGGCCTGTGTCATTCATCTTTGCACAGCGTGGAGTGGCTGGTTGCTCCAGCGCGCGCGGGGTGGGGGGTTGGTTGGGTTGCTTTCTGCAAAGTTTGCTCGCGGGAGGAATCTCTCCGCCGGGAAGTCCTGCTCTTGCGCAACCCGCGTTCCTGCCCGTGGCATAGCCCAGCCCCCGCCACGCTTCTCGTCTAAACATCCCTCCAGGAAGCAGGCAGAAGTTGATGTATTTGCCTTCCGACTTCGCTTTAGGCAGCAGCAATTGAGGCTTAGAAGGAATGATGTTAAACTAGGCTTCTTCTGTAACAGGAGTCTCCAGACTTTTCGGTACAAGGGCCATAAGGGGATGAACCTGCTTTTTATGATTTGTGGGCATACATAATCGGACTTTATGACTGGGATTGGAGGGCGGGGGGTGTCACCAGAGCTCATGAACAGCAATGAAATGAGCTGCTGCTTCACAAACTGCGGCTGTGGTGGTCCGTATGAACTGTGGATAATGTACTGCTTCTATTACAAGGATTTTTTCCTAGTATTTCTTTAACCAAAATAATAATTGTCCTCTCTTGGGTTTTTAAAATCAATGGACAGACTACTGCAAATAAGCAGCGAGGCAGGTCTTCAAAAATACGTGAGTGGAGGACATTGCCATGCCAAAGGATCCTTTGGGTTTCAGAACAGGGGCATTGCGAGCATGTCCCTATTTTCATCTATGAAATGTTGAGAGGATAGACAGAAATAAAAGTGCTGAGACTGATAAAAAGGAGAAAGCACCAAACCACATACAGCATTACGAATATACGAGCTGTCATGCATGAGGAAAAATAGATTGCAAAGTCCACTTCAACCTATGCAGGGAATTACTTTCATTAGTTTTGATTTAACGTTTGAGGACTAAACTACACATGGTTATTATCCATCATGAAAAATGTTTTACAGCAAAAGGCAGAGTAGAAAAGTTATCTATATATATATAAATGGACGTTTGTGTGTGTGTGTGTGTATGTATGTATGTATGTATGTTCCTTATACACGTCTCCATGCCTTGACCCACGGCCACGAAACTTGGCACACACGTTCCTTGCAGCCTGGAAGGAATCACTGCGGGGGTCAGACCCCCCTACAGCCCCCCGTTTTTCAGGGAGGGGGCCGGATCTTCAGGAACCAAGGGGATTGCATGGGGCTACAGGTCTGCTGCCACCCTGTGGTCACAGACGATTCTGCAGCAGCTCAGCTGAAACTGAGCAGAACAGAAAGTGAAACTAAAGTGCTTCGCCTGCGTGGGCCAGGGAGGAAAGAGCAGGATCCACAGAGTTCCGGCAGCCAGTCGGATCTGAGAGGGGCCTATGTCCAGGGAGCTCACAGGCCACCTCTGCCTGTTTCTCATACGTGAGGGCTGGACCTGCAGACAGTAAGTGGGACCTTCATGTTGCTCTCTTCGTTGATGGTGTCCCTGTTTCCTCATTCATGTCACAGTGATAGTGTGCATTGTGGGTTCCAGGTCATCAATACTGTTGTATTTCAGGGACGGGTTCTATATGTCTATATATGGATCTCACTATGTCATGCTTTTGAGGGAGGTTTGCATATTTGTGTGTATGTTCCACCAGTACTCTGAAACGCCTGGAACGATGTGCACCACACGTGGTGCACTCCTTCCTTACGATCTGGACAGATATACTGTGGGGGTAGGGCCCCCCATACGCCCCCAGAGGTGGGGGTGCACTGCAGAACACACTCATTCCTCCTCCCAATAGAGCCTGGGGATGATTTCTGCCCCCGGGCAACGCCGGGTCACAAAACGCTAGTCAGGAATAAATATGTTACGTGCAACAGTATGTAAGAAAAGCCTAACGGACCATTTTTTTGCCACAAAGTATCATCAGGAGGGAGCAAGTGGGAATGGAAATGTGCACTGGGGGTGATACTTAACACTCTCCCAACCCACCGCTTTATTTATTTATTTAAAAGACTTGTATCCCTCCTTTCCTTTGCAAGTACAAATGCACAAGGTGGCTAACAATGTAATAAAATGAACAATATATAAAACTTTTTTTAAGGAAACAATGAAAAATACAAATAGGGGCAATAGCATTTTGGAGGAGGGCAACTTCTAAAGCTAAAGTAAAGACAAGTATAATAAGTTATCAAGCAGTGTTATTGTGACCCACTTCCGTGTTAAGATCGCAAAACAGGAAGTGGGCTGCGAATGCATTTTTACCACAACGCGAGGCTTGGGGCGAGTTAAAAATAAGGGGTGAGTTTAAAATAAGACCCTTTGATCACGACAGTCTAACCCAACCCAGAACATGGGACCTGTTTTTACATTTTCTACTGTGCGTGTTAATGTGATCCTACGACGGAGAGATATCTGGCCGTTCCATTCACCTATCCGAACCAGGCATTGCTTGGCGGCTCCTCCTCCTTCACTGCGACCACCTGCTCTCAGAGTTGCTCTCTCAAGCAACCGGCCCCGGGGGCGCCACGAATTCCCTAACGCGTCCGCAGCACGAGGTGGCGAACGCGGGCTGCCTCCAGCCCCGCCTGCTCACTCCCTCCGGCCCCGCCCGCCAGGTGACGTCGCAAGGCGGCGCTTCAAGGGGCCACCCGGAGAGGCAGAGAGCGCCGCGCTGCGTGTGGCTCTCCGGGTGTGTGCACATTCTCAGTCGCTCCGGCGGCGAAGTGTTTGAGGCCGCTGTTGCAGTCCCGGCCCCGCGCGCACCGAGGCAGACATTGCACAAACAGTCGTCCTCGAGCGTGTGCCCTCCTCTCGGGGGACAGCGCCGCAAGTCCTCGCCGCCCGGACACGGGAAAGGCGGGAAATGGCCCCCCGCAGGGGACGCCCTACCGGGGTTAATTTTTGCGGGAAGGGTTTTACGGAAGAATCAAGGAGGTTATCTAACCTCCTTGGGAAGAATGGATACCGTTGGATGCGGAATTTCACCCGGAAGTCAATGGGAAAAAACGGGAGTGTCATATATTCATTCCATCAAAAGTTATGGCCAAAAAACTAAAAACCAAAATTAAAAATGTTAAAATCGTGATTTTTTTTTTTTTGAGATGGGGTTTTCCAACACAGCTGTTAATATAAGAACATAAGAAGAGCCCTTCTGGATCAGGCCAAAGGCCCATCTAGTCCAGCTTCCTGTATCTCACAGCGGCCCCACCAGGTGCCCCAGGGGGGCATGAGACAACAAGATGCTTGGATCCTGTTGCCACTCCCTTGCACCCAGTACTCTGAAGTAGCCTACTACTAATGTTAAAGCACATTTTAAACAAAATACTAATTTTAACAAATGTTTGTTCTTTTCATTTGCAAATGTTCCCAAGTTTTGAAATGAGCCAAGTTTTGAAATGATCTATGATGTGCCTTTTTAAAGAGTTATAACTACAAAAAAAGCCTCACTAATTTATGTTGGATGCTAGCCAGAATCTCCGTATACCTGCATTGTCTTGTCACTGTGAAATTGCTTTTTATCATAGGCCTGAATACTTCAATTGTTTGGAGAATTTGATTAGCAAGTACTATTTGATAACTGAAGTTATTGGACCATCTTTCTCTAAATATTTAATTTCCCTTTTTGTTTCTATTCTGTTCCCCACCCCAAATCCAAATTTTACACAAATTGCATTAGCACAGTGTTTCACAAGCTGGGTGTCGGGACACCTACTCCAGGCAGGTTCTAATGCAAGTTGGGAATCACTGATAGAATTATGGGCTGAACGTGTATATAGATTACTTATGGAATTTTAAGCATGATATGGCAATGATTTTGTTCAATATTGTTGTAAAACCTAGTCAAATGCACCTGCATCAAATTGCTGTACTGATTTACAAAATAAATATTACTCTTGCTTAAATATTCTGTTGTTTTGCTTTTCTGAATCATCCCGAGGCGTTTTCGCGCACATCCCTGCCTACTCAGAAATAAAAGGATAGGGTCCAAACCATCATGCCATGTTTTTCATACAGTGCACCAGTGGTCTTTGGAACTCTCCTCCACATTGTATTATGTTGCCAGCCTCCCAAAGCAGCTTCCTTCTGTCTGCAGCACGCAGAGAACTGGCCGGGAAGGAACTTGCCAAAACTTTTCATTTTGCTTCTTTCCTCCTTGTTTTGGCACCTGAGAGGCTGCAGGCACTAAAGAAGCATACCAACTTCCAGAGGGGGAAGGGAGCCATATGGCCACAGAAACAACAGAGAGCCTTGGTAGCACCTTAAAGACATTACGCAGTTTACTTCACCCTGTACTTGTGTGCATGATGCATACATATATGGGGATGATGAAAGAGGAAAACATTGCCAAAGGTGGGGTCAAGAGGCTATGAAATGGGACAGTCAGTGACCACGATGATTGGCTACAGCAGCAGGAGTTGATGAAGCAGTCTTCGTGGCTTCCTATCAGCCAACACAGGTTGGCCAAACCTGGGACTGTGAAGGAAGGGACCAAAGGAACATTGTGGTGGGGTGACTTTTTTATGTGAATTTAAAGAATTGCTTACAAAACAATGTCATTATGATAATAATTACAATGATCATTTATGTTTAGCTTCACATAAGAGTAGTCATCCATTATCTCTCACGTTCTATGAATTTTTGGCTCCTCCTGTCACAGATGTCACAGTGTCCATCTCTGTAGCCTCTGATAAGAAACAGCTTTTACCCAGGCCAGTATGAGGTTCCTGGGAGCCCTGGGCAAAGCCTGACCCTAGATTCCCCAGGGCTCCCAACACCCATCACAACAAAAATGCTGTCAGACAGGGAGATTTCCCACCATAGTTATGAACCTGCTGTGTCTGAAGATGGCCTTTGGCCAACCTAGCTCAGTATTGTCTACTACTGCACTGTCTGGCTCTCCAGGATTTCAAGACATAGATTCTACCCTTTCTTACCTGAATATACCAGCAATTGAACCTGGGACTTACTGCATCTACAGCATGTTCTCTTCCCCAGAGTTACTGGTTCTCTTCATTTGAGGTATAGCCTCAGTTCTTCCCACTGGCTACCTGCATGTTGCACGCTGGCACAGTGAATTCAAAGCAGCCCAAATAAATTAACTATCACACTCCCTTTTGAGAATCTCCAAACCAGTCTGGTCTTTCAGTTACCTGAGTTAAGCCTATAGGTATAAAAACCTGTCTCTCTCCTACCACCTAAATACAGACTTTAATGCTGCCATGATTCCAACCAATATTCTCCTTGGGTCCACGTCCCTGCATAGACCCCTTTGCTGGCTGCATGGCAATTTGGTGTTGTTTCTGGATGCATGACGATGACATTAAACATCATTATTGGACTTCATACATTAGTCCAGATGCTTGGTCCTTGCGGCCCCACTAAGCCAGATGAATGGGTGATTACTACCCCTCCTACTAAAAGCATCAGATGTGCCACATGTCAGGGTAAAATGTGTAAATAGTGTATATTTTGCAGATTTTTGCTGGCCAAAGAAATTCAGTTTGTTAAATAAATAAAAAAAAGAAATTTACATGAATGAATAAGTTTTACTGTGATATTTTTGCTATACTGTGATTTTTTTTGATATGATTCAAAACAAATGTGACATTTACAAAGAAACAATGTCATGCTTAAACTGAGAAATGATATTCAGATGTGCCCCAGTATCCACTGATTCAGTATCCACAGTATCAGTTATCCATGGATACTGGGATGCCTATTAAAAAAATAGAGGAACATTAAACAAATCTTTTTTTTACCTTGTTGCAGCAAAACCATTGATATTCCCGTATCTTTAAAAAGGCATCCCCAGTATCCATGGTTTCAGGTATCCACATTGGGGTCTGGATGCCTGTATAGTGAGTAAAAATGTCGAATATTTTAAGCTGCGGACCAAGTAAAATCTTGTGGCAGGCTGGATTGGACCCCAGGCTGTAGTTTGGAGACCCATGTTCATGCTAGAAGACACTAAACAGTGATGGTGAATGGTGAATGAACAGTGATGGCGATGGTGAATGAATGGCTGAAGGCAATTTGCATGAACCTGATTACTGCCAGGAGCTGCTTAAGCACCTGAAATATACTGTATTTTCCTTCTTCTCTGCATCTGCATGGTGTGGAGCTCAAGTCTTATTCCAGTGTGCAAGGTGCTCATGGAGTTGGAGTGTACAAAAGCAACAATTCTCTAATAAGATTTTGTTATAGTGAACAGCATTGGGAGAGCGTAATGAAAGATGGGCGGTGACGGAGGTAGGTTGGGCAGATAGGGTCCCAAAATGGGGGCAGGATTGATGGTGGGTCCTCGATCTCATTATAATGTCATGGCACAAAAAAGGTTGAAGACCACTGTTTTGTGGATTAGTAACTGCTTAAGGAGTAGGAATAGATCGACCATTTTCACAGTAAAGAGAAGTGGAGTCCCCTAAGGATCTGACTTTGGATTGATGCTTCTTATCTTCCTCATAAGTGATCTGTAGGCAGAAGTTAAATGAGCAGCCACCACTGGGCTGAAATTCATAGCACAAGAAATTAATAGCACAATATAGCCTCCAGCAACAACCATGGAGAGATGCTTCAATAACACCCTCCTCACATATGGGAGATGGGGTGAACGTCAGTGGTTTTGCTACAACAAGGTAAAAAAAATGTTTGTTTAATGTTCCCCTATCTTTTTAATAGACATCCCAGTATCCATGGTATCCGTGGAAAACTGGGACACGCCTGTGTTTCCAAGCCCTTCCTTCAATTTAAACAACATACAAGCATTATAATATTCACACTAGCCACTTATGAAACACAATAGAGAGGAGTTTTAACATTCCTGTTTTCAGGTCTTGAATATGAGGAAGAAACACTGTTGTGCCTATATTTGGTTCTGTTCTGTTCAATTCTCAGTGGTAACAAGAAACTTTAAAAGAAAAGAAATGTGATTGACAACAACTGAGAGATATTGTCATACTTCATATTAAAGAATGAGTATTATACTATCTTCAGATAAAATTTCCACTTATCTCAGATGCAGTCCTCACTTAGATAAAACACTGAGGAAACCATCAGGCTTGTCTGCATGTGTTATCTCAATCTAATTTGGCTATGATGTTAAAAGGAAGTGGTAAACAATATTACTCACAGGAAACCAAGGTCCTGAAACAATCTATATCTATAAAAGTGTAAGAGTGTGTGTGTGTGTGTGTTCGTTCTCCAGCATAACTCTGGAATGCCTGGAGCAATTTACACCAAACTTGGTACACATATGACTTACACACTGGAAAGAAATATTGTGGGGGTAAGACACCCCTAGCACCCCTAGGGGTGGGGGTGGGAAGGGGTGACATGTAAAAATGATCAAAACCAGCCGATATTAGTGTCGAATCCATAATTTTTGGGGTCGCTGAGATGAATAGTGACACTCCCGATGCCATTTAAGTCCACGTTCAGCCCCCATCAGCATGGGGGGTGAGAAGAGGTGAACAATAAAATGTCCAAAATGACTGACAGTGTCATATCCATAGTTTTCGGGGTCGCTAAGCTGATTGGTGACAGTCCTGATGAAATTTAAGCTCAAGTGTAGTTGAATAGAATGAATAGAACTCTGTAGAACCTTCTGGAAATTGTTAGAAATCATTATGCCCCAGTCTTGGACTCCAATGAAATACTTGCCATGTTACCAGGCGTAGCCACTGAATACAAGTCTATTGATACCATAGTAGATGCCTATGAGGTCGTCAATTTCCCATCAGACTTCCTAAACTCACTTGATCCGGCTGGGTTGCCACCACATCGTCTTTGACTTACAGTGGAATCTCCAATTATTTTACTATAGAACCTCGACCTGCCAAAACTTTGCAACGGCACAAGGCTGTGTGTCAAGAAGATGCTGGGTACTGTCATTGGAGTGACTATCTTAACAAGAAAGGGAGAGGGCGACACAGTTTTTATCCCACAGATAACACTCATTCCAACAGATCTCCCTTTTAATTTTAAGAGATTGCAATTTCCAGTGAGACTTGCATTCTTGATCACAATCAACAAGTCACAGGGGCAGTCTATTAAGTACTACAGAGTGGATTTGAGATCACCATGTTTCTCCCACAAACAACTTTATGTTGCTTGCTCAAGGTGGGTTCGCCCAAGAATTTATTTATTCTTGCTCCTGGAGGTGAAACTAAAAATGTTGTTTATAATCAAGTTCTGAGTTAAATTAATATTATAGTGAATTTGTAAAAGATTTTACTTTATAATTTTTATACTGTACTTATACTTTTAATTACCTGTACATAAAATTACTTCGATGTTACACTATAGATAGAATTCATTCCTTTTCCTGTCTAATAGAAGCTTGGGATACATAAATACCCAGGCAACGCCGGGTAAGGACAAGCTGGTTTGCTATAAGCAAGAGAGAGGTTTTTTCATATTATGAGCAGTGTCCCTGTTGGCTGGCCTCATTCAGATAAAATTATCACTAGCACTGTCTGAGTACTGCCTTGAGAAAAGTTATAATGTTGACTTTATAATAGAAAAGGTATATCACCAACATAAATGCAAATAATTGCAATGTAATTTAGGTAGATAATCAGGGCAGACTGTAGGCTAAGAAAGCTATAGATTTGGTCTTTAGTTGCCAAACTGACCTTCTTTAAGACGCAGGGAGTAACAACACAATTCCCAGGATTGCACTGCTGTTTTGGCAGGAGAGGGGGTGCTAAGCATACCTTAAGATCATGCCGGCCCATGGGGGTGGGGTGCGGGGAGCCCCAGGGAAGTCTCTGCACAAAATTGCAGTTGCAAACAACTTCCTGTTTTCGATGGCAAAACTGGAAGTGATTTGCAATCATAATTTTTACAAGCAGAGAGGCTTGGAGAGCTCCCTGGAGGTTGCTGCTTTCTCCCTCTCCCCGCCCCTTAAAGGGGAATGGGGCAGTGTTCCTCAGGCTAGTGGGTTGCAACCCACCAGTTTGCGAAGCACTGCCCTACAGCACTCGGCTCATGCTAAATCCTTTTTCTCAGAATCCCTGCATGAATCCTCAGATTCTGAGAAATCCTCAATATTCTGCATATGCTCAGAGGCACTCTCTCCAACATGCTTTGATTTTTAAAGAAAAAAATGAGCAACAGTTGACAGCTAGAGGGAGACAGCATTCTAGATATAGTATGAGGAAATTAGTGTGGCAGAAAACACAAAGGTCGTTCAATTAGATAAAACAACCACAAAGATTAACAGGAGCACATAAGACTATCCTTTATAGCAGTTTACCACTCTTAAATGCACTTTTATAGTGATGATAAACTGCTTTGTTTTGATAAAAATCAAACACTCTATTATTCCCTAAATAATGTTTAAATTGAATGTTTTATTTTCGGATTCCCTACTATTTAAATACAATATTATAAGCTGCATTAAGCAAATAAATTGTGTAAACAAAAACCTCTTTTGTTTTGTAAACAAAAATTACAAATTGTTCCAAGCATCTTTAGCCCATCTCATGATTCTTTGCCCTCTATAACCTTTTGAACATCATACAGCAAAAATTCTATTGTCCTCTTCTGTGCAATTGAACTTCCAAAGAAAGAATAGTATGAAAGGAATGTCTGTGTGTGAGGCTTTCATGTGATTTTTACTTCTTTCTGCCCAATGATACATTTCAACACTTCTGATCACAGTAGACACGACTGAGAAACAATTCCTAGCCTTGGCTGCCTGACAAGATGGCTTCTGGTAGCTCATTTAGAGGGCACCATGAACATAGGGCAAAGCTATCTTCTAACTTCCCAGCTCAGAGAAGATTTACTGCTGACTGCTAGGTTTGAGCAATTTGTGGAGAAAGTTGTTCCACAGTATAATTTCTTAAAGGAGTCAAGGCCACTCATCCTCACCTGCTTTAATTCTGACAACATGGACTGATCACTCTGCAGCTGACATGCAACAACATTTTGAGAAAGCCTTGGCCATATGTCTGACTTGTGACAGTTCCATTAACTTCAAACTCCTGTCCTTCCAGATCACCACCAAAATGGCTTTCCTTCCCCACCCCCCACCCACCTCAGTTGGAACTGCAGGCAAAATAGCTTCGTGGATAATGATCTGGAATTGGGAGGTCGCAGCTGAGAAAGGGTTAAGCAGTCTTTTTCTCTGCTATCTGCCTGCCTTTGATTGCTTACATGGGAAGCACCTTTTCCTCACTGTAGGAGCCATCAGGCTGCCCATGTAATGTATTTGTGTGTGACATGTAGTTTTGATTGGACAAAAACCACAAGCTATAAATTATTTTTTTGAAAAGTTGTCTGGTTGATCAGCAAACAGCTACTAAAAAACTGCCTTAAATAAGAGACACAGAAGTACAGACCCATGAGGATAAAATACTGTATTTTATTTTCTTCACTCCGTATCCTTCCCATCTCTTAGGTCTCTTTGTTCTTTTCACAGTCTCGCTCCCGCTGGGGTTGATCAAAGCTTTCTGAAAACCTGCTGGCTGTATAGCTGCTTAAGACCGTATAGCTTGTATGAGTTTACTCTTCCAGAAGCAGCCTCATTAAGGCCAATCAGTCTGCTAGGAATTCACCTCTTTGTTTCCTCATAATTTTGATCTTGGTTTTCCACTTAATTGAAGGGAATGCTTCTTCCACTTAATTGAAGGGAATGGCAACAGTTTTCAAAGGTTCCTAATAACATGTGAATATGATACTGCATTGTCATGTTTGTTTGGCTTCTCAGAATTAGATAAAATAACGTATAACATTTTTTTTTAATTGTAAAGAGTTGTCATGTTTCAGTTTGGTAAATTACCAGCAGTTCAGCCATTCATTATATTACTGGCACAAAATTAGTATTACAAGCATTCTCTGCAGATATGCAAAGTGACATTTTCTGAAGGCTTTCGTGCAGTTTGCTAGCTGAAGGTACATGCACAATGGCTTTTGCTGGTTATTAGCTTTTGAAAATAGCCTTTCTACTTGGACGAGAATTGAAGGAAACTGACAGTTTGAAAGAAGAGGAAAGCTATGAAGACAACTATTAAGCCTTGAAAGGCTGCATGTAAAGCCATTGGGGACAATTGATACTACTTTACAATGCCTCATTGTTTCGGTACTTGTATGTAACCTTCTGCAGGTCTAGATATTATCTATTAGATCAGTGCTTCTCAAACACTGGGACCCACTTTTTAGAATGACAATTTGTCTGTGATCCACCAGAAGTGATGTCATGACTAGAAGTGCCATCTTGGTGAGAGCCTGCTGCTTTCCTGAAAATGCAGCAATAAGCTGGGTTATTACTGAGCCATTTTCCAATAGCAAAGTGAATCAGAATGAAAAAAATAGTCTATTTACAATCTTGACACAAGCAAAACCACAACACAGCCCTCCCACTTTCCTGCATCCCATCGTCCCATATTTTCAGTATGACTGCTCTAGGTGTTTTGTGACCCACCTGAAACTGGCTCACGACCAGTGGTGTCATCTACTCACCACTAGATGGTACGCTGGGCGGGACTTAGCGTGATCAACAGCCCGTCCACTCACTTCCGCTTTCTTTGCACTCGCCACGCGGCTTTCCCTCGCCTCGAAGGGGGCGCCTGCTCGCCAGGGGGGATGGGTGGGGGCGCTCTGGGTGCCTGGGCGAGCAGGCACCCCCTCCGAGGTGAGGGAAAGCCGCGCGGCGAGCACGAAGAAAGCGGAAGTTAGTGGACGGGCTGTCGATCACGCTAGGTCCCGCCCAGCATACCGTCTACTGGTGAGTAGATGACACCACTGCTCACGACCCACTAGTGGTCCTGACCCACAGTTTGGAAACCACTGTGTTAGATACTATAAGAGTACCAGAAATCTAGGGTACTCCCTTCAATATTAGCAGCTGCCCTGGGATTTCCTATCATTAAATGGGGAGTGAAAAAGAAGCAAGGACATCTAAGATCAAATGCTTGTGATCACTGAACAAGCATTTTAGCACATAATTTTAATTATTAAAGATGAAATTGGAAAATAAGCCACTAATTTATCATTCTAATCCCTTATTAGCTTGCATTAAAAATTCAGTTTACAGCATGGATGGGATAAAACAATATTGCAACACAATGCATTGTATTTCTGTAAATGAACCTTATTAGGATTTTATCTTCTATTTCCAGATGAGAGTATTTACAACATTTCAGAATAAAAAACAATAATTATCCCACACATGCCCTTTTCTACTGCTAATTCCTTATTAATACTTACACTACTGTATATTATACACTCTCATAGGCACACATATCATTGCATATGATTGTTCAAATACTGTACTCTATGACAGTGGCATACCTGGAGGGGGCAAGGGGGCAAATGTCCTCAGGCGTAAAGAAGGGTGGGGCAGCAAAATTGCCTCGCCTACCCTTGGTCGAGTCCTCCCATTGCCACTCAAAGCGAAACAAAATTCCTTCCAGTCACCAACACCACACACTCATGCCTCTAACACGACTCAGAGGTGGTTCAGGCTCTGATTAAATGGTCCCCAGAGCCAATCAGAAATTGGATGAGCTCATCCCCTTGACACAGAGTGACTCAGCAGAACTCCTGGGTCCATTCTCTTGCAGAATGACTCCGCATTTCAGAGCGCAGTCCAAAAGTGGAGTTAGGGCCACCATAAAGCATTTTTGGACTACTCTTGGAGTCAGGGAGGATGGCTCACAACTGTATGCTTGCTTCTCTGTCTCTGAGAATGGTCCAAACATACTTTACGGAGGCCCTTGTGCTGGCCAAACTTTGCAGGCTTAGCTTATTCTGGCTTAACACAGTTTAGGATTGTGCCCACAGTTCTGCTCACCTGTATAGGCCTGCATATTTCCAGGCCTTGTTTCACAATGCCCAGCAAACCTACTTTCTAGCACTGACATAGCTGTGCCAATGGGGCAGGTATTAACCCGGTATGTATCCACCTTTGCTCCGGGGCAGGTAACTATTGTAGGCGAGTGCGTCTCCACCGAAGGTGGATACATACCAGGTTAATACCAATGGGGCATGTGCTGCATCCTGCAGTGGAGTAGTAGTCACAGAAGCCTCCTCAAAGTAAGGGAATGTTTGTTACCTCACGTCAGGGCTGCATTGCCCTACCCTGGTGCTGGAAAGTTGGTTAGGATTGCACCCTTAATCACCTCCATGCTCCTGGACCAGGAAAGCCTAAATCCTATTGCATCATCTTTAAAAATGACGCATTTATCTGAAACTCAGAGCACATCCTTTGAGGCTGTAAAGACAGAGGAGGAAAGATGTGCCAAGATTCCACAAATCCCCTTTGGAATATTAGGGCTGGGATTCAAACTCTACTAATTTTGGAGTGAATTGCTATGAACCCTTTTCTGAATGTGCTTAGGATCACACCGCACCAGAGCAGCCAGGCAGGAAAAGAGAAAAACAGCATCTCAAACCACATACTCAAGATAGCAAATTGGTTTCAGAGCAGTGACATTCTTTCATGTGCAGCTGAATTCAGTTGTCTCTGTAAAATAGGCTGCTAATGTGATTGGTCAAGGCACCAGCGACTTGAGAATGAAAGGACGGCACGTAGCCTGGAAGGCCATGGTTCCAGCCCACTAATCATACCTTATCGTCATGGCTTTGAGAAATATGGCAGCAATGCATAGCCAATGCAATCCTGTGGCTTGGCTTAAGTTCTGCAGGTAAACACTGCAATCTCTCGGAGGGTGGGAGTGATGCCTGATTAAGAAATGAACATATTAACCTATAGGTCTTTCAGGAAAAGTCCTAGTTCTGTAGAAGACCTGCTCTGTGCAGGATTAGGACCCCCCCCCCAGTCTAAAACTCTGGAGAGCCACTGACCTACATGTACCAAGATATTTAGTATAAGGTTGCTTTCTATGTACGGGGAGGGGGAGGACAGAATTCCTGGGGCCTGAACTTCGGGTGGCCTGGGCCATTAAAGAACAAATCAAATAGTACAAAACACATTTAGGAAGGGAGGGGGGCCTAATGAGGCATCTTGCTCTGGTCTCAATGTCATTTCTCAGTGGCCCTGCCTATGAATCTGTAAGTGTAGCTAATTCCTAGTGGTAGGTGATAAAACTTAAGCCTACTTGGAAGGTCCGTGTATATGGATAGGGAATACTTTATTATATCCATATTTACCAGATGCCATGGAGGTTGTGTATTTCGTTGCCTTATTTTATATAAGAACTAGCTTTTTGTGACCCGGCGTTGCCCGGGGGCAGACAGTATCCCCAGGCTCTATTAGGAGGAGGAATGAGTTTGTTCTGCAGTGCACCCCCACCTCTGGGGGCATAAGGGGGGCCCTACCCCCACAGTATATCTGTCCAGATCATAAGGAAGGAGTGTACCACGTGCGGTGCACATCGTTCCAGGCGTGCCAGAGTAATGGTGGAACATACACACAAATCTGCAAACCTCCCTCAAAAGTATGACATAGTGAGATCCATAGATAGAGATATAGAACTCGTCCCTGAAATAACACAGTATTGCTGACGTGGAACCCGAAACGCACACTATCACTGTGAAATGCATGAGGAAACAGGGACACCCTAACCTAAGAGAGCAACATGAAGGTCCCACTTACTGTCTGCAGGTCCAGCCCTCACGTATGAGAAACAGGCAGAGGTGGCCTGTGAGCTCCCTGGACATAGGCCCCTCTCAGATCCGACTGGCTGCTGGAACTCTGTGGATCCTGCTCTTTCCTCCCTGGCCCACTCAGGCCACGCAGGCGATGCACTTTATATTAGTTTCACTTTCTGTTCTGCTCAGTTTCAGCTGAGCTGCTGCAGAATCGTCTGTGACCACAGGGTGGCAGCAGACCTGTAGCCCCATGCAATCCCCTTGGTTCAATCAATCAATCACTAGTATTTATATACCGCTTTTCAACATAAAGTTCACAAAGCGGTTTACAGGCAAATAATAACATTAAAGTTAAATGGCTCCCTGTCCCAAAAGGGCTCACAATCTAAAATAATGGAGAATACCACCAGCAACAGCCACAAGAAAGACACTGCGCTGGGGTGAAGAGGGACAATTGCTCTCCCCCTGCTAAATATAAGAGGACACCACTTGAAAAAAGTGCCTCTTGCCCAGTTAGCAGGGGTTCCTGACGATCTGGCCCCCTCCCTGAAAAACGGGGGGCTGTAGGGGGGTCTGACCCCCGCAGTGATTCCTTCCAGGCTGCACAGAACATGTGTGCCAAGTTTCGTGGCCGTGGGTCAAGGCACGGAGACGTGTATAAGGAACATACATACATACATACCCACATACACACACACAAACGTCCATTTTTATATATATAGATGGGAAAGGACCCTGTGTAAATAGGAATACCAGATATAAGCTGGGACAGGGTGCCTATACCTTTAACCATTGTATAAAGAGGGAATTTTCCCAAGTGTAGCTTTTTAAACCCTTCCATGTTGAGCTGCACCTGCCAAAATTCTGTCTTCTATACAATGGTTAAAGGTATAGGCACTCTGCCCCAGTTTGTATCTGGTAGCCCTATGTATAGAGGCGTCGCGAGGGTATGGCGCCCCAGGGCACGAGCCCTGGGGCGCCATAAGGTGGGGGGGCACCGTTGGCTTGGCGCCCCACCCCCACCCGAAAATTTGCGGGCCCCCGTGCCCCGAGGCGCCTTGGCGGCGTCCGGGCCTGCCGCTGGGGTGCTTTAAGTGAGCTGGGACGCGTACCGGCAACTCCCATCCCGGGCTGTCGCTTGGGTGCTTAAAGCGCCCCAGCGGGGGAAGGAAGCTGCTGCCGCATGCCCTGAGCCGGGACGCGCACCGGCAGCTCCCATCCTGGGCTGTTGCTGGGGTGCTTTAAGCACTCCAGCCGCAGCCCAGGAAGGGAGCAGCCAGCGCGCGCCCCGAGCCCACCAAACGTCATGACGTCGCGTGCCCTGGGCGCGGTTTCGCCCAGGTACGCACCTGCCTATGTATAAAGTATCTGGGCAATTCCCAAAGGCCTACTCGGATGTTGGAACTGCTGCAAGTATTGGCAGGGGTGGGGACTGGGATTGAGGGGGTGCCAGAGCTATCATGGTGCTGCAAGCACCCTGGGGCGCCATAGCTTAGTTTGGTGTCTGTGCCAGCCTCTTGGACAATCCAGGAGGCATGCAGCCTCCTCTGTGGGCTTCCTTGATGTTGAAAATAGCACCATTTGCCAAGTGGAGTACGGCCCAGTAAACCTTCCCAATGGTGGGTCACGACCCACATCTTTGAAAATACTGGTCTAGGTAGTTGTAATGGCAGAGAGGAATTAGGGACTTCTGGAGAGTAAAGGAGGTTAAGTGATCACTGCAAGTGAGAGTTGTAGGGGAATGTGTGAGAAGGCCAGCTAGCCAAAGAACAGACTACGACCTTGAGGACCTGTCCAGGCTTGACTTGCAATTGCCTGCTGAGGCTTGATGGCAGCAGCCAAAGGAGAGAACCACGCTGTGAAGGCAACATCTGGGACTGAGGATTGGCGGATCACAAGAATACTGTAGATTTGTAAAAAAACCCATTAAAAAATGGTGGTTTAGACTAGCCTGCTCATGTAATCTGCCTTGAGCATTTGCTTCGGCATGGGAAAGGCGGGTATAAATTCTTCAAAAATAAAAATCTTTAATGTGGAATTGATACCAGGTGTCTGTAGGAGTGAAGAAGGCAAGGAGCTGTTGTAGAGATGGTGAGGGTCCGTTGGTTTCAGCTAGGCTCACGGCTAGGCACACTGCTGTTGAGAGGACCAAGAATAGAGTAAGGAGACAATTTTAGGTATTTAGTTTATTTTCTTTGCTGCCTTGACTAATTATGTTCCATTTATTGAAAGCCCACTTGTGATGGCTTTACGTAAAGGCAGAGTGACTTAGTAGAAGATTCTGTATGTTTGTATCAATAACAAAACTCCTTTAAATGTTTGAGACTGCATTGGGGAATTGTGTGGGGGGAAATTGCCTCAATGTACCTGGTATAGACTAGCAGTTCAAAAGCAAGTAAAAATGTGAGTAGATAAATTTCTGGGGACTGTGCCATCAGGCATTAAAAAGAGTTAAATGAGAGGAGCCCTGGTGAGATCTTAATTTGGATCTAGGCCTCTTCTAAGCTCTGACCTTTTTTATCTCAAGCTAAAATTTCACAGTAGAGGAAGAGAAATAAAAGGGCTGGCTGCAATTCAAATTTCTGTAACATTTTTAAATGCCCAAGACCAGGGCAGGTCTCTTTTTTCTGGATCAAGTTAAAATTATCTTGGGTAAGACAGGCTTGGGAAAGGCCTCTGTGTGAGAACCTGGAGAGAATCTACCAGTCAGAACAGACAAAGATGTGATACATGAACAGGAGCAGGAGGGCGTTAAATTATTTTACATATAACCAACTCACAAAATAGCAACTTGAACTAGGTCGTGTGCGCTCTGTCTCTCAAAAGAGAAAAGGACTGATGGGAGGATCAATTAGCAAAGATGAAGAGACTAAGAATTGCTACAGGGAACAGAAGCTAAATCTGCAGCCATTAGTGTCAATGCATAAATACAGGGTGAGTTATGCATGCTTTATTTTTCTTCCTTAAAATAGATCCCCTCTGAAGTATGATTAAAAAAAAAAAGATACCACCCTCCACAAGGCCCAGGATATTACCGCATGATGATAGAGCATCTGTTTAGATTTGTCTTGCACCCATGATAACACTAACATTAAAGTAATGCTGTTGACTTAACGGTTTTTGCATTGTAGCAGATGCTGGGGATATATTCTGTTGTGCCATAAGGATATGGTCAAAGCTGCTGTGAGTTATATTCTGTGGTGCTCATTTTGAACACTGTAATCAGGTCTTAAAGATAGCTTTTGTATTCCACACCCACGCTTAGACCACAATAGTTGAAAAAGAGCTGAGGAAGGACGTATGTTAAAGTTAGCAAGTGGGGGGTGAAGTTAAAAAAGCATTTTCAAAATATTTGGAATGCAAGAGCATTTCAATGCATTTCAACAGAAAGATAAAACTTGTCTTTATTGCATAATAATCTAACCTAAGTTGAAATAACATGGTTAATATATGAGCTGTGAGTTAAAGCTATTCAAGAATGCTCATAGCATTTGAAAACCATACCCACCATAAAGGGGTCTGCTCCATGGCTAATAAAGCTTAATAAATAAATAAATAAATAAATAAATAAATAAATAAAAACCTCATCTTATTGATCAATAAATAAGATGAGGTAGAGAACTGCACAAGGGTGCAGTCTTGGAAGAAATATAATAAATCCCCCTCCTCTTTTGTCTTGCCCAAATTCCTAAGCATGCTACCTCGAAGATGCACTTGTTGAGCATCACTCAACTTGCTGTTAGGTCTTTAACTTCTCTGCTGGTTGCTGCGAATAAGTTTGACCTTGGATCACCTATATGTGTGATAGAAATCCCATTGCTGGCAGAGGTCTGAATTGACTAATTGCGCCGACTGGGGCTTACCCTAGGGCTCTCAAAATTTTTGCCCTGGGACCCACGTTTTTAGAACGGCACTTGTGTTGGAACCCACTGGAAGTAATGTCATTAACCTGGAAGTGATATCATAGCCAGAAGTGATGACATCAAGCAAGAAGAGAATGCTATGAAATAATAAAAATCATGTTAACGTAAGTTATTTTGCACATTGCTTTGAGTATTTCCTACTAGAAACATACAGTATACCAGTGGTGCAATTCAAATGAATTAACAACCGGTTCTATGACGTCATAGCCGGAGCCAAAAAAACCCGAAGCTAGCCGAGGTAAGTGAGTGGGCGGGGCCCGGCCATTTAACCATCAGTTCTATAGAACCTGGGCAAATCCCCTGCATTTCACTACTGAGTATAACTCAGGGGTGTCAAACATAAGGTCCACAGGCCAGAGGTGCCGCCCTTCCAGGAAGCAATTTATCTGTAGTCTGGCTCTCCCAGTGTTACAACTGGGTGCGATAACCTTGACATTATGAACAGGATTTGCACATTTTCTCTTCTGTCATTTGCAGCTAATGACTTTCTATGTGAAAACAAACTGCTCTGGCCATTGTTTGCTCAGTAATGTCACTTTCTGCTTAATGGTGCCATGAATGCTATTTAGTCCTCTAAATGGAGTTTGACACCCCTGGAATAACTTATATTTGTACATACATATATAAACGTTTAGAAATCGTATATATATTTGTAGTGTAATGTGCACCAAAATGCTGAGTAAGTATTATCAATGTAGCATTATGAATGTAGCAATGGTCTGCTACATTGTTAAAAATTTCAGATTTTAAGTTACATTTCTGGTGATTCTTCTACAATGTGATTATCAGTTGCATGTCAGATAACAAAATCACTGCAGGTCCATTTATTTTATGAAAATGATTGTTGACATATCTTTGATATGTGTTTTCATCAAACACTGACCTATAAAAGCTGGAATCAGACTTATTTCTTATTCAGCTAATTCAGGAGAGAATAGGCTAGATTGGCTCATAATGTGCAGAAATGTATATCTTGCAACTTAGCAAGCGATCAAGGGCTAGCATAATTTACCATGATTGATGGCTTACGCTCAGGAGATGTGTGGAAATGGCTAGCAGAGACAATGAATTACTTCTCAACCTTCAAAGGTCAGCCCCTCTGAGCAACAACTGAGGTCTCTTGTAGGTCATATAGTAGATGTCTGTGCACGTGGGGTTATTTTCAGGCTGACTTTGCATATAATGAGCAGAATTAAAAATAAATTAGTCATTAGCACCGTAATTTGCATACAGCGTACTAGAATTACAACAAAATGAGAAGGAAGATAAGTATGCATAATTGGGTAACTGTTTTTTTTTATGAAACTAGTTCAAAATGTATTATTTATTGTTTAGATAAGTGGTATTCAAATCTTTTAGACCAGGACCCACTTTTTAGAATGGTACTCATGTTGGGACCAACAGGAAGTGATGTCATTATCCTGGAAGTGATGTCGTCACAAGAAGTGACATGATCAAGCAGGAAGTGCTGTCATTGTAACATAATAAACTGACATTCTTGGACTGCAGCAATTGCACATCCATGAAACATCCCTGACAGAAAGCAAGATTAGGACAAAATATTATGTAAAAGCAGTGAATTAAAAACGAAATAAAAAAAAACCCTCACTTGAAAATTCAAACTGTTAACACTCACAAAAGGAATATAACAAGAATAAGGCCTGCAGTTTCCAAGATGGCTGCTCCCAGCTTTCCGTGACCCACAGTTTTAATATCACTGGTTCAGCTAAAATATATAAAAGGCTCTCTTGGTATAAATGGATTTTACTATCCTTCAGTTCAGAACCCACAGATGGACCCACTCATAGATGTGACTGGAGCTGACCTCTGGTTTTGTCTGGTAGGCTTTCTGAAGCCCACAGAGGCCGCATGCATCTGGCCACAGCCTCTGTGGGCTTCAGGATGAAGACTGGAGCTCTTTAGAGCGATCTTCCGGTTTCTGGCACTTCTCTGGTTGTCTTAGGAGGCCCTTGAAATCCATGGATTACAGCATCCACAGATTTTGGTATCCATAGGGGTGCCAGGAATTGAACTCCTGCAGATAAAGTTTCACAAAGTTAGCATTGCTGCCAGATGCTATCATTAAAACAAAAATAATGCTTAGGGTGGCATTCAGCTGCCTGATCATTCCTGAAGTAATTGTGATGACGTGCTAATGTCCCCACAGTTACTTCTGGGTCACTGGGCTGGGCTAATAATAAAGATCTGACACAAATGTGTTAAATCACTTTATATTTTAAACCTTTAAATAGTTCTTTTTTCTGGATCAGAAGTAATCACCTAGCTATATCATGGAGTGACTTTTACATAGCCCTTTTCCCCCATTCCTGAGTTCTGGTTACACTCAACACAAATATTGTGATCACACTGATGGTATTAGTTGCTAATGCATATTTCGCTGTTTCTTTCCACTTAAGTGACATGTGGTGACTTTGAGTGTAGCTAAATAAAAGGCATAACTCATCTTAGGTCACATGCCTTAGTTAAAAACAAAACAAACAAATAACCACTTTTGAACAGCATGCGGTGTATTTTCCGATCCCCTTGAGAGACATAACTTGTACCCATATGCTGCAGGCACTCTCTTTCCCCTTTTGCATGAATAATTCCTTTCAACTGGGTCAGCTTAAGAACAGCCTACCAAAACCAGTTAAATAAAATGAATTGGCTACTGTCACTTCTCATCACTGACTTGTGCTGTGCTTTCATATCTGAGATTAAATACTATCTGTGTTCTCTGTAATAGATGCACAAGCTACATTTATGGATGAGCATAATTCGTTCATTGATTTATAGGTAGAAACTCCTCTGGAGAATATCAAGTAGCCAGATGGCAGGAATTGATAGAGTTTCCATTTTGGTCCTTGAACAGCAGGACAGATGTGTAAAAACACAGAGGAAGGGACAGTCTCATAGATTGTGCATCTGGCAGTATATCATGTGATTTTTTTGATTTTGGCACAACACATGGAAAAAGGATATATTCATGAAATACAATTCCATTTGTAGTGGCTTGTGACCAACGACAGAGTCATCATTTGCTTTGTGGAAACAGGAGCCTAAAATGTTGACTCAAGTTGTCCTTACCCGTTGAGGTAATGTAAGCCAGTTGTGTGTTAGAATGGATTCCTTTATATCCACAGTGGTGGGAGAATTTAGAGGCAATGTATGACCTGAAAAGCAACACAGGAGGGTCTCTGTTGCCTTAGGAGGGTCTCTGTTGTCGTATAACAGCCCATATCATGGAGGCAATTGTAGATGTCAGTAATAGTTTTCAAAAGTGTTGCTTGCGTTCTCGGAACTGAGCACAACTGAGCTACATTATCAGCTGAGTTGTCATTCTATAGCTGAGCCCTACCATTTCAGACTGCAAGGAGGGGTCCTTGTTACCAGCTATATTGGGTCTAGCTTCATTCTTGTACTTTCTGTGTTCCCATTAAATGTTTAATGTTTAAATGTTTTTGTTCTTGTTCTACTTATTGTGGTTACATTGTACTTTGTAAGCTGCCTTGGGCATTTGCTTTGGCATGGAAAAGGCGGGGTATACATTCTTCAAATAAATAAATAAATATTTTTTCCCCTGCCTAGGTTCTTGAACATTTTAGCACCGGGAACAACTTTTTAGAATGACAATCTATCTGGGACCCGCTGGAAGCATTGTGATGCTAGAGTCTGCCGCTTTCCTGAGAATGCAACAATAAGTTACTTCTCAGCCATTTGCTAATAAAAGTGAATCACAAAGAAAAAAAAGCCTGTTTACAACCTTGATACAAGAAAAGCAACCACACAGCCCTCCCCCACACAATCCCTCTTCTTCTGCCCAGTTCCACCCACTTCCCATCTCCCCCCTGCTCTGAGAATACTTACGGCCAGCCAATGGTGAGGAAAGGCCAGCTGACCATCCTCCCAGCACTGAGGCACAGCACCAGCATTCCTTACTCTGCGGGTACCATAAACATGCTTTATGACACCCAGAGCCAGCGGTATGAGCATACCACTAGTGATAACAGGCTCAGGATTAAGCCCCTAGTGATATGCTGAGATCCCCTATATCCTATATGGGTTTACCTTTAGGTATATTGCACATTGGTTCTGCTTCTAGCTACACTGAAAGCAGGGCTTTCCTTTATAGCCTTGCAAGCAGAAAGCAGGGCACATTGGCACAACTCCTCAGTATACTAGATATACAGTATATTAGCAAGATAAATATTGTAGTAGGAAGTGTATGGTCAAATTACTACTACAACCAGGATTGGTAATGTTAGTTTATAACTACAGGTTGAGTATCCCTTATCTCGACTGCTTGGGACAGGATTTTCGATTGTCTGGATTTTGGAATAATTGCATAAATATAATGAGAAACGTTTCCTCTTGCTCCTTTCGCTGTTACTCATTTGGGTGTCAGCTGGACTCTTCGGCATTGTTCCGCAATAGCACATACCACAGAGCATAGAACTTACAGCTTATACATGGGAATGAGCACATATCTTTGCACTACAGAAATTTTTTTTAAAGTCTTGGGGGCGGGGAATGTCTGGATTTTGGAATAATCTGGATTTCAGATGTATGGATAAGGGATCATCTACCTTTACTGTCAGACACAATTTTCTATTGGATGTTTTTCATGTGATAGGTAATGGGGAACTGTCAATCATAGTGTAATAATGTTGCATTCCTGATCAGAACTTTGTCAGAAGAGCTCCAGGATATAGCTAGACTTGGAAGAAGCAGGAAAAGCATTCAGCTAATAACTCCTTTCTGGATGCAGTTTTATGTGTTTATGTTGCTACAGTTTTGAGCTTCATCTTAATTGAATAGCCACCTTTTCGTATAATTAAAATTTAATTTTATACAATAATTTTGCTCTAAGGGAGTGTTGTTTAACCCAGCAAGCATACGCCATTGAATTGTTTTGTATCTTGCAATTGGTATTTTGATATTTTTGTTCCATATAGTCTTGTCCAACCTTTTTTTGCCACTTGTTTATTTTTAATTGAAATGTCTGGACAGGGAAACTGTCCAGTTTACATCCTGGTTCAATTTCCTGTTTATCGTGAACAATTTTGCATCACCCACCATCATGTCACTTGACTGCTTTGGAAGTCAGGGTGTACTTCCTTCCATTTCTCAAATAGCCATTATGACACAGCTGAGCTATTGTCTTTTTGGACAAAGACATCTGGAGGCCACTTTACTTATGTTCAGTGTGGGTAATATTATTACATATGACAACTGATACAGAAGGTTGCAGATGATTAAAAAAATGGCCAGAGCTTTAAAATCTCGTTTTCAACAAAATACTGACCACCTTTACTTTTTCTAAAGATCTGGATAGTATGTTTTGTGTGTCTTAGCTATTACACTTAACCACATCACACCAGTATGACTCAGCAGCAAAGAAGGCAAATGCAATTCTAGGCTGCATCCACAGAAGTTTAGTAACCAGGTGGTGAGAAGTCATGCCACTGTTGTATTCTGCTTTAGTCAGACCACCACCTAAAATATTATGTCCAGTTCTTGAGTCCAAAGGATATTTCAATTAAATGTTAGGAAGAACTTCTTTATGGTAAGAATTGTTTAACAGTGGAACATTCTTTCTCGGAAGGTGGTAATTGTACCATCATTGGAATTCTTTAAGCAGAAGCTGAATAGCCATCTATCAAGGATGTTGTAGTTGCAGATGGGCTGTATTTGGCAGAGGGTTGGACTTGATTATCTTGGAAGTCCCTTTTAGATCTGAGTCTATTATTCTAAAAAGATGGGTGTGTTATACCATAGTTGTTGCCAGCTTTGTTTCTCAGAAGTTTGTCCCTAGAGGAGCAAACTTGTAGAAAAGGAGAGGAAAGAGATGGCGAATGAGAGATAAAGGAGAAAAGAGAAGGTATTCAAACCTTGCCTGGGTTCTTGTTGTCAAGGACATCCCACAGATATGTATTTATTTTATGGTAATTGGCCTAGTAGTTGGAGTGAAATCAAATATCCATCTTGTGAACTGAATACTGCAAGCCACTGAGTAAGGTAAAATCTGCAGCATGTACCCACCATTGTTGTACATTTTGAAGGACCTTCTTCAGTGGTGTAAAATTTGAAGTGCAAGAGCTTGTCTACATGCCATGTCATAGCCATACCCAGTATACAACTTCTACAACTATGTAAACTTTATTTCAGGCCTGGTGTGCTGTGGTCCCTGGGGTCACAAAGAGTTGGACACGACTTAGTGGCTGAACAACAACAACAACAATTGGGCTTTATTGAAGCCCAATCCTATTTAACCAGTGCTGGTGCAGCAGGGGCACACAGACTGTGGTGTATCCACCACTGGGATTGAGCAGGCTGGAGGTCTCCTTGAGGTAAGGGAACATTTCATCCCATAGACCATGTTGAGCCCCAAACTGCTCAATGGAGCTACTTGGATCTTCGGCTGCAGAATGGCTGGCGCAAGTCCAAGAAACCCCATTTAAGGCTTCCAGGCCTAAGAAGTTTAGGATCTGGTGGAGGCTTCCTCCCTGATGCACCCCTTGCATCACTGGGCAAGGGGTGCATCTTCTAGGCCTGATGCACCCCTTGTTCTGATCTCCCCCATTATATCCCCCCATCTCATTTCTGCTCTCCCCCACAGAGATATGAACCCTTGGGAAGTCTTGTGCATTTATTCTATGTGCTTGTCCTTTCTCAGGAGAACAACCTTTCTGTTGAATGTACTCAAATGTGTGTGTGTGTGTGTGTGTGTGTGTGTGAGAGAGAGAGAGAGAGAGAGAGAGAGAGAGAGAGAGAGAGAGAGTGAATGAATGAATGAATGACATTAGTAATTGTAAACTCCGAGTGTTAGGATTCCTAACTGCTTTGCTGTTTGTGCCATAGGCATACTGGAAGATGCTGTGGCAACCTTGCGTCAGGTGGAATGTGTATGCTGATAGTGGAGCACAAACTGAGGCCCTGCTTTGATTGACTCCTTTCATGGATTGTCCTTGTTTATGGACAATCATGGATTGAGTGTTATAAACATGCCACCTAGTAACTGGTACATGTTGGAGCTGTTCTCACAGGTGCTGGGGGAGTGGTTGACAAAGTTGCACCTCTTGGAGGCTTTTTGAAGCTCTTTGCTCCTCCCCCTTTTTGCAGGTCTACTACAAGATGCAGACCACACTTAATACAGTGTGGAGGCTTGCACTGAGCTGGAGGTTTAATGCAAGTATAAGACTGCACTTTAAGACTCCTACATCAGGGTCTCTATATCTCAGCGGTTTGGCAAGTTGCTTCTCTGGGCAACGCGCCTAGCCTCCTCCTCTGGACAAACCAAGCGTTGTGCTGTGGCAGCAGAGGGCAGGGTCGCCTCCTCAGATCTCATTTTTTAACTGCACTCAGTAGATTTCTCTCTCTACCCCCCTTCCAAGCCATATTGGTATTTCCCAACGTCCTATTTATCTGGCTTAGGGAAGCTCTTATTCACGGGGGGACTATGGGTGGGAAAAGGAAGTTTCTCAGGAGGTAGGAAGAGGCGAGGAGGGACGGCGAAAGGATTGACGAGCAGCTAGGCCAATCCTGGCGAAGCTGCGATGTGAAGGGCCAATGGCGGGGCGGCCTGCTCGGGCGAGGCAGATCCAACACGTTGAAGGGATGGGAGTGAGCGGATGTTACTGCTCCTGCGCTGAAGAAAGGGGCGGGCAGGACGGGGCGGGGCGGGGCGAGGCGAGGCTCTGAGCTCTCCCTGTGTTCGGTGTCGGCGGCCGCGGCTGCCTCGTTCGAGAGGGAGGGGCCGGCGGCCGCTGAGGAGAATGGAGGGGGCAGCCGGGCGGCGCTGAGCGGCAGCGGGGAAGTTGTGGCGTGCTGAGGGCTGGGCTGGGGGGCGTTGTGGAGGGAGGCGGCTGAAGGAGCAGGGCCGGGGCGGCGACGGCGGAAGCGGCGGCAGGCGAGCCGGCTTGTGGGGCGGCCCCTCAAACTAGGTCTCCCGCCATACCGAGGGAAAGGGGCAGGCGGCGGCGGAGCAGGAGGAGGATGGAGCAAGAGGAGATCCTGAGGAAATTCATCCAGCGCGTCCAGGCCATGAAGAACACCGACCATAATGGGGAGGACAACTTCGCCACCGACTTCATGGTATTTTTCAGGGGGTTGTTGTTGTTGTGGCTGTTGTTGTGTGGTGGCTTCAGCCCTCGTTTTGTGCTCGTGTGAAGGGGTCTTATCTAGCGGGGTCCTGCGCTCGGGGGCTCCCATCCTGGAATATCCTGGATAGATGCGCGTGTCCCTGTCTGGCGGTGTCTCTTCTTCCTCCCCACCCACCCCCCGCCCCATTTCTCCATCAGGGAGGGGTGTGTGGTGGGAGGAAGCAAGGGGGGGGCGTTGCTGAAAGGAAGGGCTGCATCCTCTTTCCTCACACAAATGCTTCTAGTATGAACGTTCTCCTCTGCTTTCCTATGGGTGTGTGCATGAGGTACCGAGAGCTCAGCCGTGCCCTAGCAATGCATGGTACTACTACTATTGTGTTGGTGATTCCCTCATCTCTTTCAGCCGTTCTCCTTTCTGATCACTCCTTGACTTCAAAGAATTTGAAGTTAAGCATGAAAGCGTGGTGGGTTTTTATAATCTTCCCCCCACTTCATAGTCCAGATAAGGTGTGTGGCTAAAATACAGTGGCATCTAACTGATTATATGCCTGTTAGGATGTAATGGCTACTTAATCATGTATTTTTTTCTAGTTCTTGTACCTGTTATATACTGCAAACCTCTGCTTTTTGTGGGGGAGGTAGTGTTCTCCCCAGCACCATCTCTGCTTTTCTCTCTACCTTTTTAAATGGCCAGCGGTGTCTTCATTTTTAATCACTTGGTTACAGCCATTTTTGGAGGCTTATTTGTGCATAGATATGGTCTTAACCATATTTATACAAATGCTTTTTTTTTCCTAGCTCCCTCTTCTTGAAATAACTCTTTCACATCTTTCTCTTGGGCTAGCAGATGATGGTAACAATAGCTTTAATACTGTAGTGGTCCTAACAAGGATCTTTCTTAGTAGATTAAACAACTACACAGAAACATTTTATATGGCAAAGAAGAGGATTATATTAACCAACTGGAATGTTGAGGTATTCCTTTTGATCTTACTTCTGTTCAGTATCTTGTGTATCTTCAGTGACTTGGGAATGCAGAAATTCTGATGGCTTGGGAACACACATTCTGATGCAAGTGCCAAAGCAAGGGTTGCCTAAAATATAGGGAGGTGGCCACAGGATATTGTGAAAGCTTGTGAAGGTTTTTTGAAAGTAGTTTAAGGTCTGAAGCATGGAAGAGGAAGTAGACTTTAGGAAGTGGTTTCCTCATCCCGGATGAGGAGGCATGGGAAAGAGGAATAGCTCTTTGAGCTGGAAAGATGTTATTGTTCATGAAGTAAATAGCACAGGATTTGAAGGGATGATTGATCACAAGTTTTGCATGCCTTGCATAAGTCATCTAGATGCATGTTCTTTGGTGTTTTACATGTTACTATTCTGTAGCGTCTGTTAAAATGAGAATGTTGGATCATATTCAGCCAATGGTGTTTCTGTATCCTTGTTTTAAGGATATAATGTGTGTCCTATACAAATTGAAGACACCATTATTTAAGCTAGAGAAAGTAGCTGAGATTTAGAATCAAATCAGTTTCTGTTCAGAATTTACAAAATTGGACTAGAGATAAATAGGTCTTTAACTTATTTTATTCATAACATTGGAAAGAGTTTTTAAATGTTTAATAGTACATTTTTTCTGAAGTCATTTTGTAGCAAGAAGTGATACAGGTATTGTATCTGATGCTTGCTTTAGTTCTATAAATGGACTTCATTTCAGCCTACTTTACTAAACATAAGTGTGTTAATGAAGGCTGTGTTTCACTTTAAGTGAATTGTCATTCTGTATAAAATAACTTGGTTCCAGCACATGTCCTGATACCACAATATCCAGAAATTTTGGAGTCTGGGAATAATGTGAAGGAAACAGTTACTTTCTTTCAAGTTTTGCAAACTTGATGTAGATTGCTTTTGAGTCTCTTCAGTTTTACTCTTTGATCTGCTATTTTGAAAAACAGTCCATGTTGAATTGCTGTCTCTAAGTCTTAGGAGACCCTGCTCTCTAGTGCCTTTTTTTAAAGAAGCTATTTCTTTATTCTCCCAGAGGGATAATTCCTTGGTCCTCTATTTTTTTGCCTATGAGAATAGAGGATCTCATTAGTTCTTATACTCTTGGGTACTACCATTACTGTTGAATCCCAAAATGAATCTGCCAGTTCCACCTATCTTATGTCCAGATGTATGTATTGAATCATTTTGCTCACATCTCTCCCTAGATACCATTAACTTCTTGGCTATCTCCTCTCCTACTATCATGCAGCTGCTAAATCTTACTTCTCTTTAGCAGCTCTTAAGATCAGTCCATCCCCCTTTAGTCCTTGCTGAAACTCTTGTTCACATTGTTCAGATTTCTGCCCCCTTGTTGAACCACTGTGTTTGCTTCAGAATATCTGTGATCCAAATCTGTATTCTTTTTTTGGTATCAACCCTTAATTCAGGGTACTTTACCCTGGGCAGGTAATGGACATTGGAAGGCATTGGTTTTGTTCTCTGGGATGCAGGTGGCATCACCCAGCCAGTGAGCTGTTACGTTGTGTCGCATCTTTCAAAAAGACAGTTACTGTTTGCAGTATACTGATAGCTGGAATCCTGGTGCCCCAGTTGACTTTTATTTGCCTCTGTTTGGACTGACTCTGACTCACCATTTAGATGCTCATTAGCTTAGGAGCTGACAGACATTTTTAAGTCAGGTCTGTGAATTTCCTGTGTATAAGTTTGCATTTTTCCTGCTTGGTGCAATTCATCTGTTGTCTTAATGGGAATTTTCACATGTACCTCTGATCATTGCTCATGAGGCGATGTAGGTCTTGTAAACATGTGTGAAGTGATTCAACGTTTTTGTGTTAGTGCCCTTTGTTAAGATTCTTTTCCTTTGTATGACTTTCATGTATGACTTCCATGTTAGCTTTCCAAGTGTCTAGTTGAGATTCAGTTCTATAATTGTCTATTTGAACCTTAACTTTAAAATCTCTGTACTTCTGATTGATGTTTCTTTCTGGTCCATCTAATTTGGCTTGTAAGCATTTTGGCAGTGATTGGGCTGATTTTCATGTTCTGCACAGTACCAGATGCTAACCTTATTCTGTTTAATATCATTGGGATTCATAAAGCTTTTTACTGTAGTTCAGTGGTTCCCAAACATTTTAGCATCAGGACCCACCTAAAAAAAGTTTCACTTTATTAGCTGCTCAAGCTCCTGTGGCTGTAATGGTGATTGGGCAGCAGTGCTCTCCCCTCACTAGTAGCAGTTTAACCTGTAACTACCTCACTAGTAGTTGTTTAACCCGTGATACGCATAGCCTAATCTTTCTTGTCAGTTTCACAACCCGCCCAGAATTGGTGGGCCATGGACCCACAGTTTGGGAACTGCTGCTGTAATAGGTAAAGTGATGAGTCCTGTTTTCAAGGCACTTAGTCTGAAATAGGCCAGTGAGGCAGACAGATAATGGTTAGGAAGGGAAGAAAGTAGGCAAATGTTGTTAAAGCTTTGCTACAATTAGGAATGAAAGATTGTGTGTCCTGAAAACCACAAAGGAAATATTTTTTTTCTATTGGTATCCTGCAGCACCACCCCTCTCTCTCTCTCTCTCTCTCTCAAAAACCTTTGTTGTGCAATATATAACCTTTGTTGGTCTTGATGTCCGTAGTTTTATTGAGGTGATGTCTATAGTTTATATGGGTTTGCGAAGTACCATATTCAGTTGTTAAGCAGATGTATCATTTGATAACTAAATTAAAATGGGTTTTGGGGCGCAAAATGAGATTTGAGGAAAAATTTGAAGTAGTTTTGTGGCACTACGTGTTATTGAGGGAGGTAAGTAGAAATGCAGACTTCATACTATGTGTAGTATATGAGATGGGATGCATCTTGTATGCATGATTGTAACAATAGGAGGGGTAAATGAGTTCTTGATAGAGGTGAGATGCCTGAAGTATGAGACAAGTGCTATAGATGAGAAGACTGCCAACGGAACACAGGAGTGGGTGGATTTTTGCAGTGGTTATAGATATAAGTAAAAAAGGGATGTGGTGGCGCAGCAGGTTAAACCACTGCTGCTGGGCTTTCCGATCAGAAGGTTGGAAGTTCAAGACTGCGCGACGGACTGAGCTCCCGTAGCTTGTCCCAGCTCCTGCCAACCTAGCAGTTTGAAAGCACCTAAATGCAAGTAGATAAATAGGGACCACTTTGGTGGAAAGGTAACGGCGTTCCGTGCGCTACGGTGTATAGTCATGCCGGCCACATGACTGTGGAAGCTTGTCCTTGGACAAATGCCGGTTCTACAGGCTTTGAAATGGAGATGAGCACCACCCCCTACAGTCGGTCATGACTAGACCATTCGGTCATGGGGAAACCTTTACCGTTTATAGGTATAAGTAACATTATGTAGCAACTGATTTAATGCTGAATTGGATACCAAGATTACATACCTAATGAACTGGTAGCTTGCATATGGAGCTGAAGATGGTGATGATTCATTTAAATGGGTATATTGAAGATGGGCAGAGTTGCAAGAATAGGATGGAGGAGGCAGCTTATTGCCATTGAATTTGAAGTCAACCAGGTAGTAAGAGAAACGAGGGATCCAGAACCTGGGACCCTGAGCGACCTCAGTAGTGAGGGGAAAGGCTAAGGAGGATCTTTTGCCAGTTGAAAGGTTGAACAAGCAATCTGACTAACAGTGCATCTACTCAGAAGTCCCATTATATTTGGTGGGGCTTACCCCCAGGAAAGCCTGTATAGGTATAAGATTGCAGTCTAATACGGGTTTTTGCAGTTTTCCTAAGACATGGAGAGTCAAGTAGAGAAGGGCATTTCAGATTCAAAGGTGGTGTAGGGATCAAGGCTGGTAAACAAATACCGAGTAGGGATCTCTGGATTATCTGTAAAAGATTGCTAAAATCAGACAAGGGTGTTTTTGGTAGCGTGCAGGGCAGAAGGCCTATTGTAGGAGTTGGTAAAGGCAGAAAAGTCATAGTGAACCAGAATTGACAGGCAAAAGGGAAGCAAACTAGCCAGTAGAGGATGAAGAAATGTTAAAAAGGTTTTTTTAGAATGGGGGAGATGTGTCTAGATAGTGCTGAAGGGGAAGATGGTAAATGGGCAGCAGGGACTTTTGGAGGGGTTAGATGAGAAGTGGCCAGCCCCTTTAGAGATACTGGGAAAGGTTTTTGACAGCAGATGTGAAGTGTTGTGAAGATGAATAGGGAAGGTGACAAAGGTAGCATCAGTTGTATCATCATGGGCAGGAGGTGAGGGCTTGGTTTGAATGCAAGGAACAAATCTTAGTAGATCTTAGCAAAGATAAATAATTATTGGACTATATCTGGAATCAGAATGGTGGTGTAGTAATGCCTGGCCAGATACATAGCAACTGAAAATGGAAGAGAGTCAAAGTGAGCAAAGTTAACCATCTCTTTTGACAACGTAACTATGTAACAGCATGAATGGAGTGAATACACTGGTATTGGGGTTTTGTGGATAGCTTGGAGCTGCAAACAGCTAAATAGATAAGGATTGGAAGAAGTTCCAGGTAAAAGCTGTAGACCAAAGACAGAAATTGCAGAGAGGGACGGATGTTTGGCTGTGGGACAAGATTTTAAAAAGCCACTGCATTGAGACATTGCAGATCTCAGAAGAGAGATATGATGAAGGGGAGGTAGATAGTGTGTAACCTTGAAAGCCTCAGGTGACAACTGGAGAGGGAGAAATCTATAGTGGACAAATGCAACCCTAAATGGTCTTGGAGGAAAACAAGCTCAAGAGTGACCATGACAATGAATGCTGCAATCAGTCTACAAATGACCAAAGGCGAGGCAGGCAGATTGATACAGTAATCAGAATGAAGTCACCAAGAAGTATAATTGGATTAGTTTTGGAATCAGAAAGCCAAGAGTCTAATAAAATTGAAAGGGGTCCTGAAGCATGATATCCTACTGCAAAATAAAGATGGAAGTATAGGGAAGATGGACGTTTATGTAGGTATGGAATGTTGAAATTTGAGGAACAATCAGGGTCTGGAAACTAGTAGGACTTGGCAAGAAGGTGGCCATCATGGTCCCTGGAGTGTGGAGGAGAAGGAAAGGGCAGGGCTGGTACATTCGGCTACGCATGTCCCACTTTATAAGCAGTGAGACAGATTTCAGTGAGAATAAGGAGGTGGGGAGAGCAAGAGAGATGGTATTTGTAGATTAAGACTTCCTTGAGCAGAGGTAACAAATAAGGCAAAAAGTGAGAATAAGCAGGTGAAAGTCCTTAACTAACGAGAACAAAAAGGAACAAACTTTGGCAAGAAAGATGTATGCTGATAATGAGGGATTGAAAAAAGAATGAGGAGCCCATGACTAAACACTTCAAATGCATCGAAAGCAGAAAACCTGCTCAGGAGGCAGGAATTCAAAAGGAACATGTAACGTGTCCTTTAAATTGGTCTCTGTGACATAAAAATGGCAGATAGCCAGTGTATCACTAATATTTAAGGGAATATTAAGGGGATCCAGGGGATCCAAGACATTAGACAACTTAGACTAATGTCTTGTTCTGAGTAAACCAGTAGAAATCATACTTAAAAGATAAAATGATTGCACACACAGAACTAGCCTTACAGAAGAAGAATCTGCACAGCATGTCCTGCCTTTCTGACCTTATAGAGTATTCTGAGAATGTCACCTGGCTTGTGGATAGAAATTTAGAAATAATGTTTTTTATATTTGGATTCAAAAATACTGTTGACACGCTTCTTACTGAAGGCTCTTAGGTAAACTTATCAGTCATAGAATTAGATGGTAGGTCCTCTTACCAATTAATAACTGGTAAAAATGGGAAGCAAAGTAGGAATAAATGAGCAGTTTTCATAGTGGAGGGAAATAAGAGGGGGGTTTCTCACCAAGGGGACCACTATTCCCATTAAGGGGTCTGTGCTGCTGTGTGGCAGCTACTTGGCATTTCTAGACGCATGACAATAATTGGTGCTATTGCCAGACTTCTGAGAATGCAGAGCTACAAGTTGCGCAGAGCTTGGCTTTGATGGCATTTTAGTTGTGCAGTCACTTAACTTAAAGGAAACAGTGCTTGGGACCAGTGCATTTTAACTTGTTTATAAATTACCTGGAGCTGAGGGTAAACAATGAGCTGGCTAAGTTTGAAGAGGACACCAAGCTGTTCAGAATGATGAAAATCAAGGCAGTTGAAAGTGTTCCAGAAAGATCTCTCCCAACTGTGTGAATGGCAACCAAATGGCAAATTTGATTGTGTCAGTGTGTAAAGTGATATAGATCGGGGTAAAAATTCTTGCTTCACACACTGGTGGGCATCTGAGTAGTCAGTGACAAATCAGAAATCTTGGGGTTGTGTTGGGTAGCATCATGAAAACATTGACCCAGTGTACAGCATTTAACGCTGGGAAAGGAACTATAGGTTGCCAATGATAAAACTCTGTACAAATCTATGGCATGTCCACATTTGGAATACTGTGTAATGCCCTGGTTACTTTGAACATTTTTGTATAGCTGGTGCACAGGATTGCAGATTGATGGACTGGAACATTCCTTATGGACTGGAACATTCCTTGTGAGTAGGAATGTGGTTTTTTTGTTAAAAATACAAACTGCGTTTTTGGTGCTAAAATACCTTTAGAGAGGTGAATATCGTGAGGCAGCTCACTGCGGGCTGGTCATTGGACTTGGGGCAAGATGCCTGATTGAGTTCCCACTTCCTAAATTTTCTTACAAACCTGATGTTCTGCATCTTTTAAACAAGTTTTTAATCAACAGTTTTAACTTGGCCAGGATTGAAACTACAATAAATGGAAACATTTATCAGGATGAGAATTTTCTTGCTTTGAGTAGTGCTACTGTATTTCTTCTACCTCAGTAAAGTTATCTCAGTAGTTGCTCTTCAAAATGCATAGGCATTTAAGACTGGCTTCCACTATCTCCTTCATTTCAATGTGAGAATTTTGAACCAAAATCTGGATGAAATAAAATAAAATCTGGATGAAATAAAATTGCCTGGCCTTATTTTTAATTTTTTCCTGTGCTCCAGACCTGTTTTTGTATTCAGTACTACTAATTTCACCTTCAGACAATGCCAGAACACATGTAGATGTGATCGAGTGTCATGTGTTATATACACAAACTAAGAAGAGCTTACTACTGGGACCAGGGAATTCTGTGAACCAAACTGAGTGACCTACTGCTGGGGCCTAGTAGTTCTGGTCTGAAGGTGTAAGGTTCACTTTCCCATGTTTGAATTGTACTAATACATGTTGCTCCTTACGGAGAAGATCTGGGTGGCATTTCCACTACAGCTTTAATTCACTTTCAATGCACTTTATTCCCCCAGTGCATTCTTGTGGAACTGTAATTAAAGTATCTGAGAGCTGCTAGAACTACCCTTGACAAACTACCGTCTCCAGAATTCTTTGGGGCAGTGGTCCTCAAACATTTTAGCACTGGGACCAACTTTTTAGAATGACTATCGGTTTGGGATCCACCAGAGGTAGTCTCATGGCAGGAAGTGCTGTCAGTGTGATGCCAGAGCCTGCTGCTTTCTGAGAATGCAGCTTGGGTTATTTCTCAGCCATTTTCTAACAGCAAAGTGAATCAGAAAGGGAAAAAAGCCTATTTACAACCTTGACAGAAGCAAAAAACACACACAAAGGAAAACTCTTTTCTAGCATCCCATGTTTTCAATTTGGCTGTTTTAGGTGCTTTGCAACCCACCTGAAATTGGCTCACAACCCACTGGTTGGTCCCAACCCACAGTTTGGGAACCACTGTATTGGGGTAATAGAAGTGCATTGGAAGTGAATTAAAACCTTAGTAGAAATGCAACCCTGAATACATTTGTTTTGTATTCGCCCAGGCCTTGGGGATTTTGCCCCTGCCCCCCTCAGGCCTGACTGGGGGGGACATTTTGGTTGAAATGGAGACCAAATATATAAGCTTCTGAAGTAGTAGTTACCTGGATATATTGCTGTAGCTAGGTTGCTGCTTGGAGCCTTGAGAAATGGCTGCTTGTCCACGTTCAAAGTTGCCCCAGCATGCACTGTGAAACTATGGATATGCATGTTCAAAGTTCAAATGTTTTCTCCTGTTTCTGCCCCCCCATCCCTTACTGAAAATTATTTGTAGATTCCTCAAAATTCCTCAAAAAAAGCAAAAGTGGTGATTTTTGCATTTTGATCTAAATTTCATTTTGTATAACATTTTGAGTAGAAATCTCATTATTTAGCATTACGTTTGGGTCACCGAAAAACCATCCCTAGCTATAGCTAAGCCTGAGGCAACTTAATAAAAAATTCCTGTTTCTCACAATTCTTGGTCCAAGTCAGAGTAAATCCTAATAATAGAAAGGATTCTATTCTTGATCAGGAAGAATGCCACAAACATTTTCCCACATCACTTTTAATAGATAACCACGAGTGTTTAGTTTGACCAAAATGAAAGTAGTTTTTTCAGTTTCAAAAGCTCTTCCAATGATATGATTGTGTGTTCTCCAATGCTGTCAAAAGCCTAGCTATGCATGTGAATTTGGATTATTTTGATTGTGCCTAAAAGCACTTCGTACTGCCCGGCAATAAACTGTGCATTTTAGTGCAGGTTTTGTGCTTGATTCATTGTTAAATTATAGTTAAAGCTTTATAGCAGTATTTTTCAAAGTTTGTCTTCCGCTGGACAATTTTTGCATGGTCCACTGATTGGAACTCCATAGTAAGTAACTGGCAATGATGTCATTGCCAGTTATTTCTGGATCAGGAGGCCAGACACAATGTGACAAAACACCAGTAAGAGCCTTGGGGCAGATGGGAGGGCTTTTTTGGGAATGAAAAGCGCACCTGAGAGCTCTCCTGCCAAGCTGAGTTTCCTACAGCCGCTTGTTGCGTTGCATTACTGGTCTCACTGTCAGGTGGTGGAATTCTGGGGTTCCCGCATATACCACTGGATGCCACCTCAAGTACCCACAGTGGTACAAGTACCACTAATTGAGAAATGCTGCTTCATAGTAAAATGCGGAAACCTATGTAAGTTTTATATGATAGTTATCTAGAATATAACTTGTAGTATCAATGAAGCAACTAGGTTTAATAAATTGTGTTTCTGGAATGCATAATTTGATTTACTGATTTAATTTTTAAGGAATCCGCTTCCTTGCACAGACAGAATAACTGATCATTATTGCAGTTTGTGTTAGAAGAAACCATGTGTGGGTGGAGGGGAAAAGACACAATGCCCATCTGTTAGCAACAGCTTTCACAATAGGTTGATTTTAGGAATATTTGGGAAATTTTGGTAGGCCATCTGTAAGGTGAGAGAAAAGTTAGACTGAAGCCATCTTGGAAACTTGTCTCCCTAGTCTGGGAACAGGTTCCTAAAATGTAGGGGATTTCCACTTGTGCAAATCAAAACAGTTTAGGAAATCAGTCTAGGAAATTCACAGCTCACGGTTTGAGGAACTGAGCCTAAGCAAGACAATAAAGGGAGATATGTAAAAGGAATGAATAAACAAGGCAAATGGGGAGGCAGCAAAAACCAACATGGCTACTTTGTCCAGGATCAAAGGGGAGAGAGTCTGGTTACTGCACTCTTTCAAGGAGTGAGTTCTTCATTAGTGCATGGCTACAGCACCTCAGTGAATGAACCAGAAACATGATCCAGAAGAACTCTTTTGCATGCTCTTAAAAATGCTTGATATCAAAGGTCATCCAACTGCATGAGGCAAAACCCTGCCTGCTTCATTCCACTCCTTCCTAGCAGTGATGGGAATTGGAGTCTCAGAAGTCAGAGTTGCAAAATATGTGGGTTTTTTGTTGACTTGTGTAGATTAGAATCCTGTGAGTTAAGCATTTGGGCACTGACTTGAGAATGAATTTTAAAACTTCCAGCCTGAAAACCCTCCAGTCTGGGTGGGCTTGCTTGCTTTTTTCATGGTATAGGGTCATCTGAAAGCCAGCAGTTTCAGCCAGGAGGGAGGGAAGGGTTAATGTTTTGTATCAAACAAGAGGTGGGGGGAGGAAGGCAGGAGCAGGCTCTCTTGTCCATCTCAGAAGGAACCAATTATCATTAGACAAAGGAGGGCAGAAGGAAGAGTCCAAGAGGTTCCTGCCTTAGGATTGGCTGGAGGTATTTGTTTTGCTGACAAGATGAATTTGCAAACCAAATAAGGCTATGCTTTGACATTCATCTAATTTTGACTTTCATCTGTGGTGTGGTCTCTAATCAGAATAAAGTGCACGGTATTCAGATTCTTCTCTGAAGAAATGTAAGTACAGGTCCAACCTTTTTAATACACTGTCTCTACACTGATGGCCACTGCAGATAAGGACCCTGCTGGTCTCTGAAGAAGGAGGAATAACACATCCCCATTCTAAAAACCGCTTTTCTGAGGCGTAAATCAGGGAGTCAAGACTATTAGAACTGTTATTTTCAGCCTGCTCTGAAACTCTTGCTGAATAATGGAATGTGAAAGTGATTAATCACTTTCTCATTCCATTCTTCAGTGAGATAGAGCAAAAGGGGGGTCACTTTGTTTGAAGTGAGCTGAAAATAGCAGTTCTAATTGACTGCCTAACTGACACATGTTTTGTTTGTTTTAACTGCTTTTATTTAACTGCTTTTCTTGGTATCAGTGGAGAGTCTCAGAACTAAACCCCAGCAGATACCAAGACATGACTGTATTACTTCTTACTTTTTGTCCACTGCCCCTTTCCTGAGCACCACTAGCTTAGAGCTATGAAATGCGTTTGAATTATATTCACTAAATAATGAACTGAATCAGTTAGACAAGCTAATGAGCAGGGCTTCTGATGCTGATCTAAGGGCTTGGACAGATTCATATGGGAGTAAGTGGCACCAAATCAGGTATGATTGTTCCCATTAATCTGTTTGTACCCTGTAACTATTCAGATGTGATTTTTATTACATTTATGTGTTTATACATCTGTGTTTATACTGTTTCTCGGGCTACCTACCTTCTGCAGCAGTTCACAAACTTAAAGGAAATTATTTTATTGCTTTTAATTGACTGTAACTCAATAGCATTTGGATCAATACCAATCAGCAAACACTGGCTTTATTTTTAGGTCTACGGAATTTTTAGTTTTTTGCCTGTCACTTCATAGAGGGAAGTGCCCTTGGCCAATAAACTGCAGGAATGGAAAATCTACAGTATGAGGAAGCAAATGAAAAGGTTCTGCTCTAGTGGATGCTTATTTTGCATTCATAAAAGTTGGCACCTTGAGCAGTGTCTCCCTACCAGATACTAAAGGACTGCAGAGTACATACAGGCAAACACTACGTGATAGTTCAGACCCTTTAAGGGAGTGGTAGCAACCTATAGCCCACAGCCTGGATCCTGTTCACCACCCGAGATTATCCAGCCTGTAGTCCCTTTCTGTGAACCTTAAGACTCTGAGGAGTCAAACCCAGAGGAAACCAGGGTGTCCGGTAGAGGAGGTACCACAGCAGTAGCAACCCCAGAGGTTCAGCTGCTCTGCTCCCAATTTATTCCTCCGCCTCTTCTCCACTGCTTCATCAGTAGAAACAGCAGCTGCTGCCGCCTGCAAGCTGAGGTGCTGCCTCAGGTGCCAGTGGCTGCTCCGGCAACTCGGCTGCTATGAGACCAATTTGTGCCAATGGTGCTTGAGTTGTGCACAGAACTGCTGGAAAGCAGCCAAGAACTGCTGTGGTTGCTCGTCTGTATCTCCAACCCAGGCAATTGGTGGTATTTGAACCCTGGCACCAACCCTGTTCACTTCTGTAGCCCCAGGGTACCAGTGGTGGACAGAGGAAGCAAGGAGTCCAGCATTACAGCTCTGTAATTGGGTCATAGGCAGTGCCTGTGAAATCCAGGGTGAGAAGGCCCTTCCCACCCTTTCCTCTTCACTCTGTCTTGGCCCTAATCCTAGCCCATTTGCATATGAAAGTTGCCAACTCCTGTTGAACGTTTTTGAACTATGTGCTTTGAATTGTGTCCAGCACATATTGGTAGCCAGTAGAATCGGTGTGAGATACTCTGCTAATCTGTGCTGGTCAAGAGGTGATAGTAGCATTTTGTACTGGGAGTTAGGAGTTTCTAGGCAATCTTCAAGTAGATCTCACTTTAGAATGTATTCAGTTTGGTCTAAATAATAACTCTCCTTGTGGTGAGTAAATCACGTGGTATTGGGAATTGCTAAACTCCAGTATATATGAGCTTCTGTTCCTGTTTCACCATCTGACTTCTTTCCTTTTGAAAAAGCAATTGTTGATTTATATATTTTAGACTGGGTCTTAGATGGTTAAATTGGGAAATGACCAAGCCTCTGTGTCTGAGTTGCAGCTGAAAAATCGTCCACAGCTGAACAAAGCACTCCAGGCCACAGGCACTAGGACTAAAGAAGTAAAGCTGGGTTCAAGAGTACTTGAACCTCAAGCTTCAAATTCGTTCATTAGGAGCGCAATCCATTTAAAATTATCATTTCTCCAGGAACTGGTCTGAATGTCCTGATGTTGAACTGACAGTACTGCTTGAAGTTAAGCAGGAGAATCTGTGGTCTTGTTTTTGGATGGGAGATGGCATGTCAGACTGTGACAAGCTGCTGTTGTGGCAGGATAGAGTCACTGATAAACTGATTAGTCACTGCAAGTGAAAATAAAGGTTAGTCTTTGAACTAATGCAATCTTATTTAAAAATTAAGAAAATGAAGGTTGCTCAGTGTTTGAAAGCTAGTTGCTTGGTTGATTTTACTCTGGTTTATGCCTACTAGAAAATGAGTTCTTGCTCTGTAATTAACTTTTGATACTTCGAGGAACCAGTCCATTAAAATGTTCTCTGCATATTGATATGGAAATCCCTTGTGCAGGCCAGCATGATATTCGTAGCTGGAGTACTAGGTCTTTAGAAGGAGTAGAATCACCTTATCTCTGGAAGTCTAGATGGGATTACCAAAGTTTAATGTGCCAGATGTTCTGTGCCAGTGATGTGCCAGATGTTCTGTGTGTGTTGCCTGGCAGTTGTGGAGAAATAAGGGCCTGGGCATACCATTGTGTGTAGCAGTCAGAGTGGTATATTGTTTTCAGTGTGGTTTCATACAAGTGGTCAAGTATATGCACTATGCACTACATGGCAGAGTATTTATAGAATAATGCCCTCATCTATAGAATGGAATAGACTGTTAACATGCTGTGTTTTGCTTGAACTCTTTATGACTTCTGGAGTGTGCTAGTGGTCACATCTATACTTATTAATGCAAATTAATTTTGCTATAGTTCCTAGAAACATCATTTTCTAGGGTTGGAGCAACTGCTAAATAGCATCGAGGACACATGGAAATAGGCTTACTTTTTTGCATGTCTTCCTCTGATTAACAAAGGCGAATTTATTTACTGTAAATAAATATCTGAACCCATGTAAGCAGGGCAATTAATTAAGAATATTGGGAAGCATCTTTCTTATTGGAACCACCTATGATTCCTTGATATTTAAGTAGTTTACCCTGACTTAGGAACCCCTCAAATAGGTGATTGGTATTGTTAAGCAATAAAAGTGAAGATTAAAAGAATGAACCAGTTGGTGGTAAAATCCTGTGCTAAAAGCCTGGGGAAACAAAGGCATTTTAGCTCCCTGTTAAATGCTGCCAGGGTGATCATCTGCTGGACAGCTATAGGAAGAGTTTCTTGGGTAAGGCACAGCTGCAGAAAACATCCTGTTTTTTGCTGTCCACCAACTGAACTGGTAGCAGGCCATTGTCAGGCTTATCTTAGTGTGGTCAGAATACATGTGGGAAAAGAGGGTCCCTGGAAAAATTCAGGCCCAGACTGCTTAGAGCTTTAAAGGCACTGGCAATGAGGGTAGCTGGTACAAGATAAGCATTATGTGCTCATGCTACTGGATTCCTACCAGCATCTGACTGGCAGTGTTTTGAATCAGTTGAAGATTGTGAATTGTCTTCAAATGCAATTCTACATAAAGTACATTGTACTTGTGTTGGATGCTGACTCTAGGGCCAATGTCTCTAGGGAAGGCTACAATTTGCACACCAAAATTGCAATCTGTCTAACTTCTGGCAAAGGTGACATGTCTAACATCAAGGCAATTTGTTTCAGTTTTTCAGCTTTTCAATTTTTAAATCTGATTCTTTTATAATGTATTTAATGGCAAATCTACTAAAATGGGAGAAAGTACAAGACGCCATGTAAATAATTAGGCTACTTTTTAGACTACAACCTATATTTATGTATATGTATGTTTCATTTAGAAAGCCATATGTGTATTTATTGCATAGTTCGTCATCATGCCTGAGGAACATACAAGCATGCCACCTGCTCATCTCAATTGTGATTTTTGAGCAGTGTCCCACTTATTGCCTAATAGTCAGACTAGCCATTGCCATTATGTGGTCAAAGTGGTTATGACTGCTTGAGTTGTTAACTGTTTCACACGGTGCGGGGGGGGGGGGAAGAATTAGAGGGGACACTATATTACAAGCTGGCATTCTTGCCGAAATTGGTCGATTGATTGTTTTTATTCTGAAGGTACTGGAGCCAAAGTTACAAAGCACAATTCCTGTACCTTGGGGCTCAATATATAATTGGATCTCTCTAAGCTTGAGGCCACCAGTAGCTTACATTATAGTGAAAACATAGTAAAAATCCCCTCATCTGCTTGGTGAATGTGTGAGGGGGAAGCAGGACTGCACATAGGTGTAGAAGAGGCCTTGCCTGAGTATAGCTCCATGCGACTGAGGGAACTGGCTGGGTTGGGGTTCTTGGTTGTTTGGTGTACAGCGGAGATAGGCAACATGGGGCTTGTTATCAGTAGCTCGTGGGGTGGTTACTGGTATCTCACAGCCCTTTTTGGCTTAGCTGCTGCCGCCACTAAGAAAAGGCAGGGTGAGAGCACAGAGCTGGCCAGTCCTGCCCTTTTCAGCTGGAGCCTGTAAACCCTGGAGCCCACTGGTCAGAGTGGGACTGGTGACTGGCCAGATGGGGTGGCAAGAGAAGCAGCTTCTCCACGATGGTGAGAGGCATATCAGGCAAAGTGTGGAGGGAAAGGAAGGGAAGAGAAAGATGGCCCCTCTCCCCAGAGTGTGGTGGGGACTTTCTTAGAAGTTCTGCTCTCCAAAGCATGCTCTGCTCCCTTGCCCTGTCAAAGTTAAATGGGGGGGGGGCAAGAGAAACCAGGACCATGAGGCCTATATTTATTAATGATCTGCTAATGTGTGTGTGTTTCTTGGAAGAATGCCCTCCTGCCTTGCTCTGGCTTTTTTTCCCTATAATTAACTGTGTAGCTCTTCGCCAGTTAGTCATTTTAAATAGCCTGTGTATATCAGATGGTTACCTACACCTACAGATTCTCCTACACAAGCAGTGTACAACTGTTGGAGTGTGTGCGGGGGGGGGGGGGCGCTTCAGCAATGGACAGTATCCCGTTTGAAAGGAGACCATATGAAATATAATGCGGGAACAGGGAAGATTTGTGTTCAGTTCAATAGTCTGATCCATTTACATGATCCTTATTTAAAGTATTTACAGTTCTTGTAATGCTCATTGCTATTATCTCCTTGAAGGGCCATTTAAAAGGGGAAAAAGCTGGACTTCTTGATGTTCTTCAGATATTTGGAATTGGAACTGTTACAAGAATTGTACTGCTTTGTTTCAGTGACTCCAAAATTTGTTGCTGAAATGCATTTTGCCATGCAGTTATGGTACTTCATAATAGCTTGCCATCTTTTTTTATTTCATTATAGTGTCATTTGGTATTTAGTTCAGATGTTAGGGCTGTTTTCCCCCGCTCCTGCAAAATTTGTTTGCAAGCATAGTTGCATAGCAAAGCCTTTTCTTCTGATTGCTGATACTTTTCACCTTTACTTCTGATATTAGTCCTCAAGGCTGCTTAGTAAGTTCTTGTTGGGTAGGCCAGGCCAGGGTCTTGCTGGGTACGCTGGAATTCTCCAGCGTTAAGAAACCATCTTAGACTATTCTGTCCAGACTGAACTGCAATCCTCAATGAGAGTACAGCTGTGCATTAACTGAAACCTGATTTATTTTAGGGCAGTGGTTCTTAAACTGTGGGTCGAGACCCACTAGTGGGTTGCAAAGCACCTAGAGCAGCCATATTGAAAATATGGGAAGCTGGGACACTGGACGGGGAGGGCTGTGTGATTTTTTGTGTGTCAAGTTTGTAAATAGGCTTTTTTCACTTTGCTGTTGCGTTATTTCTCTGCAATTTTTCATCTTATTGCTGCATTCTCAGGAAAGCAGCAGGCTCTGGCATCACAATGACAACACTTTGGGCTATGACATCCCTTCTGGTGGATCCTGGATAGATTGCCTTTCTAAAAAGTGGGCCCTGGTGCTAAAACATTTGAGAACCACGGCATTAAGTATGTACATGTCCTCAAGAAGGGTTCTACAAATGGTGTAGAGTTCACCAAATTCACTTAGTACTTTTCCTGCCCAACTAATTGGGATGTCTCATTACATTTGGATATAAGATGCTTCTGGATATAAGGAAGCTTCTTCCTGAAAAATCTAATTAGTGTGAACGTGGAACAAATGAACTCTTTATACCTGTGCTCAGTGATGTAATGTAGGCGGAACGCCTGAAACGGGCGTCCCGCTTGTTAGACTTAGGGCTGACTCCACCCACTTCACTTGTCGCTTGCTGGGCTGGCTCGGTTTTTTTTGCTTTTTTTCCGTTTTTTGGGATTGGAGGTGCGTCCCTTTACTTGCTCGGCCTCCATGGCAGCACCACGGGCTGCCGGAAGCTCGGGAACTTCCGCTTCACCTGACGGGCTCAGCGGAGCCTAGGCCGTGCCCGCCAGCCCATCAGGGCCAGGGTGGGAAGGGGCACGATGTGACGGCTGCTTCTCCAGTTGCTGCCACCACCATCACTCCTCCTCGTCCTGTGGCTTCTGCTGGTGCTGCTTCAGGTGGCCGCTTTCCCGCCTGAGCCCATGCCGCGGCCACAGCCGGTCTCGTCCTCCGAGTGGCCTTGCCTTGCCAGTATCTCTGCAGCCCTGGCCCTCCCGGCAGCACGCTAGGCGTGAGCCGCAATGCGAGTGACAGCAGCGGCGCTGGTGGCATCCGGGCCGACTCTCACAACGCACCACCCAGGACCCAGCGTGCCCTGTTGGTGCTTGTCCTGGCCAGTGGCGCCCTCATTGTCTACTTCGTCATCTGGACCGTGCAGTGAGCGGTGCCGCGGCCGTTTCTTTCTGCCCGGGAAGGCTTGCTGGGGCAGCTTGGAAGCTGCCTTTGAGGGCTTGATCTGTGAGGAGCCGAGGACGATCCGAGCCTGGAGAACGCGGTGGTTGCTGGTCCAGCCTGATCCCCTCTTGCTTTGCCCTGGGACGCGCCTTCGTATTTTGAGCTTGTCTGGCATGTAGCTTTTTTTGAGACTGCAGTCCTATCCACACTTACCTGGGAGTAAGCTCCATTGACTATAATGGGACTTACTTTTAAGTAGGAGTGCAGAGGATTGGGCTGTGAATCTGTGTTCAGGCCTTTGTTGTAGCTGATGGTTTTCTCATCCCCCTAATCATGCAACTGACCTGTTCTAGTATTCTTGTTAGCCTGCCCGGCTGGCATCATGCAGCAAAATCACTGTGCATCATAGTGCAACAGGCAATTGCTCTCCCTGATGGTGCCACTTTTTGCAAATCTTGGGAAAGGCAATTTGCTCAGTGAAAGCAAATATACTTTGCTTCCCAGGTTCAGTCTATGGCAGGGCTCTGCCAGGGACTCTCCTTAAGCTGCAACCAGTGAAACCTATGACCTGGGTCAGGATAAGGCATCTTAAGCGTTGTTACTCAGTCCTTGTCAATAAAGCTTGTGCTTTGCAATTGTCTTCAATGGTGCTTACTACAAGCTTTTTGTTAGAATAACAACACATTCCTGTGCATGTCTAGAGGAGACAGGCCCATTCTCTTGCGTTAGCTCATTGGAGACTTGTGACAAATTTTGGATGCGTTCTTGCTAGCAACACATGGCATGATTCTCTCCTTCCCCCACCCCACAACATTCAAGCACATGAAAGTAGGCAGTTGCCACTTTCTTTCATGCTTCCTCATCTATAACCTGGCTTGCTCTATGGTGGTGTGGAAACTGCCACAGATCCTCAGAGTGAAGCTCGAGAATGGGGGGGATTTCCAATAGCTGTTGAGAACAGCTCAGTGGTTGCAGAAGTATTAGTTATTATATGTACTGTTGGTCGACAAACTTCTCAAAGTAGCTTACAGAGCAGAAAAAGTTAAAAGATGGTTTCATGACCCAAAGCTCTCAATTTCTCTCTCTCTCTCTTTAAGACACAAGAGAGAAACAAGCAGTAATATAACTTTTTATTTGGAAAAATAAACTGATGAATAAGAGCAGTTGCTCTGCCCCTGCTATATGTAAAGGAAGTTCCGCTTTATGTGCTTCTTTATTCAGTTAGAAAGCCTTAGCTAGAAATGGGGTGAACAGGCAGCAAATAGTGCTAATGGGAATATGAACCTAAATGTGTACCTAATATGTATCTAATCTGAGTTTCATTGGGGTAGGAGTCCAAAACTGGCAAATAAAATTGAAGGTATCTGAATGGGCTATAGGAAAGAGGACTTAGGGTGACTAGTTCTATGGATACCAAGTTGATGTGCACTAACAATGAAAGACAAATAGTATATTTTGGAGTAATGGAAAACGAGACTCAAAATAAAACATTTGGTATCCTAATGCCTTAAGTTTGTAGGTATGACTTCATTTGAAATTCTGTATGTACCCAGTTACCCAATTTTAAAAAGGATATCCTATCTAGTGCCAAACAGAACAGGGCAACAAATGGCCCAATCCTATCGTCCTCCCCCCACTAGTGCAGCGACACTGAAAGAGAGCACACTATCCAGTGTGTGTAGATTAGGAGGCTTCAGATGGGAAATTTACAACTTTGCGCCGCTCCCTCTAGCATAATCTCCTCCATTGTGGTATTCAAAGTCCATGCTTGATGATGTCACTTCCTGCCACGACATCACTTCCGGTTTATGATGTCACTTCTGGTGGGCGGGTCACAACACGTGCCAATCAAAAGTGAGTCCCGGTCATAGTTCCTGTTCTTAAATCATTTAGATTCCACCACTGCCTGTGCTTGCTTGCTGCTCATTGTGCTTTGTCTGCTTCTTTCTACCATTACCTTCATTAAGTACTCATTTCTTACCCCATGTTCTTTAGGTTAGGTTAACTGCAAGTGCATTGCTGTTAAAATGGTCTCTCTTGCGGCATACTCCCACGTGTAGAGCCCAAGTTGTTCAGTACACAGTGCTGTCTCATACGTTATTGATTTCCTCTAGACTTTTATGTCTAGCCTAGACTAACCTTGACATGAGGAGAGAAAAGGCATGACAGTACTCTGTTTCATGGCATGTAGAACAGCTGGCATAAACATAGGGCTGATTTTACAATGAGTCATAGGACAGCAGGCTCCCTGAATTCTGTTGTGCAGATAGAAACCTGCCTTATACCAAGTTAGAATTTGGTCCTTCTAGCTTAGCATATTCTACATTTACTGGCATATTGACTATGTTGGCAAAAATGCTGTAAATATCTAGTGCTTTTTTCCACTGGACTTTGCTTTGTGTTAGGCATCTGTGTTACCACAATATGGGAGGACCCCATGTAATGATAGTTTTTCAGTTAAAATTCAGGTCTTGCAAATAACAAGCTAGTTAACTTTAGTGCCAGTAAACTACTTCAAGTACCTTTTTTGAGTTTGGAGCACTGAGGAAATAGTTAAGCACTCAAGGAATTGCATTTCAGTAAACAGCCTCTGTTCTCAGTGTATCATTACTACAACTACTACATGATATTGTTTTATTTGATTTATTTTGACACCAGTGTTAAACTTGGGATGGAGAGCAGCCAACATTTTTCCAGGACCAGTGTACTAAATGTACTAAACAGAATTCCAAGGCAGTGACACATTCCATTGATGTGGAATTTGGATTACTTTTGTATCTAAAAGTCTGCAGCTGTGTGATTATACAAACTTCTTTAAAAAATCAACGTTTTGATTGTTTTTATTTTATTGAAATATATTTATTAGATACTGACTTTCTGTAAATCAAGGTAATTTTATAGCAAATAACAAAACAACGTTATAAATATTGAGACTAAGGCACAGGGAAATGAAAACATTTGGTTTCAAAGATGTGGCACCGCAACGGAGGGTCTGCTGCCCCAGTAAAGCATTGTTACAAAACAGGTTATACAGCATCTAATAAAACAGAAGCCAACACCCAAACAAATCAATCAATCAATCAACAGGTACTTATATACCGCTTTTCAACACGAAGTTCACAAAGCGGTTTACAGGCAAATAATAATAATAAAATTAAATGGCTGCCTAAACACATTTGACTTTGCAATGTGTTTCAATGTGTAGCTTCTTTCTTGTTGTTGCATCTCCTAAACAGCTGATAAAGGAGTTGTAACAAAGTTTTTACCAACTATAAGTTATAACAAACATCAGTTGTATGAAATCTACTGACTTGGTATGAAATCCTTAGAAAATAGTGGCAGTTATACCGCTTGCTATGTTGCAGCCACTAAAACTAGTAGCTGTGTTCTGTGCTATTAGTCTTACCCTGTATTATAAAGGTAATTTGTTCCTGAAAACCTCCTTGAGGGCCAATGCTTGTAAGTTGAAAATGTAATTAACATTAATTTCATTGGGAGAAACGTTTATGCATCCTTGGTGGTTCTCAGACTGTGAGTTGTGGTTCTCAAAACAGCCAGGGGAACCATGGAATCCTCACATAAAATCTGCCGTACAAAACGATATGTAGGATTGTAGCTATAATGGGGAGCTGCAGCTGATGGCCCAATAGGCCAAGAGTGTTGCCAGCTGAAAACAGCAAATCCCATTAATAAGGACACTTCAATAAGAGAGTTAATAAGGAGAGTGTGAGTGGGTGTGGATGATCGCTACTGTTGAGTGGCAAAGCGCACTACCACTGCAGGGACCATCCCTATTCATCCCCATCTGGACTTCCATACTTGGAGCTTCGAAGAAAAGCAGGAGCTTGTTTTGGTGCAGACAAGTCCTCAATGTGGAAGTTTTCTAGTACCAGATCTCTCTCTCTCTCTCTCTCTCTCTCTCTCTCTCTCTCTCCAGAGTTGGGAAAGACTTGTAATTCCTTTGGCATTAGATGTGCAAGGCAGTTGGGGCTCAGAGACAAGACTGCCACCCCCCCCACTTTCTTTCCAACTTGAAGCTTGAGAAGTAGACAGGGTTATCATCTCTTATTGAAGGCCAGGCGTATAGAAATGCAAGGTCTCCAGAATGATGGACATGGAGCTCAGAAGGCAGTCCCCCCAGTAGTAAAAAGGATTAAAAATGGAGGCTTGAGAGACTGATAAAGTGAAACTCCTTTGAAGTTTCTTAGCTAGTTGTTTAAATAGTGTTGAGTATGTCTTCGTTATGTATGTGTGGTGTTTGTTTTAAATATATTTAAAAAGTTTCTTAGAGCTAGGTGGGTCTTGATAGACTGTGTCATTTTAAAAAGTGGGTCCTGGTGCTAAAACATTTGGGAACAACTGGGCCAGCTCATTGAATCCTAAACTGTAGATTGTGACTCACTGGTGATGGTGGGGGGCGGGCGTGAACCCATGTGTACTGGGCCCGACACGATGCTCCTGGTGGTGCTGGAATGTCTGACTGGGAAGTCCTGAAAATCTCTTCCAGGATGTGCTGGACCCATTACCCATTTTCTTGGCCTTGAATGGCCTCGGTGGCCTGCAGAAACAGTTTCTGGTTTGACCGGAAGTCGCTTCTGGTCTCTTCTGTGGGCTATTCTGAGTATAGTTTCACAGCCTACAACAGAAGATGAGTTAGGTCGTGCACAGAAAAGTTGGGAACAACTGGTCTAGTTATAAAAATAATACTCAAGCTCCAGTGGATGGAAGAGAAACTCTTCCATTTTTAGGGAACAAATATCTGGAAAACTAAAGACTTCCTATCCATAATAACTGTAAAATCAGTTTGACTGTTACTTGAAGGTAGAAGCCAATTTCATGCTTAGGGTATAGTAATCAAATAAAAGCTCCTAAAATACTGAGGATCTCTGTCCCCCACCTCCAGTTAGGCGTGGTTTTCTTTATTTTTACAATAGCTGTAATTATACTGCAGCTTTTTCCGTTACGTAAAGCACTTCTATTCTTGTATACTAAAAGCTTCTGTGTTCTTCTGAAAACAAAATTGGTGTCCAGTTTAAACTTACGTGCAATTGGATTTAATATTGTAGGCTACAATTAGATATTCCAATTGTTAACTATTACAGCATGACATTCCTCTTTGATACCCAGTATTAAACCAGTTGTGAAGGTTGTTAAAATTGAAGATACTAATTTCTTTTTTTTACTACTTGTTCCAACACTATTGAGCTATATCTCAAATAGGCCTTTTGTAGAAAGTACATTCCTTGTCTCCTAGCAATAGGCTGAACAGGAAGGGTGAACATTTTACCATGTTTTGTCATTTAAGAAAGAGTTGTGGTTTTTTAGATACTTCCTTTTATTGCTTGTGCTACTGAGATTAAACTGTTATTACTTCAGTAAGTTTGAATTATAGTACTGTATTTAGATTTGCGAAGTTTCATATTTTGCTATTTCAGATATTCTTACTGGTTTGCCACAGAAAGAGAGAAGCAGAGAGATGTGTTTCATAGGAGATGTCTACATACATGGCATCTTCCGAAAGTGTACTCATACTTTATAGTGTCAAAATGTATAATTCGCACATATGCGGCATGTGGTGTAGACCGGGGGTATCAAAAACAAGGCCTGTGGGCTAGATGCAACACCTGGAAGCTCTTCATCTGATAATTGGACTTTCCCAGAGCCACCCTTTCAGCAGCACCACTTCTGCTGATGCGTCACTGGGACAGACAATTTGTTACTATAGGCAGTTGCCCTAGAAACAGAGCCACAGCACCCTGAAGAGTTTTTCAGTAATTTTGAACCACTGAGCTTCCAGCTCCCATACACACCTGCGGATCTTTTGCGGCATACTGGTTGAAAATCGCTAGCTTAGGTGTTTGAGAGCCCAATCCTGCCACGCTCCTTGCCTGGCACTAGTCCTTTGTGCTGGCCCAGAGCTGTAGCAAATTTTTCCGTAAGGAATCCAGTCTCCACTGGTTGGGTTTGGCTGGCATGGGGGGTTGCGGAGGGTAGAGGGAGAGCAGACTGGAGTGGAGGGAAGGTTGGGTGAGGTCAGGCTGGTGAGAAGACTGAGCCTGGGGGTGGTGGGTGGGTGTGACCAGTCTCCAGCATGGAGGTATAATACACTGGAGTTGCCATGATGTCAGTATCTTGAAGCTTCCGGGGCACACAAATATGGCTGACTCAGAAGTTTCCCGCAAGGACGAGGTTGCCGGGAATTCACGAATAAAAATCTCCCTGCATGTGTGTAAAAGTTAATTTCAACGTCTTTAAGCATGCCTGCATGTTCTGCATACGGGTGTGCGAATCGCTGTACGAAAAATGGGATTTCATTTCCACGGAAAGGTTCGTGTATTCACATTACATCGATTCAATAGAACTACAGTTCAGGGAGTGCTTTTTTTTTGAAGCTGTGTAATTTCTCGTTGTTCCTAGAAGTCTTATTCACCATTTTCAGACACCCACTGTTAATGGTCTAGATTTAGAAGGAAAAAAAAATATTTTCCCCCTCCTTTTCCCCCCTTCCCGTTTACACGTTTTTTCCCGCTTTCCATTTTCTACTGTAATATTTTTGAAATTCTGAACATTAACAGAATTTGTTTTATGGGGGGGGTGAGTGTAGAAGTTTAGAAAAATAATAGTGTAGATTTCAAAAAATAAGTCTGTCACAATAGTGCAATCTGAGTTTAAATAGACAGCAAGTAGCATTTTGTCCGGTATGTTCAGTACTATAATTATGAGGAATTTAACCTTGTAATTGCATATTAAATTATAATAAGTTTACCAATAATGTTTCTACACGATCACACGTTTTTATTTTCGTAAGTTTTTATTTCAGGAGTAAATTATTAAGGCCTAAACAGTACCAGAAATGCAATCTGAAATGCTTGGAATAAAGATTGTCTGGGGCACACAAACATGGCCGCTAAGCCCGCCCCCTGGCTTCACTCGATTCCTATCAATTTAACAGGGATGGCGACGCCAGTCATCCAACCTTTTTGGTCTCCAGCAGGTAGACCATATTCAAACCCCCCCTCCTGACCAGGCTGGCCTTACACTGGCCTACTCAGATCTGCATCAGTGAGTAGCCCTATTGGGGTGGCTGGAGCATTAATTGAGGTGACATATGAACCTGTATTCTGAGTAGTGCCATTGCTGCCTCCTAACCAGGCCTGTGAGTATTGGGCTGTGAGTGTTGTAGATTTTCTGTATGTAAGCATTAGAGCTCATTAAAATTTGTGTACACTTTAAAGTTATAGGCTGTATTCAAAAGTTGTGCTGTTCTACAAGTTGTGCATCAATGTATATTTGTGATTTTTGCCCACTTTCCCTTCCTCCCTTTTTTTGGTCCCCTACTGGTGAGGTTTGAGGAACCTTCAGGAACAGTATTGCAAATGGCATAGGGGGCTGGACAGGAAAGGCGGAATTGGTAAAAATTGCATAAACGAAAAAACCTCTCTTGTGTAAACACAGGCCCAAGACTGTGTTTGGGTACATACTTGTAACTTTCACAACTTTAGACAATGCTTCTATAAATAGTTAAGGATTACAATTATGAAAACTTTATTGGCATAAACATTATACACATAACCCAGTTGCTCCCTGTTAGGGGTTGTCATTATAAATGAAAAAGGAAAATAAGGCTTAATAAAGCCTATAAGGTGGTGGTTTGATCTACAGTGCACCACTAGTTCAGAACCCCTTATTGTAATTTTACAGAGTTATGCTTTGCAAGTTTTTTTTCCCTTCTAAGTTTAAGACAAATTCTTAGATAAGGGTTGTCACTCAGGATTTTGTTCCTGTATTTGAATGCAAATATTATCTAACCAGTCTATTTAGTTGCTCTCAATTTTATTTCTTTGTCATTCCTTGCTCACATTTTTAGTTTTCACCTTCAAATCAGAGAAACCTGATTTCTCGCTTCCTTACCACCCCGCTGCTTAATCAGTAGAAAAGGGGCAGAATAGAGAGTTCTATACCATCACCTGTTTACATCTAGAGGTTAACATGGAGACCCTGATTAGGAAAAAGCCAGTTTTTGCTGGAATAGCTTGGCCCTTCTAACTTTTCAAAAGAAACTTCAGGTTTTCCTAATGTTAAAAGCTTTGGGAAACGTATTAAATAAAATGCAAACTTGTACAAGATAACTGAGGGTTCTTGCAGGTACAGGCCCTGTCTCAGACACCTGTTGTCATGACTGGTAGAATATCCCATAAATAGTGTGCTCTTTATTGTTAGTGGCAGAGTTTGAAGCTAACCAGATTGAAAACTATATGTACTTTTGAATCCTGCTGTTTCTCCGAGAAGGCCAGTTAGTCACCTGAGCACTGGCCTTGCATGGAGCTGTTAAACAGGAATGCAGAAAGGTTCTTCTGCTTGTTTCCTATCAATTGAAATAAAGTTTGGTCTTGGTTCAGTTTTGAAATCCTATCGCTGTTTATATACTTAATATTTGAGTTTTTGTCTAATACAACTTGACCAACCAAGAAAAATAGGAAGATGAGTAAAAATTAATCACTATGTATTCCATATATAAAAATCTTTTTCCATGAGGCATCACCTGCTTTTAGAACAATCTGTGCTTGTCTGCCAGAGCATTGCAGTCCTAAAGCTTATCTTTAGACACTGTCTACTCAAACAAATTGCAGGGGATTACATGAAATAAACTCTTTAGTAATCAGTATGGATTTTTGTCAGCCAGTTTTTGCAGTTAGTAAATGCTTGCTCAGTTGTAACCCAAAGAAAAACTTTTAAATGTAAAAATTGACTAAATAAGTACTAGAAATTAATCCAGGATTTTGTTTTCAGTAGCTTTAAGCTTGAAAAAGGAACTGTTGCATATCTGTACAGTATGTTTAAAAAACAAGAAGAAATAAATGCAGACAAATACCAATTCTGTATATAGTAGATGCTGATAGAACTAGCTTTGTGTGGGAGGGGGCAATGTATTTACTTTGGCAAATTGGGGGCAATTTGCAAAAGAGGGGCCTTGTTCTTGCACTTTGTTTGCACGTAGTTGCACCCAGAACAGACTATACACCCAACTTCAGGTCATCTGTTACTGATAACAGAATCTTTGTCTTGTCTAGCTTAAGCTTAAGCTTGTTTGTCCACATGTGGTCCATCAGTGAGCCCAGACATTGATTCAGGGCTTTGCTAGTTTCTTAGCAGCTGACAAAAAAGCCACTAAAAAGCAGCTGACAAAAAAGAGGTAGAAGAGCTTTATGTGCATATTAATGATGCTTTAGTTCTAACCTCCGGACAACTTGTTCCTGTGGCTTCATGTGAAAAGCATGGGCTTCATGAAAAGCATGGGAGATAAGTTGAAACTCTGTGGGACCTCAAAGATCAAGATGTATATGGACTTTGTGAACAATATTCCTACCCCCACCCATGACTCCTGCTGTCATTGGTCTAAGATATTAGAAGACACTAGTCTGATGTGTTACATCTATGTGTGATGGGCACTGTTGATTGTGCTTTGGGGATAACCTGGCTCTTCACAGTTGAGAATAGGGAAGTGGTAGTTCTAAAAAAAACTTTGCTAGGAAACTTTAGTAAGAGCAAATTAGTTGTTGAAAGGAGAGACTTTCAGGGAACAACAAGGAGATCAAAACAATGACTAAAGGGCTTGAGATGAGCCTATGCATAAAAAGAGGTGAGAAGGGGAGGAAGGACCATTTTTGGAAACTTTGAAACTGTGGGAAACATTGGCATTGTTTCCATTGTTAGAAAACAATAAAAATCTTTTGAATTTTGAATATTTTTTATTTTAGTGTTTCTTGGTTTTTCTGCATTTTCAAAATTAGTACAGTTTTATATGCTGAAGAAGATGAAGTTAGGACAATCTTTCTCAAAGTGTCTGCTATTCACAGAGACTAATTAATACATGTTTTATACAAGTATGAACAACTTGGAGATTCTGAAAGCTAAAATATTGTATAACCTTGACTTAGTGCATCCCATTCTAATTCAGTATTTTCTAAGATTTTTCCAGTTTCCCACAATTCAGATTTTTTTAATTATTTGGTCAGGACTCTATAGTTAATGACATCTTAAGGGGAGAAGTTGAAGCAGGGAGTTATCAAAAATTTGAAATGGATGCAGAAAGTGATTAATAGCCGGGCTTCTAGAAAAGGCTGTAAACAGCAGAATTGCCATATCTTGACAATCCAACTATATTCTATAGTTAAAAGAAATATACCTGTTGAACTGCCTGGGAAACTTTCTGTAAGTTTGTAGTAGAATTTTTGTGTTAGCAGATACTACAGTGTGCTTCCTCTATTGAGGGAGGATCAGGAAGAAGACAGACCAATGGTTCAAGAAAAATGATCATCCAGGCAGCGCAATTCTATGGACTGTGCAGTGTCGACGCAATGGGGTTGTGTCACTTCTGCACGTTTAGCGCCAACACTGGGGTGCTGATTGGCACCCCTGTGTTGGAGCTAAGACAACAGGACTGGCGCTGCAGGCGGTGTTGGTCCTGTTGTGCCTGTGCAGCACCTCCCTAGTGTTGGCGAAAGCTGGCCGGCGTGAGGGAGGTGCTGTGACGGGGCGTCTCGGGGATTGGGACATGGGCGGGTCCTGTTTGGGAGGCAGTTTGCGAGACCGTGTGGCTCTGATTCGGGCTGCACAGTGTCCACGGATCTGCGCCTGCTGTTTAGCAGACGCAGATCCGAGGAGCCCATAGGGGAGGTTAGAGCCTCGCCTACGGTAAGGGAGAGCATGCTCCCTTGCTGTGGGGAGGCTCCAGCCTGCCCTAAGCAGCACTAGGTTTTGATGCTGTGTTGGCCTTGCCAGTCCAGTGCTGGTTAGGATTGCACCCTGAATCAGTGCCTGGATTTTGTGAGTAAGGTGTTTTTAACCAAAATTAGCATCTGAAGTTTTCTGACTAAAAATTATGCCATGCTTTTAATGGGCTACAAATCTGTATTATAGTTCATGCATCTTTAAAAAAAAAAAAGTTGTGGGCATGCATTTTCCTAGCTATCAACTGACAGCTCATTGTCTCTAAGGGCGCAATCCAGTGTTTGGGGGAAAAAAAATCCACAGGTAAATAAACCCATTGATTTTGCCCATCCCTCTGAACCCGACTGGAGCTATGCTCTGGTTGGGTTTCAAGGGCTTTCTGAGGCCTCAGAATGGCTGTTTTGGCTGAAAAAAACATTACTTCCATTTTTTGCTGAAAACCAAAACTGGAAGTAACGGTTTTTCATCTGAAACAACCTTTCTAAGTCCAGCCGAGGTTGTGCTGATCTGTGTGCGGCTTTGGCAGGCCTCAGAAGAGCCTTTGGAGGTGTGCTTTGATTGTCTTAGCTTGGGAACTTTAACCGGAACAATATATTTGCTTTCACATATTTCTTCTGCCACATGTGGCAACAGTCACCAACTCGATAACTAATAGAGTGAATAAGTGGAACTATGACAGAATTCTTCATAAGTAATAACTTTTTGAATCTGAATAAGGCATGACCTTCATTGTTTAATCTGAACTTCATATTGACAGTTATTCCCATCATTGACATCCACTATATGGAAAGCTGTTTCTCACATTACTGTATTCTTGGGAAAGAATACACATCTATTTAATGATCCTTTGCAAATCAGTTATGCAATTAAATGATATTGGCTGTGAGTGTGTGTGTTAGCTAGTAACACTAGAGAAGTGTATGTTAATCTCCTAGCATGCTAGCATCGCATATATTTTTCAACTTCTAGCACACTCACAATGTTAGCAGTCTTTCCTTAGAGCCTGAAACTATTAAACATGGTGGTCTCCATGCATTTAAGATCTATGACTTGATTCCATTTTGCTGTTTATTAATCAAGATGTATGAATCAAGCTAGGAGCATGCTGACCATGTCACTTCCTTCCATTTTCTAGTCTAAAAACAAACACAGCTATTGCCTGTCTTTCCATAAGAATATTTCTAAACATAGAAATTGCATTTGTACCATTTCTAGTTCATTTACTATTCTGATGTGGTTAATGAAACATATCCAGAACATATCCAGAGGCCAAGAATCCCTTTTAAAGACTAGCAAATATATTGTTGCATGCATTTTAGTGGCTTAAAATGGGTTCCAGCCCAGGATATTGTGTGCCACTAATATTTTAGACTTTTAGTCTTGCTACAGCAGACTAGACTGAAATTTAGTGTAACCTAAGTAGTGGGCATTTTTGTCTCCTAAATCTCATTCTAATTTGATTAAAATATGTTACCACTTTCAATTTTTTCTCACAATAGTCGCCCCACTATAGCTGTTGACACATAGTTTATATTGGAACTGCAATGGCATCTTGTATAATTTTGTTGACAGCACCAGAAAGTTCACTTCTGAGCATAAATGGGAACTTTACTATAATTTATTTTATTTTGACAAATTTATACCCCACATTTCCCATGCCAAAGCAAATGCCCAAGGTGGCTTACATAAGCAGGGTAGTCTAAACCACCATTTTCTGCAATGGGGTTTTTACTGTATTCTTGTGATCCACCAATCCTCAGTCCCAGATGTCGCTTTCACAGTGTGGTTCTCTCCTTTTGGCTGCATGCCATCAAACCTCAGCAGGCAATTGCAAGTCAAGCCTGGACAGCTCCTGAAGGTCGTATTCCATTCTTTGCCAGCTGGCCTTCTAATCAGCTCCACAGCAACTCTGTTCTGCCACAACAGGTACTGCAGCTGTACCTGGCATCTGTCTCCCATCCAAAAACAAACTATAGATTCTCTTGCTTAGCTTCAGGCAGTACCAACAGCTCATCTATCAGTCCACACCTCTATATATCATTATTATATAATAATATATTATAAAAGATGAATCTATATATTTAAATTTTTCTGTGCTGTGAATGGTGTTGTCCATGAACTGGCTAGCTGCAATGTTGAGCAGGGGCTTCAGGTTGATAATTGTGCAGGGAAAATATTTAAGCTTATTCACATACAGAACGGAGTTTGCTGAAGAAGTATTTGGAGTAGCTGGGGGAAAAAAACTAAACCAGAACATTTTAATTACAGAGACTGAGGAGGCTATCAACCAAGTATAGAACAGAAAAGATCTACCCAACTGTTACTGGAGAAAAAGAAGAAAATGTGAAAAAGAACAGATACAAGGACATACTGCCATGTAAGCCTGACTCTTCTTTTCTGCAGACACTTTAATAACATTTATTAAGATATCTTGCTAGTTAACATTTACAGTCTCTTGAAAAGGTAAATTACATGGTAATTATTTGAAAAGGTTTTTTAAAGATACTTCATCTGCCCAACTGTGACTGCTTCTTTGTATACGTGTCAGCTTCCCAGTATCTATTTAAAAACTACTTCCAGGGCTAAGAATCTCATACCAAATCAATGTAGCGAATCAAATGCATAGCATGCAACTGACTTATCAAATTCATTAAAATGGCATTTTGAATAATTGTACATAAGTCTGGATCCTACTGGGAGAACCTGGAATGAAAAGACAAATTAACTTACCAGTAGGTTTCTTTTCCATTTGTGCAAGGTATGGGGCTTTTCACATGTTGGCCAATTCTGCAACCCTCAGTGCTCCATACAGTCCTATCCTGGAATTTTCCAACTCACCAGAGAGCTTCTATGTGGAGGATGTGGTGGGGTTGTTTGCTTCTGCTAGCTTCCTTCCACGCACATGCACCTTAGGATACAACCTACCGATTTATTTATGATCATTTTCTTGTTGTATGAAACTATAGCCCATAAAATACTGACTGAGGGCTCACACCCAAAACAAGGTTCACCTCAGAGGGCTAGAGTGCCCCAAACCCTCAGTTGAATAGCAGTGGTAGCATCTAGTAAATTGGGCATGTGCTTTGGGGACCAATGCATGGGTTTATGCTTGGCTCTCAACTTCCTGATGCTGGCACTATCATTCTCTATAATGCTAGACTAAAATTGCTAAGAGACTACAAAAGTGAAGTCTGCTAACATTTAGTAGTGCTTTTCAGGTGCTCTAATACTGTTTGGGTTGCATACTAAGTTTAGTTAGTCATTATTACATTCTGTTTAAGTCAGTGAGACTTGATGTAGACTTGACTAAGAAGGTTAATCCATGGCCATCTTCATTCATTTTGACTGATTAAACTTGGAATACAATCGTTCCTTTTGTTTGAACTTCTAGGCTTTCTTTTGCTCTGAATGGGTTTCTCACTTGAGGTCAGCTTGCTCAGAAGTAAGAACTGGTAACAGTTCCGAAAGTGAGCTATAATCTGGTGCATGAGATGCACCAAAAATAAAATTGCTGGTTAAATAAAGTCCATAGTCATGGCATATGGCTACATAATTGTAATTCATATTCCTTATCAAATGTACTTAAACCGGGGTGTCAGATATAAGACCTGTGGACCAAGTGCAGCCCTTGGAAGCAATTTATCTCGCCCCTGTTATAACTGGACTCTCCCAGTTTGATAATAGGGCTCTCTCATATCTTGAAATTAATATTTGCACATTTTCTCTTGTCATTTGCAGCTGATGCATTTCTGTGAGAACAAAATACTTATTTATGGCCATTATCAGCTTAATGATGTCACTTTCTGTTTAAATGATGTTACTTCCAGCCCTCAGCAGGCACTGTGAATGCTAACATTGGCCCTCTATATGAAATGAGTTTGACATCCTTGAACTAAGCTGTCTCTGTAGTATTGCACAGGCTGTTAGTGGAGCTACACAGTGGCCACAACAGAGAAACAGGCCACCTCAGTAGAAGGGGCGTGTAAACTAGAGAGCTTGCTTGCTGGCTTCCTCCTTCTGCTTGTTGCCTGAGCAGGATTCAGAGCTGCAATGTTTGCAGTGCGGTGCTGAAAGGATAGCTTCTGGGGAATAAGTCCCCTTACCTAACTGAGAGGAATGAGGCAGGGAGAAACTATGTGTGGAGGAGGGAAATGGGGAACTCCATCGACTGGCCTGTTAGGAAGCCCATGATGCCCCGACTGGTTTCCACGGCTTCCCAGGGAACCTCTGGCATAATATATTGGTGTGATGACTGGACTGTGGCGTGAAGTCCCCAAAATACTTTTTCAAACTCACACATTTAATTATGTAAGGCTATTTAGTATAAAATGGAGAACTAGATTCTCATTACAGGTCAGTTTTTTGCTGTATTGAAATAATATTCCATTGTGTTGCCAAACTTCCTTGGCCAAAACACAATTATTTGTGTTAGTGCAATTACTCATGAGCCCTTAAGTGCGAGAGGTTATTAGTTTCTTAATATCTATACTTTTCCTCATTCACTTTTGTGTAAATTTACTATTCATGTTAGCATAGGTTCTGGAATATTTTGAAAAAAAAACTATTAAGAGGAATGTGTAATTTCCACCCAACCTGGATCTCTGAAAATTCAAGAGAGCTACTTTACAATGCTGGTTTTGCACCATAAATCTCCACATCTATCTAAAATGTTTTGGGGGGCTCTTGAGTGAGTTCTTATTACCCACCCACCCTCAGAAAATACAGGCTATTCTGTTTATAGGAACATGAAGAAGAGTAAACAGTGGTAAAATTGACAGCAGAATTATGATAGACTGGAGCAGTTGTCTCCAGACTCGGACCTGCAGGCTGGATACGGTGACTGCCTTCTCCTTCCCTAACATGGACAGGATTTTCCATTTGGCTGGGGAATTGCTGAAAGATCCTGACTTCAGCCCCAAGGGATCTTTGCAGCCAACCGCATCTGCGCATAAAGCCGGGCACACGGCATGTTGGAGTGGCAGACCCTGGAAACGGCGGACAGCAAAGACCCTCTTCTTGCTTTTTCACATGTTCCTTTGGTATACTGATAACAGGGTGTATGCTTGGTTTACAAGTGTAATATGTGGTTGAAATATGTGATTAATAAACCAAAATCTACTGTAGCAATTTGGAAATTGGATGACATCTTACCTAATAGTGACTGCTCAATTTTTGGCTACCTTTGATCCAGTGTCTTATTTTAAGGAGAGAACATATTTTTCCTTTTGCTTCTTCCCATGACATACAATATTTTGAGCCGTGCAACTGCCTATCCTTATTTATATACCCATAGCCTTTCATATGAGTCCTTTGTATTGTATAAAATTCGTTGCTGTTGGCTCTTTCCCTTTACTGCTTATTTTTAGCATTTACCATGCTAAAGCTGCAACCCTAAACACATCACCTAAGTGCAAGTCCCATTGGAATCTGTAGGTTTTACAGTATGTGAACCTAATTTGTTCAGAGTAAGTTTGTGTGATCTGTGTTGACAGTGAACATAACCTTAGTCTTGCAAACTGCCTAATCTAACACTGCATGCAATATTGTTATAATAGATTGACACCCTGTTCATGAATAACCACTTTGAATGGCTTGAGAAACATGCGTTTCCTTTCTCGATAATCTTCAGTACTGCTGAGTCCACTCACGTTCAAAGTACTGCAAAGTACACAAGTATACTTGTGTATAAGTTGATCTCATGGATACGTTAAGGGCGAGTTCTAAGTAAAAAGCCATAGAATTTGCTGTGACCCATGGACACATGGAGGGTAAAGCTTGGTTGGGGGGGGGGGAGAGAATGAAATGACCTAACAGTAATTGTTCTGAGGCAGCAACAGAAACCCTACCAAAAAACCAGAGAAACACTTTCTTCTGATATGAGGCAGCACAGAAATGGAGAATGGAGCTATTCTCCAAACAAGAAGGAAGAGAGATGAAGGTGCTTGTGGAAGTTGTAGGCTTTGTGAGGAATACAGTACAGCATCTCCACAGCAGAAATCCTCAAAATGCCTACAATTCCTACAAGCACCTTCACCTCTCTGCGTATTTAGAGAAGGAAAATGGCTACCGTTTTTGTGCTTGTTGTCTGTTGGTTCCTGAGAACAATTATTGATAGGAAAAATGGAGCAATTTTACTTACCCCCCTGCTTTCTGCTTCTTGGCCCCCTCCCAAAGCTGCTGCTAAAAGCTTTATTAACTGAATTGACCCATGTATAAGTTGATACATGTTTTCAGGTTCAATTTTCAGGCATAAATTTTTAGACTTAAATATATAGGGGAGTTTAAAACATTACTAATCATTTATTTGATTTATTGAATTACACAACTTTGCATGCTCACAGGTGTTCTCTATATATAATAGTAATTCTTCTAAAATTGCTATTTTTTAGTTGACCACAGCAGAGTTAAACTGACTTTAAAAACTCCCCCGCAAGATTCAGACTACATCAATGCAAATTTTATTAAGGTATGTGCTAACATAACTTCATTCCATTCTTACCACATTTTCTTTCAACGTTTTCCTTAATGTCAGAATATTGTATGTGAGATTGTGTAAAATCTGAATTCAAAAAAGGAGGAAAGGTAATTAGTGCAGGAATAAGGAATCTTAAGAACCAGGGGACATCCACTAAAATTGAGTTTTGGGAGAGTTAGGGTTCCTTCAGATAGAAGGAAATACTTTTTTACCCAGCAGGTAATTAAGTCGTGGAACGGGTAGTGATGGCATCTGGCCTTAGGTGCCTTTTAAGAGGGGATTGGACAGATTTCTGGAGAAGTCCATCGTGGGCTATAAGCCATGATGGGCTGTGCAACCTCCTTATGTTAGTAGTAAGCTACTTCAGAATGCCAGGTGCAAGGGAGTGGCAATAGGATGCAAGCATTTTGTTATCTCGTGTGCTCCCTGAGGCACCTGGTAGGCCACTGTGAGATACAGGAAGATGTCCTCATCCATCTCTTTCCCAGATCACACTTTAATCATGAATGTGTGGAATAGTCTATCTCAGATACTATTCATAGATATATGTGCCAGTGAAACAAAATGCTCATGGAGAAACGTGAAAATTTAATGATTTGCCAAAATGGGTTATTGGTGGGGAAAGGAGGAATGTTCTAAGATTAACTTGGACTTCACCACAGACAGTAGATGTGCTTCCATGATTCAGTACAAGAATTGGAGGAGTCCTGTGTCTTGTGGTTGAACTGTGATTTTTGCATATTGGGACACTGTCAGTGTTCGTAGTTTCTGGTTAATTGCTTGAGAGCAATACATTGATTTTTTAATTGTGCTGTGTGTGGTTGTAATGAGATGTATTATAGTATTGTACCCTACTTATTTTTGTACTAGTGCGTTGGTTTCTGTTCACTCAAAGTGCACTTGAACCGAGCACTTACCCTCATCTTTGCAAAGCACTAGATATTGCCACTTCTAACTATGTAGGCTTGAGAAAACCAATTTATTTATTATCTTCAGGATGCTACTCCAAATAAACCAGTTTACAAGCAATAGATGTATTTTGTAATATTGCCAATTTAATGATTTTTATAAAAAACAGCACAAGGACATAGCAATTGAAATGTGGAAAATTGTACCTGAGGTCTGTAGTTCTCCAGCGTTCCCCAAGTACTTTGTATAGTTGGATGCATGATATTCATGCATCTTTTCTTGAATCAAAATTTCCTTGAAGGTATGAGCAAAAATCAACTCTGAGATTATCATTGCCTTCACTGCTCAATCAGCATAAAAAGTGCTCCTGTAGTTCAGTTTATTTAGCAGGCTCCTTACCCCTGAGAACTAATATTTTTATTTCACCCCACCTCTCCTTAAGCTTGAAAGTGTTCCTGTAGCCTTCTAGTAAAATTTCCAAGTTTAAAAAATGGTAGAGGCATTTGAACAGTTAGCTCCCTAAATGCAGGAAGAAATGAAGAATATGAAGTCACAGAGGTTAGGTAGAATCTATTGTCCACTTAAAGGGATGGTTAAGAATGTTTAATAGCCACAGCCCAAGTGACTTCAAAATTACCGTTGGAATGTATTGGTTACTCTAGTATGAAATAAAGTTGGGTTTCCCTTTTGAATTATACACTTGTTTTGGGTTTATCAGTTCTTGAGTGGAATAGTTTTCTTCTATTATATTATTATGATCTTTAGTTTGAAAAGATTCACATTCTGATGTGGTAAGTACATCTGTGGTAGTCTTGCAATGGTCATATATGGCAAAATGGCAGTTTGTTATAAATATGGTCATAGTCTCATGATCAGTCTGTTACATTTGTCTATATGTTGACATTTTAGGGCGTATATGGACCAAAAGCATATGTTGCTACCCAGGGACCATTAGCAAATACAGTAATAGATTTTTGGAGAATGATTTGGGAGTACAATATTGCAGTAAGTATCTTATCTCATTGCAGAGTCTCATTGCGTTGTGTTGATGTGATCATTTTTGTGTAGATCCTTCACAGCTAATGAACTTCCAGAGTAGCTTCCACAGAACAGGAAACCAAGTGCTACCCAATGATTGTATATGTGAGAATATTGACTACCCCCAGATTTTTGTGTGTGAAAGATGTTAGTGGAGCATTAGGACTTGATCCATACTACTGTTATCCAGACATCCAAAATGAAGTATTATTTCATTGAATGTTAATCTTCCACGAATACAGTGACTTTACTCTCAATCCACTTCTCAGAATAGCTGCTGACACTGACACTTTCAAGTGAACTTTAGTTTTGCAGTGGAGCTGCTCAGAATGCTCCTGAGTGGCTGCTTTCCTTGGCAGCATTGACTGCAAGCCAGAAGTTTGGGCTTAAAATGTTTGCAAGTGTTCATAAGTAGGGGAGCTCCTGTATGAATAACCCAGCAAAAAGTCCCATCCTTAAAGAGATTATTGTTATCGCAGTAGATTGCCATACTTGAAATTGCATGATTCTTGCAATACTGGAGTTCTAGCTCATAATAGTAATATTTGAAGTTTGCACTGCTTTGGTTGGTTGTTTAATGGTGTAACCCTATGCATGTCTGAAAAGTAAATTTCATTTAATTCAATAATTTAGTCCCATGTAAGCATATATAGGATTGTAATCTAGGCACATTTTAGTTGTAGTACAAACACTATACAGTTTGGATCCTAATTTTTATGTACTGAGCTCTGCTTAAGGAAAGGCGATTTCTTGCCTTGATCTTCCTGCAGCAACTTGCTGCATGCACGCGACCACCTTCTGGACTGAAAATGTAGAATGTGAGAGATGCTGTTAAATCCTAGGCTGTTCAGTAGTGGTAAATCAATAGATCTATGTTTATGGAAAGATTTTAATAGAATAAGCATTCTCAAAGCTTTGTACAGTTACATTTCTTCTTCTTTTTAGATTATTGTAATGGCCTGTCGAGAGTTTGAAATGGGAAGGGTATGTATGAATAGTGTTGGTTGGTTCATGGCCTTTGCCACATATTCCATAGACTTTTTGTTCTAGGTTTATTTAGTGAAGAAAATGGGTGTACAGAGATTCCCTTAAGGAATCTCAAAATGTTCCATATTATGTTTAAAATTGTTTATTTAAGATGTACATACTGTTATCAACACATTGACATTTACTGGTGTGGCTTTGCATCAACCTGCAAGTTCTCTTGCACCCGGATGTACATTATGTAGTGTTGACAGGCTGCGTTGTAAATATTAATGGTTTGGGAACCTAATTGGACAGTGAGTATATGCATGTAATTTTGGCAATTGGGCATGAACTGCAGTGTTTGCTGTAGAGCAGTGTTTCCTAAACTGGGTTGGGACCCACCAGTGGGTCGCAAAAATTTTTGGTGGGTCACAATTTTTTTTGAAACAAACCCCCTTATGAACGCCTTTGCTTGGTTTGCAGAAGAATACTGTTAGCTTGTATGAGGTAGTCTTTGTTCCCCCAAATTAAAATGTCACATTTTCAATTTTCTCTAGTAATTGGCTTGCCATAGATAATATGCAACTCCGGTTTCAGCATTTTGTCTGGCATGGAAGTCCCTAACTGCACAACTTGCTCTCCAGTTCAGCCTTTTTGGTACTCTGGAATAGCTGTAAAGGTTTGGGAGAACAATCCTTGAACTCCATTTCTAGGGAGAGTCAAGCCAGTGTTTATACACAAACATACTATGTAATGTCTCTGGCAGCCTCAAAAGCATTTCAATTATTAATAATTTATATTAATCCCCAAAATATTTTTCTAGAGCTGTCTTTTTGTCTAGTGGGCCACGATAATTTGTCATTTTGAAAAGTGGGTCCCAGTGCTAAAACATTTGGGAAGCATTGTTATAGGGTATTCATGGTCCTAAAAAGATCTCGCATAAAGACCCAGGAAGTAAATGAAAGCCTTTGGAGGGAGATCATTACCTAAGTATTTGAAAAGATTAGCAAGACTGGCCATGCCCAGTTTAAATCCAACCCTGTACATGTAATTTACTTGTGTAATATATTCACTTCTATATGTGTGTGTTGATTTTAAAACTTTTTCAAAAAATGTTTCTTGGTGACAGAAAAAATGTGAACGTTACTGGCCTCTATATGGAGAAGGCATTTCATTTGGACCATTTCATATTTCTTGTGTAAGTATTTTATGAACGCACCAAACAAACTTGTATATTTTGAATTACTACAGTACTGAAAAAAATGTAAAAGGTAGTAAAATGTCAATATGTGCTGCGCTGCAGGATGTGTCTTCTTGACTTGGTGCTTTGAGAGATCTTTGGTTCACTCCAGTGCTACGGTTGAAAGTGGAAATGATTTGGCATCTTACTCAGATTGTACATGCATAAATTCAATTACATGCGATCAGCCAACAACTTTTAAAAAGAGAAACAATTTAGATTGTACAGGCGATTCTGTCCACCATTCTACTTACTAAATACATGCCCCAAAGAGTGCCTGAGATCTGAGATTGAAGCTGCTTTTCCTTCATTCAGTCTCAGTTCTCATCTATCTTTCATAGTTTTTTAAAGAGACAGTATGTATTTTTCTGCTGCAAGGGATTTTCAAGGTGATTTTGAGTGCAGGTAGACTATCCCTTATCAAGACTATTCCAAAATCTCGACATTTTATGTCAAATACTATTTTTAAACTTTCTGTAGAAAGGTCTTGTCTTATTCCCATGAACAGGGCTGTAAGTTTTATTCTCGGCTCAGTGTTGTGTGCCTATAATGGACATGGTTGAAAAATGTCAAAGACAGCAGCATATCCCCAAATGGATAATAGTGAAAAGAGCAAGCATTTCTCATTATAGTTTGCAATTATTCTGAAATCCAGACAAATCCAAAATCCAGACAACTTCCTGTCCCAAGCAGTCCAGATAAGGATTGAAGGGATAGTGATTTTGGCTTTAGGCATAGCCTTAATTGTAACTCTTGTGTAACTTCATAATTTTTGTAAGGAGCCTATACAATCACCTACTTTCTGGAGATGTTTTGTAAGTGGCTGCCACTCTTTGGTCATTGCACGTAATCCTTAAGTACCTATAGTCGGTAGTTTGCCCTTGAAAGCTAATTCAGTACCATTCTAATATGCGTCTGAGGACAGCAGTACATCAGCCTGGGCTCTATTTTAGGTGTTGAATTTAGCGTATAGAAGAATAAATGGAGATTAGTCTCTGCTTGTATAATGTAACCTCTTCAATAATAAAAATTAATTTGACATCTGTAAGGGCTGTCGTACTTGTGAGCCATTGTTTCTCAGCTTGTTACCCAGTTTCTCTTCTGAAAATGATAGGTTTAACCTGCTGAAACAAGTAAATATAAATGCAGAAATTAGATGAACAGAATTAATAGATGTAAAGGGTTTTTAAAAAACAATTGTGTAGTACTAGAGTTGATAATACCAGCAGTTGGGAAACTTCTCCTTGGAAAGCTGAACACATTATAACTAGGCAGGCATATAATATATATAATTAATGACTTAAGGAAGCAACTTACTACTTTGCAGAATATTGATTATCATTAGACAAAGAGGAAAATTGCTATATTTGTAGCAATATGTTTTCAGTGCTACAACACTTTCCGATTAATTAGTGGAAACTTCATGGCTACTTCCCTTGAGGTTTTTATTGTGGGTTTTAAAAAGATGAAAACAGCTGTACAGAAGCTTGAGTGAAAGGAATTTTAAGAAAGTCATGAAATAGCATAACTTGAATGAATTGGGCTAAGATCACAGAACAAAGCTGGGCCCTGTTATGCAGAGAAATGGATTTTGTTTAATGCATTATAAGGAGTCACTGGAATGGGGCTAGTAGCAAAGAATACAAAATAAAAGGGAAAGCAGATGTTGGTATACTTCTATAGGAAGAGGGTATCTATACTACTGATATAATTTTGTTATAGAAGATATATAATTATATATAATTTTGTATGGCTCTGGGTTGGAGCCAAAGGTGCACTTCTGCATGTCAGCATATCTACTCATGAATGGGTTCTTTTATACTTTGCACAAGAGTATCACATGAGAAGCAAAAAATGATCTGCTTATTCAAGAGCCCTCACAACTTGCACAGTTTTAAGTGTGAATTCTTGTAGAATCTACGTGTTACAGTTCTGTCTTGAACTTTGTCAAGTTCCTTTACAAGTGTTTATGATAAACAAATGATAGTGGTTGTTTTGCTTCCCCTCATGCTTGCTGGATCCAATCCATTATTTTCAGGGAACTGAAATCAGCCTTATATTAGGGTGCAATCCTAACCTGTGTGGGCCAGCGGGCCTGCGCTATATCCGACGCAGGTTTGGAGCAGGCTGGAGCTTCCACTGGGCAAGGGCATGTTCGTTCTCTTGTCCCGGGGTAGGCGCCAGCTGCCCCTGTGGCCTACTTGGAGCTGTGCCTGCTGTTTAGCAGGTGCAAATTCGAGCACACCACTCGGACAGGGGTTGGGATGTGACCTAATGACTGCATGACTCCACTCCCTGGGCCGGCCCGCCTCCTGGAACGCTTAAAACCTGCTCTCTACTTATCCATGAGTGAGTTATGCACGAGTATACATGGTAGTTTTTACTTCAAACAAATCCACATTTGTGTTCTATATTATGAATGGAATGTTGCCACTTGGATTGTACTTGAGTACACATTTTGTACTTTCTGTACTAAATGAGTTTTGTGCCCATCTATTGACAAATATATATCTTTTTAATTTAGGAAGCTGAGCAAGCCAGAACAGATTACTATATTAGAACTCTGTTATTTGAATTTCAAAATGTAAGTAAATAAAAAGGTTTTACAGTTCAGTCATAACAAGCGTGATAGAATTGTTAGTGATTTCTCCTGTGAACCAAATTCTTTTGCCCATTTTTGATAGCATATTATTAGTGTATAGGAATGGTGTTCCATTCGGGATAACTGGCAGCATTATATTCTTAAATTAATTAAAAATAGTTGGTTTGGAATATTTCAGAATGGATACCAATGGTTCTGACTAGCACATTTTACCTTGTCTTCCTTTTCTGTCATGTGACACCTATCCAACCACCTTTTCTTCCTACTGTTATGTGCTGCTTTTACCCCCATATTATTCAGTCAGTCAGTCAGTCAATCAATCAACAGGTACTTATATACCGCTTTTCAACATGAAGTTCACAAAGCGGTTTACAGGCAAATAGTAATAATAATAAAATTAAATGGCTCCCTGTCCCAAAGGGCTCACAATCTAAAAAAAAAAAAAAAGGCAAACCAACAGCAACAGCCACTAGAAAAACTGCGCAGGGGAGAAGAGGGACAATTACTCTCCCCCTGCTAAACATAAGAGAACACCACTTGGAAAAGTGCCTCTTGCCCAGTTAGCAGGGGTAATTTCAAATTGGGAATGGTTATGTGCTGCACGTTTTTCTGTTGCTGGAAAGAGTATAGCAAGGCTGTTTCAATTGTCAATATGAGGATAGGATTGACACCTGGGATAATCCCATATACGTTTTTCAGGAAAGGAAGATATGAGCTGTATTGTCTAGCATATAAAAAATGATAAAAATTTGGGCAGCTTTCATAGCTTTGGGGCAGTATGCTGGAATAATAACTGTAGTGGTAATGTGGACACAATATATTGGCAGACCAGCAAACAAGATGTAGGGCAGACACCCATCGCATAACTGTTTTCAAGGCTAGAATTATATGTATAAAATCAACCCATATGAGGAATTGATTGAGGATGTTCATTTCTGACTCTCTGGGGGCCATCTGGCTGACTAATACAGACTAATCCTGAATTTCACATGATACTCATTTTTTGCATGCTAATTTGCATGATTTAAATACTATTTGCTGCATAATGGGGTACTCTATTATCCTTTTAGGTTTCAGTTTTTCAGCTTTTAAAAAGCTGAACTGTGCTTTGGGCATCTGGGCTAAACTTATGTTGCTTTTGTTAGTAGGGTTTAGTTTCTTTTATTTTGGAAGCACGTTTCTAGCCTTTTTCCAGAAAGTTGTGATGCTTAGGAAACTGAATTCAACATCCGTAAGAACCCATAAATCCATATTTATAAGAAACTGTCAGATTCCAAGTATTCAAAGTTGTATTGATCTGCAGTACGTTGATTCTCTTGTTTTGCATCACTGGTCCTAAAATATCCTGTATAAAAGTTTAAGTTGGAAAACATGAGCTGAAGCATTTTGTAAAGGTGTGTATATATGTCCCCTATTGTGTTAATGTCTATCCAGCTTTCCAGCATCAATATTTCCTTGAGGAGACCTCCATGTCTGTCCCCCACAGCAGGATGCAACATGAGCACAGTTAGCAAGGCTGCATCAGAGATGGAAAGTTGGATAGAATAGGACTCTGCATAGCTTAAATGTCAAGAAAAGCGAACTTCGCTGTTTTGCTATTTCTGTGGCATCATGAGTTGCCTTCATCATAAGGTGTCAATATTACTTTTCATTATGTAGTTGGGTACAGATTTGGTACATTGGCACATTGCGAGTGGAAAAAAATCTAAGGTTTTTACAGTTTCATGGACAACGGTCAGTTTTAGGCTTTTTTCAGCCTGCTATTTATCCTTGATTGTAGTTATTTTGTTTGTTTTTCAGCTTTAGTGGTATTTCATTCACAACGTAGAAAGGCAACAATATCTGGTTAAAAATGACAAAAAACCCGCAATCAAATTCTCAAATGTGTAACATTGCTTCTTTTCCTTTAGGAAACACGTAGGGTATATCAATTTCATTATGTGAATTGGCCTGACCATGATGTTCCTTCATCTTTTGATTCTATTCTTGACATGATCAGCTTAATGAGAGAATATCAGGAGCATGAAGATGTTCCTATTTGTATACACTGCAGGTACAAATCTAAATTTTCTGCATGGGTTATTTTAGTAACTCAGAGGGGGAATTTAGAAAGTACAGGTTGAATACCTTTATCCGCAAATCTGGCTCAACATGGGTCCCCCGTATTGAGATCCATGTGGGTTCGTGACCCACAGTTTGGGAAACCTTGTAGTAAATTATTCTGTTGACCGTAAATATATTTTCACTATAATACATAACACATACCTACTTGTTAAACAAGAAGTATTTACCTAAAAACTTTTTTATAGTAATTGCTTAAGTGTCAGCTGTAAAATAACTTTTAGAGTATCACTTACTGTTTTCACAAAGGTCATGTACTGAACACAAATGAAGTTTTAATACAATTTTCAGTAACTGTATTAATCTCTGTCCCCCATAGTGCAGGGTGTGGAAGAACAGGAGCCATCTGTGCCATAGATTACACATGGAATCTGTTGAAAGCTGGGGTAAGGAGGATTTATAGCTGCAAAACTAGGTCATCTTATGCCAGTGATTTTCTTGGGTTATAATAGAATTCATGAGCAAAACAAAATAATTTGAGAATGACTTCCATGTTAGGCAGTACTTTTTCATATTTACTCTTTATAGTTTTGATCAGAAGTCACTGTTTCAAACAGATGAGGGTTTTTTGCATCTGCACATCATCAAAATTGAAATGTGTTGTAGTCTTTTACATAGAATTTGAAACCAAGTACTTCCAAAGAAAATGTTTTGCCCCTTTCTATTGCAGAAAATACCAGAGGAATTCAATGTGTTTAGTTTAGTACAAGAAATGAGAACACAGCGACATTCTGCAGTACAAACTAAGGTAATATTGCCTTGAGTATAGAACTTCACTTACATGACTGTTGTGGTGGTGGTGAAATAGCTGTTCTAGGGGAAAAAAAGTATCTGGATGTTAATCTTCATCTTTATCCTATACATATAGGAGCAGTATGAACTTGTTCATCGAGCCATAGCACAGTTATTTGAAAAGCAACTACAAAAGTATGAGAGTTGTACAAACTGGGAAATTGCAGATGGACTGGTATGTGTGTGTTTCTTCTTTAACTTAAAATGGTTGCATTTCTCTGGAGTTGAATTCATTTTTTTCTGTTGTGCCTTTTTATTTGTAGTGTTATATTTATGCTTGTTTGCATGAGTATACTGCCACTTGGGCTGTGTTTCTCACTGGGATTAACTGATTTGTACAGACTTGTGGTCCAGGGAAACCTTTTGAAGCAAAAACCAAAACTGCAGCCCTGGCTTTTGAAAACTTTCTGCCGATCTGCCACAGTGCATTAATGCCTATTTCAGCCTTCCATCTCTTTCTCCTCCAAACATAAATATCAATAACAGGGATGTGTGTGTGTGTGGCTGTGTTGTCAGGATTGCAGCATGAGGAGATGGATTTATATAATACCTCCATGTGTGCAGTCATCTTCAACATTTTTCATGCCACAATCCCAATGACGTATGAGTATGGGGAACCTACTGTTGATGCCCTCCTGGAATCTGATCTACCTACCCCTCCCCAGCATAACACCCTCTCAGCAGTGTTGATTCTAACCGAATATTCTTGTTAGAGCAGAAACATTTACCATGAAGCCCAGCTCTAATGAAAGCTATTTTAGCACAATTGCTAAAAACTTGAGCAAGACTGAGACGCAGTCTTTTGGTACCTGAAGAAGTACATGAGATGCTTCCCCATTTAGTTGGTAGTGTTCTAGTCTAGTGGTCTTCAACTTTTTTCATTCTTGTAAGTTGCTGCAACTCATAACTGAGGTTTCATGACTCCCAAGGTCGAAGAACCCTAGGATGGTGTATTTTGAACATTTGGAATGGATAATTGCTTGCCTTTTGGGAACTTACCTTTGGTTTATACTCTAGTATTCAGCTGACAATAATAAAACTGAATACTTCTCTTTTGTACGGAAGGTTATCTTGATGCCCATTCTCGGCTGAAACCAGGAAGCTGTTCTTGATAAGTATGGTAGTCATGATTGAACTGAATACCCAAATGCCAAATAAGTACTCTGGCCCAAGTGTAGTTGACTATGTTCTTATCTATTCTGATTTACTAGTTCAAATTATCAGACATTTCATTTCTAGACAGCAGTATTTTAGACCTGTGATGTCAAATATATGACATGAGTGTCAAAAGTGACACACCATGATGTTCTGGGTGACATATCAGGTTTTACCAACATCCGACAATTGAGTTTGTTTTACTAGTATTTCATTTTTGTAATGATTTGATGTGTCTTTATATAATGCATAGCCCAACATATGATTGGACCGTATTTTTTAAAAAATAATATGTAAATTTATCTTTTGTTTCCATGTATTTGAGACCTGCCAGCAGAGTCAAGTTAGGCATTTTTGACACGGTGAGCCCAAAAGGCTTGCCATCACTGACTTAGACTGTCTGACAATAAACATTGTATTGTGCAACATGTGCTTTTAAAAAGTCTAAGAGTAAAAGACTAATCAAAGCAAAGTAACCGCAGACAAAGCATTTGGCTTATAGTTGCCACATTAAAGGATTTCCTAAAGACTTCTGAGAATCTCCAGCTTGGGCTGTGAACTCCTGGTTTCCTTTTGGGAAAAGAAATCTTATTGTGTCATCAGTGTGCATGTTGATTCCACACTGAGGACAGATGTAATTGCATTCTAGTACAGAGGACTCTGAACTAGAGACAGCTGCTGCAGGCAAAAACTTCCCTGGCGTGAACAGTGCTTACTGTTTCACTGGGAAGCTGTAGGAAAGCCCCTCTGAATGCCCCCAACAGTTGTGTGGGCCAGCTGTGTCTGTCGGAAAATCCAGGCAGCAAAGCTTGCTGGGGCAGTGGAACCTGGAAGCGGATGGCTGGCATGTCTGTTAGGGAAATTCGGAGGGGTTTTCCTGTGGCTCCTTGGCGGAACAGTAAGCAGTGGGGGAGGGAAATAATGGTTGTCGGATCTAGCCCACGGGCTGGAGTCTGGAGCACCCTGTTCTAGAACTCTCAATCCCCTTGCCCAAATTCATCATGAATTGCAGAAAGCATGGTAACTGTTTCAACACAATGTGTGCAGACCAAAAAGTGTTGCATTTCTTTTAAGGATCCTGCTTTCTTTCTTTGCTCCTTTGACAGAAGTTCAGCCATAGTAGAAGAGAGCTAGATTTCTCACAGCAGTTCCCTGGACCCTTTTCCCCATAAACTACATTTTGGTACATATAGACATAATCTGTTTTAGATTAGATTCTAATGGGTGGACTGCAAAATATCCTGTTACCCTTTCCCTAAATGCAACTACTGAAGTACAAGAGAATTAACATTTTGTATAGGGAAATGGACAGAAAGTTGACTGAAGTAAATCTGATTTAGAAAGGCAAGTTCTCCTCAAGACCACCATCTGTTGTTCCACACAGTAGATGAGTGCATTGTTACATAGTGGATGAGTGCATTTTTATTGCCATATGGTAATGTCTTAATCCACATATTCAGTGGCCATGACATTTGGTTCATTAATTGGACACATGATGTGGAATGGATTGGGCTGCTCTTTGATACTGTAATGCAAAGGTGAATGTAGCCGATGTTAACAAGGGAGCATGGGCAAATCTCCCTGAACAGTTAAAGGTAGTTCGGTTTCTGTAATGGCAAAAAAAGAAGCATTTAAGGCAGTGGCTCCCAAACCTTTTCAACTCTTGGCTCCCTTGACTGACTGGGCTATTTGCCGTGGCTCCCCATTAGGGCTACAATTGTATACATTGTATAGGGCAGTAGGATTTTGCAAAGATTCTGTATCTCCCTTGGCTAGTTTCTTTGGATCCCTGGGGAGCCTTAGCTCAGAGTTTGGGAACCACTTTACTTACTGAAGGCAATTCACTGCACTAAGGCTTATGTGGCATGTTTGGCTGATTCAATAGATCATGACTTCTAATCTTATTAATGATGTAAGGTCCTGACCTTACTTTGCTGGGTGTCCAGCATACTGCCCTTCACACTACTTCCCTATACACAAGCTTATCTTTTAGTTTCCAGTGTGGTAGTTTCGATGTAGCACTCCAACTGAAAATGAATGGTATTAAAATGGTATTTTAAAAGGTTTTTTTATAATAAATTTTTATTCATTCAGTTTTTATTTAAAAATGGTGGGCTGCAATTCTGTATATGCTTACATGAAAGTTTACTTCTAATATGTATGCATATGTAGTCATGCATAGTATTGTTAGAAGTGCTACATATTAGGGACTGTAACTCATAAAATTGTTTCATTGACTCAAGGGCTGTTCTCAAGGGGTCAGACTATGTGACTGAAATGATCAGTAGGTTGGGGCACCTCCCTTGCAAGGAAAGGCTACCATGTTTCGTGTTCTTCAGCCAGATGTCTGTGGGGAGACATGAATGAGACATATAAAATTATTCCTGTTCCATTATGCATGGAATGGATAGAGTAGATAAAGCAAAGTTCTTTTCTCTCATAGCAGAACAAGAGATTCTTCTCTAAAATTGCTGGTGAAAGTTGTAACAGACAAAAGAAAATATTACTTTCCCTGGCATGTAATTTTTTGCAGCTCCTTGCCATTGGATATTGTGGTGGTGCCTGTCTTAGATGCTTTTAAAAGGGGACAAGACAGATTTATGGGGATAGGACAGGTAATGGGAAAGTCCATTACAAGTTCCAGCTGGAATGACTATATGCAACCTGTAGTGGTCCTCTGTTAGGAGAGACCACATAATATCTCCATGTAAGGCTGGGAAAGATCCAAGCCCGAATCACTAGAAAGCTCCTGACCATTAGGCTTAGTCCCTAGGCTTGATGGATTAGGGTTAGGGCAAACCACCTTCATATGTTATGGATATTACTAGTTGTGTATAGTGAGTTACCTAAATGTTATGAAAGAGCATCCCCGAAGCTCTGCTTTAGCAGTCAGTGGTTCAGTTAAGTGTGTTGCAGCTTTTTACTTCTGCAGTACCTTGGATTTCTATGTGCTGCCTAAACTGAAATAAGTCATGAAATTTATCATGTGTTATTTTAACAGCAGTACTTTGCTTTCAATATTCTGGAAAACAACTAAAGCTCAAGTCGATATCATGTGTGAAAAGACTTTACTTTTTTGCAATTTCATACTGTTTCAAGAACTTAAGTTTATGGTTCTGTTTTCAATGGATGCAGTCTTATCTTTGAATAAAACACTTTGGGATTTAATCTCCTTGGCAGAATGAAGTTAGCACAGAGATAGCTATCAGCTCTGGAAACCTTGAGAAACAGGATTCTCCTCCACCAAAGCCACCTCGAACTCGCAGGTATTTCTGAACAGTCTCTAACCAGTGCATAATTTGAGTACTGTAATTCTAAGAACAAATTTTGTCAGTATATCAGTATAAAAACATTTTTAGATGTATATTGTTGCATTTCAATCTTGTCAACATTTTTAGAGGGCATCTTATTTTGGTAAGAACTATTTTTACTGATGTAGTGTGATTAGCTGTCAGATGCTTACAAATGCATGCACTGTGGACAGTTTCTTGATTCCTGACAGAATGTAGGTTTTAGTAATTTAAGACAACTTTTTCAACTTTGTCCTAATGGATTCAGATGACTGAGAGCACAATCCTAACCAGCTTTCCATTACTGTGGGGTAAGGACAATGCAGCTCTAAGGTAAGGGGACAAACATTCCCTTACCTTGAGGAGGCCTCTGAGTGCCTCTTAACTGCAGGACGCAGCGCATGTCCCATTGGCAGTTAGCTGGAAAGTTGAATAGGATTGCGCCCTGTGTTACATTACAATTGAATATCTTAAAAGTTTCACTTGATGGAACATAATTAAAGATTTTAAGACTAACAGCAGTAGCTTTCATTAGGGCAGTGGCTCCCATCCTGGGGGTCACAAACTCCCCTCAGGTGAACTGGGTCATTACCCACAATGATTCATTACCCTTTAAGGGGAGTGGCTGCAGTGGTGATGGCACCTCAGTGTGATCGTACTGCTGTGAAAAAGGGTTCCTGGAGGGTAGTGCCCCCCATCCACAAAATGTGGGGGCCCTATGGTCCCCTCTGCAAACCTCCCTTTGGCTCTCCTGCTGCTCAAAACTGCTCTCTGCTGCAGTTGCAACCCACTTACCTTTCCTGAAGTTCCCAGCCTGCATATACTAACACAAACGAGAAGCAAAGGCTTACTTCTCTTTTCAGCCCCAAGGCTGAAGGCAGCCCTTCTGCCCTTCTTCAAAGATACCAGAGTTGAGGCGGGTATATTGAAATATTATATGGATGCTAAAGCTAGAGAGGAGATGTTGGGAAGGGGAAATGCTTTACGAACATATGATTGCCAGGTCCAGAGGAAGAAAAGAGTCTTTGTTCCTTTAAGTGCAGAATGGTGAACTCTTAGCCAAGCATTGTGCTGCAGTACAGCACAGCCTAAGGAGGCACAAAGAGAGCCTATTAACACCCCAGCAACTTTCTGTTGTTCTTCATGCTTCCACACAGATGCAAGGCGCATGATCTGAACTTCTCCTGAGCTCCCTTCATGTGCTGGCTGCAACCCACACTTTGGGAACTCTTCCAGGAGATTGTGTGGTACTTGCACCAGAGAAATGTTTCAACAGTTCATTAATGGCCATGCTACAAAGTTTTGCAATGGACTTGTCTGTGTCTCTTGGCCTCTGTGGATTTTGTTTAGAGAGGACTGATATGATAACTGGTATAAATGAAGGAAAATACATTAATACTATGTACTGCTTTTCTGCCAGTGCACCCAAGGCAGTTTATTTAAAATAATAGCAATCAATGTAATAGCCATACAAAAGGAAGAAAGGGGTTAGAAGGGAACAGGAGAAAAGATGAATTCACGTCTCAAGTTACTGCATAATGTTATATATATTGCGTTTCATATAATTTCATATAATAACTTTGTGGCAATTATGTGCTGTGCTATATGGAATGTAAATTATAGCTTTAATATCTCTTAATTACTAACAGTGAAGCTTTGAAAGTACAGGCTTTTTGTTCATTTTTTTTTGGAAGAAAGGTATTCTATAGATTGTGATAGTCTATTTGGTTTCTAAGGCTGCAGCCCTGGCAGTTACTTCTGAGTAGACATGCATCAGATTAGGCTTTCATTTGCATAACTTCTGCTAAAGTTATTTTGTTAGCTGGCATTCTTGAACAGGATCTTTCTTTGGGCATGTTTGTCCATTATGACTCATTGAAAAATACAGCAGACAGAATAGAATAGTATTCAAACTGCGGATCAGGACCCACTAGGTGGACCGCAAGCCGATTTCAGGTGGATTCCCATTCATTTCAATGTGTATTTTATTTTTAATATATTAGACTTGGTGCTCCCATGGTATGTGACCACATTTGGGGAAAGTCACTGATCTGTATTTTTAACAATGATAGTCAATGAGGCTTAGTCCCATGTAAATGTGGATACAATTGCAGCCTTTGAGATTAAAAGAAAAACAGATCAGCAGCTGCTTGGAAGGGTTAGGAGAATTCTTTGATATTTTAAATATTTTTTAAAACGTACACGTATTGTAAACGTTTGATTTACTTGATTGTTGTATGGGGGAATGTTAAAATTTTTCCTGTTTGATGTCACTTCCAGCCATGACATCACTTCCAGGTTAATGACATGTTGTAATTCTAAAATGTGAGTCCTAATGCTAAAAAGTTTGAGAATCACTAGTATAGAAAATAACAGAGATAGTGCTGCAAGGCTGCTTCTTAAATCTGCTAATATAAGATGTAAATTTTCTGAATTTTACTAGAAGCTGGTGTAATCTGTGTGAGCTTGACACCACTGCCTGTCTCACACATTTTCTACATACTACCACAAGAGGGCATAACTTTCCTTCTGACTGCTTGTAAGAAAACACATTACCATTGTAGAATACATTATAAGGTTTAAGTAATAGGACATAGTGATTGCCCAGATGTTAAACTAGCAATATAAGGCAATCTTTTGTCCCCCATATATTGAGTTATTTTGATTTTTATCATGTTTCTGGTTGGTGTTCAAAAACTTGGTATAAAAACCAAGAATGTTAGGAGCAATGTTCCCCCTCCCTTTTTGCGCTGTTGCACAGACCACTTCAATAGTTGCATGGCAGTGTGGCAGCATTACCACATACTAAGCTCTGATGTCATATATAACTGACTTATGAGTTGCTGAGCTTTGAGGAGCTCTGTTTTGAGCTGCATAGTCACAGCTTAGGGAGAACCCTGGTTTGAAGCTAAAAGTTCTGGGGTTACTTGCAAATTATACCTGGTCTTCATCTTCTGTTTATTCCATTATTGTGGATCTTGATAATAGAGGTAAAATCTATTTTAATCACTATTGTAATCTTTAGATGTTTGTTTCGAGTTCTTGCTAATTATGGCTAAGTACTTCTAAAATAAACATATTTAAACTGTAATTATGGAATACTTACACAATGATTCTTTTTAGCTGCCTTGTAGAAGGAGATGTTAAGGAAGAAATTCTGCAGCCTCCAGAGCCTCATCCAGTACCACCAATTTTAACACCATCGCCTCCTTCAGCCTATCCGACTGTCACAACTGTGTGGCAGGACAATGATAGATATCATCCGAAGCCTGTTTTGCACATGGTTTCTTCAGGACATCCAACAGACCTCAATGAAAACTACAATAAATCAGCAGAGCATCTGGGGAAGAATGAATTTGCTGAAAATGCAGAGAAAAAACTGGAGCGCAACTTGAGTTTTGAAATTAAAAAGGTACCTCTTCAGGAGGGACCCAGGAGCTTTGATGCAAACACCCTCTTGAATAGGGGACATGCAATTAAAATAAAAACTGGCTCATCTTGTGTAGTGGATAAGGCATCTAAGCCACAGGAACAAGGCTCAGGAGATGCATCTACAGATGCTTTTCAAAACACTTGTGTGGAATGCAATATGCAGGCACTTAATAAAGCCATAACATCTTCACTGGAAGGAAGTCAATGTCTGACAGATACTGATGCTCTACAAAGACCAGACTGTTTGCCTCTCAAAGAGAAGGGACATGCCATGTGGTCACTACAAGGGGCTGAAAATATACAGCCCACAACGGCATCAATACCAGAGAACACATCTTTAGCTGATTTAGATCATGGTATTAAAAATCTGTCCTCAGTTCCACAGTCGCCATCTCAGATGGATCACTCTTCCAGTGAATCAGTTGATCCTCACCATCACAGTGGCGTGCTTTCACTTAGAGCACCCCTTTGTTTTACAAATCCTCTGCATTCTGATGATTCTGATACAGATGAAAGGAACTCTGATGAATCCATGCCTCAAATAATGTCTAGTATTTCAACTGCAAGTGCCACAGTTTCTGCAGCTGCTAGTACAGAAAATATTTCTGCTAGGAAAGTATTGCCAATGTCCATTGCAAGACATGATGCTCCAATCACAGTGCATTCCAGAGCTGATAAAGGTAAGCTGTGCTAGATTTTTACTCATTGCGGTTTTGAAAAATGAAAAGCATAAAATTAAGAGGCTGTGCATATTGTAAACAAGAGCTAAATGAATAAAAAGAATTTCATTTCAGATCCCAGAGCATTCATTGTATCTGAGTTGTATGTACCCAGTTCTATATGGTGAGAGAAATTCCAGACATGAAGTCCAGGTTTCTAGACCTCAAGCAGAAGGATTTCCTCTCTTTCACCACCACCTTCCTCTGGTTTTCTCTTATTAAGCAACCAAGATTGGAATTGCTTAATGCCAGCAGGGATTGGAAATATTGCCCATTTCATTGTATGTGTATTTAATCAACTCAAATGAGACTAGGAAGTCTTTCTTGGTCTGCATTTGGGTTACTTCTCTGGGAAAACATCTGTACTTGCCTGTACACAAAGATTCCAATGCCTGATTGCATGCTAGACGCACATATTATGTTAAGTATTTCAACATAAAAGTTTTCTGTCTTTCTTTACTGTATAGGTAGTATTTTATTGTAGCAGAGACAAAAAATTATGCAAACAGGAGCTTGTTTAATGCAAGTTTCCCAAGTATATGTTTATAATTTTATTTATATTTCACAAACTTATGAGTCAAGGTGAAATTTAAAGATTAGCTGTACTGTCCCATCTTCCTAGGTCCATGGCCCACCAGTGTCCCTAGGTCCATGGCCACCAGTGAATCACAATCCAGATTTTTGTGGTTCATGAAATTGGCAAGGCAAATTAGGCTATGGGTTTCAAGGATTAAACAACCTGCTACTTGGGGGAAGAACTGCTGCCCAATCACCGTAATAGAACAGAGGCTTGAGTGGCTGGTAAAGTGAAACTTTTTTAGGTGGGTCCTGATGCTAAAAAGCTTGTGAACCACTGTCCTCGATATTTCATGAAGCAGGTTCCTTTTTTCTTGCGTTTTTTTCTTAAAATCATATCTAAGGTTTAAGGGGTGGTCAGTTTAACCTGGATAGGTCTTTGCATTCTTGAATATGTGGACTGTTCTGGATGTTGTTTTTCTATTATTGTGTGGAGACAAAAAAAAGGGATACTCCTATAAATAAATTAGTAGATCATTCTGTTAATTACCAATTTCCCTCTGGAAATTTCTGGCTGGAGAATCAACCGATTCTAAATTCGGAAATTAGGTTTAGGAAATATAGAAAGTTAATTCTGATGGTACATAGTTTACCTAGGGATGGCCTAGGAAGAATGCCTAGGTGCCCTATAGAATGCCTACCCCTTTTTTGCATACTATAATATAAGGGACAATAGGTGGGACTCTGACCCATGCAATAAGGGGTCTGGAGTGGTCCTTAAGAAGGCACTAGAAACATCTTATGCTCTTAGGCTTCAGAGGGTAATAAGTGGACTGCCACTTCTGTCTTTCCAAATCCACAGGAAGTGCTGCAAGTGTTCCTGTTCTTCAGCCTTTCAGGTTTTTGATTGAAAAAGAATAGACTCCTTCCAAGTCTAAGGAAACCTTTAAGTAGGCCAGTAAATTTTACACCTTAGCCAAGGAAGATATGTATCTGCTAAAGTTGCCATTAATAGATGCCCCAGTACCAGCCCTTGGGTCACCCTCTGTCCTTGCTTCTGATAGTGAGGGTATCCTCTGGGATCCAGTAGATCAAATGGCTTTAAGAAAGCCATTTCTTAAATGGCTTTAAGAAAGGCTTTTGAGGCCCCAGCTGCTTCCTTGAGAGCATCTATTGCTGCTCCTCTATTCACAAGAGCATCTGTTTTGTGGATTCAGGAGGTCATGGACAGTTAGGGAAAAAAAATCCATATCAAACAAACGATCTCAAGGTTTTTTCTGTGGCTTCCTTTGTGGCTGATGCCACTGCTTGATTCTGTTCAGCTCACTGCTGGGGCCATGGCAGCTGGTGTAGATGTACGTCAAAGCATCTGGCTATGTAATTGGGATGTAGATATTGCTTTCCATGCTAAGGCGTTTGGTGCCCCTTTTCAGGAGGAAAAGCTTTTTGGAGAGGACCTCATTCCATCCTTCTAGCTATTAGACAATACCTAGCTTAGCTGGACCTTCAGGAAGCTTATCTCCATGTGCCAATACTACTGGCTCATCAGAGATTTTGCCAGTTCTGCTACCTACCAGAACAACCACTAACAGCACTGTAACAGTAACAGACCCATTCAGGCTCTCATTGGCAACAAAAGGCTTTACCAAGGTGCTAGTGGTATTGACAGCCTATTTGAGGTCTCAGGGCCTCACAGCCTTTCCCTAACTGGATGATATTCTCCTGAGAGCAAGGTCTCCAGAAATAGGAAGACAACACCTAGAATGTACCATCTCTTGCATGAGGCTTCATGGGTTCTTCATCAACTTAGAGAGGAGTTGCCTTCTCTCCTCAGACCATCAAAAATCTTGGAGCAGTTATAAACACCAGACAGTATATGGTTTTCTTGTCCCAGGAGAGACGCTCCAGAGTACATAAGGAATAAGAGCTCCACTGGATCGGGCAAGGGGCCCATCTGGTCCAGCTTTTTGTCTTGCAGTGGCCCACCAAATACCTTGGGGAGTGGATGGGACAGCAGGCTTCTCCTTAACCACTCCCCTGCATCTATTAATCTGAGGTAGCATTCTGTTTACTCTTGCACCCCAAGATTAGCATTTAACAGAGATCCTGAAGAATTGCACTTCAGAGGTCTTGAGGCTGGCTTGCCTCTAGGAATGTTCACCATATGAGTTTCCCATATGACAAGGACTGATCCTGCCATGAAGCCACTGAGAAGGGGGATTCATAGGTAAGCACAAATCTCCCCCATTTTTTACAAATGTTTCTTAGTTTCACACTTTGTCTTACACACACCCTTATCAAATCCTTGCCTGGTTCTGGTGGACTGTTGTGTTGCAGCTGATCTGAATGATGCTTATTGCATACTTCGCCCATAAAGAGGGTAGACAATTCTATACAATCCTTAGGTAAAATATATAAAGTCAGAACAAGTCAGCTTTCATACTTGCCTAGTATATAGCATTATATAGTACGTAGGCATTATATAGTATGCTGGAATTCACAATGCCTGTAACACAGTCATGCTTGGATAATGCTACTTATGCATTGGATAATGCTACTTATGCATTAATTATGCATGGAAGGGATAAAGTCGATAGAGGGATGTTCTTTTCCCTCTCTCAAAACACCAGAACCAGGGGGCATCCGCTAAAACTGAGGGTTGGGAGAGTTAAAACAGATAAAAGGAAGTACTTTTTTACCCAGTGGGTATTTAATCTGTGGAACTCTCTGCCACAAGAGGTGGTGATGGCATCTGGTCTTGATGCCTTTAAGAGGGGATTGGACGGATTTCTGGAGGAAAGGTCCATCATGGGCTATAGGCAATGATGGATTGTGCAACTTCCTTACAAAGGTGGTGGCCTACTGGTACCGGGTGCGAGGGAGTGGCAACAGGATGCAAGCATCTTGTTGTCTCATGCCTCCCTGGGGCACCTGGTGGGCCGCTGTGAGATACAGGAAGCTGGACTAGATGGGCCTTTGGCCTGATCCAGCAGGGTTCTTACGTTCTTATGTACTTGCTTTAGCACTGATTTATTACAGTGCTTTTTCCTGGTGTGATTTACTGCCATTCTACCCAGTGAGAGCTGCTCATTCTGGGCCAGTCAGCACATGTTGTCTGCCTATTAGATCAAAACATCCCCCACATTATCCAAGGTATTTCTATGTTGTGCTGTAGGGTGGGTAGGGCCATCAGCCATCTGAAACCTTCCTGAATAGCTTGGAAGGGAACCCATTTTCACTTTGGGGCAGTCCCACATGTTGCAGGATACTTGCTGTTTAGAGAACTGAGCAGGTCTGTGTTCTGTTGTCATCGCTACCAATTAATGCTTAACTGCCCTGACCTTCTGCAGCTTCTGAAGGCCATTGAGCATAGTCTTTGATATAGACTGTTGGGAGTTTATCCTTTTAAGCAGAGTATATTTGTTTGACTGTGAAGTTCCTTGTTTGAGTGGCTCGATTTTGCTTCCAATCTGATAGATACTGGACCAAGCTCAATACTAGAATTTTTTTTTAAAAAAACCCATTCAGTTGGGACTTTTCTTTTTGCTATTCTACTGCTGTTCTATTTTGTTCGTTGTTTTTAAGATGGTTGTAAGCTGCCTTGTGTGCCCTCACTGGAAGCAAAGGTGGGGTAAAAATCCATTAAATAAGTGGGGGTCTGCAACGAGATATTGTAGTATATCCATGATTCTTAACCAGTCTGTTTAGGGTTCCAACTACCCTTAAACAGGAGTCATTTAGTTCTATTTGGGCCTGTGCGGGGGATTCAGGAGGGTTCTTCCCCACTAAGATTTTCCTCATTTGGTCACAGGCCCCAAATCTGAATGCCTTATTCACTCCCCACCCTCCCCCAGCCAGGAATAACCTCCCACCCCACCAAGAAAGCACATGATGCGGGGCTGGCCTGACTTTTGCAGGTCCTTCCGCTGGCAGTGAAGGTGCTTTACGGTTCCTTTATGACAGATGTGGGCAGTATACGCATACTGCCTGCTTGTGATAGTCTGATAGGATTAGGGCCTGAGTCTTTTCTGCTTGACTTCCTTGAAGTCACATGATTTTGGTTCATGTTATGCTAAGGCCACTCAAGAATGTATTCTCAGTCTTGTGAATGTATATGTCTACTATATGTCTAATAGTCAGCTTGCTTAAAAGTAGGCTAACAAAATGAACCTCGTTGAGTCTATATTTAAACTAAACCCAATTGTAAACCAAATAACACTTCCATCCATTTTGTATTGGTAGTTTTGTCAGATATTCAGTTTCAATAGGAGAAGTGAGTATTTTGGGACTAAGCCCCTGCTGGTATTATCTGCAAAGCCCTGGAAGTGGCTTTTTGTTACTATGAGCACTTTGGCTACTATTGCAATAGTTCACTTTCCTTAAAAAACAAACAAACTCTTGCTTAAAACCATCAGATCTTTAACATTTCATAATGAACTTCGTTTTTGGTCAGCCAAATGATGTTTTGGAACCCGAAGTTCCTTTAAAAAAAAAAAAGTTTGTTTCTTTAGATCCACAAGCTGCTTCCTACTGCTTTAAATTGGCATCTTGCCAGGTAAACTAATAGCATTGGCCAAGTAAGCTAAATACTGTACACTGTGGCAGCCAGCCATTTTGTGGTTATTGCAGCAAGCCAGCATGTTTGTGCTCCACTATGAAAATGATAACAAGGCAAACATTTATTTCAAATGTGTATATTTATTTTAGTGTATGGGCTTACAGAATTCCAGGCCATTTAGGTATGCTGATAATTTCGCATTACTTTAGATGCTGGTGCTCTTGAAGACTCTTCTCCTCCTCTACCTGAACGAACTCCAGAATCTCTTGTGCTAGCAAGTGAGCAAAGTGAGTTTCATCTTACTGGTTTTACGAGAATTATGAATCTTCTATATTACATTACTTTTTTAGCTAAACAGTGTTGGATACTGAGGCAGCTGGAAGCTAGATGCATGTAACAGGACATGTTTAAATATGTTAGTTTACTTGTGGGTGTAATGCAATATCCTGCATATATTTGTTGCTCCAGTTGCTTGTGGCAGTCTCATAGTTGTGTATGAGATAGAACCATGTGTATAGGCACCATAGCAGTGCTTTGTATTTTGCAGGACTGTGGTCTGAATGCATGCAGAGCTGTTTTGTTCTCCCTTCTAATTGTGAAGGGAATGAACATGTGAACAGTTAAAGCTGCCTTTGTAAAGAGTTAGACTACTTGTACAATTGAAGTCTTTGCCTACCCTACACTGACTGGCAGCAGCTCTCTAGAGTTTCAAGTGTGGCGTTTCTCAGCCCTCTCTGGAGAAAACAGGTATTGAACCTGAGGCTTTCTACATTACAGCATGTGCTTTTCTACTACGTTATAGTCCCTCCCAGAGTTGCATCCAGATACAAGACTGCCTTGGTACCACTGAGCTATTGTCCTTCCATAAGAGATACTGTCACTTGAAAGTTTATACAGGTATAGAGTCCTCACCTCCAGCTTCTTTGTTGTGACCCTGTGTGCTGAAATGTTGCAGGTTTTTTTTCTAAACATAACATTGAAAGACTGTTTCACATTTATATTGTTACTGTACAACAGCATGACTATGAATGTTACTTTATTTTTAAAATGGCTTTTCATAGCAACAACTTTGTCGAGAGCGGTTCTCCTTCCACGATCTGCTGAATGGAGTTTGTCGCAAGATCAGAAAACATCAGAACAAACAAAATGTCCAGTAAGTATGGCAGAATGTTGGTGGCCAAAATAGGTGGGCAGTGCATTATATATGCAGCACATTCCATCTCTCAGCCTTTTCAGATTGTAGATTCAGAACTAAGAGCAATTTAGAGTGTTACTTCCAAATGGTCCTTGATCCCCTTAGGAGATGAGCAGTCTTTTGTAGTATAGAGGTACTTAGGTGAACTCTTTCATAATTGTGATACAGTCAGCAATAGTGAACGCTGGGATTGGTGAGGAAGAATCATACTAAATGAACCATTTCTTTCTATAATGGGCCCATGATTTTATGATGTGTTTATTAAAATATTAAATGCCTCGAGCATCTTGAATAATTGCAATTTTAAAAAGGTTGTTGCCGTTTTTTCTTTGACTTAAGCAAATTCTAAGTCTTGGAAAAAATCAAGAATAAGAAGAATATCAAGACAATGACATGGATTTGTAAAATGTGAGCTTCATTTTATTACATATGTATAAAAATCTGTGTCTTGGATGGCATGGATTTGTTTGCTTTTACTAGCATAAGTCTAGTAAACCCAGTGGTATAGGTGAGTTTCCAACACATAGTAACACAAAGTAGCAATAAGATGCAGATTCTAACTGGCATCTGGAGAATTCCAGTTTCTGTTGAGTGTACTTAGAACTTAAGGTTGTGGATAAGTTTGTGACATAATGATCAAAATGCAATATTTATTGCATAATTACAAACACACATACTACACTTGCATAATTTCAACCAGAGATTTCTCTGAGAAGTTCAAATTTTTATTTGCAAGTTGACTATTTAATTGCATGACAACTTGGCTATCAGGCACCTATCACATGTATGAAAATGAAATTTTTGACATGGATTCCCTACCCCCATTCAGGGCTTTACCTTCTTTTGAACTATCAGTAAGAAAAATTTAATACTCTTTTAACATCTGTGCAGTTATTTTAAGACTGATAATTCTTAGCTCAAACATTCCATGAAATGTTACTTTAAGTCTCTTAAATCATTTTATGTTAACAGGAATTGAAGACTGCTGGGCCTGCACAGCTTGGTAAGCAGTTAATTTTCTGATTCTTAAGTACTGGTTACTAGTCAGATAAAAGGTCAGGAGTCCAAAGTATGCTAGACATTTAATTGACTTTAACTTGTGTCATTGGTTAAGTCCCCAGCCCCATTATCAGCAAGTGCTTTCACTTGTGTACCAGGGTGAAAGCACCAGGGGAAAGGGGAAGGAGGACAAAATTATGTTCTGATACTCCCTTGTACTTATGGGTTGCTACCCTGGGAGAGCCTACTAACTGGGGTGGGTGAAGCTAATGCTGCTGGAGATTGCTGTTGAAAGGGAGGAGATTAAAAGCCCTTGTGTGCCCAGGCAGAGCTAGGGTGGCTCTAGCCAATATAATACGTATTTTTTTTATTTATAATGTCATGTCTCTATGTTGTACTTCTCCTGGAATTCAAGAAATTAAGGAAAATCATTAAACCAAATTGCATAAAACAAATCTGGGTATTAAAAAAACATTTGTTTTATTTTGACAATTGGAGGCTTAAAACTGCAAAATGCTTTGATTCCCCTTTTCAGATTATCATGAAATGGAAGATAAATCGCAGACTGATACAATACTTCAGCCTCCCCTTTCCAGTCCCAGTGCTAAAAGAAATTTAGAGCCGGAAGTTCCAGTTGAGACTACTGTGATTGGTAAACTGTTATTTTGATAAACTATTTTAATATTTGATAATTACTGAACAATCCCTCCATGTTTACTCAGAAGTGAGTCCCACAATATTCAATGTGGTTTACTCCCAGATAAGTGTGTATAGGGTGCAACTGTTGTCCAGGGTATGTTATATATTGCACAGGGAGAGACTTGTAGAACCCTCATTTCTCCAGATATTTCTCTTCATAAGGCAGTCATCATCCTGACTTGCCAGCTCATTGTGCTTCCAAGTTTTCTCAGCTATTAAGTCCATTGATTTCATTCAGTGAAATTAGTTTGACATCCCTGCTCCAAACTGTAGTGTATTTGCCCTAGAAGTTCTAAATGGGAAATGGGTTTGCTAGAGCAGCTCTAATATTTCTGAAGTTTTCTAAATTTACTTTTTCTATTTATATACCTTGCACTTCTGTTATCTTTTTACCGTTTTAGGCTTTGGTAACCGTTGTGGAAAACCAAGAGGACCAAGAGAACCTCCTTCAGAATGGACATGATGCAAGAACAAATGGACAATTATTAAATTATACTGGAATATTCAAGTGCCACTGAATTCGATCTGTAATATTCCACTCTTATGTTGGGGACTAACAGTGTAGATATGACTACACTATGGTACACTCTTGCTATACATTCACACAAACCTTAAAACATTCACAACAGTGGACTCTAGTATTGCAATCTAACTTTTTGCTGGGGCCATCATCTGCCTTATTACACGTAGGAGAAAGTATTACATATGGTTTATTTTGTTACTCCAAGTATTATTGCCTTAATGTCTTTTAACCCTGTTACACACTGTTTATAGACATGTTAAACTTTTGACAAATTGAGTTTATGGACAACTTTTTTGCTAACATTTGATTATCATGTACATTTTATTTTGTATATGTACAGGGCAAGCAGGTATATAATTTGATAAAGCTACAATCAAAGTATTAACAGAAGGTGTAAGAAATCTCTGCATGGCCTAAATTTTTGTGTATCTTATTTGTAAATTATTTGCCCTAATGTTTTAGTTAATAGTTTGTTTTTAAACAAAAATGGGCACAGATCCAGAATTATAGGATAGCAGAGATGAAGATTGTAATACATTTTGTAAATTGTAAGCAAAAGGTTATTTTTATATTATATACTGTTTAACTGTCTGTCCTAATTTGTCCTGGTTTTTATCATTTTGAAGAGTACATAAGTGCCTTGAAATATCAAATTTTTAGTCTGAATATGTTCACTGAATATGATTAGCATATCAAATATTTGAACTGCCAGTAAAAAAAACTTTAATCCATTCTTCAGTTATCCTTCATAGTATATTTCCATTACAATCTGTAGAATAAATTTCTAGAAGAAACCATTTCTAAATTATATCAGGTTTAGTATTACAGAATACTAATGGCATGTATTTGTGAAAGCCTTTCAGAGTTGCACTGGGAAAAGGACCATTGAGACAACTTCTGTTGGGCAAGTGATTTTTTTTTTCCATTCAGGAGGTGTATATATATAAAACCGAAGGTTCTCAAGGCCCTTGCACCAATATCTTGGCAATGTGCAATGTCAAGGTTAACTCTTCAAGAATTCACTACATATGCTTTTGTTTATGTAATAGAGAATCTTTAAATTAAAGAGAACTCTATTTCTTTAGTGGTATTTCATATGTATCACATAGAAGGCAGAATAGCAGAGATGAAAGTTAATGAAGATGCTTTTGTATTATTGGCCTTATATTATGCAAGAGGTATGAAAATAGAGTATGTAAGTTGATACTGCTTTTGTGTTTACAAACCCTGTCCAACAAAGGAGTAATTTCCCACAAGACTTACGTGCCAAATAAGAACTGATTTAGTTTTCAAGTACTGGCCTGTTCGATGAGCTTTTGAGCAGCCCACACTCGCCACGGATTACTAAGGCAGAATGTTTCTCTTTTGAACCTCATTCAAATATTACTGATCAGAATACAGTATTTAGTATTTGACAACAGGCGTAAAATATCAAAAGGATACACAGAAATAGACTAAGATTCAGGAATATACAAATGTCCTTCTTTTGACAAAATTCTTATGAACGATGTAGACATAGAAGATTGTACCTTTCAGAGGTGCTTGGAGCACCTCAAACTCCATGTTGGATCAAGCAATAACCAGAATAGGGCAACAGCATTTGATTGGCTGCCAAGCACACCCAAAGTTTAGATAAAAGTTTAGCATAATCACTGGTGGAAATCTGAGTGGCCCAGATTGAGCCTGATGGGCCTGGGGACAGGGATTAGGATCCTGCCTGATGGCCAGACCCATGCTCTACCTTACCCTTTCAAGCCTGGTGCTGGCTGAACTCAGTTGGGGCAGGGCTGGCTTACCAGGCATCTGATGTTGCCCAACTCCCTGCAATGGCCTGGCGCTGCCTTCTATGGTGCAGATGTGCCTTATGGCACACTTGCACCAGTGTTTGGCCAGCATAAGGCTGCTACAGCACAATCCTAAGCATGCCTACTCAAGATTAAGTCCCATTGAGTTGACTCAGATTATTCCCAAGTAAGGGTGCATAGGATTGCTGCCTGTGTCATATTTTTATTGACACTTGTGTTTCTAGCAATGTACAAGTTTCTCAAAATAGGGTAATGTACCCCGCTCCCTTAGTTATGCCATTGGGGTGAGCCAATATTCACAGAGTATTCAAAGAGACCCCCTCCTTGAGGATTCTAAGCTACCCCCTCAAGGTATGGTACCTGGGGCAATATACCCCCTGCCCCCTTAGCTACGCCACTGGGGGTAAGCTTATGTTCACAGGGTGCTCAGAGTTCAAAGAGGAACCCCCTCTTTGCAAGAGCTGAACATGTATGTTTAGTAAACAAAAAGACTGGGGAGGGCCAGTTTTCTTGCACAAGGCCAATTTGTGTATGGCTTAGATAAGGATCTATAGATTAGCACCATGGACAGTTCTAAAAACAAGACTGTATCTAGCCTATGTTAGATGCAGTTTTCCATTGCTGCTGTTGCAGCTATATGGAAACACTTTGAATTTTTTTTGAAAACATATTTCTCTGCTTGGAGGTTCTATGAAAATGTTGCAAACAGTAGAAAATTGATAGTTATTTTTGATTTTTTTCTATTGAGAGATATCTGTTTGAGATATTTTTGCCTTCAGAATGCTAAACTAAACTTGTTATACAGGTAGTAGGAAAAATTGTGAAGAAGAAAAAATTGCTATTACTGCAAAAATTAGATCTAATTTTGTAAACCTGGTCGTTATATTGCAACTGACAAAGCAACTCAAAAAACAATGTTCAGAGATTCTTAACAAGGTAATACTTTCTACTTAATGAAACCCATAGTACTTTGTTAGATTCTTTAAGGGAGAAGTGGTATGAATAACAAAATCAAGCGTCCTGGGGAACATTTGCTGTTGCCACCCATTTGCTGTTGTTGTTGTTGTTGTTGTTGTAGTCCTTGAATGTTGCATCCTTTTTTGATAGCATCTGACAAGTTGCTAACTTAATAACTAAGTGAAGGGGTGCTTTTGAACTAATTCCAACAAAAGCATACTCGTACAGTATCCTGCATCAAAAGGGTTATTAACATAGGCATTTTAGGATAGTGGCAAGACAAAGTGACTGCTATGATTTTCTAACAATTGACTTGTGGGTCTGTACTTCCTTTCCCTCTCCACATCTCAGTGTGGGCTAAGCCAAGCTCTCGAAACATACAGGTTGGGAATTGAGCTCTGAGTATTTCAGTCTCAGGAAATGATGTATGGCAGAAGAATCAAGGCCTCAAAACACCTTTTGCTGTTAACAGTTTGGCAATAGTTGAGTCAACTACTTAGTTTCTAGTAACAGCAAAACATTGTTTTGTTATCACAAAGGTCAATGGACAGCTTTTTATCTTTGAAGGATTGCTGAAGGAGTGCTCCTTTACACATGGGAAGGGGAGAAAGAGCAGCTGAGATGTGCAGCTAGGTCTCATTCATCCTCTAAGAAAGGCACCCTGTTAGTATAATAGTAAAACTATGGCAGCTGATCTTCCATGCAAGTCAATAGTTGCTAATGTGTCTCTGAAATTAGATAGGAAAGACTGGCAAGAGCATAAAAACTGGAATATAGTGCATTCCCATTTAGACACACACTGTAATAGTTGTATTTAAATATAGTTTAGAAGATACAATTCAGAAGTTTATATACAACACTAGTGTGTTAGCTTAGTCTTTCTCCAATATTATAGGATTCTAGGTGCAAGATGGTTTTAAAAATGCTAAGAACCTTAAACTGCTATCTTTCAACTGCAGTCTGTCATATTACAGCATAAAGAACTGTAGCACATGCTGTTTCACCTGTACTGTTGAACTGGCACCAATTCTGATCTACATTAAGAATGTCTGCCTTACAGTTCTACTGGCAGATGATTCCGTCATGCAATAAACCAGTGGCTCCCAATCTCCCACTTAAGTTCATGAGACTTTAAAAATGCAAACTAGAGAAAAGTAGTATTTTTATTTATTTACAAGTAACAACCAGAAAACTTATCTCCCTATATTTATTCAAGCTTGCAAACTGCAGGAGCTTTGACCTTGCAGAACAGTTCAAGACTGCGCGACAGAGTGAGCTCCCGTTGCTTGTCTCAGCTCCTGCCAACCTAGCAGTTCGAAAGTACCTAAATGCAAGTAGATAAACAGGGACCACTTCAGTGGGAAGGTAATGGCATTCCGTGTGCTATGGCGTAGAGTCATGCCGGCCACATGACCACGGAAGCTTGTCCTCGGACAAAATGCTGGCTCTACAGGCTTTGACACGGAGATGAGCACTGCCCCCTACAGTCGGTCACGACTAGACCATTCGGTCGTGGGGAAACCTTTACCTTTTTAAGAGAAGTAAAAGTTCAAAGGTGTAAACAAAGGCCATCTGCCTATAACTAACATTTTATTATAACTTTGGAGTTATTAGGGTTACTAGATACAAATAGGGACAGAGTGCCTATAACAATTGTATAGAAAAGGAAATTTTCTAAACCCTTCCATGTTGAGCTGCATCTGCCAAAATTCCCACTCCTATACTATACCATGGTTAAACGTATAGACAACTCTGTCCCTGTTCGTATCTGATAATCCTTGAATTAAGACAAAATGCTATTTCAGTACCAACTACAAACCTGCTTCTAATAATGTCTGGATGAGACAAAGGAACTGAAAGGGACTAAGAGCAATCCTAACCTGAGGTTTAGTTAGGCTGGCAGTTAGGCCAGCAAAGTTTGGCAGAACAAGGGCCACCATAAAATGTGTTTATGTGGAGTCAGGGAGTTTGGTGGAGGTCTGTGTCTCCCAAACTTTTCTGGCTTAACTCCAGGTTAGGATTGTGTACTTGTAAATGAAACTGTAATAATTTCATGGAATAGTTCAGTTTGAAATTTAGAACGTGTTGTCAGGAGTCAAAATTCTACTGTCAATGTAAAAATTCCTTCGGTGCTTAGTTTTTCTAATAACTGCACCACAGATGTATTGCAACTGAAAAGGAATTAGTTTCGCCAAAGTCTTGTCAGGTGACTTCAAAGAATGTGAAAAAAGGAAACGAAACACTACTGCTACAAATTAGAAAATGCCAGATTTCTAAATCATGTCTATATTATCTCCTTTATTCAGAAAGGATGAATGTACACCTAAATGTATGTGTAACAATGTACAAATGCCTTAGGACTATACCTATCCATGCACCATCTATTCTGATTTTCTTATAGTTCTACTTCAGAAAAGTTGTTGTTGTTGTTCAGTCGCTAAGTCGTGTCCGACTCTTCGCGACCCCATGGACCACAGCACGCCAGGCCTCCCTGTCCTCCACTAGCTTCCGGAGTTCACCCAATTTCATGTTCATCGCTTCGGTGACACTATCTAACCATCTCATCCTCTGCCGCCCCCTTCTCCTTTTGCCTTCAATCTTTCCCAGCATGAGGGTCTTTTCTAAAGAGTCCTCTCTTCTCATCAGGTGGCCAAAGTATTGGAGCTTCAGCTTCAGCATTTGTCCTTCCAGGGAGCAATCAGGCTTGACTTCCTGTAGGATGGACCGATTGGACCTCTTTGCAGTCCAGGGGACTCTCAAGAGTCTTCTCCAGCACCATAATTCGAAAGCATCTATTCTTCGGCGCTCTGCCTTTCTTATGGTCCAGCTCTCACAGCCATACATAGCTACTGGGAAAACCATAGCTTTGACTATGCGAACCTTTGTTGGCAGGGTGATGTCTCGGCTTTTGATTAAGTTGTCTAAGTTCGCCATAGCTTTCCTCCCAAGAAGTAAACGTCTTTTAATTTCATGGCTGCAGTCACCATCTGCGGTGATCTTGGAGCCCAGGAAGATAAAGTCTGTCACTGCTTCCATTTCTTCCCCTTCTATTTGCCAGGAAGTGATGGGAGTGGTGGCCATGATCTTAGTTTTTTTAATGTTGAGCTTCAAGCCAATTTTGGCACTTTCCTCTTTCACCCTCATCAGCAGGTTCTTTAAGTCTTCCTCACTTTCTGCCATTAGAGTGGTGTCGTCTGCATATCTGAGGTTGTTGATATTTCTCCCAGCGATCTTGATTCCAGCTTGTGAATCATCCAGCCCTGCCTTCCTCATGATGTACTCTGCATATAAGTTAAATAAGCAGGGTGACAGGATACAGCCTTGTCGTACTCCTTTCCCAATTTGAAACCAGTCGGTTGTTCCATGTCCAGTTCTAACTGTTGCTTCCTGGCCCACGTACAGGTTTCTCAGAAGACAGATAAGGTGGTCTGGTACTCCCATCTCTTCAAGAACTTGCCACAGTTTGTTGTGATCCACACAATCAAAGGCTTTAGCATAGTCAATGAAGCAGAGGTAGATGTTTTTCTGGAACTCTCTGGCTTTCTCCATGATCCATCGCATGTTGGCAATTTGATCTCTAGTTCCTCTGCCTCTTCGGAAATCAGAAAAGTAGTTGGGCCAAAAACAAAAATCCAGCTCTACAATGCTTAGATTAAAATCATATATACAATTAGGTCCTATTATTAAACATAGTGGGCTTTCCTTGTGAATAGATGTTGTGCTGCTTAGGGCTGAAAAAAGAAGCAGATGAGAGAGTTCAGGTTGTGGAGGGAAAGGGAACATATTTTGCACTAAAATGTGCAAAATAATAGCATCTAGCATAATTAATTTCCCCATCTGTTCAATGGGGGAATTAATGTAGTTAAAACATCAAATTTATATATTGGAGTACTATTTGTTTTAATAGTCACCTTGAAATTATGTTCAGCATGAAAATCTGTACATATGCACGTGTGAAAATGCACACAAATACAAAACTTACAATGTTTATCAGTAGAGAAAAAGCATTCACTCCAGGACAGGTACCTAGTGCAATTCAGCTAACATGACTGAACACCATCATGTCACACCTACAAATAAATACAACTGCAAGTTCATTCACCAGTAGCACCATCTAACCATTCTGTAAACTTGCATTAGATAGCTTTGCACTTCAAGATTTTAAAAACTTGTAAAAATATTTTACAAGAAACACAACATATAAAAAACAGGCTTAACATGGCACACATTCAAAAAAGGAGGAAGAGAAACAAGATAAAATTACAGGAAATACTCAAATAATTCATTCACTCTCCTTCATTATCCATTCCTCACTATTACTGTTCTTGTGTGCCTTCTGCAATGTTCTAGAAAAATCTGTTCATGTTACATGATGCATCTCTATTCCAGTCTCACCTCAAATTTAAGATGCTTTACTATCATGTTTTCTCTTGTCTTCATCAGTGCATTTTCCCTTAGGCCTTTGTTTATCTGCTTGTAATTGTACAAGTATGCTCCAGTATCCACCGATTCGGTATCCATAGTTTCACAGTTATCCACGGATACTGGGATGCCTATTAAACACAAAAAATTTTTAACCTGTTGCAGCCAAACCATTGATGTTCCCCTATTTTTAAAAAGGCGCCTCCAGTATCCATGGTTTCAGGTATCCAAGGAGGAATCTGGAACTGAACCCCAGCAGATATCAAGGCATGCCTGTACCACAAGACAATCAGTTATTAGGAAAATACGTATCTTCCTTAAATGGAAGGATTTACATCCCATTAAAAAGCATCTTTTTAGGATGTGACATATAGACAAACATAATCTGAAGACAAAAGATGGTTGTATGTTTGGAAAATGGAAAAGAATTGGAAATGCGGAAAGAATGGTGGATTGGTGAAAATGGTTATTCTACTGTAAGCAAGCCAAGTCCCCGTGACAACAAACCAGAACTTGTATTTTTTCCTTCTGGTGACTTGGGTGAAAATTGGGGACCACTGAACTGCAAGAGAAAATAGCACAAATGTTTTCCAAGGTAATTTTTAAAGATGCTTTATGTAGTCTGAGATCTTAATACCAACATTCTAAGTCTTGGGAGTTTGAGAACGACTGTAAGTGTTTGCGGGGACTGGGAATGGCAGCAATCTACAGCCCCTGCCCCTTAAGGGGACACAGGCAGTGCTCTTCAGGCTGGGGCATCTTGAAGCACCAGTTTGAAAACCACTGCTCTAAGCCCATTTCCTTTGAAAGTAAGGCAGCTTAACTTTCCAGTCCAGGAAGTGGCTAAGTGAGGTGCACTTGCCAGATAGGGTACTGCATTCCCATGCTCAGTTTTGTACAAGCTTTCAAAGCATGTGCAATACACGCTCTTATGTTTTTCAACCTGATCCTATGCATTACTTAGACTAAGTTCCATTATAGTCAATGGAATGGAATGGATTGTCATATAATACATATAGTCAACGGATTAGTCAATGGAACTTGGTATCCCAGGTATGTGTGGATAGAATTGCAGCCTGAGGCTCCAATCCTATGCAACTTTCCAGCACTGATGCAGTTGCAGTGCAGCCCTGAGGTAAGGGAACAAGTGTTTCCTTACTTTGATGAGGCCTCTGACTGCCTCCCCACTGCAAGATGCAGTGCAGGCCATGGTTACATCAGTCCAAGAAGGTTGGATAGGATTGGGCCTTTAATTAAAGTAGGGTTGGAAAGGACTTACATGGTCATCTAGTCCAACCATCTGTCTGTAGCAGGAAATCCCCCTAGAGCTGCCCCAGCAGATGCCTGTCAAGCCTCTGCTTGAAGGTGTTTAGTGAGGGAAAGTCCACCACCTCTCTCTACAATCTGTTCCACTGTCAAACTGTCCTTATCATCAAATTCTTACTGATGTCCAACTAGAATCTCCTCTCTTGCAGTTTGTACTCATTGGACCTAAGGTCAGAGGCAGGTGAGAACAAATTTGTCCCTTCATCCAAATTTGTCCCTTCATCCATGCCCTTCAGGTATTCGAAGAGTGCTGTCATATCTCCTCCAGGCTAAACATACTATGTTATCTGAACCTTTCCTCATAGGACTTGTTTTGCAGCCCTCTGATAATCTTTGTTGCTCTTCTCTTAACCTGCTCCACTTTGGCTGCATTGTTCTTGAACTGACCTGCCCAGAACTGAACACAGTACTCCAGGTGAGATCTCACCAATGAGGAGTAAGGTGGAACCACAGTTTCTCATGACTTGGAAGCTATGGTTCTATTACTGCAGGCTAAAATTGCTTAGTCTTTGCAGCTATATCACTTGTGATCCACTGCAACTCCAAGATCCTTCACACATGTTGTACTGCCAATCCAGGTTTCTCCCAGTCTATACCTGCCTATTTGGGGATTTTTGCCTTGCATTTTTCCCTATTGAACTTCATCTTATTCATTTCAGCCCAGTATTCCATTTTATCATTCTTCACCTAGCATCATCCCTTTATTGATACATGATTTATTATTAATCACATTATACAATATCAAAGTGTTATTGTTACTAATTTTACTTTATCATACAACATTTTTCCTTATGGCATTAGGCATTTAGGGTGATCTTAAAATAACTTTGGAATGAGTTAAGACTATTTTCCATTTAGATTAATGTAATAATTGTACTCACCCAGATTTTTGCTATAAGGGCCATTTTCAGGAACAAATTTGGTACTGAGAACAGCATATTTGCATTTATATCCCACCTGTCACCATATGATCCCAGTGACATTTGTACATTTACTTAGTAAATGATCTTTCAGAGTTGATAAAATCTACACCAAGAGTGTATAGAAGTTTCAACTGCAGTTATCACAGTTTTTAAGCAGGATTTTGTTCTGAAAAGTGGCTATGAGAAACTTATGTCTGTAACTAAATTTCTGTATTAACTGGCACGTCAACCTGTTTTTGAGTTTTTACAAATGCAGATCTCAGCTGAAATGCACCTTTAATATATTCTCTTGACAATTTATCACTTCCTACACTGTGTACAGCAGCTCCCTGACAAGTCACCTACAGATACTGATTCTTCCTAACTTTGGCACACAGACACAAAGCCTACTGGATCTTGTTCTGCCAGTATGAAAGTAATGACTGCCAAGTGAGAAAATGTCCTCAGGTTCACAGCCAAATGCAGATTGGCTGCATTTTCTTTTGCCACTTCTACTGTAAATCTTCCAAGCATTAAAACACAAAACAAAACAACGCTTGGGGAAAAACAAATGTCTCAGTTTTTCCACTGTTCATAATTGTAAATAGCCAATTGTTTACTTTTTAGCTGTTTCAGTCATTGTTTAAATCTGTCAATGTTGCTAAACCATTCAGTTGTATGTGAAAGCTTAATAGCAGACTACTTAAAAATAATTTATTGGCAACTCAAAGAACCTTTCAGGCTAATGGGCACTGTGAGGCACTAATATGCCTCCTGTGAATGATTTAGCTTTTAATCTACTTTTATACTGTATTTAAATTTGGAAAATCAAGTTCCCACAATCTCTACAGCAACCCAATATTCAGAGTTAAACAATCTTTCCATTCTGAAACATTACAAAGTGACTTTGCAATTCTACACATCTATCCATAAATTAGTTCCATGGGGCTTAAAAGTTCCCAAGTAGGTGTATATAGGATTTCAGCTTATTTAGCCAGTACCATCTTTCAGGAAAGACCTGGAGTTATTTGCCAAGTGCTAACCCTTGGAGAGATACAGCTGAACCATCACCTTTGAAGTCCCAAGTCCCTTGCTTGGTTGCACATACAGTAAAGTGCAACATCACCAATCTGCTTATTCATAGAGCAGCTTTTGATATGAATTATGCAAATCTATTTTTTGTTCTATAGTTTATAACCAAAGCATTCTAATACATTAGTCCTACTGTGGCTAAACTAAACGCTGATGTGGCTGAACTGTTTAAGAGCATGGTTAATCAATCAATCAATCAACAGGTACTTATATACCGCTTTTCAACACGAAGTTCACAAAGCGGTTTACAGGCAAATAGTAATAATAAAGTTAAATGGCTCCCTGTCCCAAAAGGGCTCACAATCTAAAAAAAAGAAAGACCGCCAGCAACAGGCACTAGAAAGACTGCGCAGGGGTGAAGAGGGACAGTTACTCTCCCCCTGCTAAATATAAGAGGAGCACCACTTGAAAAAGTGCCTCTTGTCCAGTTAGCAGGGGCCTAGGTTTTTTAATGGAATTGTATACCTCAGATGTGACATGGTAAATGTATACCGTATTTGAAATGTCACTCTAGATTCTCTATTTATAGAAGCAGATAGACAAAATCATGGATAGGTACCTCCTCTTAAGAGGTACTCTGTAGTTGGGCCAAATCTGGAAAAGTATTTGGAATATCAAGGAAGAAAGCATTTATAGAGCTGCAACAATATTCAAACATCTACCCATTACTTTGAAGCTCTTATCACTGACTGGGTGCAATTACAAAAGGAAATATTCCCCATGCCATACTTTAACAATAGCAAGCTTAGGAGTATTTACAGTTGTGATAACGTTCTCTAAAAACTGTAAATCCTAAAAATCAGTTGCAAAATTTAGTGCAATGGCAACTCCACACTTTCCAACTTTTTTAACCTTACCGGACAACTACTGCAAGTCACATTACGTTGGGATTCCCACACATTCATGGATAGTTCTAATGCAGGAAAATCCATGGTAGTTCAAGAAACAGATCAGTTAAACACTGCCATGTCAATAATCCAAAATAATCAGGTTATGCACTCATTAGCAAGAATTAAAATTCCTCCTTGAAGGGAAGTGTACAACTTTCCAACACTACTTAGAGCACAATCCTAACCAACTTTTCAACACTGGAGTAAGGGCAATGCATCTTTGGTAAGATACAAACCTTGAGGAGGTCTCCTGACTGCCCTCCAAGATGCTGCACATGCCTTAATGGCACAGCTCTGTCAGTGCTGGAAAGTTCGTTAGGACTGCACCCTTACTCTTACTGCAAGCACAAAAGGGGGCAACCCATGTTCAGTGGTTTTCAGTATGTGACCATGGTTTGAATTAGGGCTCCCAACTAATTAAAAAAATCTGACTGCATGTAGCTCAGTGAAACTGATTGTGTACCCTTACTGGATTAAAACTGCATATAATATGAATAACAGTAGTTCCAACAATACAAGTACATTTCCATCTTCAGATAATACAAATATGTGTCACAGCAGGCACCATTTTAGAAGAGGTATTCCCTCGTGGATGAAAGAAGAGGGGAATACCTCTTTTTAAGATGGCTGCCAGCCACTGTTCGATGCTTATTTAAAATACCTTTACTTTGAATAGGTCTAGTGACCGACTAATCGGCGGAAACATGTTAAGGTGAACCCAGAGGTTTTAAATCGATTTATTTAACCGTTTAAATGTTGCCACCCTCTTTTGAACATTTACCACAGTTACAGGGTACTTAGGGGAAGAACTACGCTCTGCAACTCCGGAATTATCTCAATACAACTGCCGCCCAAAAACGAAACCTCTGAACGATCCCCAAGCAACTGCATTAATCACCGAGAGGGGAGGAGAGAAGAGTCAAGCACGACGCAGTTCTCGGCGAAGAAACGGAAAAGTGCGGCGACTCCCGCTCTGGCGACGGAGCTCTTCCTCCTCCACCATCCGCCGCGCCTCACAGCTCCGGTTTTACCCCAGCTCCAGTCATCGCTTCAGCCAGGTCCGCCGCCCTCTTCCGCTGCCCCTGAAGCAACATCGGCGCGTCCATGCCAGAAAGACGCTTCCAGACTCGCCTCACCTTCCTAACTACGCCACTCGCTGTCGCTGCCGCTCAGATGTCGGGCGGAGTCAGCGGCCACAGTTCCCTTTTCAGACCTGGTTCAGCTATTGGCGGCTTCCGTTGTCTCTCTAAGGCTGCCCCCGTTTCTACTGGCACGGGAAAGCGACGCTGGCTACCAGCGTCCCGCCTCTCGTCTCACTCCCTCCTCCCTCCCTCCTCCTGCTCCTCCTCTCCCCCCCCCCAATCCCGGCTCTCTCAAGCGACTAGCGCTGAGAGGTAAATACAAGCAGGATCTCAAAATGGCGGAGCCGCCGAGTCCCGTACGAGGTGCGATGGTGACCCCGGCGCCGCTGCCGCCTCCGCAGCAGCAGAAGGAGCCCTTCGCTTCGAGCCTAGCGGCGGACGCCAGGGCCTCCCAGCGCGGGTTCCAGCCAGCCGCCAAACGCATGAAGGGAGCCGAAGAGCGGGGCCTCAAGGGCCCTAAGCGCGTTAACGGCGAGGGCGGTAGCAATAGGCAGCCGCCACCGCCACCCCCGCCGCACATACCGATGGCGCCAACCCCGGTAGGTCACGGGAGCCCCGCCGTGTGGAGCTTCACGGCGTTTTCTCCGGGAGCCTGCGGCGGCGGCACCACCAGCGGCGGCGCATTCGTTTTCCCGCCTCAGTTGCCCCACAAGTTGCTGCTGCCGCCGCCCTCTTCCCACTCCCACCACGGCCTGGCCGCGGGCGTCGACGGGGGAGGCGGCAGTGGCGGCGGCGGCAACAAGCCCAAGAGGCCCAAAGAGAAGCGGGACAAGGAGAAGAGGAAACTTGGGGCCCTGCCTGTGACTGTGACGGCTATGGAGGGAGGAGCAGCAGCAGCTGGCGGCGGCCTGAGCACGGCCGGTCGGGAGGAGAACGGCGACGTGAAGCTGCTGCTTCAGCAGCGCCAGCAGGAAGGTGAGCAGCTTGACCGGTCTGGGCGCAACGGCGAACCTAGATGGGGGCCGGTTGGGGGTGTCTCCAGGGCTGGGGAGGGGGGACGATTTGGGGACGTTGGAGATGGCAGGGCTGGGAAGGGGGGAAACGCATCGCGTTGCATCGCATTGCGCTGTTGGTTTGGGGCTCCCCCTAAAAGAGAGGGGAGCGGGCAGCGGGCGCGCTCTGGAGCGAGACTGCAACCGGAATGGCTGCCTGCCCGCACATGGAATAAACACGTTGGCTTGTGAGCAGCAGCGTGTCTCTGGTGGGCGGTTGTCACTCGCCCTCCTTCATCTCCGGGGCTGCCTTCTCACCACGTATTGCGGCACGGGGCTAGATCTGCGAATGCTTATACTCCGGAGACCCCAGTGATGTGGGGGCGGGTCGGGAATGATGATGTGTAAGTTTTGTGCAGAAGGCGGCAACAGCAGGGCAGCCTGGCTGTTCCTGTCAAAAAGTGGGTGTGGAAACGACTGTTGCCTAGGTGGAAGCCAGAGGCCTTAGATTTTCAGACCTGTTAGGAAAACAGGGTGCCTTGTAGGTAGGCTGCAAAGATCTAAAACGGAAACGGTTCTAGGAATGGGGAGACTGAGAAGACTTAAATCTGGATCTTTTGTGTAGGATACATGAGAGACTTACTTTAACAAGGTTAACTTTTATAGGGAAAATGCGAATGTGCTTCCTGAGATGGGCATTCCTGGCATGTATACCTATTTACAGCCATGTAGATATCTTGAACCCTTAAAATGCACTTGAAATACAAAGCATAACTTTGGCTTTGTAAACTGAAAATCACTGCCATTTATTTATTGTGTTTAAGGCTTCAAGCCAAACACAGTTGCTTAAAAATTATGAAAACTGTTTGTGGAAGTGGCTTAGGTACCTAATTAGGTAGCTCTCTAAAACTTGTTTCTAAAAGTGTAGGCCACTAGCCTGTCTAATATCAAGGGGTGGCAGTGCTGGACAGGATTCTATCTACCCAATTCTGTGCATGTTTACTTGAAAGCTAGCCCCAGATGAATACAGTGGCATATATGGACACTTACCAGCGAATAAACTCTGTTGAAAACAGAGGGGACATATTTCTGAATAAACATGTCCTGTATAAGATTGTGCTGTCTGCCCCCTACTTACTGAGAGGTTTGGTTTCAGGGGTTGGTTTGTAACTTGAAACCAGTGTAGGTTAGAACAAGGAATGTGTAAGCAGGAGAGGCAAAGCCTCAACTGTCATACTCAAAAGAAAATAGCTTCAGGCTCTCCTGTGATTGCGCACCCACTCCACCCAGTTTCTGAGGGGTTGCAAGATCACCCTGGGAGGTTGAGCTCTTGTCTGCCAGAGCTCTAGTCTTCTCCTGCATAGTAACCGACACATGCTTGTTACTATACAGGGAGAGATTAGACTTGGTAGCCCCCAGAATGCCTTGCAGCATCACACCACAGCAAGTGCCTCATCAACCATTAACTTCACAGCATGTCACTGGTCAGAACAGCTGGTTCTTGCTGGCCCAGCACTATTGTACCTACATGGAAACACCAGCAAAGGACATCCTGCACTGAAACGCCAACATGGCTGTTTGTAGCTTGGATATCCATAAGTTGGGGAGAGTGTGTACTAGACTCCTCTTAGTTGGTACTCGTACAGCTAGGAATTCTGCTGCCTTTACACCAGTACAGTGAATTTAGGCAGTCCTGCTTCCCAAGCATGACTGAACCATTCTCAGATAGGCAAGGTTGGGATCTATGCTTTAAGGCTTGGCCCATGGGGAGGATCTGGCATTCACCCAAATCCCTCTACCACCTCATGAGCAGCACTTATTGTTTCGTTGTTCCGTCTCTGCAGTCTTCATCTGATCTGCGCAAAGTCTGGGCAGTCACATCTGTGGTGCTGTCCTTATGCAAAACCTGCTAGGATGTTGGACCATAGATAGGAATGCTCAGAGCGTTCCTGTGCCCAGACTGGGTGAAGACCGTAGTGACAGAACAGCAGAGTAGTAAGTGCTGCTCAAGACAGGGAGGGATTTTTCCTTACACAGCTGCTTTAAGGGAATAGAAAGGTGTTGCTGCTTTAAGGGAAAGGTGAGCCACTTTGGGTCATGGTGGGTCCCCTGTGGTTTTTATTGTGGCTAGGTTGTGGTTTTTATTGTGGATAGGTGGTGTGCAGTGTTCTTAGCTGCTGTGTTTTGTTTTTTATTTTATGCTTATGATATAAGAATAAAGGTGTCCCTTGGTGAGTGGGGTGGAGAACAATGTACATCTCCTTTCTCACACACACAAAAGTGGCAGGATTATAAAGAACACTCTGTATGCACACATAGCTTCTCAAATTGCACTATACAAATTTTCATGTTCCATCGTGGAGATAAGACCCCCAAATACAGGAAAGGTCACTGCAGATGAGAAGAGATGAAATGCTAGTTCAGCATCAGAAGCAAAGCACCCATAAACTGTTTTAGTCGAACAGAGTGGCAGTGGAAGAGGATACTGCAAATAATACCAACTATCTTAGATGGTTGCATTCAGGAGGGTGGTAGGAGCCATCTTAGCTGGAGTATAAAATTAGGTAGTCTTTTCCAAGGCAGAATACAGCAAAAGCAGTATTCTCTTCCTCATGTTAGAAAATTTTAATGGCAGTTTTCCCAGGAATCTGTAGAGTTTAATTACAGTGGGCCCTCAGTTTAACAGATTCTGGAAATAACAAACATTATTGGCTTAATTAAAAGCTAATTATGTATGGTTTGCATTTGCACATGTGCACTGTCATAAATGCATGTGGATTTAATAGAGTTTTGACATGAAATCCCCCCTGAATTGGTTCACTAAATTGAGGGGTCACTGTAGTGCTGATGGACAATTCCAAACATAGTGTTACTTAAACTGCAATGCAGTCTACAATCCTAGAAAAGAGCCAAGTAGGAGTTCAATGGGATTTACCCTTGGGTAAATATGCATTGCACCCTAGGTGGGTTATGTTCATTGAAAGTTAATAGTGGTGAAATGTCTGTTTTGTCCCATGTCTTTAAATCTCCTTTCCCATGTTTGTGTAAGCCCTTAAATTTGACACTGAAGGAAATAATTGTACATTGAGATGCTACTGCCTAAGCCTTATTGTAAATAGTTTTTGATCTTTTTATGAGGAACTCTGAACTGTGTTACTATTCAGTGACAAGATAAAAACTATATAGATTGGAATAAGTGCTTGAGGATCAAACTAGATTTGATGGGACAGATAGTTGACTCTTCCCTTTGCAGTTACATTTTTTATCTGAATGGAACACTTAGGTGATGTGAGTGAAACCAGCTGTCTTCCTCCATCTTGCATTATCTTGGTCAATTCCTTGAGGCACTTTTTTGTCCAGATCAGTCCTGTTTCTAGCTGGGCTGGGGAGAAAATACATTGAAGTATTGGTGGTTTAGCAAAGAGTGAAGATTTAATTCCCCTTCCCTGTGCGCTCTTTTTTGGAGGATGGGAAAAAGACACAATTGTTCTCTTTTTATATGTAAATCGGACAGTCATGCCTTATCCTGAAACTTCTGTTATAAAACCATTGTAAATATATTCTTTTCAACTGCTACTTGACATCACATTTATTTTCAACACATGGCTTCCAAATTCAGTAACCTTGATGCATTTAATCCATCCAGAATGTATCTATTTTTCTACTTTAAAGACTGTACATATCAAATCATATATGGTCGTATAAAAGATAGCTTTTCAAAGATTTTGGTGTAGTCTTGCTTTTGTTAACATTTCCATAGTATTATCTTCGAAACAAAATTTTTCAAAAGAAGGAAAAATTTATTTTCTTCTGGTAACTAGACTAATCATTTTTTTCAGTCCAATGTGCTATACGCCTGGTGAAGCTGAGTTAGTAATTACCTTCACGTGAAACCAAGGGAGTTCTTGTAAATTTGAAAGCAGACGTTTCCCCACATCCTTTCAGCCAGTCAGTGTGCAACAGATGACTAAAAGTAATTACAGTAGGTATGAGCTTTCAGTCTAGTAAAAAATGATTCGCAAGGCTGATAATGTGAAAATTCTATTTTCCATTGATCATATCTCTCATATTTTATGATCTCATCAGCATCCCAATTTTTTTTGGTATAGTTAGACACAAGTATGAACTAATTATGAGATTTTTTCAAAATTTTAAAAATGTCAGTTTTTGAGAGAATTGATTTTAACATTTTAGATTGAATTTTTTAAAATTAATAAAATGGTTAAATCCATTGTTTTATATATCATATGAAAGCTCACGAAAAGAGCTTTTAAACTCCCACTCTATATCTCAACCAGTGTACATCTAGTTAAAGTGCCACTAGCATACCTTTTTTTTTTGCTAATTTTGAAAGTGTAGGAATATTTTTCCTCTGTGAGTTTTAAAAATGCATTTCTTCAATAACTATATAGGAACTTTAAGTGTGACAAGTTTCATTGAAATCTAAGAACATGAGGTAGAAAGATATTAAGTGTGATGATTTGACACTGATAACCTGGCTGAGGAATGTTGCTACCAGAGAGTAGCTAAGCATGGATAGCTACACTGTCTCTCCTCTCTTAGTTTTGTTGATACCTTGAAGTACAGATTGATTTGATCATGCTACAGATGTATCACAAGAGAGGAATGTTATCATAGTTATTTGGAAAACTTACTCTTATTTAGAAGTGCCATTTTCATGTTGCTTGTATCAGAGTATCAGAGTGTAATTTAAGATGTCATTGTTGTCCATATTCGAATTATCAGAATAATTCCATATTCTGGGATAATTAGTGGGAGGACTACTTCCTGACCTCTAATTAAATTAGCTTCTTGGTTGATGTATATTTTAACCTGAAATATTCAGCAGCCTTTGCAGTACCCCCATAGAGCCTCTGGTCATTGTTATCCATATTCGAGTTATCAGAATAATTCCATACAGTGCCATTTTAAAAGTGGGTCCCTGTGCTAAAAAGTTCGGGAACCACTGACAAAACTAAAAAATCTGCTGAGTCAGAGCTGATCACTTAGCTGCCAGAGTTTGTAGCTTGGTACTTACCATAATCCCAAATTAGTAACACCTGAAGAATGTCGACCTTTGCAGCCACCTTTGAATTACTCCTTGCATTTTTCAGGCTGCAGCTCTGCTCCTGATGCATGGTTTGACAGTTTTATTCTTCTCTGTGGACAGACCCCTGGCTTTCTCTGGCTAACTTCAAATAAGTTCACACTTTAGTTAAACTCGATGTTGCAGAAAAGATTCATACATTTCAAAGCATTCAAAAATCCCAGAACAGCAACATTCAGTTTAAAAGCAGCATTCCCTATGATGCGAATATGTAAAGGGGAAGAGGAATAGCCCATCTTTGCCACAGTACTTCTTCCTGTTCTTGAAAATAATTATGCGCACACATACATACTCGCATTTCATTCTATGTCCAAATAGTAAGATTGAACAAAGATGCCTTTTCATATAATAAAAGTGCAGTTCTGCAGTAGACTGATCAAGAACAATGAAATGTTATTTATGACATTTTTCTTTTTTGATATGCTAGTTCTTGGAAAGAACTTGGAGGAAGATAGACAAAAGACAAAAGAATACTTTGCAATGCAGGTTTCTTCTTATGACAGATCAGTGGATAAGTTGTGTAACCAGGATATATAAAATATATTTAGCCTTAGTTTTGGGCGATTTCTTGCATCAGTTGTTGTTGTTGTTGTTCAGTCGCTAAGTCGTGTCCGACTCTTCGCGACCCCATGGACCACAGCACGCCAGGCCTCCCTGTCCTCCACTAGCTTCCTGAGTTCGCCCAATTTCATATTCATTGCTTCGGTGACACTATCTAACCATCTCATCCTCTGTCGCCCCCTTCTCCTTTTGCCTTCAATCTTTCCCAGCATGAGGGTCTTTTCTAAAGAGTCCTCTCTTCTCATCAGGTGGCCAAAGTATTGGAGCTTCAGCTTCAGCATTTGTCCTTCCAGGGAGCAATCAGGCTTGACTTCCTGGAGAATTGACCGATTGGATCTCTTTGCAGTCCAGGGGACTCTCAAGAGTCTTCTCCAACACCATAATTCAAAAGCATCGATTCTTCGACGCTCTGCCTTTCTTATGGTCCAGCTCTCACAGCCATACATGGCTACTGGGAAAACCATCGCTTTGACTATGCGAACCTTTGTTGGCAGGGTGATGTCTCGGCTTTTGATTAAGCTATCTAGGTTCACCATAGCTTTCTTCCCAAGAAGTAAACGTCTTTTAATTTCATGGCTGCAGTCACCATCTGCGGTGATCTTGGAGCCCAGGAAAATAAAGTCTGTCACTGCTTCCATTTCTTCCCCTTCTATTTGCCAGGAAGTGATGGGAGTGGTTGCCATGATCTTAGTCTTTTTAATGTTGAGCTTCAAACCAATTTTGGCACTTTCCTCTTTCACCCTCATCAAAAGGTTCTTTAGGTCTTCCTCACTTTCTGCCAGTAGAGTGGTATCGTCTGCATATCTGAGGTTGTTGATGTTTCTCCCAGCAATCTTGATTCCAGCTTGTGAGTCTTCCAGCCCTGCCTTCCTCATGATGTACTCTGCGTATAAGTTAAATAAGCAGGGTGACAATATACAGCCTTGTCGTACTCCTTTCCCAATTTTAAACCAGTCGGTTGTTCCATGTCCAGTTCTAACTGTTGCTTCCTGACCCGCATAAAGGTTTCTCAGAAGGCAGATCAGGTGGTCTGGAACTCCCATCTCTTCAAGAACTTGCCACAGTTTGTTGTGATCCACACAATCAAAGGCTTTAGCATAATCAATGAAGCAGAGGTAGATGTTTTTCTGGAACTCTCTTGCTTTCTCCATGATCCAGCGAAGGTTGGCAATTTGATCTCTAGTTCCTCTGCCTCTTCGGAAACCAGCTTGTACATCTGGTAGTTCTCGATTCACATACTGCTGAAGCCGAGCTTGTAGGATTTTGAGCATGACCTTGCTAGCATGTGAAATGAGTGCAATGGTGCGGTAATTTGAGCAATCTTTGGCATTGCCCTTCTTTGGGATTGGAATGTAAACTGATCTTTTCCAGTCTTGTGGCCACTGTTGGGTTTTCCAAATTTGCTGGCATATGGAGAGCAGCACTTGGACAGCATCATCTTTTAAGATTTTGAGTAATTCCGCTGGAATGCTGTCACCTCCACTAGCTTTGTTGTTAGTGAGGCTTTCTAAAGCCCACTTGACTTCACTCTCCAGGATGTCAGGTTCGAGCTCAGTGACTGTACCACTGTGGTTATCAGGAACATTGAGATCGGCCTTATAGAGTTCCTCTGTGTATTCTTGCCACCTCTTCTGAATCTCATCTGCTTCTGTTAGGTCCTTGCCATTTTTGTCCTTTATTGTGCCTACCTTAGCATGAAATTGTCCTTTGACATCTCCAATTTTCTTGAAAAGTTCTCTAGTCCTCCCCATTCTGTTGTTTTCCTCTATTTCTTTGCATTGCTCATTTAGAAAGGCCTTCCTATCTCTCCTTGCTGTTCTCTGGAAATCTGCATTCAGTTGGGTATATCTTTTCCTTTCTCCCTTGCTTTTGGCTTCTCTCCTTTCCTCAGCTATTTGTAAAGCCTCGTCAGACAGCCACTTTGCCTTCTTGCATTTCTTCCTCTTTGGGATGGTTTTAGTTGCTGCCTCCTGTACAATGTTACAGACCTCCGTCCAAAGTTCTTCAGGCACTCTGTCTACCAAATCTAAGCCCCTAAATCTATTTGTCACCTCCACTGTATATTCGTAGGGGATCTGATTTAGGTCATACATGGAGAGCCTAGCGGTTTTCCCTACTTTTTTCAGTTTAAGCCTGAATTTGGCAAGAAGAAGCTGATGATCTGAGCCACAGTCAGCTCCAGGTCTTGTTTTGACTGCCTGTATGGAACTTTTCCATCTTTGGCTGCAAAGAATGTAATCAATCTGATTTCGATGTAGACCATCTGGTGAAGTCCATGTGTACAGTCGCCGTTTGTGTTGCTGGAAAAGGGTGTTTGCTATGACTAATGTGTTCTCCTGACAGAACTCTATCAGTCTTTGCCCTGCTTCATTTTGTACTCCAAGACCAAACTTGCCTGTTATTCCTCTTACCTCTTGACTGCCTACTTTAGCATTCCAATCCCCTATGATGAGAAGGACATCTTTTTTTGGGTGTTAATTCTAGAAGCTGTTCTAGGTCTTCATAGAAGCGGTCAACTTCTTCCTCATCAGCACCAGTGGTTGGGGCGTAGACTTGGATTACTGTGATGTTGAAAGGTTTGCCTTGGATCCGAATGGAAATCATTCTATCATTTTTGAGGTTATACCCCAGTACTGCTGTTCTCACTCTCTTGTTCACGATGAAGGCTACTCCATTTCTTCTAAGGGATTCCTGCCCACAGTAGCAAATATAATGGTCATCTGAATTAAATTCTCCCATTCCTGTCCACTTTAGTTCACTAACTCCCAGGATGTCGATGTTCAGCCTTGACATCTCACGTTTGACCACATCTAGCTTGCCTTGATTCATAGATCTGACGTTCCAGGTTCCTATGTAGTATTGTTCTTTGCAGCATCGCACTTTCCTTTCACTTCCAGACACATCCACAGCTGAGCTTCCTTTCAGTTTTGGCCCAGCTACTTCACTCTTTCTGGAGCTACTAGTACTTGTGTTCTGCTCTTCCCCAGTAGCATAATGGACACCTTCCGACCTGAGGGTCTCATCTTCCAGTGTCATATCGTTTAGCCTTTTTGTTCTGTAATCCATGGGGTTTTCTTGGCAAGAGTACTGGAGTGGGTTGCCACTTCCTTCTCCAGTGGACCACGTTTAGTCAGAACTCTCTGCTGTGACCTGTCCATCTTGGGTAGCCCTACATGGCATAGCTCACAGCTTCATTGAGCTACTCAAGCCCCTTCGCCACGACAAGGCAGTGATCCATGAAAGGGCTTGCATCAGTATCTTACCATAAAGTGCTTACTATTAATATTGATCAGTATAGCATTTAGTGAGCATGCAAATAACTTTACATATACTATCTTGATGGAATCCTTACAACAACCCTGCAAAGTAAGTACTATTATCCCTATTTCGCAGCTGAAGTAGAAAGGGAGTTATTTATTGAAATTTCAGGGCTACCTAGTGAGTTCATGGCAGAGGTGAAATTCGAACGAAGGAAGTCCTGATTTGCAGGTCAGTCTGTTAGCCACTATGTTACACTAACTAATTAAAATAGATGCAAATTTCAGTTCAGATAAGTGAGGCATGGTCTTCTAATTCTTGCAAGGTCCCATCCTTGAAGATGTTGGAAAAGTGGAGCCATCTGTGAAGTATGTTGTGCCATCAACACAGGAGAGAATAACAAAGCTATAACAGAGCAGGGATGAGCAGTTGGTGAAAATGGGACAAAGTCTGCCCATGGGGATGGAAGGGGTAAGTGGATTTTAAAATCAACTTCATAGGTGATCCTATGACGGCAGCAGTCTGTCATTTCTCTGTTTTAAAGTGATACTGAAAATTGGAAACAATACATAACACACTGAGGAACACTTGTGAGTTGGACTAGATGACTTTTATTTCCAAATCTTAGTACACTGGGGTATGCATAAGCAGTGAATTACTTTCCCCTAAACTCTGTATCTAGCTCAGGCCCTGAGATACTATGGTCATGGCTTTCGTATTTTTAAACAAACCAAAATGTGTTGAAATAAACAATAAGGATAGCATACTAAGGGCTCTGAGACCCAGGGTGGGTGTTAGAATATGGCGTGCATTGCAGCCACTAATGCCAACCCCATCCTGTGCACTATCTGTCTCCCATTCCAATCTCCCCTCCACCGCCTTCTCCCACCCATTTTGCCAGCCTGCCTTTGCTGGCACAAACTTACCCTGTCCAAGGCTGGAGCCAGCGCAGGTTTCTGTGCCAGCCCAGCCAATTTTTCAGTTAGTGCAAGTGTGACTTATAGCTAGGGGTGGGGGTTGTTTTGTGTTAAAAACGCTTAAAAACACAAAGCCCTGCCTTTTGGGCATTAAAATATGTAAATAAGAACACAAAACACCACATTTTTTGTGTTCCAATATATTTTCCAGAAATTAAACAGATTATTTTCCCAATTATAATTAATGGAGGCATCTGCTAGGACTACATCACCTATATCATCTAACTAGTACACTTTTAAGGCATTTAAAATTAATAAGAATGAGAATATAGAATAAGAACACAAAAAACTGTCTCTTGGGGGTGAAAATATCTGAATAAAAACACACAACAATGGATTGTGCGATTTTTAATCCAGAGATTTTGGAAAAAATATCTCCAAAAAATACACTCCTATTTATAACATGTTTATAGCACTTGGGGACCAGCACAGGATTGTGCTCTTAGTTTAGCACAGAGCTTTTCAAACTGGGGCATTGCAATACCCCAACCAGAGAACCTCTGGCCCTGTGCCCTTAAGGGGCGGGTAGGAGAGCAGTCAGCAGCGTGATCCCCAGGATTGTGCTGCTGCATGGGGCAGCATCAGGGGCCCCATCTACTTACTAATTAAAGTGTTGTCGTCCTGGGATGTTTTCCCTGCACCCCTAGGACAACAGCGCTTTGATTGGTACGTAGATAAAAGCCCCTGTTGCCCCAATCAGCAGCGTGGTCCTGGGGATTTGGCTGCTGACTGCTCTCCTCCCCCGCAAGCATTTACAGTGCTTTTCAAACTCTGAGGGAACTTGAAAACCACTGGTTTAGTATCTCAACACTCCAAGTTCAGGTTCAAAAATGGAGGGAGAGAGAGATTTAAGTGTTACTTAAAACACTTAAAATAGTACAGGACTTTTTTGTCTTGACATACTGTTTCCTTGAGGTAACATTTCTTATTTTGCTATTTCTATATTTCTAAAACAAGCCTGAATGTGAACTGGTTGCCATGACAATTAAAATATATTAGTTTGCAGTAGAGCCTATATACAAACCTAGCAACATAATCCAACATTCTTTATGTTCTACTGACTTGAATTTCCTTAGGTAAACAGAGTTAACGGCAATGATATGACATACAAAGATGTTAAGTATTGCCGTTTACTTAAAAACTAAATCTGGGTGGTCCTGTAAATGGATGTGTGACTCTGGTCAGTGACTAGTTGTAATATGGGGGAACAGTGGGTTAGTCAAATTACTGTTAATTCACAAACCAGGATATAGAACCATAATTTTCTTCTGAATAGAGCCTGTGTATTTGGTATGTGACCATTTAGTCCAAGGGGTTAGACATATAGGTTGCACATTGTGTGAATCTTCCAGAGTCCTCCATGCCCCCATGCTGGTTGAGAGAATCTTTGAGAAGCAAGTGTGATTTGGCTAGGAATGGGAGAAGGAAGAAGAATCTTGGAAAGATCTTTTTCCTTTTCCCACTCCAGGAAGGTTGGTCATCTGGAACAAGCCCTGCTGGCTGGGAGATAACCAGGCAGGTTATCTAAGCTAGGGACAGCCTGGGGTCATAGGAGAGGGGGAATACACATTATCAGGTGGAAAGGAGAGCCCAATCATGGGGAGGCTGCATATGCACATGGATTTCCCCCCATGGATTGCCCCTAAGACAGGTGTAACTTGGCTGCAGTCCTGGAGTGATTCTCACTTTGAAGTATGCTTAGTGTAAGTATGCTTAGTGTATGTGGAAAGGCGCGCTAGCATCTTGTTCGAATTATGGTGCTGGTGTAGCATAGTGGCTAAGAGGCTGAGCAATGAATCAAGACTTTCTTGTATTGGTGTAAATCTCACCTCTGCCTTGAACTCTCTTGATGGCCTGGGACGAGCTGCTTCGTCTGTTATGCTAATCTGCTGTTTTTATTTTTTTACTTGTTCTAATGTTTTCAAAAGTTTAATATGTTCTAATGTTTTTATGCTTTGTGTGCACTGCTTTAGATTTTTAGAAAAGCAATATAAAAATCCTATAAATCAGTGCTTCCCAATCTCTTACAAGAGAGTTGGGAGGCCTGTGTGTGTGTGGAAGGAGGGAAAACAGCAATGTGATCACCAGGATAGCTATGCTGCAGGGGATGGGAGGGTTTTTTTTTTCTACTCACCAGCCTCCAGCTCCAGACTTCTGGGGAGCTGATGAAAACTCAAAGAAAAATCCAAAGTTCCTATTTTTTCTTTTTTAAACATGTTTGGAGGCACAGGGAGCCCTGCGGAGAGCTTCCCAGACCCCCCCAGGATTCTGGTACTGGTGGCTGGTAGTAGAAAAATCTCCTCCTAGCCCCAGCAGCAGCAGCATGATAATGAGGATTGTATTGCTGCCTTCCCCTTCCATGCCCCTTAAAATGGCAATGGCCAGTGCTTCCCAGGCTGGTGAGTCATGACCCACCAGTTTGGGAACCACTGCTATAAATAAATAAAATGATAGTGTCTGATGGCAGAATTGTCTTTGTACTGGGCTGGACATACTAAAACAGGATAGTGATTTCCAATCATGAAGAATGAACACTGTTTGCCAACAGTGGCAAGTGTGGTTTCCTTATGGGCAAGTACTGTGCAAGCATGGTATCTGCATTGCCAAGTAGCATACAGGTTGTGCCTGCTTATCCACATATTTGTTACCACGGTTTTGATTAACCAGGGGTTCCTGCAGGGTGGGTCAACCTGCTGTGGCTTGCTAAAAACTGTGAGAAGCCGCTTTCCTCTCAATCAGCAAAAAAGTTTTCCTTTCCCTGTGCATCATTTCCCCCCCCCCATGTGTATCCTATCAGAAGCTCAAACTTCCCTCCCATCCCAGGGTAGATCTTGGGTTTTGTTTTGTTTTCCTCCTGGCTTGCTTTTCATTTCCTCCACCCCCACCTGCTTTCTATCCTGAGTTTTTTTTTTTTCTGAGGTAGGCCTGAGAGCATCTTTGCCTTCCTTGCTTTCCCCTTCTGTCTCTTTCCCCCTGACCTCAGGTGCTTGTGAGGACTCAAGAAATTACAGAGAGAAATAATAATGCCTGTGCTTCCTGCTCCGATCAAATATGTTGCTTTTTGGAGAATGAACTAAATAGAGAATGAACTTTTGTTCCCCTCCAAGCCAGAAGCTCTGTGTCTCCCAGGAGAAGGGGAAAATAAAACAAGAGCATGAGTATTTTGCCTTTTGGGGTAGAGTGAAAGTATGGAAAGGTCCTTGTATGGTGACCTGTGATTCCTCTTGGGCTTTACTGCAATGTTGCAGTAATTCCAGTGTCCCCCTGAGATAACAATGCTTATCTTGTATAGTTTTGGCCTTTCAACTCAGTGTGCTGCTTGCATAATGTGTTACTGACTCCTGATGTGTGTACCCTCTGGAAGCTGATGCAAAGCAGCTGCAGATTTTGGCATTCTACATCATTCTGTTTGTATAAATAGCCAGATCACTAAATGGCAGTTTAGATTTTAGTAGTTTCTCGGCTTAGCTGTTTTAATTTAGAAAAAAGTGAAGTAAAACATCTTTAGTTTTTCAGATGTGTGTCAGAATAATGGAAAGTAATTGTTTTGGAAATAGCATAATTGACTCAATTACTGAAGCAGCCAAGATTAATCAGATTTGTTCCTGGAAAAATGTGAATATATGGGTAATGCTTGAGCTCAAATGGCTTTCTTGAAAATCATGGCAAGTGAGACCAAGCTTCATTTGAATTAGTTAGTAAACAGAGTGAACCAGTGAGTGAAAATGGCTCTACAGCAGGGGTCAGGGAACTTTTTTACCTTTTACCCCAAAATATATTTAGATATGCCGATGTTACCCCCTTGATTTGATTTTTAATACAGGTACTTACTAAAACTACCAGTGAAAGATAGGTGTCCTCTCTCTGTCCTATCTCTCAATGGCGCAGCAACTACTTGACTCTACTGAAGAAGTGGGCGGACTTGGAGGCGGGGCCCGGGGCATCACGCAGGGAAGCGTGTTATACACAAGGGCCTGACACACTGCACTGCGTCAGGTCCTTGTACACTACAGTACTGTAACACACACAGCCGGGCATGCGTATAGAACAGTGATGGCGAACCTTTTGGGCTTGGTGTGTCAGAAATTTGGAAAATTCATAACTCTGCTCGTGTGTCAACCCCCCCCCGCACACACACACATGCTGCAGGGCTTGTCGCCCGAGTTTAAAGAGAGAGACGGAGGCGCAGACAGCGGGCGCGCCGAGGAACAAGTCTTTGCAGGGAATCGCTTGAATTCATATGCATGCCCAGCTGCCGTCCATTACCCCCAGGAATTTCATTTTTACCCCATTTGGGGTAATTTACCCCTGTTCCCTGACCACTGCTCTACAGGTTACATCTCTGACTGAGCAAATGACTGTCTCTTCTGAATGAGTAGCTTGGCACGCCAAATAATTGTGTGTGATTCTACCTTTAAATGTGTAAAGGGCAGGTTATAAATTATTAAATAAACCTAAGGGCCAAATCCTATCCAGTTTTCCAGCTCTGATATAACCATACCAATGGGGTGTATGTTGGTGCGCGTCGCTCCAGGCGTTCCAGCAGGGCATGGTGGACGTTTTGTTTCGCACCCCTTCTGGCCCCCCACACCGAGGGGGGGCCAAACCTAGACTCCAACGGCGTCGCGAGTGTCGCCGCTCATTCCAGCGACCCCAGAAACTGCAGATACGACGCCAATTTCGGCCACTGTTGACCATTTTCATGCGGGGGCCCCCATGTACCCCCACCCCCAGGGGCGCTGGGGGGGGGGTTAACCCCTGCAGTGTTTGTTGCCAGGCCGCAAGGCATGTGCGTGCCGAGTTTGGTGCGCATTGTTCCAGGCGTTCCAGCAGGGCATGGCGGACATTTTGTTTCGCACCCCTTCTCGACCCCCACACTGAGGGTGGGCCAAACCCAGACTCCAACGGCGTCGGGAGTGTCGCCGCTCATCCCGGCGACCCTGGAAATGACAGATTCGATGCAGATTTCGGCCATTTTCATGCGGGGGGGCCCTGCGCACCCCCACCCCCGGGGGCACTAGGGGGGCCTGACCCCCTCAGTGTTTGTCGCCAGGCCGCAAGGCATGTGCGTGCTGAGTTTGGTGCACGTTACACCAGGCGTTGCAGAGCCTATGCGGAACATACGTGTACGCATGCACGCATGTTCTTCTTTATATACCGTAGAAAGCTATAGATACTGGAAAAGAACATACTGTTTAAATAAATTATGGTGAAGCCATTTCACTTTCCAAATAAAGCATTCTGGGTCCTTGGTCTCATGCTTAACAAACTTGATTATGAGTTCCATCCAAGTAATAAAACCATTCAAATATTCTTTGAAAATTATTATGGTCTAAGAACTAAATCATTACATGATCTTCTTCTGATGCTGTTAAAATGCACCAAGCTGTTGTAGACCAACCTCCAATCCCCTGGGGATCAATTTGCAAATCAGTAGGTTGCCCTCTCATGAAACTTTCAAAATGGTCTTTTGTGCCTACTGATTCCTATTTCCTATTTTTGAAAGTTGTTTTTAAGAATATGAGCAAAGAAATGGGTTATGTTCTTTTGGAAGAAGAGAATCTTCTTCTTCCTGTGTGTCTGTTGTCTTGTAAGATCCAGTGGCCTTGAGTGTATGTACCATAGATACCCAGCTATAAGATGAGAAAATTTTGCAAATAAGAACTGCCTTATTTGAAAATTTTGCAAATAAGAATCTTACCTCGGGGTCAATCAGAGCAGTGTCAGCTGCTTGTTGATTGTCTGCAAAGTGTCTGCGGACCATCTTTATGGTTACAGAGAGTTTTCAAGCTTTACTTATACTCTGAACTGTCCTTTTTCTCTGTTTCATTATTTATATTGGTCTGGAGCATGCTGTTAACTCACAGCGTTTACTGAAGTTGCTATGCTGTCATGTGTTTTTAAACCTGTGGGTTTTTTCCCCTGTCGTATGAATCTGGGTTTTTTTCCACATCAATTTAATGCTGCCTGTCTTGTGTCATTATTTGGGGGGGAGTTTTATGTTCCTTTTCACAAGCATCATTTCCTTCACTCTCCCCTCACTGCAGTGATTGTTTTCTGACCTTCTCAGCTTGGGAAAAAAAGGGAGGGTAAAATCTGATCCCTAAATTTCCTCCCCCTGACTTATCTGAGGGTCAAAGAAAATCCATGCATTTTGACTCAGAACATGTCCTTGACTGATCTATGGGATCAATTTATCTAAGTATGCTTTATCTAAGTATAATTTATCTAAGTATACAGTATGCTTAGAATCGCAGTGCTAAATTGCAGGAACAGAGTTTGGCTCTGAATGGGTGGTCCTGTATGTCTTTCAGAGCGCAATCCAAACCCTGGGCTGGAATAGGCAGGCTGATACGCGTGCCACACATGTTCTGCCTTGTTATCCAGGAAAAGAGGAAAATATTCCCCTTTCCAAGGGTAGTGCACAGGGACCCAGATGGGAGCACAACTCCAAGCAGCCGAATTGGGGCCGCCTGGGCCCAAGGTTAGATCTGGCCCAAAGGCTGGATCCTGTCTCCACCCCCCCCCCAATGGGCCAGGCGGTTTATGGGTTCCTCTCATTCCTTGCTTCCATTGCACCTCTTTCTGCCCATCTCCCTGCCCTGTTCTGCCTTCTGATGTACTCCTGGAGTCCCTGTGCCGGTCTCGCAAGGCTAGCCTTTAGCCTGCAGGCTCAGGAGCCAGGGCATCTATGCAATGGCTGATCTCCATGCAAAGTGGCACCAATGCACTTTAATTGTGCTCTCAGTCCTCTTTTCTTGGTTTCAGATCTTGTGTCTTAGTTCTTCTAATCTGTCTTCCATCTGCCCCTCTCTTTAAACACCCTCCTTTAAAATGCTGGTCAAATTGTCCTTGTAACTCAAACTTCTTCCCTGATTGTGTGTATTTTTATACAACTGGGGGCCCACATAATCTGAGCTCCAACATCTGTGGATTTCAGCATCTGTGGATCTGTGGATGCTGAACTGCCCCCAAGGAATGGATAACGTAGGCCTACTGCCTACTGATCTACTCTACTCAGAGGTAGATCTACTCTATTGGTAAAAAGGAAGCCCAATCCTGAGCTTTACCAGTGCCCAGAGGAACACCAGTGCCAGAATGCTTGCTACTCTGGGGCCAGACAGGCAGTTGGAGGTCTCCTCAGGGGTGAGGGAACAGCTATTACCCCTTGTAGAGCACGGTTCCACTTGGAGCTGTACCCATGTTGATTTCTGCAGCTCAGAAGGGGGTTAGGATTCGGCAACAGTATCTGCTGCTGTGCCCCTCCCAGGCTCAGTCCACCCTGCATTCTTTTGTTACCAACAGGCCGTGATACTCGTCGTCTGGTGCTCCACTGACAAGTCTTCTGAGCAGTAGGGCCTCAGTGCTGGCACTGCATATCTAGTGCTGGCGGTTAAATGCCTTATGTTACTTTTGCAACACTCGATGCTGGCATGCCACCGGTACTGGGGAGTTTAGAATTAGTCGTTAGAAATAATATATTCTTGCTGATGTATATTTTCAGTCAGGTACAGAAAAATAATTGTGTACAAAATCCAGTTCTCTTGTGTTTTAAGAATCCTTTTTTCTGAGAGTATATAGAACATTTTCATTAGTAATAAATTATGTGTGTCTTTATATATATAATATTTTTATATATAAAATTATTTAAACAGCACTTCAGTCATTTTTCTCCAAAAGCTTTCTTTTCCCGGTTGAATAGCAAAATGTTTCCTTTTTAGATCAAATTGTAAGAGACAAGATCACAGAAAGGGACAAGGAAAAGCAGAAAGAAAAGAAAAAATATCGGTTAATGTCTGGCATCAAGAAAGAAAATGGAGAGATGAAATTATTTCAGAAAAGTAAGTTTACACAAATATGGAAAGTTCATGAATCAGTGATGCTCTGTTTAAGAATCAAAGTAAATCACAAAGTTCTCATACCATAAAGTGTGAATTTATAGTACTATTCTGTTGTACATAGGAACCCCCTCCCCAGTCGTTTCATGTCCACATACACATCATTGCTATATAGCACACAAGTATTTAGCAGTTACAAGATTAGGTTGTGGAATTTAAGAGTTTTTCATTTTCAGGCAAAAGAAATGCATTAAGTGTACAGGTCAGTCTTCAGTATCCACGGTGGTTCCATTCCTGGAACCCCAATGGATGCCTCACACTGGTTATTCAGATCTACAATCTGACCTACAGAGACTAGGATCTTCCTGGGAAGGGAGTTCTGTTCCTATTAGGCTACCACTGAGATGACCTTGTTCCTAGTGTCTGACGAACAGATATCTGATTATGATGAGCTAGAGAACAGGATTCTGATGGCAACTCCCAGTAGCCAGCCAAGCTGATACAGGAAACCTTAAGGTAGATAATAAAGGATTTTAAAGGATATATTTTTCTTTTAACAGTACCTGATTAGGTTTTGTATATTAAATGGTAAATACTTGCACCTAATATAAATTATCCTGTTGCCTGTCTTGGTACAAGTCCTCTATTTCCCTCCACCTGTGTTTTTATCAGTTTACCTTCAGTTTTCAGGGATTTTTAGTAGCTAGCCAAACCTTGTGGCTGCCATGACACTGCCCCTTCTGTGAGTGAGAAGGAAAAAAGGATTGTTTAAAAAGTTCAGAAGATTCACATTGTACAGACAGGTTCAAATGTACCTGCTGTAGTGAGCATAACTAACTCCTTTCATCTCCCAAGCTTGGACTTATGAGAAAGAATTGGCTAGACTTGTCCACACAATTGCTTTGCAGTTCAGAAACACATTGCAATATAAGCCCACTGTGCAGTATAAGCCTCCTCTTGAGTTTGGACTCCAAGTGAGGATGGAGAATCATCTTGCACTGCATGCACCTTTAAGCTGGCCATGACATCAGACCTTTTCCAAACTGTTCAATTGTCTGTGATTCTACAGCTACAGATAAAGATCTGTGCAAGACACTCCAGAAAATTCTTGTAAAGATAAGATAGGGGGAAAAAAATCAATACTTAGCACTGAATCCAATCTTGTTTCTGTACAGATTGGCTAGACTTAGTTACAAAATATATTACTCCCAATAGTTAATAATAGTACAGGTTAATTTCCCAAGAGCTAGGCATGATTAATTGGAGGGAAACTCAATTTCCCTTCCTATCTTTTTTTCATCTATTTTACTTCAAGTATGTTTAGTATTTATGATTTGATTTTCTAACACAATTTTTTATTAGTTTCACAAGAGGCTTAAAAAAAATAAAAAAGTGACTTTCTCAAGACTGTATTATAGCTTATGATTCTATTAAAAGGGGTGGGTTTCTACTGTAACTTTACCAGTATTAGTTCAGGGTCCTTGAGATAATATAGGCCAACACACATTTTGCTGTCTTAATGGGTAGACCTATTGCTGGGTATATTTGGGGACTGATTAAAAAAAATGGCATCAATTTTGCCCTATCACTTTTGGGGATATGGCATAGACTCGTTAGTGAATGATTTGAGCAGCTTCCTTATAATTACTTCCTCTTTGCAGTAATCCAAAAGTAGATAGCAATTCATATTTCTTTGATTAAAGAGAGATGTATTGCCAATTTATAGTTTGAGATGATCCCATAGTAATTGATAGCATTATATGCTCCCCAAGATTTAGGAGAGGTCACTCCTTGCTTTAAGGATACTCTTCATCCTCCTAGTCCACTCCCAGGGGGACAGCATCAACACAAGGCACCTCTTTTCTCTAAGACGTTGTACATATTTCATCCTTATTGGAAGAATCAGAGGACTTCCAAAATTCTTGTTTCCTTTTATCTTCCAGAAAATTTTACACGTTAGATAGAAACAAATACTTGTGGAGTCCATTTTGGCAGTTGATTTGGGGTACAAGGGATTTTTTTCTCCAGTGGGTCCATGTCAGGGTCATTGTTGTAGCTTCCCAAACTACCACAATGACCCTGACATGGCCCACTGAGAAGGGGAATTCACGGTAAGTAAAATTTTCCCGTTTTTCCACACAATAATCTCCCTTTTGAAATAAGCCTCTCAAATCTCATCCTTTCAGTACACTCAGAGGGCCATTTCATTTATACCATTCTTAGTATGATTAAAATCACAATAAAATGTAAAACTGGGCAACCAAGCCACCCAAATGTAGGGCTTGGTGTCATTCTCTACTGCCGTATACAAGGTAGATATTTCACCCCTCATGCAATAGATCCCCCGCCTCAGTAGATGGTTTTTCAAAAGGAGCATTTAGTTTAACTCGGTGTCAAAGGGAACACAGAGTAGTTTCAACACTAAGCCCCCTATAGCAAGATAACAGTGAGTTTAAAAGATCCATGCGTAGGTCCTCATGCCTTTTATGCATGTCTATTAAGTCTGAACAGACATGCATTAAAGTGTGATGACTAGCTGTAGAATCTTGTTGAGTGTACACTCAGTGGCAAACCTAGGTTTATTACTATATATAGTGTGTTTGAAACCACCTATACCAGTCGCTCTCAATCCTTTTAGCACCAGGACCCACTTTTTAGAATGACCATCTGTCCGGGACCCACAAAAAGTTATGTCATGACCAGAATTGCCATCATTGTGACACCAGAGCCTGCTGCTTTCCTGAGAATGCAGCAATAAGTTGGGTTATTTCTCCACCATTTTCCAATAACAAAGTGAATCAGAAAGAAAAAAAAGCCTGTTTACAACCCACAGTTTGGGAACCACTGACCTATTCAGTTGATCATTTTCCGGTGTGTACAATTGGTTAACTTGATTTTATGTTTTCAGTTTAAAAGCCAGGTGGTCAACTCAATCTTTAATTGGTTGACTGCCCTAATAGTTCCTCAGCCAACTTCATTCAAGATACTATATGGATTATTGTATACTAGATCAGTGTTTCCCAAAGTGTAGGTTGTGACCCACCAGTGAATTGTGACCTGATGGTTGTTGGGTTGTGAAACAAGCTGATAAGTGACAAGGAAAATGTTTGGAGCCCTATGGAAAATGAAATTGAGTTGCATGTGTCTGTTTCCTTATGAATAGGAAAATATGCCTCTGTCCATTTTGAATGGCAGGCTGAGAGGAACACAGTGCTACCAGAATGGTCCCAATCTGATGAATGCAGACTTTAAAAAAAAACACTTGAGGAAGAAGTCCCCACCAAACTGATAAGGAAAAATGTGTTGTACCCTATGGAAAGTGAAACTGAACTGCAGGTGTGTGTTTACTCATAAGTAGACAAAAGTGCCTTTGCTCTTATTGAAGAGAAACGCAAAGCCATCAGAATGATCCTGATCCCATGAATGTAGAGCTCAACATATGCTCCAGAAGGAAGTCCCCACCCCTACCATAGTAAAAAAAAAAGGATAAAAAGAGAGGCTTGAGCTGCTTTAAAAAATTTGTGAAAGAATTTTTTTTACTCACATAAAGCTAGGTGGGTTCCAGTTGAATGTCATTTTAAAAAGTGGGTCGCAGTGCTAAAAGGTTTGGGAAACACTGGTATAGAGTCTTGTGTATTTAATTGTCAGTTTCGGTTTCTATAGATCTTATAAGAGAGTTTTTCATTCAGTTCTTGAATGTCTATTAAGATACTTCTGTACTTTTAAAAAAAAAAACTTTTCCTTTTTTACAGGTTTGAAAGAGAAACCAAAAAGCAATGCAGAAGATCTACAGATTAAAAAAGTCAAGAAGAAAAAGAAAAAGAAACATAAAGAGTGTGAAAAAAGGAAGCGTCCAAAAATGTACAGTAAATCTATTCAGACCATTTGCTCAGGATTGCTTTCTGATATTGAGGATCAAGACTCCAAAGGCATCATTGATAATCATCTTAAGGATTTCAATGGAAAAAATCTGGATCCCAAGAAGGACTCTGAATACAAGATACCAGAGAACAGTGAGTTTCCATTTGTCTCGTTAAAGGAGCCACGGGTTCAAAATAAACTCAAAAGGTTGGACACATTGGAGTTCAAACAGTTCATTCATATTGAGCACCAGCCTAATGGAGGTGCTTCAGTTATCCATGCCTACAGTGATGAACTCTCCCAGTTGTCTCCTGTGGAGATGGAGAGATTTGCAGAAGAATTTGTAGGCCTGGTTTTTAGTGAAAATGAAAACTGCGCAGCTTACTACGTAATGGGTATTGTTCATGGGGCAGCTACATACTTACCTGATTTTTTAGACTATTTTTCATTTAATTTTCCCAATTCACCAGTGAAAATGGAGATTTTGGGAAAGAAAGATATAGAAACGACAACTATGTCAAATTTTCACGCTCAGGTAAGAGGATCCTTTTAATTTCTAAACATATCTAATAGTTTCAAATCATGTGTACACTTGCCTATTTCTGCTGTATACATTAAAAGTGTTAAAATAGGAGAATTTTGACAACTAAAGTGTAATAGTAATAGAATCAAATGCTTGCCTCCTATGTACAATTTATTTTGAGGAACAGGTGGTGTTTTCTGTTTTGTTTCTACAGCAGTAGTAATACTCAAAACTAGAGCCCATTAGTGTGCTTTCAAAAAATAAATAATTTAAGGCTTCTTTCTCCATTCACAAAGGAGTCTACCTCCTGCATTTCTGACTGATAACATTGATCAAACTTTCCTTGCTTCCAGTTAGTGAGGAAGATGGTAGTTCTGTATTGTTACTTTGAGTATAATATCGTTTGTGTTGCCCACCATCAAAGGTGGTGTACCTAAAACCCTGAGTTGCACAAAAATCAAGTTGAGTGCGTGTGGCAGAAGAGATATGATCATGTGGTCACTCATAACCCAAAACCTTAGAATTTGTATGAATGAAATGTGCCCTAAGTTTAAATTAAAAAAACAAATTGTGCCTTGCTATGAAAACTTTGAAGAAAATTAGAAAATATCCTTGCCATGTAATGAAATAAGCATGAGAATATTCTTTTATATCTCAGAATACTGTTAAAGAGTTCAATGTGTGTGACATTAGGCACTACTGCTGCCACCAGTACTGAAGGTTCAGGGGTTATCTTGGCCAGGCAAATCTACCCTTGACCAATACCAGCTCCTGACATCACCCTGATGCAATTACCTGCTTCAAACGTGTATGGGGTTGGGCTTAAAGAATTCTGGAGAGACAGAACTATCTGTCCTGAAACTGTGTAACCTAATTTTAGTTGTTTTCCACTTCACCCTTGGAAAAACTAGCATAACTCACATTTATTTCACAATTGGTGTCTAAGAGATGCATAAATTTTGATTCTGACCTTTCACATTGAGGAGCTTCATGATTTCAGAAAATCTAAAGCATGCATGAATTGTAACAAGCTGCCCAACTCTTCCATCTTTTAGTTGTGCTCTTTGATGGTGTGCCAGGATATTGTAGTGGTTCTGGAGTTGGACTTGGACCTGGGAGATCCAGATTCAAGACCCACTTGGCCATGAAACTTTCTGAGTGATTTTTGGCAAGTCGCTATCTCGTCTAAGAAGATTGTTGTAAGAACAAAAGGAGGGAAAGACCTCTACACAAGACCTTGTGCTCCTTCAAGGAATAGTGGTATAAAATTGTGAAAAATAATTTTTTGGTTGATGTTAGAAGAACTTGAAACAAAAGAAGGGAGAGGCTGTGTAGTCCACTCTTTTGCAAGAGCAATATGCTCTTTTTTTTTTTACCAAGTTCCTGGAAGCGTTCTGAATTCTTCACCACTTGAAACTACTCTTGCTTTAGTAATACAGTCAATTCATTAACTCCTGTTGCCAACATTTGATTTTTGAAACTTGCAGTAGTGTGAATTGGCTGATTGACAAAGTCATTTTTAAACTCTGCTTTAAAAAGTACTTTGCTCACCGCTCTGAAACTGTTTCACAAGATAATGTTCAGGTTTTGGTCAAGTTTACAATTCAGATTTGAGGGGTGGTGGTATCAGCCTTCTAATTGTTCCACCTTTAGTGGCATTCCACCGTAGGCTTAAATGGGGTTTTCAATGGTTAGAGGTCAAGTCCCACCAAGGTTGCAGCGATAGCTTGTAAAATAGCTTTCTGGAGGAGTGATGTTGAGAGATTCCTGTTCCATCTTACAAAGAAGAGCATGGCAATAAACATATTTTCAAGTTAAAAAATTTCAAGGAGTTGTATATACAGTTAGCCCTCTTTATATGCAAACTCACTATCTGCAAATTTGCTTATCTGTGAGGGACAAAATTGCTATCTCATTATTTGTGCCTCTGTCCTCTATCTACTATTCAAAGACCTTCCATAGGCTGCAGGGACCTTCAGAATGGCACCTGCGACCAGCGCAGACCCCTGTATAATGGCCGGCAGAACTGTCCACTGGCCATGTTTAAGGGGTTTGTGCTGGTTGTATGTACCATTCTGAAGATCCTTGCAGCTTCTAGAAGGTCTTTGCAGCATTCAGCTAACTTTTGGCACTTCCTGCTGCACTCTGCTGGCCTCCTAAGGGTCTCTGATGGATTCTTTTGATGGCAGATAACCCCTTGTACCTAACCCCATTGATCCCATAGATCTCTGTGGCTATCCACAAAGATTTCCAGGAACTGAATCCTAGCAGATAATGAGGTCTGACTGTATTTAATATAAATACAAATAAGAAATGTACAAATCACAGCATATTTTAATTTTAAGTACTATCATCTGACATGTTTATTCAAGACATCAACCCAGAATGCTGTTCCAATTTGACAATGATTGTTCCTATACGGAAATAATTTATTCATTTAGTTTGGTGTATTCTGTATGTTCTGCTTTTAATGCATGTAAGATAAGTGCTTCTTAAACATTTCCACCTTTTTCAATTAAGCAATTAACATTCTGGCAACCATGAGCTTTTGATTCAGATCTGGACCAATCCTGTCACTATTGAAAAGAAAATTTTTGGTCATAGATTACTGTTGTTTAAGTGGTGTGGTTTCTTTTTTTCTTCCCCTCCTTTATTTCTGAATAGAAATATTTAAAAAGCAATAACAGAAATAACAAAACAAAAAAGATAAAATGGAAGAGGAAAAACCATACAATGCAAGAAAAGCATCCAGACACAGAGCAATCTGTAAAATAGATCTACCTTCAATGCGATACAGCACCATTAGTAATAGGTGGAATACCAAAAGAAGTCCCACCAATTTTCATGAAAAAAAACTTCTGTTGAAAGTGGAGAGAGAAAAGGATTTCTCTGCCTTTTTTTCTCCAGTGATTTAGGGTCACCCACTTTTATGCACCAGGAGGCCAAAGATCACTGTTTCAGGGAAATGTAGGCACTGAAGTTGTTTGCAGGGTATCCCTCCCCCACTGTGATAAAAAATAAAAACTTTGGCATATTATTTATGGTGAGGGACTAGATTTTCAAATCCACCTGGTTTGCAAACCACCTGTAATCAGCTGTAGAACACAATGATGCTCTAAGGCACATTCAGTCATTTTGCATTACTTCCTCACTTTGGGGGGAGAATGCTGCTGGGTTTATTCACATATTGCTCTGGAACATAAGCCTAGTCATGCCTACTCAAAAGTAAGTCCCATTGAGTTGACTAGGGCTTACTCCCAGGTAAGTGTGCATAGGATTGCAGCCCGAGTCAATATGTATTGGAAATGTATGTTGCCAGCCATGTACAGCTTTCTCAAAGTAGGTTAATGTACTTGAGGCGCACTGTACCCCCCACATAGCTATGCCATTAGGGTGTGCCAGTATTCACAGGATAACCCTCGAGATGTGTACCTGGGGCAATGCACCCCCCTGCCTCCTCAGTTATTCCACTGGTATAAGTATGGTTGCAGCGCACTCTGAGGTCAAAGAGGAACCCCCTAGGCCTGTATGTTCAGTAAGGAAAAAGAAGTGGGGGAGGATTTTCTTTCCACAAGGAAATTTTTTTTAGTATTATTTAGATAAGGATCTATACATAAGTAGAGTGGATAGTTCCAAAAAACAGACTCTATCTAGTTTACGTTAGATGTGTATTTCAACATATCCACTTGCCCTGTGCTGGTCCACTGCTGCCTCCTAATGTTGTAGGGATACATCACAGGTGATCAGGTTTGCCTATTCTAGCACAGATTAGGATTGCTTCCTGAAGGATTTCCAGAAGATGTTTAAAGCCACTTTAAACGTATCTTGGGTTATAACAGCAAGGAAGATACTTTCTGGCTCACAGGTTTTAGTATTCTGTGTTAGATGAAAATGCACCTTATAATTTTACTTCTTTTTACTTCTCGTCAGTACATAGGTAGACTATACAGTTCTTAGGTAACAATTACTGATAGCTCGTTTGGCAGGATCTGTTATAGGGTAAAATCAGACAAAATGATCTAATTCAAAGAATTGCATATACTCCTAAGTTTTACCCTCGACCTATCCACACGTCATAGCAAATTCCTTGACTTTTCTATGAGATGCACAAGTACATAGAGTTGTAACAAAGCATGTCCATCTAGTTTTCATTGGCTCTTTATCTGAATCTTTTATACAGGTTGCTTTTCATAAGAGTATGGTAGTTAATTTTGATGAATTTAATTGCCGCAGTGTTTGTATCGTTTCACTGGGTTTGTCTAAACAGTTTGGGTTGTAGATGGTTTACAGGCTCTGGAAAATAATGTGAGTTTTATAGTAAAGTGTTCTGGTGCTTTAAATAGATTAGGATCTGATTTTGGTATATGTGACTCATATAAACTATTTTAAAACAAGAAGCATGCCATTCTCATTCTGCTGGCTGAAGAAATGTCTCGAAGTTTTCCAGTAGCCAGAAATAGTTGAGCTAAAACATTTGATTAGGGCAAAAAAAATCACTGACGTACATTTGGAGCAGGAGTTCGCTCTAAGTGAAAACGAAGTGTAAGGGAAAACGATGCTATCAGAAACTTACATTGAACTTAGTAAGATGAAAATACTTTTTGTTTTGTAGGGGTTTTTGTTTCTGTAGTTACATGAAGAAATTGGTATTATAGCCTTTATGTTTTGAACAGCCCAATCCTAAGCTGGTATAGCTGTACCAAACATGGTTGCACTGTATCAAGTAGGGGTGGGGGAGGAGGATTTGGAGGCAAAGGGGGATTTAAATTCCCTTACGTCTCCTTACTGGTGCTAGTGACTTAATGACAGAAAGGGGGTGGGGAGGCTTCAGAAAAGGGGGATAGGATCCAGCGCAAGCCCTTGCAGCTGGATTCACCTCCTTCTTCAGCTTCGCTGTTGCATCTTCTACCCTTCATCCTCTCCTGCCTTCTCTTCTACCTTACCTTGATTGGCAGGTGGCTGGCAATTCACTGGTGCTGATGGGAAGGCTGCAGCCTTCCTGCCAGTGCACTGCTGGAGTGCCTTTTACAGCTGCTGCTGACTGGTTTATGGCTCCTGGCTCAATATGATTGGGCTAGAAATAACTTCTATTTCTAAAAATGTATTTTTAAAATGAACATTTTCTTTGGGGAAGAAATAAATAACAATAATAGTAGAAAATGTTTCATCTCCGTATCACAGTTGTCTCTAATGTAAAGTTGCACTTGGAGACTGGCCAGATTAAAATTGAGGCTATGATTTGGATTGCCACTCTTGTGTACTGGCTTAATGATGCCCCAGCCAGAGAACCTCTGGCCCTGTCACCTTAATGAGAGGCGAGAAGGCAGCATCGCAATTCCCAGGATTGCGCTGCTGCCTGGTGTGCCAAGGGCTTCAATCACCTTACCTGTTGAAGTGCTGGCCTCCTGGGGGTGCAGGGAGCTGAGTAGACACCTTTGCAGGGCTTTCAAAGCCTTGGAAAATTGAAGGAGATCTGGTCAGAAGATCTGCAGATTTGGCAATAATGTGTTTGACAGGGTTGTGCTTCCCTTGAAGTCCATTTCTCAAAAGTATTGCTGTACCTAACCTAACTTTGGATAGCAAGGTGGTAGCTATTTCGAAGAATGCCTTTATCCAGTTTTGGCTGGTGCACCAGACAGGCCTAGCCACAATTACTCATGCCTTGGTACCTTTCAATTAGATTACTGTGACAGATTACAATTAGATTACAAGTGCTGTGTCAGTACCCCTGAAGATTTTTCAAAAACATCAGCTGTTATTAATTGCTGGCACAAATCTTAACATTTATACATGTTATACAGTTAACATTATACAGTTATACATTTAAATGATTTTTTAATGCTTTTCAAAACAAATCTGCCTGAACTCACTGAATTCTATATTAGAAAGGCACTTGCTTAGCCCAGGTTCAGATTCAATGGTTCTAGGTGGTTACTTGAAGAAAATGTATGAGTCAAAGGTCTTGCATTTGTGGAATTAAAATGATGGAAGACTACTTTCGTTAAGTGTTTTGCCCTATATACAAAGTAATGAGAAAGCAATATCAAGCCAAACATTTACACTGGAGACAGGTAAACTCAAAATTGTGTAACTGTCAAAGTAGCCACTTTAAATTTGATATAAAAGATATTCTGATAGTGTGATTGATTTTTAAAAATCACACAGGGCAGTGGTTCTCAGACCTTTTAGCATTGGAACCCACTTTTTAAAATGACACTCTATTGGGACCCACCTGGCTTTACAAGACTTTAGAAAAAGCTGATCTAGAAAGAAATATTTTTGTTTTCAAGTAATATTTATTTGCTTGCTTGCACACTAAAGACTCAATCTATTTCTTGTAATGAGAAAGCCCTAATGAATAACCTCAAGGCTTGAGGGGCATAGTTATGTGACCCAGCTTTCACCTGTCCCATTACCTATCATTGATGGACTTGGAAAAAAATATGCAAGAAAAAAGATGCTCAGCATTTACCTCCCTATATTTACACAAGCTTTCAAACTGCAGAAGCTCAGCAGTTCGCCAGACAGTTAGCAGCTCTCTGATTTTTGAAAAGCCTCAGGGCTTGAGGCAATTAGTTATCTGATCTTTCCATCACCCAGTTTTCTTGGGTTCTTGGGCTCTGTGGGTCCCAGCCCACCAAGTGGGTCCCAACCCAGTTTGAAAAATGCTGATCTAAAAAAAAATATTAAAAAATATTGCATTCCCTTTTGTATGCAATTTCTAAATGTTTTTTCCTTTAAGTTTCATAACTGAAAACAAGTCCATATTCTGTTTTGTAAGCTGCTGTAACTTTTACGTAATCTTGGCAAGATAAAAATTGTAGAAAATATACTTGACAGTTGTGTGCTCTGTAGATTGACGAAAATAAGGTGTGTTGTTTACACGCCTACTTCTTCCATATGAGGCAAGCCAAATACTAAACTGCTTTGGTAGCAGGTGAGCTGTAACTTCTTGGAACCCCTGCAGATACCAAAATTCAAACCCATGGATTTGGAGTCACCCTATCCTCCAATCCCAGCCAGAGCTGTGCTACATTACAAGGCATTTATCTGCATTACAAGGCTGTGGTGATAAGGAAAGGAGCTGTAAATCCAAGATCATGTCTGTCTAACTTTATATGCAGTTCTGTCATACTAGAACATGGGTATATAAATCTCTTAAACACAGTTGTGCTTCATGGTTTCATGAGAAATCTTGGTAAAAAAAAATCTTAAAAGATGCTCCAATATTCACTCTGTTTCTACAAGCCATTTTGTTTCTTCGAATTTCTTGTTCTATTTAAACTTTAATTTGAAATCACTAATCTGGATTTGTTGTGTTTACCTGCATGTCTCATGTTGTTCAGATACTCTTTTAATCAACCGTTTTGTGAGATTGGAGCACTTATAATTAGCATTTTAAATAAGCTACATATGACAAGTGAGAAGTTTTCTTGCATGCAGATATAAAATAGCTGCATTTGTCTGGACTTGAGAAATATGCTGATGAAAGATACAAAGCAATCTACACCGGTGTATTGTAATCATGTTGTAACAGATATAAAGTTTCATGTAGCTGTCATATGTACAGCTACATGCACACATTAATTTGCAGATATAACTGAGAAGATCTGAAGTGATCTGTGATAAGAATCTGTTCCCCAGTCCATTTTTTGAGTTGAACATATTTTGGAAGCAATTCAAGGCCTTCCACATTGAATGTCATACAGGCCTATGCTCCCTGTAAGGAGTCCATGCTGTGAAAGAAACAGCTATGCATTTTTTTTTTAGGTGCCAGTGTTCATACAGTTTGCTGGTCAAGAAATCACTTTGTTTTTGTTTGTTGAAAGATTGGTGGTGGGAACATGAGATTGGAAACTGAAGCCGCTTTTTGCATCTGTTTTGGACCTTAGTTTGAATTCAGCTACAGCTATGTTTTTCTGAGAGTGTACTTGATGTTGCTTGAAAACTGTGTCTAAAAATATATTTGCTAGAAGAAAAAGCATAGTTTGTTACATACTGAAGATATGCAAGTATACGTTGATCTCACAGATAAGTCAAGGGCGGATTTGGAGGCAAAAATCATGGAATTTTCTATTACCATCAGATAAGTTGGAGGCAACTTAAGGGGGTGTCTGACTATAATTTTGTCTGATTTTACCCTCCCTTTGTTTCTCCCAATGCTGAGGAGGTCAGGAACCAATCACTGCAGTGAGGGGAGAGTGGGGAGAAAGGTGCTTGTGAAGAGGAGAATAAAACACCCACCCCCCAAATAATAACCCAAGACAGATAGTCTTAAACTGATGTAAGAAAAAGATTCAAACTGCAGGGATTAAAAACCACAGGTATTAAACTGCAGGGGAAAAAAAACCCACAGCATAGCAACTTCACAATACAAAGAGTTGGGAGTTAGGGAGTTAACAGCATTCTCAGAAGAGCTAGCTGCCAAGTTCATATTAATATAAACAATGAAATTGAGATCAAAGGGCAGTCCCAAGTGTAATTTAAAGCTGGATACTCTCTGCAGGCATAAAAGATGGTCTGCAGACACTTCAAAGAAAATCAGCAGGCAGCTGACACTCCTGAACTGCCCTGACCCCTGACTGACCCTGATATAAGTTGAGGAGGCAATTTACAGCTCACTTATTTGTAATCTTATATCTATGGTATGTCTGCATTCCTAGTTTACATTTTTCTTTGACAAAAATAGCAGCACTTAAAATGACCCATGCAGCTTTTTTCCTAGTTTGTGTGGCTGTTGTTTACATTTGATAGAATGTAAAGACTGGATGACTGGAAAGGCCATGTTTTATTGTTGGTTTTTAAATGTACCAGTATCTCTCACTTTATGCCAGGAGTTATGTTCCTGGAAAACTGTGTGTATATCAAAAGTGCACAAATAAAAACTGACTTTCCCATGGGCAACAATGGGATTGGCCAGAATTAGGGGAAAAGTCTTTTTAATATTTTGGCGATTTATACTTGCCAACATGGTGTACGGGGAGGCTACTAGAAATGGGAGTGGCTACTGGTGTCTGAGAACTCAGTAAAGGAAAACAAAGATGCTGGCAAGGAAACTGAGACAGTGATAAGCAGCAGAACTTAGTCCCCAGACATCTTGTCAGTTACGTCCTGGAAAAATTCCCACTTGCTGCTTCTGCAACTTTGGTAGCAGTATTTTTCTCAAGTAGCCCATAAATGCAGTCACACAGGGATACAGTTCTTGTCTTCCATTGCCAATCTTTTACACATAGTGGAAAAGAGGCTGGCTTTTATACAGGCCTAACTAAAGCCCTTTGGCACGTTCTGCCTCTGTTAGTTAAACTTTGGCAAACATTTTAATCATGCAAAGGAGGCTATTTGTCTACATCTTAATTAAGCAATTGAGTCTCCCTTTTCATGCTTCTATTTACAAACCTGCCCAGTTTAACTGCATTACAGTGTAACCAGCAGGTAACACTTTCCCTGTGTGTCTGTTTGCTCTGTAAACCCATTGATCCTAATGAGGGAATCCAGCTTCCCTTCTTGTGTCTGTTTAAAAGCTTGATGGTCTTACTGAGACAATTGAGGCTCCATTTGTCTGAGCCTGCCTGTGTTTGCAAATTTGATGAGCATCCTTCGCAAAATGTCAGTGCTTCCTATAAAAATCCTGTGCAGAAATTCTTGTTGAGATCTCCATCTTGCTGCAGAAGTATTAGTTGCCTAGACTCTACAGTACAGGTGCTGTACCACATCCAGCCATTAGATGGGGATGAAAGTTCATATAATGACAGAATCACATAACTACAGGGATCTGAGAACATATCCTAGTTGTTAAGTGACACATAACTGGTAGGGCTGCTTAAGTCTCTCCCCTTTCAGTTATTTCTCTTGGAGTGAATTTTAGGCAGAATGCCCTTCCTGCTGTCTTAATGTTTGAAACTGAGGAGTGAAACCATAATTTTGTACAACCTTAGCTCATCACATCTGGTAACTGAAGTGTTTAGACTAACTAGAATTTTATTTATTTAAAAGATTTTTACCCCCCTTTCATCTGCCAGGATAGATGCCCATGGCTGCTCACATTTATTGGGAGGATATACAGTACATAAAGATCAAATAATAAAATCCACAATAACATAATATAAATAAAGTCATGGTAAAATATATAAAAATCATTGGAGGTAGGCAAATGGGTACAATGCAGGTACTACAGAGACATAGGAAGCAGACAAGTCGACATTAAATGCAAGGCAAGATGGAACAGAAAAGTCTTGAGCCCTTGCCAAAATGCTGTGAGGGAGGAGATAGATTTTAGATCCCCCAGTAGGGAGTTCCATGATTGTGGTGCCACTACCAAGAAGGCTTGCCCCTTGCCACAAACCCCTTAACTTGGGAGAAAGGCAGCACTTGCCTCTTAGGTAGTGGGCCACAATGTATGGGTGAAGGCTGTCCCTCAGGTGACCTGGACCTGAACCGTGAAGGGCCTTAAAGATCAAAACCAGCACCTTGAATTGGCCAGGAAACAAATGGGCAGTCAGTGCAGAATCAAACCAACTAACCGCCTGGCTGCTGCATTCTGCACTAATTGCAGCTTCCAAACCACCTTCAAGGGCAACCCCCATACAGTGCATTATAGTAATTAGAATAAGCCAGAATATCAAATCATGGTTTAGATCCAGTTTAATGCCCTAGTAGTTCAAGACTGATTTGGAAAGCACAATTCCTTAAGTTCTTTTGTAACGAGAAATTGTTGTATGTTCTAAAAGAGAAAACAGATGTTGTGTATTCTTAAAGTGAAAGAAGTTCTCTCTGTCACACACACAAACACACACGAAAGAGAGTAGGGATGGAAAAGTATGTGAGCCCACAGCTCCCGGAGGCGTATTCCCAGAGCACTAAGCTATAATTATACATTGTGTCTGAATTGATCATAGAGTTTGTGGAAATAGCATTCACTTTTTTTCTTAATAGGAAAGTATGACTAGTTAGTAAATTTGCCACTCAAGTATGGCATGATAATGTAAAATATTGATTCTTGTACGTAATTGTGCCTGACAGCATGAACAAAGTACAGTTTCTCCTTGGTCTATATGTATGCTTAATCCTCTCTTCAGTAAGGTCACACGTTCTCATTCATTCTTCCAACTGGAGTTTAACGTCATTTTAAAATATAGTTATTTCCCTCATATAAAGTGGCTTTTTTAAAATTTTGGGGGCAGCCGTGTGCTTTTAAATCATCTTTTAATATATTGCTGCTGTTCCTAGACTTTATTTTGAATATGCTATTTAAGTATCTATTCCAAGTACCTGTTAAGCATTGCATTTGCAATATCTGAATTTTCATAACTTAAAGCTTCTAGTACTGTGAGAATAATGTAATTACAAAACATTTTGTGTGCGGTGTTGCTTTTTTAAAAAAATAATTTTTATTTTATTTAATACAATACAATTATAAGGGTAGGGAATACTGGTAGACATTGGGTAGGGTTTACACAGGTTACACACACAAGGAATATGTCCTAGGGTTACAGTATAATTCATTCCAACTTTTACTTTTGGTCTTCAATATCAACGTTATCTTTACATTACCTCTTTAATCATTAATCTTAAATTCAATGTCTTCTATTATAAATCTATTCTAATTTTTCATCCAGTCATAAAAAGGCTGCCAATAATTTTTTATCTTCTCTAGATTACTTTCTCTCATTCTTTCTGTTAAAATATCCATTTCAGCAGTTTCATATATTTTATCTTTCAATTTGTCTTTTTGGTACTTATGTACCTTTGCGCATATACGAAGCTCACTGCTGTAATTATATGTACAATTATATGCTTTTTATCTTCATCTTGTTGTGTGCGGTGTTACTGAGTTGCTGCATGGTGCACAAATTTGGGTTCGTGGGGATATTAACAACTTAGAGATATTTGAGGAAACAGTATATTTATGTAACTTAAAATAGTTTTGTAAATTCTTCAGAGCACGAAGTAACGCTATTTTACTTACGTGGCTTTCTTTCAGGTAAAAAGAACATATTCCCATGGTACATACAGAGCTGGCCCAATGAGACAAATCAGCTTGGTTGGAGCAGTGGATGAGGAAGTTGGTGACTACTTTCCAGAGTTCCTTGATATGCTGGAAGATTCACCTTTCTTAAAAGTAAGAAGAAAAAGAGGGGGAAAACAGCTGTTCTGAAGCTGATTGGTTGGGCAATATGATTCTGAGGTACTTGTGCATGGGCAATTAACTTAAATCTTGAACATTCCCCTTTATTTTAAACAAAATCTCATTTCAAATAATCACAGTTGCAGATATTAATTCCAAAAACTAATTGCAAAAATTGACAAAGAATTGAGAACAGGAAATTCAGCAAATACATTTTATTATTCATTCAAGTCTGTTCTGCATTCACATTTCAAGAGCCAATTCTTCATGTTTGAGGCTCCTAATTTCAGAAAATAGCTACAATCCAGTCATACCCACATTTTCAGAGAACTTTTTCACTTATGCACATAGTGTGTTTAAAATTCTGTTTAAGCCTTTTTTTATAGAAAACACCCCTGAATGTTGAGAACCATGTTAATTATACACAGTTGTGGCTCTGTAAAATGACTAAAGGTGCCAATCTGTTTCAGAATTAAGTCAAATCTCTATATATAGTAGATATTGCAGTGGCACCCCAACTTTGGAATACCCTCCCCTTAGAGCTAAGAACTGCTCCCTCGTTGGCGGTATTTCGGCGGGGGCTGAAGACCTTTTTGTTTCAGCAGGCTTTTAGTTGCTGACAGGCTGGCTGGTCTTTGCGTTCTTTTTATATTTTTGTACATGTTATGATCCATGGGATTGGCTGTTGTATGTTTTATTTTTAATATTGTTTTTAATTATTGTCTTTTAATTATGATGTAATTATTTTATTGTTTTTAACTTTGTAATGCCGCCTTGAGTGCCTTCGAGCAGAAAGGCGTGGTAGAAATTTAATAAATAATAATAAATAATAATGTCAAATTTAAGAGGAAAATTTCAATTTTGTAAGATCATTATCATCTAAAGTGGTAATGCTTGAACATAATATGTTTAACTATTTTGTCTTAGTGTACTTTGCCATGGGGGACACTTTCTAGTCTGAAACTAGAAAGTCGTAAAGATAGTGATGATGGTCCCATCATGTGGGTGCGTCCAGGAGAACAGATGATCCCTGTGGCAGACATGCCAAAGTCACCTTTCAAAAGGAAAAGGTATGTTGACATGCCTGGCTTCATCCAAATTCTTGTTTTATGTTTCCCACTACCTTTAGAAATGCTATACATCTTTAAGTAGCACTTGTAAAAGAATAAACAAAGCTCTGAATTAAGGGCTTCATTAGGAGAATCTGTTGTAAACTTAAAAGCACGAATGGCATGTTTTTCCTTCTGCATGGATAACATAGTCTTCCAGGCCTTTCAGAGCAGATTGCTGTGTGATTCTACCAGTATAATTACTGGCTGAATTGTGGGCTTACTGATTCAGAGTCCAAGTCTATGCATGCCTACTTGGAAGCAAGTCGCGTTATAATCAATGGCGCTTACTCCCAGGTAAGTGTGGATAGGATTGCAGCGTTAGTCTGTGTTAATATATGAAGTCATGTACATTATTCTCTTGTGAGAGAGAGTACATAATTGCAAGGAGTGTTGAAGTAGAGACATAGGAACCTACATCTCTAGTCCATCATCGCGTACTGATACCACCTTGTCAGAGAAAGAGAGAAACTGCATTTGTTTTGACAGAGCATGTTTGTGAGGGGAGAGATTAGGAAACATAGTGAGATTGTTTTCGGAGTGATTTAAGAATGGGTGTGTGTACAGTTGTGATACAAAAGTGAGAATGACATTGTATGTCAGAATTTTAATTACAGAGCATGGATGAAGGTCAAAAATGGATGAATGTCAAAGCATAGCCTTATTTAGTTTGCAAATTTATTTTGGCTGGTAAAAATGTAAATTATATAATGCATGCAAAATCTAAACAAACAGAAATAAAAGAAAAATAAACATAAAACATTAGCAGACATTGTGAAAGGTTGGATGAAATCAGATGGAAAAGCACGTGCACGAAATTTGAAATGTTATAATTGAAAATGGCTGAAAGAGCAAAGCAATGAAAGTAGATGAAAATCAAGGTATTGCTGTATGAGGTCTTTACGATCAGAAAGAGCTTCAGAAAGAATAAGCAAGAAAAAGGGCCTTTCTGTTAAGTCAGAAGAATGCTAGCATTCATAATTTTGTAATTAGATACTTAATTCTTATAAGGCAAACAATATTGTTTCCCTCTTGCAGTTGAGAAGCTAATGCTGAGAGAGAGTAGCTTGCATTGTAAGTTCATTTGAGAGTTGAGATTTAAACTAGAAAAATGCTACTTCGCAGCTTAGTCTTGCAGAGCATTTCAAAGTACTCAGTGGGCCTGCATAAGTCCCTTGTTCTGGCCCAGTGTTGTAGCAAATGTACAGTAAAAAACGCATTTGCACCAACTCTGGAGGAGAAATGTGCTGAGGCCCAGCAGTGTGAGATAAGGGCAGCTGAGCTCGGCTGGCATAGGGGATTGGTGAGGGCGAGGGGAAGGTAGAACGGGGTGGGAAGAAGGCAGGGGACTGGCAGGCCCATGGGCAGACTGGCCTGAGGAGATGGGTGGAGACAGGATCCAGCAATTGAGTCAGATCCTAACCCCCCGCTTGATCAGCCTCGATCTGTGCTCCTTCCAGTTGCGTGAGCAATTTCATTAGCTATTTGGGCCACTGTACATTACCTGGGGGAAGGGGAATGCATTCCCCTTGCCCTGAGTTGCGTCTCAGCCAGTCCCAACCTGTCGGCCTGCTTATTCCAGCTCAAGGCTTGGATTGTGCTCTTAGCCACTACATTCCTCCATCAAAGTGTAGATGAGAGTTAAGCATCCACACCAGTTCATCCTTCCGTACAGATTAGAAAGGAGTAGAATGAAGCACTGATCATGTCTGGGGTAAGAAGTGTGCACCTAAAAATAATGTGAAACTATCATGGGGAGGAGAAGCCCACTTTTCTCAGGCTAGCAGCTGATCACGGCATTTCTAATGTTGCTGTCTCTGTAGCTGCCCTGTAGTGATTTAGATTTGTGTGTAGCCCCCTTCTATCCCTAGTCCTTTTGTTAAGGCAGTTTAAATCTTGCATAGTAAGAATGCTCATGGCACATTCCATGGTACTTCAGCTGCCCAGTCAATGGCAAGAGAGGTCTTGAAGTGCAATTTGCTTTTATTCCAGCTTTCCTCCTTTAATTCCTGTTATGCGTTTTGAGCATACGTAAGACAATTTTATGGGCTCTGAATGCTTTAATTTAGATGCTTCCGAAGTTCATGGAAGCTAATAACTAGATAGAGTGATTTTGTAGGTAGACTTTAGTCTAATTTGGGTGATAGTTCTTTTTTGAATGCTTTCTTATATGTGTTTTTTTCAAAACTGTGAAAACATTATTTATCACTGCCTCAGAAATCTAAATCTGTGCACCTTCTACTGGAGAATACTCCTTTTTCAGCCATATAATTTTTTTCCTAACAGACTTGCAGATGAAAGATGCTACAATTTAAGGAGAATTTTGACCTGTCTCTGGATTGTTTTTTTAAACAGAACTACCAATGAAATAAAAAATCTGCAGTACCTACCTCGTACTAGTGAGCCTCGTGAAATGCTTTTTGAAGACAGAACACGAGCCCACGCAGATCACATAGGACAAGGGTTTGAACGTCAGACTACAGCTGCTGTAGGAGTATTAAAAGCAGTTCATTGTGGAGAATGGTATGTATTTACCATTATCTTCAGCCTCTGACCAATACCTGCATGAATTTTAAATGCTTCTACTACAGGACCCTAGAATTCTGGTGTAGCATAGTGGCTAAGAGATTTGAGCTGCAATTTGGAACTTTCCCAGTTTGAATTTCATTTTTGTCATGAACTCACTAAGTGGTCTGAGGCAAGCCATTCCCTGTTTTGTTGTATTTTGTGCTATTGGCAGTCACTGTGGGCTTTTAAGGGAAAGGTAGATTAAAATGAAGTCCCTACTTTAGTACAGGTTAGGTTCCAAGAGTCAGGGCAGCTTGCTCAGCCAGAAGTTGATATGAGATTATATTGCCTAGTGTCTCTATGCACTCGAGCACTGTTCAACAGTAGAAGGCACAGTGGCACCGACCCCTTACAGGGCTTAAGTCAAAAGTAATGGAGGAGCAATAATCCTGGGTCAGGGTAAAAGGGTATACAGTATTTCATTCAAGGATGTGTGAGATCTATCCATTGTTGTTTTTCCTCATGTAAGCATCATCGAGTTCAACTGATGCCTGCTGGCACCAGCCGCTGTTACTATATGTATAGAATTATAGTTTATCTTGGTACTCTGTGGAACACCTATAAGCTGGAAAGCAACTTTCATGTGTTTTCACAGTTTAGTTTGTATTTACAAAGCTCTGCAAAGCAACAATCAATCTGTCAATGTTAATCGTATTCCTGATTGCAACAATTTTTTCTTGTATAGGCCTGAACAACCTCGTATAACCAAAGATGTAATTTGCTTTCATGCGGAAGATTTCTTAGAGGTAGTTCAACGAATGCAGTTAGATCTGCATGAACCTCCACTTTCACAGGTAATTGTTTTGATAGAGTAATGATCTTTGACTAATTGTCATGCTTTAGAAAATAATACCTTATTTTCTTTTTTCTCTTTCTAGTGTGTTCAGTGGGTTGACGATGCAAAACTTAACCAATTACGAAGGGAAGGCATTCGATATGCCAGAATACAGTTGTACGATAATGATATTTATTTTATTCCGAGGAATGTTGTGCATCAGTTTAAAACAGTTTCAGCTGTATGCAGTTTGGCTTGGCATGTTCGGCTCAAGCTATACCATGCAGAGGGAGAAAATCAAAGCATCCATGAAAAAGGCCCATCAACAGAGCCCACACCTTTAGTTATGGGACTTCAAGCTGACAATGTAATCCAATCAGCAAACAGAAATGCCTCTGAAGATACCAAATTTTCAGGCAGCCTGCAAACTAAACTTATGAAACAGGAATTTTCACGCGTGCAACACGAATCTGCTGCATCTCACCGAGTTAAAGAGGAACCAATTACTGTTAATCTTCCAGAAAAGACAATAGCACTTACTGCTATGGAATGTCAGAATGTTAAAGCAAAGTTGGATCATGTTCAGTTAACAGGATCTAAGTTTGAACCTGACTCTGAGTTTGAAACTGATGACAAAGATTCACAAGACAGATTGTGTCCTGGGGGCCATGTGAGTCTGGAGGATACAAGACAAAGTAGTTCAACATATCCAAGTCTGCATGGCAAACAAAAGGATGACTTTTTGTGTTGAAGTTGTTGTATATATGTTTTTAAATTCCTTTTTAGACAGACATAATAATGTAAAGATGCTTAAATTCTGTGGGGCAGGTTTGTTACTTGTCCTCACATCTGTTACCGAAAATAGTTTATGTAGCTTTGTAACATTCCTCAGTGCCTGTCCATAACTGTGAAAGTATCAAAGCACTTAGGGCCAGATGCACTGTAAACACTGCAGGTGTAACATAAAAGTCTTTAAATATAAGTTGTAGGTTTTAGAATAGAGCTGACATTTAACATATATTTTTTGTAAGATGAGCCAGAATTCTTTTTGACAATTCCAGGCTTTTCCATAGAGCTTATTTATACCAAGTTTTTTTTTCTTTTTAATGTGTCAGCACTGTAGTGTAAATAGCTTTTTTTTTAAAGAATCTTTTTAGTGTGATTTATATTGAAATGTGAGCCACTTAATAAAGGTTCATAATAACAATAATGGATTTTTTTGTTTGAGTCCCTAACAATAAGTATCAAATTCTAAGCTAACTTTTTAAATGTTCACACTTGCTAGAGTTCTCTTATGGGTTGGAACAAAATGTTTCAATGCATTTTGTAACATTAGACACAAAAGTAATCTTGATATTGAACTTTGATAATCTCACTTTGGGAACTTCATATTTGAAGATGAATAGTTCATGTGGTGGTTAAACATGTGATGAACTATTTTCTTGTCTTGCATTGAAAGGTACTTTGAACCGCTTTAATCATACATATTTAAGAGCCATGCAACTGTCAGTTATAAAGTGTTCAAAAACAGATCACCCTAATCCAGTGGTTCTCAAACTTTTTGACACCGGGACCCACTTTTTAGAATGACAATCTGCCCAGGACCCACCAGATGTGATGTCATGGCTGAAGTGTCAAAATTGTGATGCCAGAGCCTGCTGCTTTCCAGATAATGCAACAATAAGTTGGGTTATTCCTCAGCTGTTTTTCAATAGCAAAGTGAATCAGAAAGGGAAAAAAAAAAACCCTATTTACAACCTTGACAGAAGCAACACAGCTCTTCCCGTTTCCCAGCATCCCATCTTCCAATATTTTCAATATGGCTATTCTAGGTGGCTCACGCCCCACATGAAATTGGCCTATGATCCACTGGTGGGTCCCAACCCACAGTTTGGGAACAACTGCCATAATCTATATTCTGTTATATCCAGAGTGCACACATCATCTTCCTCCTACTATTTTTGTGTGTGTTTTGCTTCAACTATGTTGAGACACTAACAAGTACTCAAAAGAAATCTTTAAAATATTATATTTGTTGGAGTGGTTCTTCTCATAGTATAGGTCTACTTCAACTACTGGAAGTAGTTATTGCATTTGCTTTGTGGATATAAAACTCTGAACAGGGGAAAGAACAGCAGACCCGTAGAGTGAATGGTCTAAAGATTAAAGGCAGCTTAAGTGTGACTTACCTGACTTCTGAAACAGTCAGTCAAGTTCTTTATTACTTCACCCTTAGCCAGTGGTTCCCAAACGTATTTGACTGGCAGCTCCTTTGACTTACGGGGCCATTGGCCATGGCTCCCCGTTAGGGCTACAATCCTATACATTGTCTAGGGCACTGAGTTTTTCATGGGGTTCTGTGGCTTCCCTGGCTGGTTTCCGCTCCCCAGGGAGCCACGACTCATAGTTTTGAAACCACTCCAAAGCATTGTGATAAACTTGGATTCCTACAATTTTGAAAAAAAGTACAATGCAAAATCTGGTACAATCATCACTATGGCATGTATCCTAAAGATTTATGGAACTGTGCCCTTTCATCAAATGCGCCGTTGGTTTTTGGGAAGGAGTTTTCTGCTTGTGCAGGAGATGCCTGCGTGAGCTGAATGGGAATAAAAGGAACTTTCAAGGATGGAGCAGGACTTTGGATACAACCCTCTATATTTAGGCCACTCGATTGCATGCAAGAGTCAGACTCTTAGTTGTATATTAGTATTATATTTCCAAAGTTCAGGAATTTTCTTTTAGCACAGTTACAAAAGGGAGTTTCATCTTTTTATCTCAACAGTATTTTGTTTCTGTTACCAGATTGTGTCCTAAAACTGAAAGAATATCCAGTAGGGAAATTATGCGAAGTTGCATTTATTTGTATTTGTCTTTAGTTATAATGTTGGGATTTACTATGGAATGTACAAACACAATCTTTGATGGTAAGTCTGTTGCTGAGTGGTTTGGCAATTGTGACAATCGTGGTCATGATTTTCCCATAGACTGATCAAACAAGACTAAGGATTTAGCCACCAAAGAAGTCATCACTGCAGCAATCCTAACAGCAATGCTTTTGTTTGTAAAATCAATACATCAAAACAATAGAGCTGCCTGCTCTATTGGATACACTTTCAATTATAGAAGTATTAAAAATGGATAGAGATAAAATGCTTATATGAGTTCCCCCCTTTTATAACCAATGCCTCAAAGATTAATTAGAATTTGGACTGATCTTATACATTGAAGGAGAATCATTTGGTACAGACTTCCATAGATTATACTACTTCACAATGCATCTAGGGAAGTATAGGATTGTTAGAAAGTGTTCAAAAACTCCTTGCCTGTGGAAAGTTATCATGCTGGAGAAGAGAACTTCACTGTCTTCCTGATAGTACTGTATTATTTGCAGGACATGTTTTTGACATGGCGGCATCAAGTGAGGCAACTTTTGTTTGTATAGTGTTTCTAATCTAGAATGTATCATGAAATTATTGGCTGGGGGGAAGTTGGGCAAAAAGTAACCTGACCAAATAGTGGGACACCACGATTTCTGTGAAAGTTGCTAGTACCTGCAGAAATATAATACCATCTTTTTTTCTTATAAGGGCTTATACATATGTCTCAATTTCGGGCAGTTTCTAGTCTCAAGGAACTTCTCTGTATACCTTTCAGGTCTTTTTTTTTTTTTTTTTTTTTGGGTGGGGGCTGTAAATCATTTGGTAGCTTCAAGTCCCTGCAAGGTTTGAACATGTTGTGAAGGTACTGAAGCCTGGAGCACCAACTGCTCTTAAGGCCTCCAAATTGTTCACCTCAAACTGAGCTACTAGTGAATTGCCACTTTCAGTTTCTGTTTATCTTCTGGGATTGTACTTTACCTACTTTCTAGCTCACTGTTCTTTTTTTTTTTTCAACTTCCCTACTTGTCTCTCTTCAGTTGACCAGATATCTGGTGTGCTCTCTAGTCTATCCACAAGGAGACAGAAGACAGACAAGACAGGAGTAGTTTGTAGCTACTGGGTAATTGATTATAGAGTGCTTTTCCATCTGAATAAGTGCTTTAAGCTTGTCTTCCCCTTTTGACCATGCCCCCCCCACCACACCCACACACTGCACGTTCAAATTGGTTCCAATCTCCTTAGCTTGCTCTCTCCCAGCTTCCAAAAACTGGCATTCTACTGTATATGTCTTGACTCACTTTAGAACCCTCTAGCTTTCTTTCACGTGGGAAAATTTGAATTTACACATGCTTGTTTTAATGCAGTGATGCTGGAACTAGTATGTGGGCAGAGGATTTTTTAAAAAATATTTTAAAATTAAGCAAAGATGTTGGTTTCATTCAAGTCCTAAACCAAGTTTGTGTAACAATCCCAGCACTACACCGGTATAGGATCTGACGGTTATGCTACTGGTACATCATTGTAATTCATCTCCATTTGCTACTAGGGAATTGAGGAAAACATCACTTACAAATATAAGTTTTTTATTTCAAGGTTAATATTTGCTTCTCAGAAAAAGTTGATGATTAAAAATCCCTCATACAAATTCTTGGACTTTAATTCTATGAAAAACATCCAAACAGAGACCTACGTTCTAGGATAGTGTGAAGACAGGCATAAGTATAAGTATAAGCATAAGGCATAAGACAGGTTTCTTGAGAAGCATCTTTAGGGTGCAATCCTAACCCCGGGCTGGAATAGGCAGGCTGAGAGGCCTTTTCCATGTCCAGTGTGGAGCTTGGAGGTGCTGCCGCACTACCTGGCAAAATAATCCCCTTCTCCTGGGTAATGTGCAGCAGCCCAGATGGGGCTACTCAAAGCTGTGCCTCCGAAATCAATGGTGCACCTTGGAGTGGCTGAATTTGGGCCACCCAGGCTGGAGATGGGGGTTAGGATCTGGCCGAAAGGCAGGATCCTGGCTCCCCCTCAGGTAAGACAGCCCATGGGCCTGCCCATTCCCTGCCTCCCTTCACCCCGTTATGCCCTTCCCCCTATCCCGTAAATGCTTTCCGCTGCTGTCCCAGAGTCTCTGTGCCTGACCTAAGAAGGCCAGACTTATCTTCAGGCCTCTGGGCCTGGGCAGTGAGGCCAATGCACATACATGTGCTGGCCTATCTCTTCTGGGACTGGTGGAAACATGCGACAGCCAGAGGTCAGCACAAGGGTTGTGCTGGCCTTTTGGCCAGTTAGGATCACTCTGTTACTCACCAATTCTTACTAATAGGAACACTCATTTCTTTTAACCATAATTCTTTAGTGCCCCCTGTAACAAGATATCTGTTGGTATTCCATCAAAGCAGATGCAAATAGAATAGCAAATGCTGTAACTTAACCTACTTCTAGTGTCTCTGCAAGTTTGTTATATCAGACTTCTGTTCTAATCCTGCCTCCCAATTTCTGATATTTATCAATAATACTCAGTAATCTCTTAAAAGCATGCATATGTCTGCATATGCCTTTTTCTTGGTTTTCAGTCTTACCAAAACCTGTGGTTCTGCATTTACTTTGGGATTAATTATATTGCTGAACTTGATGTAGAAGCAAAAAAGCAGCCTGTAATGCCATTTGTGGCATAGCTAGCCCTCTCAGATTTATTTGAAAAAATTATCTCACACCTCTTTTCTTTAGATCCAGAGTAGTTTAGAATTCATATATACAGTCAGTAAGATGTATTGCAAAATCAGCAGCAAAACAAATTAAGACAGATATTGGCACAATGAAGGCTAGAGCCAATCAGTGTTCATAACAATTATGTGAAGGCCTACTGAAAAATGCAGGTCTTCAATCAGCATTGAAACAGTGACAGGAAAGGAACCTACCAAATCGCACAAGGTAGGCAATAGGAAATGTGCCCCAGAGGCTTCTGTGATAACACAAGGTATTCTGGGATACGACACTTGAACAGGCTGCACTTTCTTATGCCTCGCTCTTCTGTTGCCCTTCAAGGAGGATGCAGAAGAAACTTCTAGAGGTAGCAGGCTATGTGTCCTTGGTCCACTGAATCCAGTATTATGTTCCTATTGTGCATTCCGATTGGAAAACAGCCTTATTTGAAATTGCAATTTGCATAAATTCAGTTGCGTTTTTAAACATTTTATATCCTGTTCAACATGGCTTGCAAGGAATACTTTAAAAGGCAACCATCAGAAACAACCAAAAACATGAGTTTCAACAAGTCATCTTTTCACCCTTAGAAAAGCTTAATATACCTACTTTGCTGTAGTGTGTTGTATGAGATAAGTTATCCTAAACTATTATTCTTCAGAATAATATACCACCTTTCAACAAAAAGTAGTTCAGAAAGTGGTTTACATAGCTAAACGATAGTTCTCTGTCCCCCAAAGGGCACACAATCTGAAAAAGATGTGAAAGAAACACTAGCAATAGCCACTGAAAAGACGCCATGCTGGAGTGGAATGGGACAATGGCTCTCCCCCACTTCCCCCGCTAAATATAAGAAGACTCCACTTTAAAAGGGTCCTCTTAGCCTAGGTTAATTGAAAGATGTTCAGTTATCAACAGTGTTGCTATAGGATCTATGACAACACACTTGAACTTTTGTGAACACATTTGTGGAACAGCACTAGTGATAGGGCTGTATCCTGGAGTTAAGTTGTCACAACCAAGTCCCATGAATTAAACTTGATTTACAAGCATTCAATTCTGATTTTGTTTTTTTGAAAAGAAAAATTGTGGAACAATTCATTTACTTTGAAATGCTTTCTCTCTAAAAGGAGAGTAGGGAGTTGGTCACATGATGTGGGTGGTGGTGGTGATGCTTGAAAACATGTATTTTTGTAATGTCTAAACTTTCCACCAATTATGGCAGAATATGAAGGCCCAAATCGATAATATATGAGCAACTGGTTGTTGAGGTACCCCATCCCAGTCATTTAGGGAAGAAAATGAGTCGGGATGATTGCTTTCTGCTGCTATGCCACTCTGCCCCTCCTCATCTTGGGCAGGAGGTGTGGACTGATGGTTGAGCTGCTAGTGCTAGTAAAAGCTAGTACTTAGCTAGTAGCTAAGCAGGAGAATCTGTTTTTGGATGGGAGATGGATGCCAGGTTGTGACAAGATCCAGTACCTGTGGTGGCAGAACAGGTCACAAGTGAGAGTTGCGCGGGAGTGTGTGAGGAGGCCAGCCGGCAAAGAATGGAATACGACCTTGAGGACCTGTCCAGGCTTGACTTGCAATTGCCTGCTGAGGCTTGATGGCATGCCGCCAAAGGAGAGAACCACACTGAAGGCAACATCTGGGACTGAGGATTTGGCAGATCACAAGAATACTGTATATTTGTAAAAACCCCATTGAAAAATGGTGGTTTAGACTAGCCGGCTCATGTAATCCACCTTGAGCATTTGCTTCAGCATGGGAAAGGCGGGGTATTAAATTCTCCAAATAAATAAAATTTTCCCGTTTGCCTGGCAGGAAAGAAGGGGCAGAATGACTAACTGTATGCTGTTTGGCTAACTACTGGATGGGAAACAAGGGCTATAGCCATGCCTCTTAAAGGTGGTCCTATGTGACAGATTAGGGTTTGAGGTAGATCACAGGTCTTGTTGGGGCTGCTGTGTTCTGGGCCAAAGGCAGCTTTAAGCATAAGTTATTTTAAAGTTTTTATACTGTCTTAGACCGACTTCCATGCTGATTTAAAAATCAAAGAACAAAACAAGATCATAATTTAAAATTGTAAATAGCCCATCAAAACAATTGAGCATTGGCGAAGAGTCACAAACAACTGAATAACAATTTATTAAAATATTTCTACCCCACCTTTTCCCACAATGAAGGGGACTCAAGGCGGCTTACAGTAAATAGATAAAAGCAATTTTAAAACAAAAATACTAAATCAGAATAAAAACATTAAAACAACCAGATCACCAACATTAAAAACCAATTCATGAAACAACGGCAGCCACCTACTCATTCAAATGCCTTCTCTCCCAGCAACTTCATGTAGATGTTAAATCCCCAGGGTGGGCTGCTGGCCTCTCACTTCCAATCTTGACAATCCCGCGAAGGAGTGGCGCATACAGTGTAGGTGAATGAACATTTTAGTAGATTTCCTGCCTTAAGATAAATTGCAAGAGAGAGTCCCTATTATAATCAATGTTACCTCCTCACAAGCTTTTCAGCTTCATTTCTGTCACATTGGAAAAATCTGTTCAAAACCTGGGTTGTTGTACCCTTAGCTAGTCATGACTAACTAAACTTAGGATACAGTCTTTTATACTTTTGTTCTTTTAGCACCCCCTCTGAATCACTGAATATGTCAATATCAGTAACAGCCCAGTTCTAACCGGTGCAGAAGTAGACAGGTTGGCCAACCTGTGCTGCATCCATTTGGTTTGAAATGGTAGACTAGTTTTGAGTAAGTTAATTGCTCCCTCTGTACATACCTGCTCCATGTCAGGTCCACCTGGTGTTGGACTAGCGGTAAGCTGTTACCTTTGGCAACAGAAGTGCCTTACTGCATTTTTATGATATCAGTGCTGGCAGAAAGGGTTTACTGCTAGGGCTGGCCGCATAGGATTGGGCCCTTAGTCGGATGATGGTATGTTGGAGAAATATCTGGATCCTAATACACCTAGTGATATGGGAGCAATTTTTGTTATCCCTTCCAGCTCCTGGATATGACCAGAGCCTCCTAACTTAGCAGGATACCCCACAGAAAAAATTCAGTTTCAACATTTTTGAAACTTTGGTCAGAGTCAGGTTACAGATCAGGCAAACTGGTCATGTAGATTATTTAAACCCAAAACTGGGTAAGATTTTGAGCAATTCACCAACTAAAGTTGCAATCCTGGAAGTTAGTCCCACGAAGACTTACTTCTGAGTAGATATGCAGTGGATTGTGCTGTGGCTGTGGTTATACTTGTCTATAATGAAAGCTACTGCAACTCAATACTGTCATCTTTGTAAAGAGAACATGCATCACTTAAATAGTGACAATTTAAGTGGCTTCTATACATTTCTTTGTATTGTTCTCTCTAGCAGCATACATAATTACTAAGCTGAATTCTGATGTCTAGAGATTTCTGAACTGGATTCTTTTGTAATAGCTACATTTGATCTCTGTGTCTCCTATTCAAAAGACTTTGGGTGTTCTACATTTTTCTTAAACAGGTTCACTTAGATTCCTCCACCTTTAAGTCCAGGAGAAGTTGTTGAATAATGCTAATACAGAAATACACCAGCAAGCTAGTACAACTTCAGTCTAAATAATTCAGTATCTAGTACAGACATGTCCACGTATCTGCTGGAGTTCTGTTCCAGGCTCCCATCCTGTGGATACCTGAAGCCATGGGTACTGGGAACACCTTTTAAAGTTAGGTGAAGATCAGTGGTTTTATTGCAACACAGTAAAAAAAAGATGTGTTAATGTTCCCCTATCTTTTTAATCCTATCCAACTTTCCAGTACCAGGGTAAGGGCAATGCAGCTTCAACCTTGAGGAGGCCTCCTGACTGCCTTCCAACTGCAGGATGCAGCACATGTCCCAATGGCACAGCTATGCCACTGCTAGAACGTTGGTTAGGATTGCACTCTTAGGCTAATAATTGTTTTCCTGCCTTAGTATTCGAGTTTGTTCCTTTTGGAGCAAAGCGACAACATTGGTTGCGTAACCAAGCTGCTCATTCTATTTTTGAGTATTGACAACTCGCCCTACACTGACATAGCAAGAAAATAGTTAAGTAAAAGTTGTTTAGTGCAGTTATATATGTGGATTAACTGATCTGTACCAATACAATATAACGGGTGGCCTACAATCAGGACAGACCCCCCTCCCCCAAGCAAGTTTCACGAAGTACCTCTACAAAGTTTGAGGAAAGTATGGTAAAACATTTGCTCAGTTTCATTTCTAAAGGGAATGAAAACCTACTTTATGTTCTATATGAGGTTTTACAATTTAAAATCAAATATTTTAGATTTTGTTCGCTGTGTCTGAGCTCCATAACTGATGTTCTTGTTAGATCTCCAGCTGAATTACAGAGCCAATTATCCATGACAGAATCTATTTGTGTACCAAAATACACTTTTGCTCCACCAGATAACCAACAAGAGAGTAAAATAGATGCTACAACTAGAGAAGCTGACAATCGCTGCTTAAATTATGACAAAAAATAAAACCAACAATTCCAATTCCAATGTTGTGCAATGTTAATTGACTCAGATCGTGTAGATGAATGTGTCACACAGGCAGAAGTATAAATTCATACGGAGCCTATTAGAAAGATAATTTATTTACAATATTTACAAAAAACCATACATATGTGCTCCAAATACTGAAGAATCAAGTCCAAAAGTATACAGAATTTCAATATACATTCACGGTTTCTTTAACTGTAAGCTCAGAAACGTGAGTGACGCTGACTGATGGAATACATGAAACTCAGTTTATGGAGAAAAGTTAGACCCTTTGTACATAGAAGATGTTGAATCCAAGTTCTATCATCCCTCCAATGAGCAAAACCCAAAAAGGAATAAAGACGTAAGCTAGCTTTATGTTAGGAAACTGTTCCAATCTAGCGCAGAGGGCAAGGCAGAAGGCCAGTTTCAGCAACATTGCTGCAAGGTACCAGGCTTTCTTCTTGAGGTTTTGGGAGCCATTGCGAGGGTCATAACCAGATTTACAACGGCCAGCCATTTTCACAATGATCATAACTAGAAGAATTGTATCAAATATCCAAACAGGGATGAATATTAGAAACCAGTTCCACTGGGCCTTGTCATCCAGTTTTAACACCAACATGATCAGGAACAGCAACGTGAAGAGCCATGTGAGCAACACCCTCTGCGCCAAAGACATTCTCATTTAAACAGCTTTCTTGGGAGGTTGATAGCAGCAGAAAAGATGGTTGGTCCCTAGAATTTAAAAAAAAAAAGTGGGGAGGGGAAAACTGATATCAATCTAGCAACGAGCAATAGGTAGCTTGCTAGGTTTACAGATGGCACCTCCTCCCAACTTCAGCCCCCCCTCCACAAAAAGTCTCATATACCTTGTGTTGATACTTAAGAGCTGATATGCTAACACCTCTTTTGCTGCTTAGAAGTTCTATAGGATAGAACCCTACATGGAGTGGTGGTAGATTCTCCTTCACTGGAGACTTTCAAGCAGAGGCTTGACAGGCACCTGCTGGAAATGCTCTAGGAGGATTTTCTGATACAGGCAGGGGGTGGCCTAGATGATTTTGTAGGTCCCTTCCAACTCTGATTCTATGGTGAGGTACATGGCCGGCCAGCCAGGCAAATAGAAGCGTTAGTACTGAACAGCAGATTAGCAAGGCAGCAAAATCCACTGCTGCACTGCCACTGTAGCACCTCAGTGGTGTTCTCAGCCCAAACAGTGCCAGTAGGACAACAAAACTGCCTTGCTGTCCTCACTGTACCCACAGCCTCCCATGCATGTCTGCTAGGAACCCTGAGCCAGCCAACTGGTGGCAGCACAGGAAAATAGTTAATGCCGGATGTTGGTCAGGCATTATCTGTATTTTCCTCCCCTTCTCCCTACAATGGGCTGCAAACAGCCACAATATTTCTCAAAATCAGTTCCTGTCTAACCCTAGATGAGTAGGATCTAATCTGTCTTGCTTCTATGATGGGCTTTTTGCATGCTAGCAAGTGTGTATTTTTTCCTATATATTTGATCCTAGGGAGACAGCAGAAATCCTGAACCTGTTGGCTGGAAGAACCAACTAAATGTTAATTGAACTAGAATGACTCTAGCTACTGTTGGGTGGTGGACCCTCTAATAGCCACCTTGAGCACAGGTTCCAAATTCAGTGAAAAAAATCAGGATATGAATCATTTAAATAAAGAACAGGGAGCTAGATTTACAGCCTGTTTGGAATGTAGGAAGTAAAGTGAATTGCAGTCCACAAAACTATATATTAAAGCAAACTGGTTAGTCTTTAAAGACGCTGCAACGAAAACCAGAGTCGTGTAACTGTCTAACACAGCTACCACTCTAGAGGGTGTCCAACATAAGGCCCGGGGGCCAGATGCGGCTTCTGGAAAGTCTTTATCCAGCACTCAGTCTCTCTCAACACCACCATCAGCGGCTCTCAGTTGCTGAGCTATGCTGTCACTGCTGAAAGGGCAGCGTGCGTGATAATTGGGCTCTCCCATATTTTGAAAATATGATCAAGATTTGTGTATTTTCTCTTCTGCCATTTGCAGTGATTGAATTTTTAAAAAAGAAAGACGTGCTTATTTCTGGTCATAACCTACTTAATCACATCATTTCCTGCTTTATGACATCACTTTGTGACTTCAAGTGGCATGAATGCTATCCGGCCCGTGTATGAAATTAATTTGACACTCCTGCTCTAGACAATACTATGATGGAAGTCTCCTAAAATATCAGATTTATAGCTTGAGGCTGCTCTTTGATCTGACACTGCATTATAGGTTCTGGTGTGGACAGCAAGTAGGAACCCTTTTCATTAGCTTCACTGGTGCAGCAGCAATCCTTTTCAAGAATGGATACATCAGAGTTTGCCATGGTAATTCATGCTCTAGGCTTGGCTCAAGTAACCTGCTGTGCATGAGACTGTCCCTAAAGAGCATCTGGCAACATCAACCGGTGCAGGATGCTGCAACCATTTGGCTGGCTGGCAGAAGCCGACTGGAGCACAGCACTCCAGTATTAAGCCACACCGGGTGCCTGTTTCAGAGCTCAGTTCTGGGTGCCGGTTTAATCTTTAAAGCCCTGCCTGACTTGTATCCGGAAGACTGTCCTCCCTCTCCCATTCCCTATTTAACATGCATGGGGAGCCTCTGCCAAATGAAATTTAGGTCCACTATAAACAGGGCCTTTTTAGTCCCGACACGAACATTATAGTGCACCGTTCTCAAGTGCAATTGCCGGGGCCTCCAGATATAATACACCTTTCAAGCACTGCGTCAAAAAGGCTAAAACGAGCTGCGGCGTCTCGTGAATCACAGCCACTAGGAAGAGACGGGAGAGGCAAAGTTCCCGATGTGGGCGGGAGAGGAGCGAGAGGGTCCAGGAGCGCAGTTACCAGCGTGGCCCCTGCCACCCTTCCAAGGGCAACCCATCCCCTCCCCAGCTGCTCACCAGTCAAGCGCCTGGCGTCTCCCGCAGCGACGGCTGCCCCTAGGTCGCGCCCCGAGCGATCCAGCTCATCACAGCCCACCACTCGCGGCATTCGACTACCAAGCGAGACGAGGACGGAAGCAGCAGAGCCAGGCCTGCATCTGACAGCCTAGCGAGGCACGCGTCACACCACGTCACTGGTCTCAGGAGCTGCCCGTTACAACGTGACTGGCGCTCCCATTGGGTTTAGCGCCCCAAAATCCCGCCTCCTAGCACGATAGACCAGCGCTGCCCTCCTTTACGCTCGAGTCCCACCTCCTATTCGAATGCCTATTCGTCAAACTGCAATTTCCCCGTCCTTTTGAAGCGCGCCTTAGAAGCGTCTGCGACCTCCTATTCGTGGGAAGAGTTGCCTATCACCGTCACTCCAAATTCTGAGCTCCCGCCAATCATTTTTTTTTTAAATCTCGGGTTTCTTCCCCCTCCCCCAGTTTGGTCAGCCACCGACTTCAACCATTTCATCCCCGCCTTGGGGGGGGGGGGCTGCCATCCAATGGGAACCGTTGTTGATGATAATTACTATCAACAATTCGGAGCCCTCGCTGTCGCTTCAAAATTTTTTAGTCACCGCTGGACCCACATGCCCTCCTTCCCGCTCCTCGACTCCACACAAACCACCTCTCGGAGAGAGGAGGCGGGGCGGTGATTGACGTGTCGCCCATTCCTCGGTAGCGCGCTGTTGCTGCCGCCGCTGCCTCCAGCGCGCGCGCACGCCCGACCGACCGACCGCGAGCTGTTGCCTTGCGTGCCGTCTCGTGCCCTTTGCCAGTCGCTGAGTGTTGTCTTCGCCGCACTTCTACCTGCTGCCTCCCCCCCCCCTCTCTCTGCCGCGTGCGTGCGGTGGCTACGGATAACCGGTGAGATTCGACCCCCCCCCGCTCGCTCCCCTCGGACTGTCTCTCGAGTGGCGCGCGGGGCGACGAAAGGAGGTGGAAGACGGGGAGGGGAGCGAGCGCCTGAGTCCCTGCTATGGAGGCGCAGGCGGCGGAGGGGGCGGCGAGGAGAGGGGGGATGGCTCTGGAGGCTTCCCAGAGAAGAAGGATGAGGCGGGCGGGAGGAGGAGAAGGAGGAGGGGAGAAAGTTCTGGCTTGCAGGAGGAGGGGGCGGCTTTAACCGTGAGGAGCAGAACGTGGAAAGCCCAGGCGGGCGCACGGACGGAAACCTCGGGGAAGGGTCGGCGCCGTGGGGCCTCTGGAGGGAGGAGACCCCTCGGGGAAGGACGAGGTGAGGAAGGGCGCCCGCGGGCTGTGTCGGGGTTGCACGGAGGCAGCTCCCACTTGTGGTGCCGGTGGAAGAGGCTGGGAAGAAAAGTCTGCCCTTGGAGGGCAGGAAACCGTGAGGAGAAGCTGTGTTGGGGAGCGGGGGGACGACGACACTGTAGAGGTGGTCTGGGTTTTCTGCACGTGTAACGATGTGAATCGTGGGGTGGGGGCGCAGGAGGTGCGTGTGCGTGCAAGGAAGGCGTCTGCAGGCTCAATGCAGGTCTGGGAGGGACGGTCATCAGCGCGGTGGTGATGGGGAGGGAGTTCACGCCGGGTCAGGAAAGAATGAGCCACTGTAATTGGAAAGCAAAGGGGGAGGATGTGATGAACTGTCAAGAGAGCAAGGGAAGGGAGGTGAAGCGGTTCAAGTGCACGGGCCAGCACTGGGGTGGGTATAAAGCTGGTCTTATTATAGCTGGGTATTTTTTTTTTCCGCCTTGAGCTTCTAGCTCTCCTGTCCGCCTGCCTGCATGACATGGTGAGATTTCTAAAAAACAAAAAACGGGGTTTGGCCAAAGCAGTCTCTCGCGGAGCAGACTTGCTCCCAAGATGAACACAAGGAGGACCAAAGTCATTGCTTGTTTTGTAGACATCATTTAATTTGTCATCCCGCCAGCCAGCATGGTGACCTTTGAAATGGGCATACTGTCATGCAGATGTGCTTGAGAGGGATTGTTAACTGGGCAAGAGGCACTTTTTCAAGTGGTGTTCCTCTTATATTTAGCAGGGGGAGAGTAATTGTCCCTCTTCACACCTGCGCAGTGTCTTTTCTAGCGGCTGTTGCTCGTGGTCTGCCTTTTCTTTTTAAGATTGTGAGCCCTTTGGGACAGGGAGCCATTTAATTTTATTATTACTATTGACCTGTAAACCGCTTTGTGAACTTCGTGTTGAAAAGTGGTATATAAGTACCTGTTGATGGACTGATTGATTGTTGAGACCTTGCTTACTTTTCTGAATAGTTCCCTGCATCAGGGTTTCTCAGCATATACTTTTACTTTTCTGTAACCTGCAGTAGGATCAATCAATCAATCAATCACTAGTATTTATATACCGCTTTTCAACACAAAGTTCACAAAGCGGTTTACAGGCAAATAATAAAATTAAATTTAAATGGCTCCCTGTCCCAAAAGGGCTCACAATCTAAAAGAATGGAGAACACCACCAGCAACAGCCATGAGAAAGACACTGTGCTGGGGTGAAGAGGGACCTCTTTAATCCTTATTGCAAGATTATGCTTGATCTGTTATCTGTAAGATTCTTGGCAGTGAAAGGGGGCGGTGCTCTTTTGTCCAGAAAAAATTCAATAAGATGTGTAACAATTAGGCCCTGAGGTTAAATGTTAATTCCTTAGTTCAGTATCATTTGTTCATCTTTCAATGTTTTTTCATGGTTGAAGCAGATGGCAAACATAATCATAATCCTTGTGGTTGTATTCAAAACTAGATTTTCAAACCTGTTTTAACCTTCTTTCTTATACAAAAATATTAGCTTTTGTAGTTTTCTCCCCACAAGCAAAATTTGTGCACTTATCCACTTTACGGTATGTGTATGTTTTGAATGATGTGATCTGTGTGGCAAGATCCTTTGAAGAATTGTCTTGGAATTACAGTAGGCAAAAATAATTACAGTAACACTATTATAGGCATAATCTTTTGGAATCTCCAAAATTCAAGAGGCATTTAGTTTAAAATTTTAAAATCAAATTTCTCAAAAACAGTCATTTTTAAAATTTGAAAATTTTTAGTTCATACTTGTATCTAATTATACCCCCCCCCCAAAAAAAATTTTTTGGACAATGGTGGGATCATAAGATATGAGAAAGAACACATGTATAATCAAGAGAAAATAGAATTTTCAAGCTGAATTTAATTTTTTAATCTACAAAGTGATTCTTGTACAGTATTTATGAATGTTGTTTCCATATTTATTATTTCTTCAGTCTGTTCGGTTCTGAACCATTTAGGTTTAGGTGCTGTAACATTCTGTTGCCAGAAAAATGCAAACTGGCAGGATCATAATGACTATCATGCAAGAGAACTAGAACTTATGTTTATTTGTTGATGAATATCAGTATTGTCAGTAATTCTGAATTGCAATTTGAGTCAGGTTTTTTTGATGAGGTTGCAACAAACATATCCGAAATGTTTTAATCCATTTAAAAAACCGTCAAAGAAAGGAAATAAGGCCAGTGGATGGATATGTTCCCTTTGCCCTGAAACTCCAGTGATAACTAAAGTTTGTAACATTTGTAGGAAAGAAATGAGCAAGTTGAAAAAAGATGATGAAAAAGATGAAATTTTCCAGGTATTAGCCAGCATGTAGGTGATGATTGCAGTACTTAAAATGGTGACCCTGATATATAATTCTCTCCAGAAGTTTTAAGAACATTGAATACATCCTTCTGAGCGCAATTCTAACTATACTCTAGGCAGAAGTTGCTTGTGGTAGCCTCCAGGTGTCACAAACATGCCGTAAAGCATGTTGTCTCCATTTTGGAGAACCCAGAAGCTGGTGCAAGCAACTTCTGCCAGTCTCCCTGTGCCTGGACCCAGCCCCTGTTGAAAAGGTAAGGCCAGTCTTGCTTGGACAGCACAGGGGCTTGGTGGGGGGCGGAACAGGGCAGGGGCAAGGGCCGAAAGGGGGTACAGTGGGAAGGCATAGGACAGGCGGGCCTGTGCATGGGTCAGCCAGGGGAGGGGGTGAAGGCAGGATCCAGCATTTGTGCCAAATCCTAACCCCCATTATGGGTGGCCCCAATTTGGCCACTCGGAGTTGTGCTGCTGATTTCAATGGTTCAGCACCAAGTAGACCCATCCAGGCCGCTGCACACTACCCGGGGGGAAGGGGAATATTGCCTATTCCAGCCTGGGGTTATGATTGCGCTTTCCAAGACCTAGGAGAATCAAAAGGAAAGTTATTAAAAATGTACATTATAATTATAATCGCTTTAAAAGTGTACTAGATTGGTGTATAGTGTCAGCAGATGTAGCTACAGTCATTAACCATGTACCCCCATTAAATAATAAATAAAACTAAATAAAGGAGGTAGGTTTTTTTGTTTTACAAAAATGAAAAGTGCAGAAAACCAAGTTATGTGTTTTCATTTCATTATCACTGTTTTCTCCTACCTGTAATATGCTGTAAAATGCATATGTCGTATTGTCAACTGCCTCAAATTATCACATGACATTCACAATTATTGACACTGTTGATATTTATCAACAAATAAATAGAAGTAAGTTTTCTTCACAAATGCTGTGGGCAGACTGAGCTGAGAGGCGGGGCAATGCTTCTGTTGCCTAATGGCCAGTATGATCCTGCCTGTTCCAGTTTGCATTTTTCTGGCTACAGAATATTACAGCACCTGAATCTAAATGGGTTAGAACAGAACGGACTGAGAAAGTAATACGCATGGAAACAACATTCATAAATATTGTCGAAGAACTATGTTGTAGATAAAAAAAATTAAGTTCAATTTGAAAATTCTATTTTTCTCTTGATGTATTTGTTATTGCTTATATTTTATGATCCCATCATCGTCCTAAATTTTTTTGGGTATAGTTAGACAAGTATGAATTATGAGATTTTTTCCAAAAAAATAAAAAAAATGATTTTTTTTGAAAAAAAATAAATTTTAAATTGAATTTTTTAAAAAATTAATAAAATTATTAAACCCATTGTATATCATATGAGGGATGTGGTGGTGCAGCGAGTTAATCTGCTGTTGCTGGGCTTTCCGACCGCAAGGTTGGGAGTTAAAGACTACGTGACGGAGTGAGCTCCCGTCGCTTGTCCCAGCTCCTGCCAACCTAGCAGTTTGAAAGCACCTAAATGCAAGTAGATAAATAGGGACCACTTTGGTGGGAAGGTAATGGTGTTCCGTGCGCTACGGCGTATAGTCCTGCTGGCCACATGACCACGGAAACATGTCCTCGGACAAAAACGTCGGCTCTACAGGCTTTGAAACGGAGATGAGCACCACCCCCTACAGTCGGTCACGACTTGACCTTTCGGTTGTGGGGAAACCTTTACCTTTACCTTTTTATATCATATGAACAAATAGAAGGGGAAGAAATGGAAGCAGTGACAGAGTTTATTTTCCTGGGCTCCAAGATCACCGCAGATGGTGACTGCAGCCATGAAATTAAAAGACGTTTACATCTTGGGAGGAAAGCTATGGCGAATCTAGACAACTTAATAAAATGCCGAGAATCACCTTGCCAACAAAGGTTCACATAGTCAAAGCTATGGTTTTCCCAGTAGCAATGTATGGCTGTGAGAGCTGGACCATAAGAAAGGCAGAGCGCCGAAGAATAGTTGCTTTTGAATTGTGGTGTTGGAGAAGACTCTTGAGAGTCCCCTGGACTGCAAGGAGATCCAACTCCCTGGAAGGACAAATCCTGAAGCTGAAGCTCAAGTACTTTGGCTACCTCATGAGAAGAGAGGACTCTTTAGAAAAGACCCTCCTGCTGGGAAAGATGGAAGGCAAAAGGAGAAGGGGGCGGCAGAGGATGAGATGATTAGACAGTGTCACCGAAGCGATGAACATGAAATTGGGCGAACTCCGGAAGCTAGGGGAGGATAGGGGGGCCTGGCGTGCTGTGGTCCATAGGGTTGCTAAGAGTCAGACACGACTTAGCGACTGAACAACAACAACATCATCATATGAAAGCTCATGAATGGAGCTTTAAAACGAAACCGCACCCAACTCCATCTTTCAACCTGTGTCTGATGTACAGCTAGTTAAAGGATCGCTAAAAAAATAATGAATAATTTACAGCTAAGTTTAAATTCAAATATTGTTCTGATTTGTAGATTAGATGACAAATGATTGTTAAAAATGCTAGCTCAGGATTAATTAAAATGTTGAAGTGTTGCGTATATTCCTCTATATTTAAAATGTAGTAGAATTTGATATGCTCTCATATTTGATAGTGTCTTCTGTGCACCCAACTGTATATGGATATCTGACCTCCTCACTGGTTTCTACAGTAGCTGATTAAGAGAACAATTTTCTTAGAAGTCCTGTCCACAGAAGTCTGTGCAATTTAATCAGATCAGCCCATTAGATTCCATCTTCCAGAATAGGTTTTATATATTTGTGGCATGTTTTTTTCGTGTTGACCCAGAATTAAGTCCTACTGACTTCAGTAGCACTTATTTCATAGTATGTCTGCAAAGATTTTAGCTTTAATTAAATCTAGTTTGTGGGTTAGATCTACGTCGGTAAGTCCCAATACAGGAATTAATGCATTAAATTCCTTGGCTCGGATCCAAACAACTACTCCAAATAAGCTCAATGGATTGTTGTTGGGTGTTCTATTTTTACTTTGACTAACTAAACGGACAAACATGATGCATCCCAAACTGGTTTCAAAAGTAGTTTGTCGTGTAGCTTAGGGAGGTGCTGCTAGAAAAATGCATTCCAGAGATCTATATGTGTGAAGCCAATTGCTCAGTCAAGTTGATCCAAACTCTTGCTGTATGTATGTAATGTAGCAGAAAGAACACTACACTTGTAGCTGCTAGAGGAACGCAATGGAAGGAGTTACAAGAGGTAATAGCAAGAATGCTTGCAAGAAGCGGATAGCAGAAGAAGCAGACAGATAGTGAGAATGCTAGACTCCACTTCCTTTTAGCGTTCTTGCTATCACCTCTTCTAGCATTCCTCTATGCTATTATTGTTCTCATGGTCTGCTTCCTTTTCCAAAAGCTATCTCCAAAGGTATACTTCCAAAAGTAAGTATAGGGTTTGCTACTATCCATGGTTTTGAGTATCCATGGTAGCAGTAGGAACTCTGAGGATATTGGGGAGTGGGGGCTTCTGTGGGGGCTTCTCCAGTTGATATATTTGAACACAAATTATCATGATACATAAACAGTTAACAGGTAAAAAGCCAAGGTGATGAAAAACAAAACAGTACCTTTACTTTTCACCTGCTGTCTGTGGGGTGTCTGGGGAGCTCTGCAGGGGAGTCTGTGGGGCTCCTGAACCCCCATGGATGCTGGGGCAGGCAGCAGTAAGTCCCTCAACCCCATTATGGGGGACATTATGTAAACAATGTTAATTTTCAAGAGCCCAATTATAGGAGGGCATAGAAATTACTTCTGGGTAATTTCTAGACCAAGGGCCTTATAATTGACAGATTACGTGCTTATGTGGCTTTGTTTTGTGTTTTATTGCAGTGTGATGATTTTAGTATTCAATTTTTGTCAGTTGCTTTGAACTGCAGGAGCAGAAGGTGTGGACTGCTGGTACAGACTGAAGCTAAGCAGGAGAATCTGTGGTCTTGTTTTTGGTTTTGGATAGGAGATGTCAGGCTGTAACAAGCTGCTGTACCTGTTGTGGCAGTTGCTGTTGAGCTGATTGGTCACTGCAAGTGAGAATTGTGGGGCAGTGTGTGAGAAAGGCCAGCCAGCAAAAAAAAAAGAATACGACTTTGAGAACCTCTCCAGCCTTGATCCACAGTTGATACTCAATAGCACACAGACAGACAAGAGAACCACGCTGAAGGCTACATCTGGGACTCGCAGAATACTTGCAGTGAATCACAGAATACTGTACTGTATATTTGTAAAAAAAAAAACATTGAAAAATTGTAGTTTAGATTAGCCTGCCCATGTCAGCTGCCTAGGGCATTTGCTTTGGCATGAGAAAGGGGGATATAAATTTTTCAAATACATATTAATAACTGTGGAAAAGTTGGATAAACTATTTTAAGTAAACAATATAGGTTTTATTTCTCTGTAATCCTCAACTGAATTGGGGATGCAGAAAATGCTTCTAAAAAAGTTTGCATGTTGCTAAATGAAGAGGCATTCTACATGGTTCTGCACTTAAGCATCCCGTTGTTTGTGTTCTGTTCCAGAATGGAATGAACATTAGTTTTTAAAAAATGGCATCTGTAGTAGTCTGTTAACTTAGCAAAACTGTTCAAGGCTGCTGTTGATTGCAGCCAGAGACTTTTAAGGGAAAAATGTTGCAATTATGAGAAGCAATAGAAAGCTATTTAAAATTCATATTGCAATATTCTTCTCATTTTAAGACAGTTGGATTGAAAGTGATGTTTTTAATATGACCATTTTCTACATTCTTGATGGTAAGCTGCCCTGTGGGTCTATTAATTTGTATTGCAGCTAGAGGATAAATGGGAATATCCTCTTAAATCTGCAGTACAGTGGTTTTTGCCCAACAGAGCATAATGTTTTTAACACTTGCATAGTTTTGTCATCTCAGGTGTTAACTGTAATCTTAAACTCTTGTAGAATTTTAAGGAAGATAAGGTGTTGAATTATGAATTTTTCACAGACCTAATATTAATTTTCTTCAAGAAAGCTGTTAAACTCTTGTCAGATTTTTTTTAAAATGCACAATCATATGATCATTTTAATTTAAATTGCTGTTTAAATGTCAAGCCTCTGACATTGTAATGCCAGTACAATAGAGATTTATCAAACTGCATGCATAAATGTGGGGTGTTAATAACGTACTTCTTAGCCATGGTTTTACAGTAACCCTTTTAGGTACCTACCTATATTTGGTTCTGAAGGAACTGTATTGTGAAGATGCTGCACTGCTGAGTAAATTATAAAGGAAAACCTTATAATGTGGAGCTTTAGATTGTAAATAAAGCTTTAAATTGTAAATCATTTTCCAGAGTGAAAAACTGAACTGTGTACAGTTTTTCCATTTCCTGCAGGCACTTACAAATATAGAACAGCTTTGCCTTACCACTGTTTAGTAAGCATTTTAGTGTACTTGCTGTTCAATAATAGATGTGGGCACAATTCTACTTCTGGGGAGAAACCACTCTCTGAATTTTTCTTAGCTATTTATAATGTAAATGTTAGGAATGTGACTTGGACTGCAAATCTGTGTATATTTGTGTGGGACTAAATTCCACTGAATACCGTGAGACTTCTGAGTAAATATGCAAAGGGTTGTGTTGTCAAAAATCTACAACTAAGAGATGCACTTGATAATTTATAGTGTTGATACAACTAATATCTTTTTCATTGTTCAGGGTTTAAAAAAATTAAAGTTAAACTAAAAGAACTCAACAGAGAACACATTGGCAGAGTCAAAAATGTCACTGATACAAAGAGGAATACAGGCAGATTATCCTTTCTCCAGACAGTCCAACATTTTTGTCCAAGACTTATTTTCTGTAGTCTTGTAGTCTACAAGGTCTGGTGCTCAGTTCCATGTACAGACTGTAGGTTCTATTCTCTGCTCTGTGATATGTACCTGTACAGACACTGTTGAAGCATTTCTCATTATATTTATGCATTTACTCCAAAAACCAAACAAATCCAGACACCTTCCTGTCCCAAGCAGTCTGAATAAAGGATACACAACCTGCACATCTAATTCAGGGGTAGTCAACCATTGGATATACGGAAGCTACACAAACAAACTAACTGCCGAAGAGCTATTGTGATCCCCCATATTTAACTGTAGACAAAAAATTGCTTTAGCAGTGGGCTTACTTCTGTGTAAAAACAAACACTGTTTTCAAGTACATCTAATAATAAGCCATAAATTCATAGTTCTAAGATGCTAAATATCTGCACTAAGTTCAGAATTCATTTTGAAACAAGATTGTTTTTAAAAGAGGAACTTAAAATGGAACCAGAGTTTTTTTAAAGATAACATTTAAATTTAGAAAGTCCACATTGACAAAAGGCTGGGTTCAGACATACTACAAAGTAATGCTTTATTGTTGTGGTTTGTTTGAATCTGCATCTGCCTTTTGAAATAATAATGTTGGGGCTGTGCATGTTTTTTTGCCCAGCTTATGAGTTTATTGGATGATTCAACCGTCCACAGTTAGAAACAAGATTAGAGAGTAGTTTAGAGATGATTTAGGGATATGGAAGTTGTATTAGAGTGCTCAACATTGTAGGTATTGGAGCTAAACTACAGGTTGTTCAGAACAAGTTAACTCATTTTTTACTTTTTCTGTGTAAATAGTAGGGAGAGACAGATGTGCAGAATCCTATAAAACTGCAATGGGGTCTCCAGGGAGCCTCTATCTTGCCCGTGGCAAACCTTTCTTCATAATATGCATAAGATGCTCTTCAAAGTGGTGTTACCCCTTTGTAATACAGGTCAGGCCTTGATATTCTCGTGGGATCTATTCCCACTCTTCCCGCAGATGCTGAAACCTATCGATGATGAAATCTGCAGGTGATGCCTTCAGAGGCGCGGGGCGTCTGCACACTACCACAGTGTGCTTCAGAAAGTCCCCGGAGGCTTCAGATACGCCACTTCTGTTTTTTTGTAAAATTGAAAGTCCCTTTAAGAAGCTTCAGAACACTTCACTACATTTACTTCTGGTTGGCAAAGTACAGTGACAATTGACATATTGCACAAGGAAATTTTGAATGTCTATATGCCAAGAAGTGAGAAAAAGGTAACAGCCTTGCACAAAACTGGCTTGATTAAAATGGCAGTCTTTACTATCCTCTGCTTTTTTTCCTTTTTCCTTTTGTTTTGTCAGGATTTTGAATGTAATGCTTTTAAGTTGAAATTTTGTCAAAGATGACCAGTTGAACACCTTGACTGTGTATTTCTGTGATACACGTAAGGCTGCCCCCAAACTCTGCCAGCTAAGTGTTGTGGTATTATGTTTTTCAGCAGATTGGTAGTATGATGAGTTGCCTGCAGTAGTTCTTGGACATGACAGAGAAAACTTAGGAGAGTGCTTAATTACCATTGCTACAGCAATGTAATTGCTATGTAATTGCTACAGCAATGTAATAGCAATGTAGCATTGCTACAGCTCTTCACCTATCTGCTGTCTGCTTCCAGTTAGTTTTTCTCTCACACTGGCAGACAGGGGAAAGAGGCAGCAGCCATGAACTGCTTTCAGCATATTTAACAATTTCTGGTTACCCCAACATCTGATGCAGCATCTGGGAACTGTAAAATGGCAACTCCTCCACAAGTTATCTCCAACTATCTTATCTCCATAGAACTACCTTATTGAATGGCAGTGGAGAGTAGTGGTGGCAACAGATGCTTGCTGCCTAAGGCATGGGTCCTTGCATGCCACACTGGCATGTCCCCCACAGGATTTCCCCTTGTGAAGTCATCCCTGACTGTCAGATAATTGTGAATAATTTAAATTCTGCAGACTGTATAGGTGAAAATTGCTCCTCCACCTTGTATGAAGAACCTCTGTTGCAAATGGAAGAAGTTCTTTGGATATAACCCATATACTCTCAAGTATATTATTTGTCTTGTACTGAAATTATATACATTGTCTAGTTATTATAAATGCTGTGTGAAACCTGTTATTAGTTGGTATTTGAGAAGTATTGATGTTATTTCAGTTGAAGAACTTGAAAGAATAATTTGCTGTTAAAATTGTGAACCAGTAATTTATTGTATATAATTAAATGGTCCCAGATTAGGATACGTGTTCCCACTTGCCTTGCATATCTAAGCATTGCAGTGAGCATCTGCATCAGCTCTTTGTATAGATCTTGTTTGCTGGATCAGAGCATTTATGGTCAAATTAGCAAGTTCCATAAAAAGTTTGAAGACGTGAAATCAAGAAAAAGTCATGCCAGGTCTAATTTCCCCTTATTATTGATAGGGTATCTAGTCTGGTAAACCTCAGGAATGCAATGGGCATTGTGTACCTAGATTTCAGCAAAGCATTTGACAAAGCTTGATATAGAATCGTGGATAAAATGATAAAATGTGACCTAGAGGATATTATGCTATGTGGTTTCAAAGCTGGTTGAATAAACATTTCCAAAGAGTGCTAGTAAATGACACCATGTCAACCTGGAGAGGGTTTTCTAGTGGAGGGCCTCAGAGTTCTGTCTTGGGCCTTGTGCTATTTAACATTATTACAAATTACCTGAATGAGGAGGTGGTCAGGGGAATGCTTATCAAATTTACATGTGTCACAAAGTGGACTAGATTACTGCTAAGGTCTCTTTCAACTCTAAAATCTATGAATCTTTTAGAGTACTCCTTTGAAGTCATTAAAGACTTAAGAAGAAAACGTGTTTTAGTTTTAAAAGTTCATGTTTGTATCCAAAGTTTCTTTTCTACAAACAGAAAGCACTTCTATTCACACACCAGTTGGGGATTTTGCTGAGTTCTCTTTTAATTGTGCAGCTCTCTGTGCCCTATAAAGTTCTGTGTGGGGTGGGATCCTCCAGCTGCCTCCTGAGCAGATTTTTGGTTAGCACAGACTTTTGCAGCAAAATTAGCTTCTGGGAGCTTTTGTCTGCACTTTCACCATATATAAGACTAGGTAAGCATTTGTTTATATTGGAACAATTGATTAAATACGGATTTAATCTTCAGATTTCTAATTTGGAATTTATAATTGCATAACATGTTGAGATAATGTTATGAGACACCGTGAAGGCTTTATCTCAAGTTTTATTTTGAGATGCAGATTACACTGCACAGAATTATTTGTTCAAAAACATTTGATCTCAAAAGGGAGACACCCAAGATGGTTTGCAAAAAGATTGGATTACAGTTTTCACGTACTTCTCTTGCGGCTCTTAAACACCTGAAGTTTATCATATGTGGCTCTTACATTAAGCAAGTTTGGCCACTCCTGATATATCATAACAGGGATGACCAAATTTCCTTAACATAAGAGCCACATATGAGCAATATTTAAGAAGTATTTTAATTCTTAAATATATTTACTCACCATTAACAAACTTATTTTTTAATCCTGTGTCCCCTCAGTTTGTATCCAGTAAATAATAAAAATCTTGAAAATGTCTTATTTATCTTTTATATTAATTGTGATGCAAAAAGGAACTCAGTCAGGATATTTCTGAGCATCATGCATTATATGTCAAAGAGCTACATGTGGCTCTTGAGCTGTGGTTTGGCTATCCCCAATATAATATAATATAATATAATATAATATAATATAATATAATATAATATAATATAATATACCTTAGGCAGAAGAGCTGGTCGAGATGGTTAAAGCTACAGTAATTGCCCAAAGATAAGATCCAAAGGTCGCTAGTTTGAGACCACCGGAAGCTTCTGTGTGTGGCAGACCTTGAGAATGCGGCTGATAAGATCTGAGTTGTCTCACCTGACTGTGAGAGGGGGAGTTGTGCTGGGTGGCCAGCTGTTCTTTGGTGAGAGGAAAAAAGCAGATTATCATCTGGTGGAAGGCAATTGTGCGGCGAGAAAGAAGGACTGGACGATGAAAGTGTCATCTGCATGTAGTTGTTCTTGAAAGATTAGAACTTTATTTGTGATTTGTAAAAACCCTTGCAGTTTAGAAAATGCCTTCCTATGTAAACTGCCTAGAATTAAAAAGTCAAAGGAGCAATCTGACCAAGAAAGGCAGTATATAAATACCTACTACTACTACTACTACTACTACTACTACTACTACTACTATAAAATATTCAACCATGGCTTCTTCCATCTCATGTCCCAGATAGAAAATGTGATCCAACAAAGCACTTTGTCTATTTTGTAACCAGATTGTCACTATTCTCAGTCCCAGTATATATAGCAGGCAGACCTTTTATTGCAGGAATAAGCAGCTTATGATCCTGCCTGCCACCTTCTGTCATCTGGACTGCAGGCTTCAGTCTATAGCAAAAGGACTGGTGGCGCTTTCCCAGGAAGTGGTGGTGGCATTGGGATGCTGCAAATTGGGTGGGAGGCTTTGTTGCCTGTGATAGTGTTCATATTATGCTCCATGTGGGGCAATGAGCTGGTGGTGGCAGGGGTTATGGGCTTGGGGGAAGCAGTGGCAGGCTTGTGAGATTTTTGGTGCAGTGCTGCTGGTCATGAATGGGCCAACATGTAAATGCTGGGGGGTGCTATGGTGCTCAGGTCAGAGCATCCATGGATGTCTTTCTCAGGCTCCATCACCAGCCTGGTCCTGCCATTCTGCTCAACTTGCGCTCCATCCCTTTCATTGTGGACATGACTGGTACTAGACTGGTAGGATTACTTTAGTGGGCTGGATTGCTGTGTGCTGCTCAGCCTCCACCTGCTCACCATCACTGTTTTGTTTAACATGCTCAGTTGAGTGGCCATGCGTGTCCAAGCAAAGCTCTGCAGTGTGGAGCTCAACAACCCACAATTTCAATGAAGAATATCTGGAACTGGCCCCTATGCCAAAACAGATTGTCTACCCTTATTTAGTGTATTGTATCATAGCCCAGTCCTAACCTGCTTTGGAGAGGCAGGCTGGCAGGCCTGCGCTGCATCCAATGCAGGTTTGCCTGCTACTGGAGCTCACCACAGTAAGGATCATTTGTCCTCACCCCAGGGGTAAGCCCCAGGCAGCCTGATAAGGCTGCTCGGACCTGTGCCTGCTAAATAGCAGGCATGAGTCTGGGCGGCATGGCCTGGCCTGCATTGGGGCCATGTGGTCCAGGGACGGGATTAGGATCTGGCCTAAAGGTTTCCCCCCTCTGTGGTGCGTGCGCCTGGGCCGACTTTGCTGCCTGCCTTGGCCCAGCACCCCTTGAGCTGTTGTGAACGTGCCTTATGAAATGTTTGCAACAGTGTTGGGCTGTCGCTTGCATTGGCCCAATGGTGCCCATAGATTTTTTTTTTACTGAGGTGGGGTAGGGGAGTAGGGTCTGTACAACTCCAAGACATTGTTTAATATTGGGACCCACTCACATGTTCACTTTGAAACCTGTGTTACAAATTTTTAAACTGTTTAAAAACACCCTGCTTTGGATGTTACACCTGTCTTTGCCCCTGTCTTTGACATCAGATAATTGTGGATTGGCTTTTGCCAATATGTTGCAACAAGTCCTCACTAAAAGTTGTGACTAGAACCCACTTGGTCTTGACTGGGAGCAGCATCAGGAAGAGAGTTTGAGAGGCGAGGCAAAGCTGGTGGCCACAGTGTTACATGAGGAGCAGCAACACAGGTTTTTCATCGATGTTAAAATGAAACATTGACCAAATTTATGGTGAGGACTAACTGTACTTGTCCATATAATCCATGCTGTGTTATCTAGTTGTGCATCGACTGATGGTGCAATTAAGGAGTCAATTTAGATGCAGGCTAGCATAAGAAGTGTGATTTAACTTCCTGTGCAGTGTCTGTGTTGTGTGGTGGCAGGATCCTAATGTGTACCAGGTTCCTGTTTTCAGATGCTCAAAATATCATCTTCCACTTCCTGATATTGTAACAGCTATTGCAATTCATAATTGCATCTCAATAGCTCCTCAAGAATTAAATGATCAGGGAATGTGCTTTTCAGCACTGGTGTAGCTGGATTGCATGCTGCCTAGGGGTCTTGATGTCAAACATTGCCCCCCTACCAGACCCAGATGTAATTGCAGTGTCATGATGTCACCACCAGTTGCTTTCAGGTTTATGCTTGGAGTGGTTGCAAGCTGGTTTTCAGTAGCTTTTTTCGTTTATTTTGATGACAAAACAAAAAAAAGCCATTGGCCACTGTGAGTATCTTGTAATTGCTCCATCCAGCCAATGATGAGGGTGTGTGTGCTGGAGAATGTTCTCCTTTAGCAGAACAAGAGGCTGCAGAGTCAAAGGTGCAAACAAGTGGTGCTTCTTGGGGGATCCCATATACAGGATTAATGCAAATGTTCAAAGTCTCCAAGCAGAGATGGAACAACTGGAATGTTTAGTGGCTGGGGAAAACATTGATATAGTAGGCATAAGAGAAACCTAATGGAATACAGAGAACCCCAGGCTATATTGCAACCCCAGGCTATAAACTCTATAGATGGAATAGGGAGGTGTTGGAGGTGGGGTGGCCATTTATGTCAAAGAAGGGGTAGATTCCAGTAGAGATTGAAGGCAGATCTAACCTCACCATAGAGTCACTGTGGGTTAAACTACCAGGCCCAAGGAGCGATAGTGGGGGGGGGTGTTGAGCCAAAAACCCCAGATCAAAAACCTGAAAGGGACCTTGAGATGAGGAAGCAGGAACAGGGTTGTGATCATGGGGAACTTTAATTATCTTCATATCAACTGGGTCAATTTGTGTTCCAGTCAAGAAAGAGAGACTGGGTTTCTTGACATGTTTAATTATGGTACTTTGGAGCAACTTGTCGTGGAGCCCACCAGAGGACAGGCAACTCTGGATATAGTATTGTGCAGTACCCAGCACTTGGTTAGGGATGTGAACGTTACTGAGCTGTTGAGGAATCATAGCCATGCTGTGATTCATTTCACCATGCATATTGGGGGTAGAGAACAAAAGAAAATGCAGGTTGAGCCTAATTATCCATGGATTTTAAGTTTGCAGATTTAACTCAATGCGGGTCCTCTAGACCTATGTTGAGTCAGAATAGGGTCAACCTGAAGCCTTTGAAGGCAGCCTGAGCTGTGCTTCAGTTGCCTCCAAAGGTGCTCCTGAGGCCTGCCAAGGATGCAAGAATGGAAACTTTCCATCACACCCTGCCCTCCGGACACGACAGAACACACAGCTCTACCATGTCTGGAGGGCAGGGTGGGGGGAAATACCCTATTCTCAGCCCCACTGATGCTGTGTGTGTTAGAGAGAATAGCACCCACATTGCTGCCATATAATAAATTCTTATAAGATGGATCCTATAATGAAATAAACGTATAAAAGTAGTCATAGTCGAGGGTATTCTTGACTTTGGAGTATTTGACAATATTTTAAATTAGCCAAAGACAAGTCATCAGTTGGCTGCATTTGATCTGTCAACTGCATAGTGTCCTAATGTTATGCATGCATACTTATTTTTATTTAACCTTGGGTTAGGATGGTAATGTTGTATCTCTTTCTCTTTGCAGCCTAAAATGACGACTGTATAAGTGCCATAGGATAAATGGCGTCCAAAGTAACAGATGCTATAGTCTGGTACCAGAAGAAGGTAAGCTTTTTTTTGGGATAAAATATGATCAAAGTAAAATATTTGGTTTGGCTATCAGCTTACTTTTATTTTTCACATTTTTATATAGCTCTTCCTCCCAGGAACTCTAGGTGATGTACATGGTTTCTTCCCACGTGTTATCCTTTCAAGGACATTATTGCAGCTTTGCAAATAAATATTGTGGAGGCAGTTGTCCACTCCTTTCCCTTCACCACTTTCTTCCTCGTTGTAGCCATGTTTGCTTGTGAGTTCTATCCCTCTCCCTTCAGTGGAGGTGAGGGAAAAGCATATCTAGCAATGTGAATTCTGTAGCAGATCAGTCTATTAAATTAGTGGGAATCAGCTGAGCATTGCAGTGCTTATCATCTGTGTTATCTACATGCACAGGTCTCTTACCACAAAGTAGGCATTCAGCCAACTGAATCAGTCTTATTTATCAGGGTTCCTCATTTCAGTGGTTTGTTGAATTTGAGTAGTAGTTTTGTTTTCTGCAATTAAATCCAAATGTGTACATGAAATAATGGCATCTTCTTCCCTATTTACCCTGCCACCGCTCCTCCTTCCTCTATCATCTCCTTCGTGTCTGTTTCTATATTGTAAGTCTGTGTGACAGGAATCTTTCCTGTCTGCTGTACCTTTCACATTGATGGTGCTATATAATAAATAGGAGGAAAATGGGAGGAAATGGTGAATCATGAGATCAGTCCATAGGAGATGAAATTGGGCAGTAATGAAGGCGTTTTCTGGGCCTGCAATCTTTATGGGAAAGATTGGGGAAAACTTGAGAAGATGCGACTTGATAAAAGGCTACTTGAATTAATTTGTGGCCTCCATCTAAACATCTCTGATCAAGTGAAATTAAACCTATCCCCTTGCCCTGTGGCGAACTCCAGCAGCCTCCCAACCTGCTTGCCTGACTGTTCCAGCGCAGGCTAGGATTGTGCTGTCAGCCAGGGAAAACTACACTGAATCATTGTATCACCTTATGTCACTTGATTAATAAGTATACAAAGAAGACTAAGTTTAAATTATTTATGGCCTCTCTGAATTTAAAAGAGACTTTTGGTAGAGAAGAACTGTGGGATAAACTAAATAAATTGAATATAGACAAAAGACTGTTATTCCTTATAAGGAAGCTACATTCTGCAACAATTTATCAAATTAAATGTTCTTTTGCAGGGAAACTAACACCATGAATCCCCACCAATATGGGAGTCTTATATTAGCATGCACTTTATTCAATCTCTTCCTGAATGATTCAGCTGCTTCCTGAATGATTTAAGCAGAGTGGATGGGCATTGTCCCAACTCACTTCTTTTCATTTACCTTTGTTGCTTTATGCTGATAATGCAGTGTTAGTATCCTGTACACACCAGGGTCTGAAGTGTCTGTTGATTAGATGCCTTGAAGTACCTGGCAAATAGGTGCCAATTAAATTATGAAAAATTAAAATTTTGGTCTTCTCAAAATTATAGAGACCATATAACTGAACAATAAATGGGAGAAAGAACAAACACTTCAAGTATCTTGGCATACATTTCTATTATAATAACTCTTGGATCTTTCATCATAAAGCTACAACAAATTTGGCTAAATTCACTGTACAATCAATTATCCCTATTTTTAGAAGAAGAGAAATCTGTATATATCTGCTGTTTTAGAAGTTTTTAATGCTGAAGTTGTTCGGCAACTATTGTATAGTATCCCACTCTGGTTGCATCTCGTTGAGAGCCTTGGACTATTCTATGTATACTATCTAAATTCCTCAGCAAAATTTTGGGAATGCAATGCTATGTGCCCTCTGCTGGGCTCTGTTTGGAAACAGGCCAATCCCTAGTTGAAACTAGGGCTTGTCTGATGCCCTTCAAATATTGGCTTAGAATCTATTACAATTTACTCCATCAGGTATTTTCAGAATCTGGCTCCTTCTAGACTTTTCAATAAATATCTTTTAGGTATGCTTTCCCAAGCAGAGGTGCATCAAAGGATAAAACGTAGGATCTTAGATATTAAATTACAAATTATAGTATGACAAATAAGGCTTGCTCCGCTCTGAGTCTGATGATTCCTATTAAATATGGTCAGATGGCTCCATATCCATATTGTTTACAAAGTCCACAGAAATGTAGGACCTTCTCTTTGGCCAGAATCAATGCAATGCCATCTGCAGTCTTATTAGGAAGATTGCAAATATATAGAGATACTGTTCCTGTAAAATTGGTGGCAGTGACACCATTTCACATATTCTTTTGTATGATCTAGACCAAACTGTGCTCCAGGTATTTAGATCCAATTTTAATAGATAAGAGGAGTGATCCTGAACTTGCAAAAAATCACTACATCCTGAATGATTCAACTGATATAATAGTTATAATGGAGAAGCTAATCATGTGGTGGAGGACCTAATATGTTACATTGATACAGATACTGTGCATTCTGGGAAGTACCTTAGAGTGTAGTCCTAGAGTGCCCTTGGGCTGATGTATGTGATTTGTGCTGGCCCAGCACTGTTGCAAACGTGCCATAAGACATCTGTGCCAATGCAAGAGGCACTGCGTTGGCTCAGGAAGTTGCACTGCTCCACAGGCACTGCCGCAGTGCCCAGTTAAGCCAGGCCCATTCCAGCTGAGTTTGGCCGATGTGGGAGCTTGGGTGGGGGGAAGGCAGGAGGAAGAGGCAGGTGGGGGAAGATGAAAAGAGGCTCCAACCCAGGGAGGGGGTGGAGTATGGATTGGCAGGATCCTAACCTGCATCCCCAGGCCAGTTGGCCCTGATTTTGGCTAATTGCATTTGTGCCAGCAATTTTGCTGGCACAGATTCAAGCAGCCCCATTACTACTGCCTTACCCCAAGTAAGGGAAAAATATCGCCTTCCCTCAAGGTGAGCTCCAGTGGCCTTCCAGCCTGTGTTTGATGCAGCACAGGCCAGCCTGCCTGCCTGCTCCAATGGAGGTTAGTATTGGGCTGCCTGTTTTTTTACTTTGTGTAATGTTGTCTAATGCAAATAAAGTATTATGATCAGTGTCAGGGTACATAGGATTTAGAGAGAGCTTTCTTGTCTGACCCACTTTTTTTGCTAATTACAGTAGGCCCAGGTTATCTACAGGGTTGATTGAGGTTGAGCAAAATATTTATGGAGGAAGTGCGGGAGTTGCCAGTTTATAGACAGGAGAGCAAGAGGTTTTGTGGGAATGGTAAAAGGGTCAAAGCATTCTAAAAAATTTATTTTCCTAATTTGTAACTTCCATGTGTAGTTGGTAATGTTATTGTATGCTCTATAGCATTTAATTGTGAGACTTGTGTTTTAAAATTTGTTTTTTGTTTGGCTGTTCAAATGGCATACTTCTTAAGGGGAATCCCATACTGAGATTAGATAGACTAATAACAGAAATTCAGATATAAATCTTATGTAGTCTCTATTATGGTAGGTGGACCAGTCAGTTTAAAATCAGTTAGTTTAGTTATTTACATGTTTGAATTTCTTTGTACAGTATATCAGCTGTGCAGATGAACTACTTGTAAAACACCATGTACATGAATGGTGCTGTGTAAGTAAATAATTACCACATTTGATAAAGTATTTTTGCAAAGAGTAAGTGTCCTTTCTTTAAATGCTAGCTGTTCTAATAGCATATTCGGTACCAGGAGAAACATTACAAATGTATCTGATTTCAAAAAGCGTGTATAAAATAAAAACCCCATTCGTAAGACCTTCCAGGGTTGCTATGTGCCTTTGACTAAAACAATTCTACCAAGATGGTTGGCAGAGTCCTTGCCCCTAGGGCTCTGTCACAAGGTTGAGACCCACCAAAACAGACTCCAGATGAAAAGAAAAGGGAACTCATTGAGAGTTAAGATTAACAGTCTCCAGCTGAAAGGATGGGACAAGAGTTATAGAATGAAAACCATAAACATACCTAGTAAACAATAACGGCCTAGATTTAGGATGGGAAATTCCTCAGGAGGAGAGAGAGGAAAAAAACATCTCAGCTCCTCTCTTCTCCACTCAACATTCCAAAAGTCTGACAGTTGGACCTGACCGTTACTGGACCTAACAGAGCTGCAGACTTGCCAGCTGCAGTTCTCCTTCTGATTTTCTGCCCATCAACATAAATTAACCCTTTCATAATATAAATGTTCCATAACATTATCCTGCTGCAAAACCAAACCCTTTTATTTCAGAATTTGTACACATCAATGACAGTAAAGGTTTTGCAGAAATATTTAATCTTGTCTGAACAAAAAAAATTCCAAGGATAGCTGCTTGTAGCCAAAAATCAGCCTAGAATTCTGTCGTGGGGATTGCATTTAAAAAGGCAAACAACCAAACGAGAGAGTATGAGGATCATGTTTATTACACCTGCGCTGGCAGATCAGTCTCCCTTGAAAGGCAGGGAAAAAAGACAAAAAAAATATAGATTACAAGCATTTTTATAACCCCCCCCCTCCTCTTCCTCCTCCAAGTTCCTGCTTGGTGGAAATTACAACACAGAGGCTGGGACATGAGATGCTCTGAGCTAATTGGGCCTTGAGAATACGCTGTGACCATTAAGATAAGGGAGGAGACTCTGCCCTGCTAGCTTGAACCAGTTCTCTATCTATTGTGAGAATTAGCAACACTGGATGGAGAAAGTTTGTTGTTGTTCAGTCGCTAAGTCGTGTCCGACTCTTCGCGACCCCATGGACCACAGCACGCCAGGCCTCCCTGTCCTCCACTAGCTTCCTGAGTTCACCCAATTTCATATTCATTGCTTCGGTGACACTATCTAACCATCTCATCCTCTGTCGCCCCCTTCTCCTTTTGCCTTCAATCTTTCCCAGCATGAGGGTCTTTTCTAAAGAGTCCTCTCTTCTCATCAGGTGGCCAAAGTATTGGAGCTTCAGCTTCAGCATTTGTCCTTCCAGGGAGCAATCAGGCTTGACTTCCTGGAGAATTGACCGATTGGATCTCTTTGCAGTCCAGGGGACTCTCAAGAGTCTTCTCCAACACCACAATTCAAAAGCATCGATTCTTCGACGCTCTGCCTTTCTTATGGTCCAGCTCTCACAGCCATACATGGCTACTGGGAAAACCATCGCTTTGACTATGCGAACCTTTGTTGGCAGGGTGATGTCTCGGCTTTTGATTAAGCTATCTAGGTTCACCATAGCTTTCTTCCCAAGAAGTAAACGTCTTTTAATTTCATGGCTGCAGTCACCATCTGCGCTGATCTTGGAGCCCAGGAAAATAAAGTCTGTCACTGCTTCCATTTCTTCCCCTTCTATTTGCCAGGAAGTGATGGGAGTGGTTGCCATGATCTTAGTCTTTTTAATGTTGAGCTTCAAACCAATTTTGGCACTTTCCTCTTTCACCCTCATCAAAAGGTTCTTTAGGTCTTCCTCACTTTCTGCCAGTAGAGTGGTATCGTCTGCATATCTGAGGTTGTTGATGTTTCTCCCAGCAATCTTGATTCCAGCTTGTGAGTCATCCAGCCCTGCCTTCCTCATGATGTACTCTGCGTATAAGTTAAATAAGCAGGGTGACAATATACAGCCTTGTCGTACTCCTTTCCCAATTTTAAACCAGTCGGTTGTTCCATGTCCAGTTCTAACTGTTGCTTCCTGACCCGCATAAAGGTTTCTCAGAAGGCAGATCAGGTGGTCTGGAACTCCCATCTCTTCAAGAACTTGCCACAGTTTGTTGTGATCCACACAATCAAAGGCTTTAGCATAATCAATGAAGCAGAGGTAGATGTTTTTCTGGAACTCTCTTGCTTTCTCCATGATCCAGCGAAGGTTGGCAATTTGATCTCTAGTTCCTCTGCCTCTTCGGAAACCAGCTTGTACATCTGGTAGTTCTCGATTCACATACTGCTGAAGCCGAGCTTGTAGGATTTTGAGCATGACCTTGCTAGCATGTGAAATGAGTGCAATGGTGCGGTAATTTGAGCAATCTTTGGCATTGCCCTTCTTTGGGATTGGAATGTAAACTGATCTTTTCCAGTCTTGTGGCCACTGTTGGGTTTTCCAAATTTGCTGGCATATGGAGAGCAGCACTTGGACAGCATCCTCTTTTAAGATTTTGAGTAATTCCGCTGGAATGCTGTCACCTCCACTAGCTTTGTTGTTAGTGAGGCTTTCTAAAGCCCACTTGACTTCACTCTCCAGGATGTCAGGTTCGAGCTCAGTGACTGTACCACTGTGGTTATCAGGAACATTTAGATCGGCCTTATAGAGTTCCTCTGTGTATTCTTGCCACCTCTTCTGAATCTCATCTGCTTCTGTTAGGTCCTTGCCATTTTTGTCCTTTATTGTGCCTACCTTAGCATGAAATTGTCCTTTGACATCTCCAATTTTCTTGAAAAGATCTCTAGTCCTCCCCATTCTGTTGTTTTCCTCTATTTCTTTGCATTGCTCATTTAGAAAGGCCTTCCTATCTCTCCTTGCTGTTCTCTGGAAATCTGCATTCAGTTGGGTATATCTTTTCCTTTCTCCCTTGCTTTTGGCTTCTCTCCTTTCCTCAGCTATTTGTAAAGCCTCGTCAGACAGCCACTTTGCCTTCTTGCATTTCTTCCTCTTTGGGATGGTTTTAGTTGCTGCCTCCTGTACAATGTTACAGACCTCCGTCCAAAGTTCTTCAGGCACTCTGTCTACCAAATCTAAGCCCCTAAATCTATTTGTCACCTCCACTGTATATTCGTAGGGGATCTGATTTAGGTCATACGTGGAGGGCCTAGCGGTTTTCCCTACTTTTTTCAGTTTAAGCCTGAATTTGGCAAGAAGAAGCTGATGATCTGAGCCACAGTCAGCTCCAGGTCTTGTTTTGACTGCCTGTATGGAACTTTTCCATCTTTGGCTGCAAAGAATGTAATCAATCTGATTTCGATGTAGACCATCTGGTGAAGTCCATGTGTACAGTCGCCGTTTGTGTTGCTGGAAAAGGGTGTTTGCTATGACTAATGTGTTCTCCTGACAGAACTCTATCAGTCTTTGCCCTGCTTCATTTTGTACTCCAAGACCAAACTTTCCTGTTATTCCTCTTACCTCTTGACTGCCTACTTTAGCATTCCAATCCCCTATGATGAGAAGGACATCTTTTTTGGGTGTTAATTCTAGAAGCTGTTCTAGGTCTTCATAGAAATGGTCAACTTCTTCCTCATCAGCACCAGTGGTTGGGGCGTAGACTTGGATTACTGTGATGTTGAAAGGTTTGCCTTGGATCCGAATGGAAATCATTCTATCATTTTTGAGGTTATACCCCAGTACTGCTGTTCTCACTCTCTTGTTCACGATGAAGGCTACTCCATTTCTTCTAAGGGATTCCTGCCCACAGTAGCAAATATAATGGTCATCTGAATTAAATTCTCCCATTCCTGTCCACTTTAGTTCACTAACTCCCAGGATGTCGATGTTCAGCCTTGACATCTCACGTTTGACCACATCTAGCTTGCCTTGATTCATAGATCTGACGTTCCAGGTTCCTATGTAGTATTGTTCTTTGCAGCATCGCACTTTCCTTTCACTTCCAGACACATCCACAGCTGAGCTTCCTTTCAGTTTTGGCCCAGCTACTTCACTCTTTCTGGAGCTACTAGTACTTGTGTTCTGCTCTTCCCCAGTAGCATAATGGACACCTTCCGACCTGAGGGTCTCATCTTCCAGTGTCATATCGTTTAGCCTTTTTGTTCTGTAATCCATGGGGTTTTCTTGGCAAGAGTACTGGAGTGGGTTGCCACTTCCTTCTCCAGCGGACCACGTTTAGTCAGAACTCTCTGCTGTGACCTGTCCATCTTGGGTAGCCCTACATGGCATAGCCCACAGCTTCATTGAGCTACTCAAGCCCCTTCGCCACGACAAGGCAGTGATCCATGAAAGGGTGGAGAAAGTTACATGGAGGCAATTCAGCAAGAAGAAACAAAGATGGAAAACAGTTACATATTTCCACAGCTTTAGACAAGGGACTTTAAACAAAAGTCTTAAGATGGGTGCACTTTGGTTCAACTGCAACATGCTAATGGTATTTTCTTTGCTATATTTATAGAGTTTTGAGGTGACTTCGTAGTGGCAAATTCTTTTCCATCTGAGATGCCTTTGAAATTTTGAGTAATGATTTAGAACAAAGACTCACAGCCCAATCCTAACCTGCGCTGGTGCAGCAGCACTACGCCATATCCAGCATAGGCCACTCAGTGCTGCTGCACCAGCGCAGGTTAGGATTGGGCTGTGAGTCTTGTTCTCATAGGCCTTATCCTGTGTCGAGCCTTAGCCTGCTCAATGGGGCTACTCAGATCTGTGCCAGGCAATTGGTTGGCACGAGTCAAAGAAGTGTAGGGCTTGCAGTCCCGGGACAGGGGGTAGGATATGGCAGAGGCCCCCTCTGCTGATCCCACCCCCTCCCAGGCCTGTCGCACCCCTTGTTCTGCTTCCCCAATCCATTTCAGCCAGCTCCCCTCTCATCCGGAGATTTTTTACTGTAGCTGCTGTACGTAACAGCTGAGGGTCCCTTCACTAGTTATGCCTCTCTTCGCTGACCCCACCGTCCAGGCCTCCCTCACACCTTTGTCACCCATCATGGGGGAGGCTCTCATAACTTGCGTGAACTGACGGGTCCTGCCCAGCAGTTGCATGGGGGTCGGGTGTTTTGTGAGCTGCCAGCCCCTGCCAAGCAGTTGTGTGGGGCTCGGGCATCTTGCATGAGCTGTGGGGCACTGCAAAGCTCTTTTGACCACATGGAGAGGCTACAGGAGTGGCCTGCACATAAGGAGATCTATGCTTTCCCCCTCCTTTATTACATACCATAGCGAAGCACAGGTGTCCAGCTAGTGTTTTCACACTGCCCTACTGTCATTTGTAATTTTGTACTGTCATTTTTTTCCTGTCATTTGTAATGTTTTAATTTCAATTAAAAGAAAATGATAAATCTGCAAGTCTAGAGTTTGGTTCAGTAAAATAAGTCAAAGCAAGTTCTTTTTAATTTGTAATGATAAATATTTTAAGTAACAGGCAGCCCAATCCTGAACCCAGTGGTTCTCAGGTGTTCAGCAGGTGACTGCAGGATCCTAAGCCTGCTGGGATAATGGCGGAGGTCTCCTTAGGGGAAGGGAGTGTTTGCCTCAGGATCTCTTTGGCTCTGCGCCCATGTTTGAACAAGCAAAGAACTGAGGAGGCTGTGTCAGGCCACCTGGCTTGGAAGGGGTTCAGAATATAGCGGAGGAGACTGCCACCATCTCCATGTTCCTCCCAGTCCTGATTCTCCCCCTCTCCCACCCAGTTTCACGCCCTCCATGCCGCCTCCTGCCCTGAGGAGGCTTACCACTGGCTGGCACTTCTGGAACATTGGTCGGCCCTCCTCTCTGCACTGAGGCTCAGTGCTGATGCTCCCTCCTCCCGAAGTGCTACAAACATGCTTTATGATGTAAAATTTGTGATACTTTTGGCCAGTGGTATGCATGCAGTGGTGCAATTCAAATGAATTAACAACCAGTTCTATGATGTCATAGCCAGAGCAAAAAAAAAAAAACCCAAAGCCAGCCGAGGTAAGCGAGTGGGCGGGGCCTGGCCATTTAACAACCGGTTCTATAGAACCTAGGCAAACCCCCTGAATTTCACTACTGTATGCCTGTATCACTGGCAATAGAGCCCTCAATCAGATAGAGACTGGCGATCGGGCTCTCAGTGTTGGGGAAAGCCACTTTACTGGTATTAATCTAGATAGCTGTTTAGTACTTCTTTTATCAAAAGTTGATACTGGGTGGGGAAAGTAAAAACACGCTTACATTTAAAATATATATTTTAATCAGGGTAAAGCTAGCTAAAGAATTATTGAGAAGCAGCTTGAAATTTACTCATCTTTTTGATAAACAAAATATATTTAAAGCATCTGAAGCAAGAGTATCCAAAGGCAATAATACATTCATTAGCCATGTAAGCAAATGTATTCATGCCATCTGTGTTTATGTTATGTGGAATAATCACAATTCTGGATTCTGAGTTGTAGCAGAGAGGAGATTAGCTTTGGAGGCTTTCCACAAGGGATGGGCGATGACAGCAACAAGTGAGCATGTTTAGGTTATAACATCATCCTCATGAATGTTTTAGACCAAGGGTAGACTAGAAGGTTTCCACACAGACCAGTGTGACTGATGTTAACTCATGGCTGTGAATCATGGTACAATTGGATTGTTCTGTGGCTTCAAATGTACTGAATGTACTGATTCAATGTACTGAATCTTTTAAATGTCATTTTTGTTTATACATCTTTATTTTGTCAGTTGCCAAACATGATCCTAGTTAAGAAAACGATTTGAGCCTCCTCAAATGAAATACCATTTGAAAACATGCTTTTTCCCTTGGCCATTGGCACTGGCAGACCTAAAGGATGTTCTGCCAGGATCACATCCTGCTGCCTGCTTCCCCCTCACCCAAATGTCTTCATGTCACTGCAATAATTTCTCCTCCCCCTCTCTTTTAAAGGGTGGTCAAGCACATGGCTGGAAACTCTCCAGCTACCTGCCCGCACCCCCCATGAGTGGAGTAGGCAACTGAAGCCTCTCCAGCCTCCTGCGTCCCACAAGCGAAGCCGGGTGCAGATTTAGCTTGCGTTTAAAGAACAGGCAAGTGGGCGGCTCTCCTTAAAGGTGCTTTGCTTGTGGGGGTGGCTGGGCTGGAAAGGCTCCGCTCACCTTTTAAATGTGAGCAAAGCTGGTTCCCGGCTTTGCTCACATTTAAAAACAGGAGGGGGAGCAAATGGGCAGGTGGTTGTGCGGGGACAGCTCTGGACCTCCCGCCAGGTATGCCACTGGCCATAGCACGATCAAAACAGTAGGATGGAAAATTTGTACATAGCATTTTTTTTAAAGGTTAAAATGGATTTCAGGGAAGCAAACAGCTAGTAAAAGGTACAGGACTGCTACCCTGAACTCCAACTATGGAAATGAACGTTGCACTAAAAATACTGTATTTTTACGGGGGCGGAGAAGAGCCCTTTTTGCCTCTCTGTTGCTTCATTTAATCAAGATACATGAAAAAGAGAAGAGGTCATTAAAAGCTTGCATGTTCTATCATGGGCTCTGTGGAAACAGGCGTATCTGTAATCCTTCCTTTATGGTAGTTGCTTCTAAGTTCAAGGTGTATGCATTAAGAGAAACACCCTAATATTTATATAATGCTTTTTTTGATTCCTAATTTTTGTTCCTTGTTAAGAACTGAACAGGTCTCTTACATGGAAGGTGGGAGTATTCACCATAACATTAATAAAATATTGGTGTTTACATAAAAGGTGTTGTAGAGCTTCCATGAAGCTCTTTGGGCTGTTGTCGTAGGTTTTTTTAAATTCCTTTAGCTACTTGATATAATTTATTCTGGTACTGGGTTTTTAGAAAGCAAGCACAATCTGAAGAACAAACTCTTATTGCTGAGCCACTCTTTACCAACTTCAGTTGTTGTGTAAGGTTGATTCAGTATTCATCATGAAGCATCACTTCAGGTGACTGGATGTTAGGTAAGGACTTCAAAATGCTTGCATTTTGTGGTTATGCCCTCTATTCATTAGGTTTTATTGCATTCCTAAGTCTTTGGAAACTCATTATGACTAGAAAAGGTTAATCTTTGCCTTTCCATCATCTAACTGGATTCTTGCATGAACTGATCTTAAATGTACAACATTTCTCCATCAGAACAAATTTGGCACCAGAACAAGCTCTAAACCAGGAAGTCTAAAAACTATATACTGTACAACCTGCCCACTAAGTGATGCCCACAAGACTCTTACTGGGGCTATCCCAAACAACCATTTCCCAAGTGTGCAAACTTTGTTTCAAGGAAGGTGGGTAGATTGAGAGCCTAATCCTATGCATGTATACTCAGAAGTAAGTCTCATTATAGGTAATGGGGGCTTACTCGCAGGTAAGTGTGTATAGGATTGCAGCTGGAGCCACTAGAAGTGAAATTCACAGGGTCTTTCCCAGGTTTGTGTGGCACTTCTAGCCCAGCTTTGCCTTCAGCAGGTAGTGGTGTACAAATTGATTTAAAAAGGGGAAACTGGAAGTTGCATTTTAATGCCATAAAAGGCATTAAAAAGGCCTTGGGTCTGGAGGGTGGGGGTGAAATCTCCCATTCTTAGCCCAAACGAGGCTGCATGCAAAGGTGCACGTAGAGGCTCAGAAAGCCCTCTGGGCACAACGGGAGCACAGATCCCATCCTCTCTGGAGGGTTGGGTGGGGAAATCATTCATTCTGAGCCCTGCTAAGGCTGCATGCAAAGAAACAAACTATCGTTGTGACTCAGAAAGCCCTCCAGACACAGCCGGAGCTGTTCTTGGGTTGGGTTCGGATGCCCGGGGGGGGGGGGAATCTACTGGTTTAATCTCTGGATTTCTTATCCATGAGGGTTCCGGGAGCTTTGGATTGGAACTCTTACGGATAAAAAGGCCCCACCTGTACGCCGATGACCTGTCTAATGACAGGGCCTGATACTAGAATGGTGTCCCACGTAAATGAAATGAAGGACTCTCCAGTGGGATGACCTGATGGGTATATGGAAATAAACTTGTGCTAAACTTATGGATGTCAGGAAGTTATTTCACCTGAGCATCATCAGGATTGAGTGCTGTCTCCATTTTGAACCATTGCTTCTTCATGGAAAGTTGAGCTGCTTTAGATCCAGTATCGCCCTGATGTCTCTGTTATTGTCGGGAGCAAAACATGTCTGACTAGACTTCAGAGCCAGTCCTGTTCAGAGGAACAGGCTTGATGGCTCCAATCTGAAAAATGTAATTGATAAAACCCAGGACAAGATGATGTCTGGAACTGTACCTCATATTTTGGGATTGTCCCTGGGGATTGTCAAGTGCTCCAGGGCATACCCCTCTTTCATGATCAGAGGTTGATTATGTTTACCTGTTAGTGAAAAGCCACAGGTGACTTCCTTTGCTCACAGCACTGGAGCTGCAGTGCCATGTGAATTGTTATCATGTGGTTCATCCAGAATCAGACAAGGAGGAGGTTGTGACTGGTTTTTGAAAACTGCTTGGCTGCCAATCGAAATTGAAACTTCCCTGGTGTTGGAAGGGCTTAGAACCCTAAAAAGAATATTGACCTTTGAAGGAGTTATCCCAGTGCTTCCTGGTTGGTTGCATTTTTTACTCTTCTGAGGCATCCACCATGATGAGGTTTATGGAATCTTTGAAATGCTTTCTCTGAGTGAAAGGGACACTTGCCACATTCTTGAGAAGATTTTGAGCGGTCCCAGTGCCTCAGCTAGTTATTGGGCAGAGGCTTGGTGAAGTATGCAAGTGAAAAATGGGTGAATATCTTGTTGATACTTTATTTGATCTTCCTCAGATAGCTCCCCCTACTCCTGAGGAGTAATCTGGCTCTACGGAGAGACGTTGTTTAGCATCAGAACTAACACTGGAAAAGAATGAGGGTGAAGATAAGGATGCATCTCTAGAGAGGGCGAGGGAAGACATTTGTGTCCTGTCCTGCTTATAAGGCGTTGTGCAAGAGCTACTACTGCCCTTGTTTGTGGAGTGTTTATGTCTTTTGCCTTTTTCTTGGCTTTGGATTGGTTTCATGGCTGCTTGCATGGTTGTGTTAGGCCTGCCAGAGGCTAGATAGTTCTGGGCTTTCTTTGAGACCAGTTGTTGAACCCATGTTAGGAAGGAGTCTCTTTTAGTCTTTTTAAGGCCTGTGGCGCCAGTATAGCTGCCAGGCTGTATTTGAGAAGCTGTGTGCTGGAAAAAACTGATGGTTTCGGCTTGGTGAAGGGAACCAAGCCTGGCGTGGCCATCTTTTATCATTTCTGCTTTCCAGCTGCTGCTGCCTATTTAAAGAAAAAAAGGGAACCTAGGCCAATGCTCCTTCACTGTAATAGTGGCCATGAGGCTCTGGTCACCATATGAGGAGGGGAGATGGGAGTGTTTTTGTGTTTTTTGCCATTATGTTGTGCATTTTAATGGATGTGAACTGCTGTGGAGGCCAAACGGTGGGCTAAAAGCCTCCCAAATCTCCAAACAAATTAAATGGTTTAATTGTTGCTCACTGATTCGTTTGAATGCACACTTTGTAAGCATCTAAGAGAATGGTTCCCAAACTTTATGACACTGTGACCCACCTCATCCTTTATCATGGGGTGTGACCCCATGCTCCTGGTAGTGCAAGAATGCTTACGGGGAAGCCCTAGAATCCTGGATTGTGCTGGGCCCGTGACCCACTCTATTGGCCTCTGCAGTTCTCAGAATGGCCCATGAAGTGAAATCCTGTTTGCAGATGCAACTTCCAGTTTGATTGGAAGTCACTTTTGGTTGCTTCTGCTGAGGCCTGCAGAGGTCAACAGAGTGCATTGCGGGACTGGTGCAACCCGGAACAGGCCTCTGGAGCCTTCCCATAAGAATCCCAGCACTACTAGGACCATGGGGTCATGACCCACTGCACAGTGGTTTGCAACCCACAGTTTGGAAAATGCTGGTCTAAGAGATTAGAATTTTTAAAAAATAACTTTGGGTCCCCATGTGGGGGGAAAGCGGGATTAAAATATGGTGAATAAAATAAATTAAAAATATATGAATTGCATAGAAATGACTGAGTTTAACTGTTAGGATAGTCACATAACAATCCCAGTATTGGCATTCTAAAAAAAATTTACTTCCATAAAAGTTCTAATGTGTTTTGTTAGGTGCTAGTCATTGTTTAAACTCCAATTTCATTTGGAAGATAATCCAGATGTCACCTCTTTTGGACATGCATGTAGTTCCTTTCCCAGTTAGGATGTTAAGTGTGAGTTAGCAGAATGTATGCTTTGCTAAGCTTTTCTTTAAGATGTATTTCAGATGCTTAAAATACCAAGTTGATCAAACAATATTTATGCACAGGATTACCATCTTGAAGGATGGTTGTCCTCGTGGACATTAATTATAAATGCCTTCTGAAATATTTATTGTTTCTGTTAGAAACATCAGGCTTAGTGAGCATTGGGCTACATGTTGATACTATCTCTGCCTATGCCTAAAGTGAATATCGGTGTCTATCACAGGCTCAAATTTAGACTTGGAAGGAATACACATTTCTTAGCACAGGGAAAATGCTGGGTAGAACCAATCAAAGCATACACAATTTATGACAAAGCTTTTCCTAACCTTTTAAATGATTTGTATGTTGACATTTGTAAATTGACAGATTTTTTTCAAGACATTTTGAAGCAAAAGATAGCTATGTTTGTATTGTTCTGATCTCTATGCCATTTTTAATGTTGCTTTCATCATTGTCTACATCAAGACTACAGGTGGAAGGTCTTAATTTGGTTGTTTACTGCTTGTGAAGGTGACATTGGAAGAATGACTAGAATAATATAACCATCTCACATGAGTATTGGAGGTTTTACTGAGCTTGGTGAACAGTGTTTCACCAATGATAGTAGCTGGCAGAATGCTCTTTTCAGGAACTCTGAATTCTATGATCACAGACTCCATGGGTCGTAACTAGATATATTAAAATATTTGCTAGGATACCTATAACTTAGTGTCACACAATTTGTATAGTTCTGTTTAAATTTTATTTCTTAAGCAAGATCTGGAGCAAGAGTTAAAATCCCTAGAAAGACAGGATTACTTGAATTTGAGGCAAGGTATGCATGTATTCAAGGCAAGATACAAACGGATCTTCTGAATGGAGAAGATCTACTCCTTGTTTTGTGTGTTTTTAGGAAAAATATATCCACTCATTATTAGACTTTCTCTTAAGAGAAAAGACATCGGCAATGGCCATGTGTTTAATGGATCTTTTAATTACATTTTTGCTGAAAAAATGCAAGAATCAGTCTTCAATTGGGATTAAGACCAAGGCTATAAAATGAGACTAAGATGAGATTTCCGAACTGTTTGCCTATATTCTAATTTCAGCAGTGAAGCTAAAGTATCCCTTTTGTTTGTGATATATAGCTTTTCTGCCATTCCTTTTTATAAAAGCTTTTATGCCTCATAAGTAACATCCTTTTCAGTGGGGTAAAAGACATACTTAATCAAGGCAGTCACAAAACAGAAGACGCAACTTGGAATTCTCCTCTGCTCTTAGTAGACAATGGGCTGTTCTGAAAACAAATGCTTTACATTTGGTTCAGTCATTGTGCTTGCTTGTTTGGCTCAAATAGTTGATCGGTAGGATTCTTTAACAATGAATCATGAATTATGAAAAAGACGCTAAATTATGAAGCATGAGCATATCACTCAGCAGTCAGTTTATCAATCCCTTAAAGCAAGTGGAAATTCATAACTTAACTTCAGGTCCACAGTGCATTCCACAGTGTGGTAAGACATCACACTGGCTGTGGAACTTTCCCTCACTTTCTCTTGGTGCCCCCACCAGTGTGAGACTCATACACTCATGGGCAGCCCTGTCCTCTTGGGCTTACCACCCGTGCTGTGGCCTTACTGCTAGCTCCAGGTGTAGCGAAGAATGCCTTAAAGAACTCCAACACTGGTGGCAAGAGTTTGGGACTGGTACTGAGGCCAGTGCCACTTGATGCTGGGCCTTAACGCTGCAAAGACGATGGGATAGAGCAACCAGCAGTAAGCCTATTTTGGGTGGGGGCAGAACTGAATGGAGGGAGGGTGGATCATGAGGCAGACTGGGTCCAGGATGGGTGTGGAGAAGGTAGCAGACTCTGCTGCTGAATCCTCTGTGCCCTCCTGAACTGGGAAACTCGACACGGGTCTTGAGTTTCCCAAGAACTCAAGTTCTTGAAACGACATGGTTCTGCGCCCGCTCAGTAGCAGGTGCACATCCGATTAAATATATTGAGGCCACTGTTGGTCAACATGCAGTAAGAGAACATTTGTGTTCTTATGGGGACCTATGGCTGGTCCCCTGGCCCCATATGATATAGCAGCAGCCATTTTGCTGCCGCTGTAGCCCTGGGTGCTAAGGAAGCATAGGATTGAACCCTGAGTTACCTGGAACACAAGAGTTTGTAACAGAACTTGCTTGTTAATAAATAGCGTTGCATATGCTAGCATTTAGTAAAAATTTAGAAAGGAAACTTTTTCTCGCAGCAGCAGTTACCATCTGAGCACTATATGGTAACCCTTCACAGTAAGCGGGGATGATTTTCTTAGATGTTGGTTTTATGTCCTCATAATTCATTCTGATGGACCAGTAAGTGTAACACTACATCACTTTGTTCTCAAGTTGTAATCCGATTTATATTTTTTAAGATGCTACTGTGATTGGGGGCAGAGTAATAATGATTCTCCCTACTTCAAATGGTTTTTCTCATACAAATTGGACAACCCCTGCTAACTGGACAAGAGGCACTTTTTCAAGTGGTGCTCCTCTTATATTGAGCAGGGGGAGATTAATTGTCCCTATTCACCCCTGAGCAGTGTGTTTCTAGTGGCTGTTGCTGGTGGTGGTCTGCATTTTTTTTTTTTTTAGATTGTGAGCCCTTTTGGGAGAGGGAGCCATTTAACTTCAATATTATTATTTGCCTGTAAACCGCTTTGTGAACTTGTGTTGAAAAACAGTATAAAATATTATTGATTGAATATTATTGATATTGCTAATTTGGGAAATTGATAAAATATAAAATTTTGGTATACATTATAAATAAATTTTTGACTAGGCAAAAGCACAGATTTCAGATTTTCTGATAAAGATAAGGCAATGTTCTGTTGGCTCTCGTAAAGAGGTCTCTAAATGCTTTTGCTTAGCACCTATAACTAGAGCTGAGAGTGGTACATTGGGTTTTATTTGGCATATGGAAAATATTTGGTGGCTTCTAATGTCATTTTCAGATTGGCTGCTTCATACTCAAGGTTATATTATTCATGATCAGATCACACAGATGTATGAAAATTAAACCAAGATGTATGAATGTATTCATTGAAAAACAATAGTCCAGTGTATAGGCATGATCACTATGACACTGAACCAACCTTTCCTGTTTCTCTACATTCATATTCTGTACTAACAATCATTCACTGAAGATGCAAACATTCCATTGAAAGGACACCAATTATGTAATAAGCTTATAGTACACAATTGCTTCTAATTTCTTGGTATGATAAAAGGACAGCGGTATGATGACTGAATCATTATAGTGGTTTTGTGTATTCAAGTTGTCAAACAGCAATTTTTGTCAATTTATTGCATAAGTATCATAACATGTGAGTGTCTTCTGAATGGCTCTGTTATAACAGGGATGACAGTGTGATTAGCTCTAAGACATGGCAATGAGATCATGAGACTTCCTACCATATCCTGGGAACAGGTCTGTACTTCCGTAGAAGAACACATGCTTTGCATGCAGAAAATGCCAGGTTCAGTCCCTGGTATCTTCAGGTAGGAATGAGAGACCATTAACAAATTATTATTATTAAGAATATTTATAGACTACTTTTCAATGAAAAGGTTCATAAAGCTGTTTCAGACAGCAATCAAATAATTAAATGGCTCCCAAAAGGGCACACAATTTAAAATGATGCAGAGCACCACCAGCAAACAGCCACTAGCAAGGACACTGTGCTGGGATGAAAGGGACAGTTACTCTCCCCTTACTCAGTATAAGAGGAACACCACTTAAGTTCCTCTTTGCCCAGTTAGCAGGGAGTAACTACTGGAACTGATATGAATAGTATAATAGGTGGAACAGTTTGATCTTACAGCGTTAGCCAGATTTCTGGGCATGATTGTATTGTGTCAGGATGTTCTCAGCTGGGCTCCGTTCCACACTTGGCGCCTGCAGTGCCTGCTGCTCCCCTATTAACACAATAGAGAGTCGCAAATATGTGTTGGTCTCAGCATCCCATCACTTAAAGAACAACCTCACATAGCAAATGGACAGGTGCCATCTATGCAAAGGAGCCTGTGGGAACCAGATCACCTGGTGATAATGGATGCCAGCCTCCTGGGATAGAGGGCACATATGAACTGGGCCATGGCCGAGGGCACTTGGTCCAAGGAGGAAGGGCAGCATAAATTGGCTAGAATTCAGGGCCATACACCTAGTGCTCTTAAAAGTTTTGCTTGTGCTCTTAGAGTTCTTAGTGCTTGACAGCATCATCACTGGTAGAGATCAATCAATCAATCAATCAATCAATCAATCAATCAATCAATCGGTACTTATATACTGCTTTTCAACATGAAGTTCACAAAGTGGTTTACAGGCAAATAGTAATAGTTAAATGGCTTCCTGTCCCAAAGGGCTCACAATCTAAAAAAAGGGGCAGACCACCAGCTACAGCTACTAGGAAGACTGTTGTGCAGACTATGTGCAGGGATGAAGAGGGACAATTACTCTCCCCCTGCTAAATAAAGAGGAACACCACTTGAAAAAGTGCCTCTTGCCCAATTAGCAAGGGTGACCAAATGGGCATTGGTTCACACCTTCTCCAAACATTATAAGGTAGACACCGTAGCCTCGGCTGATGTGCCTTTGGCAAGCATGAACTGCAATAGGTAGTGGGGCCCTGAATTATGTTACCTCTCCCTATAGTTCTAGTATATCCTGAAAGGTCAGGAATGCCCCCTTTCCTCTACCAGAGGAAATCAGAATTTCTTACCTGGGAATTCCTGTTCTGAGGAGAGGAAGGGGGCATTCCATGGACCTTTTCACCTGCCTTGGTGTCTTGCTTTTTAGGGCAACAGGTTAAATATGAGGAGGCCTATCTTCCTCCTATCTTGGGGCCTATCTTCAATGATAAATTTCTTGGCACTTGCCCATCAATCAACATGTGTTATAACTCACAGTTATAACTGTGGTTCCTTCTTAGAGGAACCCCGCTACCTCCATTTTGGTGGTGGTGAGTGAGTGATCAGGTATTTTTCCAGCTCTCCAGGATTGGTCTGGAGGTGAGAAACCCTCCCACAAGGAGACTGTCTATGTCTATGACTGACATAATAAAATGATACTGCTGGAATGCAAATAGGCATTCTTGGACTGCAGCAATTTTACAACCATGAAACATCCCTGACAGAAAGCAAGATCAGGACAAAACATTATGTAGAATCGCTGAACTAAAACAAAAATTTTTTTTTAAAAAAAACTCTCTTGAAAATACATGCATGAAGGAATATAGCAAGAGTAAGGAACATCCAAAATGGCTGCTCCCAGCTTTCCGTGACCCACCTGTCATCAGGTCATGACCCACCAAATGGGAAACAGTTTGAGAAAACCACAGTTTGAGAAACACTGATTTATGCTATGTAAAACAGCTTTGTGATTTTTTCTTGTTTGAAAAGTATTATATAAGCATTATAATTATAACAATCACAATGTAACTCAACTCCCCTCTTTTTCCAGTTCTAGAGAAAGGTAGGATGATTCCAGTTCCAGAGAACAGCAGAGATGGGAGGGGTGGGCATTTGGTGCCCCCACCATTCTGCCACAAAGGCAACTGACTTGGGGCCCAGTCCTGTGGGCCTTAGCATGTGCTGTATGAGCATTTTGCCTGCACTAGTGTCGCTAAAGGTGCCCTAAATCCACCGGCGTTGCGACCTTTTTAGGCGGGGCAGGAGCATGTTCCTGGGTGGGGGAGGGGTGGAATGAAGGTGTGACCGGCGGCATTCTCAACCTTGGTGTAGGGCCGCTCTACAGCCCTACACAGAGGTTCTAGCCTCAGCATTGGCTGCATAGCCAGCACAGAGGCTAGTGGACCATTCGCCCGGCTGCGCCCTAAATGTGAGAAAAGGGAATGAATGTTCCCTTCTCCTGCGGATTTTCTTGTGGCTGCCTGGCTGCTGTGGGATGCAGCAGTAGCCACCTCGCTACAGCTGCTTGCTTGGGCAGCTGGGTAGCTCACTATTGGGCTGACCATATTTGGGCTGGCTCTGTGAATAAGAGATCTTTTTCTACAAGGTCATGAAGATCCAGTGATCAAAATACAGAGTGTCCACAAAGTTTCTTTACAATGTCAAGAAATCACAAAAAATGCAAATGATGAGATATGTTAATGATGTCACGCCCCTAGATTTCTTTCTGTGGGGCTACGTTAAAGACATCGTGTACAGAACCTGAAGCAAAGGATCACTGATGCCGTTGCCACCATTGATGAGACTATGCTACAGTGAACATGGCAGGAAATCGATTATCGCCTTGATGTGCTGCATGCAACCAATGGTGCACATATAGAGATTTATTAATTAATGCAAAATAAACTTCAATATATACTCCTAATATTGTATACTTTCCATACATGTATCTCTTCGTTTGTTTTTGTAATACAAGTTTGAAATTGTAAAGAGACTTTGTGGACACCCTGTATATGTAGAGTTGCCCTAGTTCAGTCATTTATGTCTACTCAGTAGTGAGGGGAATGCAGAAGATAGTATTTAAGGCTGTGACATTTGAACAGGCCATTAGTTTCCATAGATTTTGTGTCCTCTGTCATCAGTGTACTAAATTCCTGTAAAAGTGAACTAGCTATACCTGCTGTTGGCAGTTTTTGTTTTGGTGCATGTTTTCTTAAAAGTTCCTTGCCTGTAGGTGACGTTTGAAAATGTTTAAGATAAATCTTTGGTTTCCTGAGTATTCTAGCAACAGGGAAAAAAATGTTTGTAGTCTTAAAGCCAAATGGGGAAGGAAAAAAAAGAACTGTACACAGTCTAATAGTAAATGCTGATCTAATTAGTGAAGATTTAAAAGTATCATTGTTTTCAAAATATAGGAAGACTGTTACAGTACAGTATTTGTAACAGGTTATAGTTTATGTACTTGGGGGTGAAAAAAGTTAAAGGAAACTATGTTTATGTTTATTGAATTATGTTAATTCAGTATTTGGGAATAAGCTTTCACTAAAACTGCTTAGTAATACATATATCTGCAGATGCAATTAAAAGTAATAACCTTCTATGTTTGAATAATATATTTACTTCTGTTGTAGTGCACAACAGCTGGATTTTTTTGTGGTGTTCTAACTTTGAAGGTAAATTAGTATATACCATACCAAAACATAATCTTGCACTGCTATTTTCAGGCTTGATAGACTGGAATTGCTTCATAGTCTGATGAAATTGCATTAAGCACCTGTAACTGTATCTGCAAATGGAATTTAAGATGGCTGAATCTCTTTGCCAAACCTGGGTTTAGGCAGCAAGCAGAGGTTTCAAATACAGTAGGATAATACATATCTGGGGATACATATCTGGGGATATTCTTTTATGGGGCAGGTGAGACTTTTTGCCACTCTTCCCCCCACCCCAAGGTTATGCTGTGTACACATTCTGTTTTTAGTTTTATATATATTTTACGTTTTAAGACATTCATGATTTCTATTGATCATGTAAGAATTTTTAGAATATTGAAAACAGTTTTCCCCCCACTATATATTTTATCTGCTTCCTGCCTTCTTTTGAACAAACTTGGATTGACTATTTGGAATTCCTTCCTTCCTTCCTTCCTTCCTTCCTTCCTTCCTTCCTTCCTTCCTTCCTTCCTTCCTTCCTTCCTTCCTTCCTTC